>OY728125.1:767495211-768695211 GCA_963277665.1 Viscum album | reverse complement strand
CTTCTCCTCTAGGATAAAAATTTCCCCTAGGGTTACTTCATATGCTTTGTGGAAAACAATGTTTTCACCATCAAGTCCTAGAGGGGTCCATTTAGATCAACCAACAATCCCTGTTACCGAAATTTCCATGAAATATATTACTAAGAGGGGGAATCGACTCAAGGTTGAGGGGTTCCAAGAGGAGTATATCAACTCAAAAAATTTTGTTGTTGTTGAATCAGATATCAAAGATATGAACTAGATTCATAGAGAGCATTAATTTTCAAGAAGGGTTTGAGAACTACTACCACATATTTGGGAAAGGTATGCATTTGGTTTTTTGAGCGCTAAGTAGAAAGCTCTAATAAAAGGGGGGCCATTATCAGTTCTATTATTATCATTGATAAAAGTTTTTAATTAAAAATATTATTAATTTATATGAATTTATTATATTTATATTCAAATATAATTTTTATTTGTATACATTAAATAAAAAACATATGTTTATAATTAATATATATTTTTAATAATTAATATATATATATAATAAATTTCATTAAATGATAAATATATTTATTATATTTATAATTATATATAAATAATTTTTAAATATATATATTTATAATTATATATAAATAATTTTTAAATATGTATATCTATAATTATAATTATAAATAAATATATATATATTTAAATAAATATATGTTTCCAATAAATTGGGTCAATTGACTCATGAATATAATTCAATTTCATATGTTATGTATTCAACCTGAATATTCATTTATACATTACACCCTCATTACTATTCATGTTTTCTATATATATATGATGACTCATTTTTTATGATCTATACTGTAACAACCTGATATTTTATGATAAGTATTCCTTTTAATTTATTTGATGTCATGTGTTTTATTCTACAACAAGATTATCTTGTGCTATACTCCACACTGTATTAGCTTGAAGTATATGCAACACTATTCTTAGATTGTGTTACACACAATTTCAAGTTCGTTTTATAATAGTCATTCTACGCAACATTGAGTGTATATATATATATATATATATATTCAATATATAAGTGAAATATGGTTGGATTCTGTTATACTAAATAATGAAGGATTCTTGCACAACACGCAACCCTGACTTGGCTTGCATTACACGCAATCACGACCTTCCTCGATAGCGTGTGTTGTACGCAATACCGGGTTTTACTAAACAACGATATATTATTATAATATTATTATGAACTATTCTTTATTAATTGTATTAAATAAATTTTGAATTTTATAACATTATTATTCATCTTAAACATTTTCTAGAACATGGTATAAGAACAAAATAAAATTTTCGGGTAAAATAAGTATTTTTCAAAAAATGTAATTTTGCCACCTTTTGATGGCGCACCCACTTTAAATCTAGTTTTTGACATGTTTATAAGTTCAATTTTACAAAATAAAATTATTATTTGGAATCAGGATATAAAATTTTACCTTGGAAAATTGTTTCATATTATTCTGATGACTTTCATATTTTAATGAATAGTAAAAACACACTATATTTTAATTAAAAACAACTTTTTTCATCATAATAACTTATGTGGTTAAATTATAATATTTAATGGTTTTAAAGTATAAATAGAATATTTTAGTACCATTTAATATAATGTATGTCATTAGCCTTGATTTTACATTGAATTCATAGGTTAAATAAATTCAATCTTTTGCAAAGTTTTAAACAAAAACCCATTTTCTTTCGACAACGAGATTAATTTTAATTTAATTTCTGAAAATTATGTGTATTGAATTTGGAAAAATAGATTCCATATTTGGAATCAGTGGGTCCAAATTATATTAATATACTGCTTTTTATTTTTGGGCTTTATGAATAGTAACAACGGTAAATTTTATTTACCATAGTAAAAGGTAAATTGGGTAATTAAGGGTAAATATAATATTATAAAATTATCATAATACTTTTCTTAATACAATTTGATGATTAGAATTTGTCCTAAGTCTTATTTGGGTCGAAATGGAATCCATTAGAACCCACTTGGAGATGATTAAGACCTTTAGTTTATTTTATTTAAAGGAAAGTGAAATATGTCTCACTCAACTTTAATAATTAAAGTATTTTTGGTATAAGTTTATACAGAATATAAATTCTGTTATAAATACTCATTTGAAAGATAAATTTTTTTAATTTGTCATGGTAATTTATTTGTAATTTTTAAGATTTATCTAATTACCTTATTATCTTATACATTAATGTTGCAGAAATTATTTATTTAGTGAAAAATCAATAATATAGTTTTTATTGAAAAAGTAATTCATATCAAAAGGCCCAAAAATCTGCCAAAAACTTATTATTAGTTTATATATAAACCCTAATCATCCACTGGACGAATTGTGGACCATTGGGATCCTTATTAAGGCGATTATGACACTTATATTATTTTATTTTAAATGATGCCAAAGTTGTCACCTTCATAATTTCATAAATATAACAATTTACATATTATGATTTTAAGATGATAAACTAGATTAAAAGTATTATTGTGAAATTTAATAGATATATCTTCATCATAGGAGTTTTGTTTTAATTTTTATGAAACAAATAAGTATATTAAATAATTATACAAAAATGTTTTAGTAATTATTTTATTAAGAGATAAACCAAATAAATGGTTTTAAAAATAATAATAAAAATATTATATGAACTATTTAATGTTCTCCACTAATTTTATAGATACATATGACCTTTTATGAATCTATTAAATCTTTTAGTTAGAACAAATCTTCTGTATATATTTTATTTAAATTCAAATATATGAATAGTGTCAAAATTGACACTATTATTATTTTATAAAACTAACATATTATAAAATTGTTTAAAAATCACAAAAATATTTAAAAATTTATAAATTTAAATTTATATGGTCTAAAATGTTATAAACTATCCAATTATTGATAATTCATAACAAATAAGTAATTATTTGTAATAATTTAAAATTTAGAATGTTATTACCACAAATAAAATTAAATTGTTTAAATAATGATAAATAAAGTTGATAATGTTTAAAATAAATTTCTAACATGTCTAAATTTTATTTTTTGATGAGATTACAACCCTATAGCATCTAATATTAGGATATGAGTCATTTTGGAAGTTTTTACGTGGGGTTGGGATTTAATATAAACTAATATTTCTTATATTTCTAAAGGTGCCCCTCTCCTCCCTTATAAAAGGGCACATCCTCCCACTCTTACTCACTCCACTTTGAGCCTTCAAGATTGGAAAACCCCTGAAAAATTATATTCTCAACTTCCATAGAAACATCCTAGAGGTTTTGGTATTCTCCAAAGACCAATTTTAGTTCCCTAAGAAGAGGTCTCAAAGAGGCACTTCAAAGAAGAGGTAATGTCCGTTACCGATTCTTTCAACTTTATTTCTTCTTCTACTTCTTCTTATTTAGTTGTTTCATTATGAAGTAATAACATCAGTATCACTAATATACTTATATGTTATTATAAGTATGAAACAACCCTATTTCACCATCTATCCATCCTACGGAAAATGAAATCACCGCGTGTGCGTACATACGGAATATCGTCTCCACGCCATGGTGTAATCTATTTTCCACCACCACCTTACTTGGATGGGTATAATGGTGTAAATAATGACTATATATGATTACTGTAAAGTGATATTGATTCTTAAATAGTATACATACACTCCAATACAATTCCATGGGAACGATATCATTGCTCGTGCGTACGTACGGATTGTCATCTCCACGATGCGATGAGATTAGTTTTCCAAGTTAACAATTCAAGAATGATTATAAAGTATATATAATAAGTAATAATGAAATATATGACATAATAATGCTACTGGATTTATGTAAATATATATCTATGTCATATACTTAATTCCATTCAATTCAATAAGGAAATGAAAATAGCGTTCATGCGTACGTACAGCCTACCGTCTCCATGAACGGTGTATTTCTTTCCATTTATCGATCTATTATATATATGTGTATTATGAATATATATTATATATAAATAATGTTTTAAATTCTGGATGTAAGTAATCATGATCTATGTAATCATATGAATAATTACAAGTTAAAACACAAATGACAAATGAAATGATTTTACCCAAAATGCTACTTTAACATGAATTTACAAAAGACCGAGTAATATAAAGTCATAAGTGAACCATATATGATATAATCACAATGAATATGATTCTATAATAAGTCAATTACATTATTTAAATCATTATATAGGAGGTTTGGATACGTACGATGCATATCGGACCTAAGGTAAGGGATAATTTTGCAAATCTCATTTTTATCCGAGATTACTTATTCGTAAGTATTTACTGGGGTTATTGGAATCGTTCATGTCCAAGTTTTATGAAAGTGTTTTCATGTATGTTTAAATTCCTTTTTACACATTTGTTGACTTTTACTACATGGTATGTAAGGAATAATTCTTTTGTTTACGTTACGAGGTACTTTTTTTGGCTTTTTCGGAAAAAATACGAGAAGAATGTTTTTTTAACTTATACGGAACGAACAGATTTTTAAAGTTTTATAAAGCCTTATTTTCATGAATCTTCCTCCAAAATATTTCATGACTATTTTCAAAAAAATCCTCTTCTTTTAAAATTGCATGACAATTTGTGAAAAGAGAATGATTTTGAAAAAGAAAGGATATTTTCCTTAAGAATTCATTTCAAGTGTTTTATCAAAATCATTTTTCATCTAAGATGAAATTATTTCATATGTGTATGTTTCAAGTATCATGTATCTATGATTTACATGGTTTCACTTTTCTCATTATGAAATGATATCCATTTCTTTTATATGTATTATTTTATGATGGGATGATGTTTATGAAACCCATTTTATTTATTGGGTTATTATGAATGATGTATGTTTATTTTGTGGAACAAGTAAGAATGATTTCATTATGAGATGGGTGGGACCTATATATCCCTCCAATTCATTGGGTAAAGATTTATATCTCATGATATAGACATGGATGGAAGGGTGAGTTAATCCGGTTCAGTGTTACAGGACTGAAATGAGGAGTGAACTCAATTCAGAAAGGGACTATGTCCACTAAGATGGTCGTGGCAGCAATGCCTTGGCTACTATGGAAATCATAACAAGTGCTGAATGGTTGCCACAATTACATGTTTTATTCCCATGCTAGTTTATCATGAATAATGTTCCTTTATGATCTATGCTTTATGTACTTCCATGATTTATGACTTTTCTCAAGATTTTGATGTTTAGATTTTATGTTCATGTTTTTGCATTCAAATGTTTATGGATTATTTTATGTTATCTATGCTTACCCTTACTGAGAATTTGAGCTCACCCTTTATATGTTTTCTTTTCCCCAGGATTTGAAGAAAGTTTTTAGTTAAGAAAACAAAAGGGGAAGATCTTTATGAGAGATGTTGAAGATCTTTCACCAAGATTAGAAGATTACGTTCTGAGTTTCCAAAGACACTAAACTATTACGGTCCTTGAGTTTTGGTTTTTGTTATTTATTAAGTATTCTATAAAAGTAATGTATTGTCCATGTACTTCAAGCTTTGGGTCTCTGCAGTTGGTATGAGAGGAATGGTTTAGTCAACCTTTGGAAACTAGGATGCGAGAACTTTTGTGAGATCCCTATATATATTTCTAAGGTATGTCTAGGGATGTCCCTAAGGTTAAGTATAAGTATAGGTTATAGTCCTAGAATTAAGGTAACGTTCTTAGAATTAAACCTATGATGTTAGATATTGAAGGTACTCCCCCTTTATTATGTTGTTTTCCCTAGAATGATTTTTTCCTCTCACAATATTCTTTTTGGGTTTTAGATGATGGCTAGAACCCGAAGGAACTGTGTTGATCAATGTAATGGACAATGCAATGATTGCCCTCCTGACCAAACCAATGTCATGGGAGATGGAGTTCACAATATTATTTCTATACTTACACAAGCTATGAATCATTCTGGATTTTAAAATGAGCAGAGAAAGGAGAAGAATTATGTTGAATCCTTCATGAGGTAGCGTCCACCTTCATTCAGCGGGTCTTCTGATCCCTTAGTGGCTGAACAATGGATCCGTACTACTGAAAAGATATGTTCAGTTCTACAATGTTCTGAGCATGATAAAGGCATCTTAGTAGTATATCGTTTGGAAGGTGATGCTGATCAATGGTGGAATCTTATCAAGAATACGAGGCAAAGAGATGAAATTGAGTCCATAGAATGGGACAAGTTCAAGAACTTGTTTTTCGGTAAGTACATCCCTCGTATTATTTGAACAAAGATAGAAAAGGAGTTTCTTGAGCTTAAGAAGAATGATGATGAATCTGTTGGTATATACGAAGCGAATTTTACAAGACTTCCAAGGTATGCATCTGGCTTTATCATCCAACCTGAAAGTAAAGTTGATTGATTTTTCAGTGGCTTAAAACCAAGTCTTCGAAGGGCATTAGCTATAAGAGACTTAATTAGCTGCGAAGAAATTTTGAGTTGTACTATCAAGGTAGAACTGGAAGTTGGTGTAACATATCCATCTCATGGTTTTGATAAGAAACAAAATATGGAGTTCATGGAGAAATCTCAGAACAATGGTGAAAAGAAGATGAATGTTTCTTTATGCACAAAGTGTGGAAAGAAGCATGGTGGAGATTTCCTAAAAGGTACTAGAAAATGTTTTAAGTGTGGAAAAGAAGGTCATCGAGCAGTTGATTGTCGAAGTAATGGAAAAAAGGTTGTCAATGATGTGAATAGAGAAAAGACTACAGAGAAATCTCTACCAACACTTCAATGCTTCAAGTGCAAAGAAATGGGGCATTTTGCTAATAAATTCCCTAATCCAAGGGTTAGTGATGATCGACATGAGCAACCACTTAAGGCAAAGGAAAAAGGGAAGTCATATGCGATCACTATTGTCGATGTTGAATATGAGAACGATGTGGTGAAATGATTAAGTGTTTATGTAATGGGACTCCAAAATAATGTTGTATATAATGCCATGGAATATTGGAATATTTATGTATTGGTCTATTGTGGTTTTCAATAATTTTATGGTACTGGTAACCATGGAAAGTGATTGAGATATTTTTTGAAATAATATGATATGCACATAATGAAGGGATAAGGAGAAAATGAAATGTTTGACAGTATTCATGAGCTCATGACTGATATAAGGAAATAGTTATATCATGGTTTGAGTATGTAGAATTTTGGGGTTTTGGTATGTGGAAAGAGTTAACTTTTGACAGCACTCATGTTTTCACTAAGGTTCAATGGGTATTCATTCTTTAAGAGAATACATGATTAAGGTATTCACATGTTTGTAATTTTACCAACAAGATATATCTTATGATATATGGGGGATAAATGATGGCATTCACGTGATTGTTATGTGACATTTCAAGTAATAATGATCTTGGACCGAAGTATTTTAGATAAGAAATTTTTTCGATATTATTGATGGGATGTTATAGTAATGTAGTTTTAGAAAAAAGGAAAACCTGTAGGATGGGCGACAGCCCATCACGTTGGACAAGGATGTGGGAATCGAACCCACAACTGAAGTGTGACAGGCCTTTATCACCTACCACTGTCCTACAGGAAGTCCCTGGTGAGTTGAAACTAGTTTTATTTTATTAAGCGGTATGATATATGAAGTATAAGTTCATTTTGGGAATCGTATATGATTAAACTCACCATAGATGGACTTATATATATTTGATAACGTTTACTAACCTTTTGTTTGAAATAGATGGAATGAACCATCATTCTATCACATGACTTGTTAACACTTCACGAATAACAAATTCTACTTCATTTCTTTAAGAGATGAAGTGGAAATTGTTCAAATCACAAACACCAGTGAGATTGTACCAAAATCAAGCAATTATTTCTTCTAATTGAAAATTTTCAACTTTAGGGAAATGATATTAAAAACCAAAAATGTTGTCCTAGTGCTCTTATATCCGATGAATCATATGGTACCTTAGATCATCACAAATTTATGGCTTTGTGATTGTTGGCTTTTTCATAGCCATGTCCTCTACCACTCTCCATTAGAACTTGATGGTTAGATTTTTCTTCCATATCCATATTTTCACCTATGTTCTCCTATGTAAAAACCCAGTGATTAATTAATTTGGGTAACCATTACGTTTCATAATTTAGTTTTTAAAGTTAAGTTTTGGTATTTCATTTTACGATGTGTGTTGTAATTCAAGAAACTTTCAAGTAGAAAACCATGTATAACCCCAACGAATTTCGATGGCGAAATTCATTTTAAGGGGGGTTGAATGTAACAACCTGATATTTTATGATAAGTATTCTTTTTAATTTATTTGATGTCATGTGTTTTATGATACAACAAGATTATCTTGTGCTATACTCCACACTGTATTAGCTTGAAGTTTACACAACACTATTCTTAGATTGTGTTACACACAATTTCAAGTTCGTTTTATAATAGTCATTCTACGCAACATTGAGTGTATATATATATATATATATTCAATGTATAAATGAAATATGGTTGGATTCTTTTATATGAAATAATGAAGGATTCTTGCACAACACGCAACCCTGACTTGGCTTGCATTACACGCAATCACGACCTTCCTCGATAGCGTGTGTTGTACGCAATACCGAGTTTTACTAAACAACGATATATTATTATAATATTATTATGAACTAGCCGTTATGAATTTTATTAACTAAATTTTGAATTTTATAACATTATTATTCATCTTACACATTTTATAGAACATGGTATAAGAACAAAATAAATTTTTCGGGTAAAATAAGTATTTTTCAAAAAATGCACTTTTGCCGCATTTTGATGGCGCAACCACTTTAAATATAGTTTTTGACATGTTTATAGGTTCAATTTTACAAAATAAAATTATTATTTGGAATCAGGATATAAAATTTTACACTGGATAAATTTTTCATATTATTCTGATAACTTTCATATTTTAATGAATAGTAAAAACACGCTATATTTTAATTAAAAACAACTTTTTTCATCGTAATAAATTATTTGGTTAAATTATAATATTGGATGGTTTTAAAGTATAAATAGAATATTTTCTTACCATTTAACATAATTTATGTCATTAGCCTTGATTTTACATTGAATTCGTAGGTTAAATAAATTCAATCTTTTGCAAAGTTTTAAACAAAAACCCATTTTCTTTCAACAACGGGATTAATTTTAATTTAATTTCTGCAACTTCTGTGTATTGAATTTAAAAAAATGGATTCCATATTTGGAATCAGTGGGTCCAAATTATATTAATAGACTACTTTTTATTTTTTGGCTTTATGAATAGTAACAACGGTAAATTTTATTTACCATAGTAAAAGGTAAATTGGGTAATTAAGGGTAAATATAATATTATAAAATTATCCTAATACTCTTCTTAATACAATTGGATGATTAAAAGTTTTCCTAAGTAATATTTGGGTCGAAATTGAATCCATTAGAACCCACTTGGAGGTGATTAAGACCTTTAGTTTATTTTATTTAAAGGAAAGTGAAATATGTCACACTCAACTTTAATAATTAAAGTATTTTTGATATAAGTTTATACAGAATATAAATTCTGTTATAAATACTCATTTGAAAGATAAAATGTTTTTCTTTGTCATGGTAATTTATTTGTAATTTTTAATAGTTATCTAATTACCTTATTATCTTATACATTAATGATGCAGAAATTATTTATTTAGTGAAAAATCAATAATATAGTTTTTATTGAAATAATAATATATATCAAAATGCCCAAAAATCTACACAAAACTTATTATTAGTGTATATATAAACCCTAATCTTCCACTGTCCAAATTTTTGACCATTTGGATCCTTATTAAGGCGATTATGACACTTATATTATTTTATTTTAAATGATGCCAAAGCTGTCACCTTCATAATTTAATAAATATAAAAATTTAAATATTGTGATTTTAAGATGATAAATTCGAGTAAAATTATTATTGTGAAAGGAAATAGATATATCTTCATCATAGGATTTTATTTTTAATTTTTATGCAACAAATAAGTATATTAAATAATTATACAAAAACATTTTAGTAATTATTTTATTAAGAGATAAACCAAATAAATGGTTTTAAAAATAATAAAATAAATATTATATGATCTATTTAATATGCTCCACTAATTTTCTAGACACATATGACCTTTTATGAATCTATTAAATCTTTTAGTTAGAACAAATCTTCTGTATATATTTTATTTAAATTCAAATATATGAATCGTGTCAATATTGACACTATTGTTATTTTATAAAAATAACATATTACTTGGATGGGTATAATGGTGTAAATAATGACTATATATGATTATTGTAAAGTGATGTTGATTCTAAAATAGTATACATACACTCCAATACAATTCCATGGGAACGATATCATCGCTCGTGCGTACGTACGGATTACTGTCTCCACGATGCGATGAGATTCGTCTTCCAAGTTAACAATTCAAGAATGATTATAAAGTATATATAATAAGTAATAATGAAATATATTACATAATAATGCTATTGGATTTATGTACATATATATGTATGCCATATACTTAATTCCATTCAATTCAATAAGTAAAGAAAAACAACGTTCATGCGTACGTACGGCCTACCGTCTCCATGAACAGTGTATTTCTTTCCATTTATCTATCTATTATATATATGTGTATTCTGAATATATATTATATATAAATCATGTTTTAAATTATGGATGTAATTAATCATGATCTAAGTAATCATATGAATAATTACAAGTTAAAACACAAATGACAAATGAAACGATTTTACCCAAAATGCTACTTTAACATGAATTTACAAAATAATGAGTAATATAAAGTCATAAGTGAACCATATATGATATAATCACAATGAATATGATTCTATAATAAGTAAATGACATTATTTAAATCATTATATAGGAGGTTTGGATACGTACGAAGCATATCCGACCTAATGTAAGTGATAATTTTGCAAATCTCATTTTTATCCGAGATTGCTTATTCGTAAGTATTTACTGGGGTTATTGGAATCGTCCATGTCTAAGTTTTATAAAAGTGTTTTCATGTATTTTTAAAGTCCTTTTTACCCAATTTTGACTTTTACTAAATTGTATGTAAGTAATCTTTCTTTTGTTTATGTTACGAGGTACTTTTTTTTGACTTTTCCGGCAAAAGTACGAGAAGAATGTTTTTTTAACTTATACGACACGAAAGGATTTTTACGGTTTTATAAAGCCTTATTTTCATGAAGCTTACTCCAAAAGATTTCATTACTATTTTCAACAAAATACTCTTCTTTTAAAACTGAATGACATTTTTTGAAAAGAGAATGATTTTGAAGAAGAAAGGATATTTTCCCCAAGAATTCATTTCAAGTGTTTTATCAAAACCATTTTTCATCTAAGATGACATTATTTCATCTGTGTATGTTTCAAGTATCATGTATCTATGATTTACATGGTTTCACTTTTCTTGTTATGAAATGATATCCATTTCTTTTATATGGATTATTTGATGATGAGATGATGTTTATGAAACCCATTTTATTTATTGGGTTATTATGAATGATGTATGTTTATTTTGTGGCACAAGTAAGAATGATTTAATTATGAGATGGGTGGGACCTATATCTCCCTCCAATGCATTGGGTAAAGATTTATATCTCATGAGATAGACATGGATGGAACGGTGAGTTAATCCGGTTTAGTGTTACATTACTGAAACGAGGAGTGAACTCGATTCAGAAAGGGACTTTGTCCACTAAGATGGTCTTGGCAGCAATGTATTGGCTACTATGGAAATCATAACAAGTGCTGAATGGTTTCCACAATTAAATGTTTTACTCCCATGCTAGTTTATCATGAATAATGTTCCTTTATGATCTATGCTTTATGTACTTCCATGATTTATGTCTTTGCTCAAGATTTTGATGTTTAGATTTTATGTTCATGTTTTTCCATTCAAATGTTTATAGATTATTTTATGTTCTCTATGCTTACCCTTACTGAGCATTTGAGCTCACCCTTTATATGTTTTTTTCCCGAGGATTTAAAGAAAGTTTTTAGTTAATAAAAAAAAGGGGAAGATCTTTATAGGAGATGTTGAATATCTTTCACCAAGATTAGAAAATTACGTTCCAAGTTTCCAAAGACACTAAACTATTACAGTCCTTGAGTTTTGGTTTTTGTTATGTATTAAGTATTCTGCAAAAGTAATGTATTATCCATGTACGTCAAGCTTTGGGTATCTACATATACTTTACTAGGTATATGATCTATTCAGGTTCCCATGTAGCTATTATGTTCTCATAAATACTTAAAGTCACGATAAATATATTTAAATAATAAATATATTTATTATATTTAAAATTATAAATATTTGGTTATATATAAATACTGTTTAAAATTTATTTATAATTATAATTATATATAACTAAATATATATGTATATATATATTCATTAAAGACATATATTTATTGCAATTTTTTAAATGAAAAATTTATTTATTATATTTATAACCATATATAATTTTTTTTTATAAAATTACTACAAATACAATTATTATAATTATATATATATATATACATTAATATACAAACCCATATATACATATTAATATATTTATAATAATTATAATTTTATAAATATGTATAATTATAGAGATATATTTATAAATAGATACACGTATTTATACATATATACAAAGATTTAAATTTATAATTATAAATAATATATATATATATATGTAAATAATTATAAAATTATAATAAATATAATTATTAAATTTATAATTATAATTATAAATAAATTAATATTTATTTGTAGTCATAAATAAATAAATAAATGTATATATATATTTGATCACTTTTGAAAATATAATAAATATATTAATTATATATTTTTTTTTTATAATTTCACAATTTTTTAAATAAATATATATTTATATTTAAATAAACGTAAAATTATAATAAATATATTTATAATAATTATAATTTTATAAATAAATATAATTATAGAAATATATTTATAAATATATATGAATATTTATAATTATAATTATAAATAATATATATATATATATATATATGTAAATAATTATAACATTATAATAAACATATTTACTATATTTAGAATTATAACTATAAATAAATATATATTTATAATTATAACTAAATATAAATATATATTTATTTATAGTCATAAATATATATAAATATAAATATTTAAATAGTTACGAAATGAAAATGAATATATGAATTATATATATTTTTTTATAATTTTTTAATTATTTAAATATATATATAATTATATAAATATATATTTATTTAAATAATTATGAAATTATCAAATACATATAATTAATATAATCATTTTCATTTCATAAGTTTTTAAATATATATATATTTATATTTATATTTATATTTATGACTATAAATAAATACAAATATATTTATAATTACAATTATAAATAAAATAAATATATTTATTATAATTTTATATTTATAAATAATTTATTAATATTAGGTATTTATCAATGATTTCTTTATGTTGATGAAGATAACCCTTTATCATTCCTAAAAAAGTTCTTATTAAAACATGATTTAACAACTCTATATTTTTTGCACTTATAAAGGAATGTTTTATGAGTACTAAAAAAGAATTGGTAAAAGTCTATTTTATCAGTGCTTTATAATTTAGTATTGATAAAAGTGACCTTTATCAACACTTTTGAAAAAGAACTAATAAAACCCTTATGTGTTTTTATAAACAGAACCCTAACAGATCAACTTGCCACTCTACCCTCAAGCTTTCACTGAAGTCGATCTCTGCCTCTACCGTTGTCATCACCTTCACCTCCTCCACCTCTGCCCCCACTTCCTCCACCGCCTCTGCCTTTGCTGCCCTTTCCTCTGCCTCTACTGCTCCCTTATCTGCTGCCCCCGCCTCCGCTATCCCCTCTGCTGCCTCCAGCTCCACTGCCTCCGCCTCTGCTTTTGCCACGTCGACCCCCTCACATGCCTCTATCTCTACCGCCACAACCCACACCTCTATTTCTCTTTCTCCACTACCCCTACTTCCGATTCCCCCGCCTCTACCACTACCATCCCCGTTGTGCTCTCCCCCGTCGCCACCGCATCTGCTGCCCCCACTGCCCAGGCCCCGACCGCTGTCGCTGCTACCCCCACTGCCGAATCCACTGACCTCACCATCATTGCCTCCAAACTATAAGTTCCAAATAGTCTAAATTGTTTCTGCATATATTTATTATTTGTGCATAGAGATTTATTTTATTTTGGGTTTATCAATTTGTATTGACATTGTATTTCTCATGGATGTGTATTTTTTCTCTCATGTTGTACTATGTTTGTTTATCTTGTTTCAAGTTACTCATGAGACTTGTTTTGGTTCATATATCGTTCACTATATTTTGGTTTGTAATCTTAGGTGATGTTTTAGGTTGACTTAGTATGTTCCATTTCATACATTAACACTAGTTTTTATTCCCCATGAATCAAAATATGGTTAGGAATTTTACCACGATGAATCGAGATTGGGTTTGGGGTGTGTCTTTATATAGTGGAGTACATTTGTGCCATATGTGGGACCCAAGGCTGTTCTTTTCTAGAAATGAAGCATGATTTGTGTTTTTTTCAATCCTTACATAGAAGTCCAGTGTCTGATCGGGGAAATTGCATGAAAAGGGATCATATAGTTCAAGCTGAAATTAGTACTGAAGGTGGTGTCATTTCCCATTGTTTGAAAAATTCTTGTGGTCCAAAATTTGGAGAATAGAGATCATTGAAAAAAGTGGCGTTTCATGAAGGCCTTATGAAAATATGAAAAATGAACAAGTTTCATAGAGATGGAATTAATGAATTGTGTTTCACAAATACATGAATATTTTGATGGTGTGGTATGTTATTACGATGAGAATCACAAACGATAGATAATTAGAACTCCGCGACTCTGAGAACTAGAGCTTTGCAGTGACATGATGTTTTTGATGGAAGGCTCTATGAATACAACGAGATTTGAAAACCATTAATTTAAATTTAGTAATGTGAATGGAAGGAGATCCTCAAAGATGTGTTTGATTGATCTCGAAAATTTCACTGGATGTGGTGGAGCTCCACAGCTGGACAAGCCTATAATTAAGAGGCCACCTCTGTTCTTTCATGGTGATTTTTTGGAGAAAATCCAAAATTATTTTGATTTTGATAAGAAAAGGGTGATCCGAAAAACTAGTTGTCTATTTGAGATTGAACTTTGGGAAACGACTTTTTTATTCTTGAACGAAGTCAATTTCTATAAGTATTGTGTGCTTTGAGAAGATGGGATGTTCCACATTTGCTCAGTGAGCTTCGTGAAGTAGGTTGTTCCGCAAAGACAGTGTGCTTCGTAATGACAATGGGTTCTGCAATGGCAGGTATTACTTCCAATGGTGCTTACTCCACAAAGGGTTGAAATCTGTGAAACAGTGTGCTATATGAAGTAGTGTTCTCTTTGAATCAGTGTGCTCTGCGATGTAGTGTGGAATGTGAAGTAGTGTGATCTGAGAAGGTATGTGCTTTGTGAAGGCTTGAGTTTTGCGAAGGGGGTTTACAGAGTGTAGTATTGGATATCAGGATTAAGTGGACATAGATTTTAGTGGTAATATAATAAAGGAATATCAGTTTTAAGTGGACAATTATTTCATTGTGCAACTACTTAGGTGTTTGATGCAAGAAGTGTCTCGTGTTTAATATAGAGAAAGACTTCAATTCCAATCTATTTAAGGGAAATTCAAGTCGATAAATTGAGTAAGAATTATCTAAAGGTAGTGAGCTAGGGGGAGTCAACAAAAGTGTCCCAAGGGAAGTAGTGAGCTGTACCTAAACCATTGTAAAGGCATTTATCCTAGCACAAAGTTTCTGTGACTGAACCTTTTTAATCCACAACTAGTGAATATTAGTGGACTTTGGTATGAACAACACACTGTCAGCATATGCTCCTTGGTCAAAGCTCTTTGTGGTAAACCAAGTAAAATTGATATGTCATGTTTTTTCATGCATTTTTATAGCAAGTTTAATAGGTTCCTACTGATGTGGGAACATGATCCATCAATTTAGAAGAAACAATTGACACCTTGATTCACCCTTCCCCTCATAGGGTGTTTCGGGGACCTTCACCATATGGGTCTAGAAAGGTGAGACTTCCGGATAAAAATTACTCTATTTATGACTTCTAACTGGATTTTTTTGTTCATACATTAAAGGTAAAGAGACATAATATCTTGGGTGAGATATTATTAGTGTATATGAAGCATAAGAGTCGGGTGTACGTATCAATTTTCCTTTCTAGTGAACTATCTTTCTACCATTGTCTATATATAACCATCAAAACACACCCTTTCGATCAATCGATTTACTAATGTAGCTTTTATACTTCTTTTATCCTTTCTATAAAACTTCACAAACTTATAGTTAACAATACTCTTGGATGAACTGAAAAAATTTTAAGTAGTATTATTTCCTAATAATCTTCTATTTTATGACTATTTGAAGGAAATTCATGGAAACCAATTTAAAATTGGAAATTATTACCATATTTCCTCCATTACATAGTATGTGATGTTATCTATCCAATTTATTCATACTAGTCCCACTGAGGCATATTATTTTCATAGGTTTTTGTGGATACGAAACAATATAAATGCATCATATAGGTTTTAATTCTTATTTTTCTTCCCTACTCTAATTTTTTTTATTCTAATACATATTTGATTAAATTTAATATGAGGCCAATGTGTATCATCCTTGAATGAATAACATATTTTTTTGGGTGAATCACACTCTAAATATCATAATATGGTGTCCCCTCCTCCTATAATATATTAAGATCCTTAATTAACCACCTTAAAAAAATAAACTACGTTCCCACTTTAATTACTTCCACAAAATTAGTTTCCATATTTGGAAAATTAACTACCATTTACTTCTAAGAAATCTAAATAACCATTGTCCATCAATAGGATAACACTAATACAATTGATCTCTTCTAGGTATCTCAATATCTAATAATTTTTGTGTCTAGGAACCCATATAGAATATCATCTTCCTAAAGGAACATTGAGGTATTATTCAATACCATTAAGTATTGGATGATTTTTTATAGCCTCCTAGGATTCCCTTAATATATTTGACCTGAAAGACACAATAATCCTACTATAAAGGCAATATTTCACTATATAAAAATAATTATGTACATAAAAATTCCAACTGCTGATGATAATCAAATATTTTTCTTGTAAAGGATCTCATATTCCGTTCTCCATAGATATGCTTTAGATAATATAAAGATTCCTACAAATGGATTTGAGACAAGATTACATTTGGTCATCCAAAATCTAGTGATTATATTTTGGATGTATTCTTTCTAAGATATCACTAATGTTCTAGCTTTTCAATCTATCCCAATTTGAATCCCTACAATATTCTTGGAAATTCTAGGATTTTCATCTCAGACGATAATTTTTTTTAAACCATAATCCTTGTAAATCACAATCCCTCAACTAACATGTCATCCAATTATAAAAGATGTATGATGTAACTTCATCCATCCCATACCTTCTTTTAGAAATAGTGGTATGTATAGATTTAATTAAATTCTTATTCAGCCACGAAACCTCAATCTTTTGGTTCTATTATTGGGGAACCTACTTCAATCTGTAAAAAAATTACTTGAATATTCGTATAACATCCCCATTTGGATATTCCTTATATCCTTTTAGTTTATTCATATAAATCTTTTCCTTGATTTTATATCATTCGCCTAACCTTAGATTTCACTTTTATATTGTTTTACCCAATAATTTAAACTTTAATAGTGTATCATATACCAATTCATGTATTTTTTTCTACAATATCCAATTTTAGTACTTAATGTATTATTTAGTGTTTGGAAAAGAATATTTTTAAATGGAAAGGGAGATATTACTGAGTGATTTGTTTATAAAACTAAATTTACAAGGGAATGAAAAATATTTTAATGGTTGTGAATTGTTTTAAATATGGTTTCTCTTCTCTTTTCATTTTTACATGGATTTTTTTGTATTGAAATTAAAAGGGGATTTTGAGAAATGTATTAATTTTTGAAACCATGTGTGAAGATTTCCATATAAGAAGGAATTTATTTAATTTTAAATGTTTGAGACGTGGTTGATTTAATAATGAAAAATTTGTGATCATTTTTGAATTTGTGGAAACGATTTAACATGAAAAATATGGATTTAATTTTTAATAATTTAGATTATTTTAAAAGTGTGAATATATTTGTTAAAGAGTGTTTGGAACTAATTTGTTTATTTTTAAAAGGGTGTTTTATTTTGAAGAATAATTTCTATAAATGGTTGATTTTTAAGGGGATTTCAAGTGTGATTTTATAAATAGTTTTAAAAGGACATCTGAAATGTAGTTTTTCCATTATCTTTTAAGTTTATATTTTTATGGAATTAATAAAACCATTACATTATATAGATAAGAAAAGTAGATTGATAATAACACAATGAGAAGGGCATGACACAAACTCTATCAAACCTATTGTATATCTATAATGAACTCACTCTCGTAAAAGGTGAATTAATGTTTAACCCCATTACAACTCATAATCCTACTTTTCATCCAAAATCACCTGCATGGTTTATATTAGGGGATTTCTATAAAATTACATCTTATTCTTGGTTTGCTGTGAGCTTCTCAGGGGATGAGTCTTAGAATTTTTTTTCCTAATTATGATCATTCAAAATATGATATCCCCTTATTTGAAAGTCCCCTTTTGTGTATTTATTTTGTTAAATATTAATATTACCGAATCAAATAGGATGGATATAAATAAATAATAGATGAATTCCAATCTTATGAAAAAAGAGTATGAATATGGTGTGAAAGAGTATATCAAGTTTTCAAAAGATCATGCATATTACCGTTCTCAAATCCTTTATCTGTTTTTATGTTGTTGTTATTCAAGAAAAATTATTCTATAGGTGTTGGAAGGAAACTTGATATGTCATGGAATCGATCAAAGTAATAAATACTGGAATTAATATAGTGAAAAACTGATTGTAGCTAGTGGATGGGATAAAAGTATGTTTTATGTATCATCTGATATGACTAAATGTGGGTATAATAAAGAAGACTGTATTGAGGATGTGATTACATATGTGAATGATGATGAAGATTGTATTGAAAAAATGACAAGGACAGTTAAATATGAACTTCTTGATTTACCAAAATTGCTTTATAAGTTAGAGTAGTGAAAAGACACCATTGTATGGTGGTTACATTAAACATACAACATTTTCATCCATACTGAAGCTGTATAATTTGTAACAGGAAATGAATGAAGTGTCTCCAGTTTTATGGAATTACTTTCTCTCTTGAATGATATTCTCTTAGATGATAATGAGATCCCAATCCAAACATAAAATGCTAAATGAATTCTAATCTTGATGGGTATGATCTCTAAAAGAATAAATGCCATCCCAAATGATTGTATACTGTTTCATAAGGACCAAAAATCAGTTATAGAATTCCAAATGTGAGGTGCTTCTTGATACAAGAAAGATGAATCTGGTCCTATCAATGTTGTATGGTACTTTCCACTCATTTTAAGGTGTAGGCGCCTATTTCAAAGTTAGGAGACAACAAGGAAATTGGAGTGGAACACATATATAAGAAATAAATATTGGAAACTATGTAACTTAGTAGACTCTCATCAATGGAAGAGAATTGTTCATTAATATACTTAATTTGGAAACAAGCCGAGAAACATTAATATTGCATTATCTATAGATGGAGTGAATACTTTTGGTTTTCAAAGAAACACTCATAGTACATGGATGGGTATGTTAGTAAATTATAAATTTCCACCGTGTTTTTTCATGAAATGAAAATACATCATGTTATCTATGATTATATCATGACCAAAACAACCCAGTAATGATATTGATGTTTATTTGGATCCATTGATCGGGGAATTTAAATTATTATGGGATTCAAGTGTTACATTGTATGATGAATATATAAATAAAGATTTCATGTTGAGGTTCATGTTGTATGGGACGATAAATGAACTTTCTGCTTATGGAAATTATTTAAGATATATAATTAAAGGAACTCAAGGGTGTCCCATTTGCGAAAAAGGTGCACAGTCAATTAGGTTGAAACAGTAATAGAAAACTGTGTTTCTAGGATGTCACAGATTTCTACCCCAGTAACATAAGTACAGATCTTTGACGACATCATTCGATGAAAGTTCAGAAGAATGTACAACACCATCTCCACTATAAGGTGATCAACTATTTGAGAAAGTAAAATATGTGGACACTTCTTTTGGTATTTTTTTTTTCAAAAAACCTAATGAAAACCGTTTGAAAAAAGAGATCAGTTTTTTTAAGTAATATACTGGAATTGTCTATACCTCAATCATTTTCTTGATGTTATGAATTTTGAAAAAAATGTATGTGATGGTATCATTGATGCATTGCTAAATGAATCTGAAAAAAGGATGAAATTAAGGCTAGGTCAGACATGGTTGACATGAGAATATGAGAAGAGTTGGTTCCAGTAAAGGATGAAAAATGATATTTTCTTCATCGAGCTGCTTACACTCTTTCTAGAAAGTAGAGATATTAGTTTTTCATCTTCTTGAATGATATAATGTTTCTAGTGGGGTATTCATCGAATATCATGAATAGCATGTCAATTACAGATTTAACATTAAAGGGTATGAAATCACACGACTTCCATATTTTGATGTATGATCTAATGCATGAATCTTTATGTTGTATTTTTTTCAATAGTTTTTGTCATACATTCACCAATCTTGGATTCTTCTTCAAATCTATATGCATCATATTTATAGACCCAAAAAAATTGCTGACTATAGAAAGAGAAGTTGCTGTCATATTATGTGAATTTGAAATGCTATTCCCACCAACATTCTTTGATATGTTGGTTCATTTGATGATTCAATTGGTGAGAGAGATTCGACTATGTGGTCTAGCACATTATATATGGATGTACCCCCATTGAATGGTATATGAATATTTTTAAAGGGTATGTCAAAAATAGAAGTCGGCCGAAGGGTTGTATTCCAGAGCGATATATTATTGAATAAGTCGTTGAGTTATGTACCAAATACCTATCTAGAAAGGAAATCATTGGTATTATGAAATTTCATCACACTGGGTAGCTTTCAAGTGAAGGAATTTTATGATGTGATTTTTTCACTATAAATATTAAAGATTGGGATCAGAAGCACCATTACGTTTTTGCATAATATTTTGAAGGTTTCCCTATATGTTG
This sequence comes from Viscum album, assembly GCA_963277665.1. Lineage (NCBI taxonomy): Eukaryota > Viridiplantae > Streptophyta > Magnoliopsida > Santalales > Viscaceae > Viscum > Viscum album. The sequence goes on along the minus strand of OY728125.1, from coordinate 768,673,795 downwards.
AAACCCACCAAGAAATTATTAGTCATTTGAATCCATCAAGGGATGAAATATGGATATCAAATACACATAATCAATAGTTTATAGAATGGTTTTGGGACCATATTTTTATATATTTTAATGAAAATATGGGTTCAATTTTAGAATTAATTCATTAGCTAGCTAGGGGACCAAGTGTGTATGCCATATCTTATAATTGTTGTGTAATTAATTGTCATACGTTCTATAAAAATGACAGTGATAAAGATAATAACATGTAAAATAGTGGAGTTACACTTATGGATGAAGTGATGCATGTTTTTGGGTTTAAGGACAGAGATCTAGTTTACACAAATATTTCATACTTTGACATCATCAAACAAATAAGGGAGTAGGATTATACAAAATTCCAAGTGCCGATTTTTTTTATTCAAGTGGGTTGATAAAAAGAGTACTATTAAAACATATGAATTGGTATTTGTGAATATTTATTTCAGTAAGGAAGGATACAAATATAAACTATTTTTAATGAAATCATTAGCAATACAATTATTTTATGTTCCAGGTCCCTAAAATCGAAAGTGGTCAATTGTTATGTTATCAACCAAAACCAGTGAAGGGTTAGATGAAAATTCAAATGTGGGTGATCCTTTCATTGGGAAATCATAATCTTTTCATTGTGGTCCCAATGTAGACAACTTCTTGTTTTTCAAAGGAGACCACAATGATAGTATTTGTATCATATATAGAGGGGTTAAATCTATTCAGCCTTTAAGAATGAAATGGAGAGTTCTATAATTATGTTTGAATTTTTTTGTAATACACATTGTATTACCTCATGTTATTAACCATTTTATTTTGAATTTATTTACTATAAATTGAATCTTAAACCACTTCTGCAGATAATGAATTCTGCATGTACCAGTGCTCCCAATCTTGAGGAATAATAAGTCTCTCAACCTGTTGCTGCTTATAGTGTAGAGTATCGACCTTCTGCATGTGCTGGTGCTCCCATTCCTAAGGAACAATATGTTTCTCAAACTACTGCTACTCCCTGTGCAGAGGTACAATGACCATCTGCACATATCGATGCTACCACTCCTGAGGAACATATTGATGATGTTGATCTTATGAAATGGTAGGTGAAGAAGGATCCATGATGTAGACAAAATAGGAGAACCATAGTTTAATAGTGATAGAGAAAAATAACTAAGGTGAAAGTAAAATACATCAAATATGAGGTTGGATGGAATGCATGAGGCAAACATATTAACCCCAATAAGGCCATGTTCAGTAGTTTCATTGGAATCATCACTTAGAAATACATTCTGATTAATGTATATTCGTGGAACCATGTATTTCCCGAGCATAAGACACTGATGTGGGAAGATATTATGCTAACATTATGATATAATTTCTTTATTTTATTAAAAAATAAAATAATGAAACATTTAATTACTCTTAATCAACCATTGAAGAGTGTATTTATAGTAGATTAATCCCACAAGAAATATATATTAATGCTTTCTAGAAGGATTCATAGAGGATTTACCAAAATTCTAATAAGGAATCATCTTAAAGATGTTGAAGGAAAAATAAACCCACACCCACCTATTATCTATGCACACCTGATAACTCAAAAAGCATGCGATGCGTTTACTGGCTATCATGCATATGTTTCTTTTTAGATACATTGGGGATAGTAATATATTGTTTGAAAATATGTGTATTCATCACCTTGATGGACAAATTTTTATTTATGAAATATTATCTGGGTGATGAAAATAAGGAACGAGAAACAAAAACAGATTACCCCTACATAAAGAAAGGATGGGTTATACTTCACTGAAAAAAATTGGTTTTTATTTTAAATCTACTATAATGATTTTATGTGACATGAAAAACCCCCATAATTATGTTCCTCTATTTATATATAGACTGATGATTCCGAATCCAAATCCATTTCCATTTCATGCCATGTTCTATGGAAAGATGAAAATGTAAATAAAGATGGGATACTAATATATGAAAATACACAAAATTGTGGGAAACATGTGTAAGTATTACATAATATTTTTTTCCTTCAAATCGATATTACATAACAATGATAAATTATTTTAATATATTTTATATTCGACATAGTCATAGGAATCATCAACACCTATTCAAGATGAACACATACTGTCGGTGACCTTGAAATAACCATAATAGTATGGCTGTGTCAGAGGTGTGGGTTTTGGGGTGACACCCTGGATATATTTTTATAACAAAATTGAGGTGGATCAAAGTGAATTAATAAAATAGATGAGAGAAATAATAACTACCCTTGAATAAGAATTCCAATGAAAAAGAGAGATTATGGAAACTTTTATGTGGGAGGTAAAGAGAAGAAGAAACTCACGAACAACCACCTCGTGGAGATCCTTACCCACCCCACCATCTATGAGGTGATTAATTACCATAAAAGTGATGTCTTAGCTGAGATAATAAATGTTCTAATAAATATTTCTATGAAATGTGAATCAGACAGACACTGATACCTTTTCTATACTGATATTATATAGGGTTATAATAACTGTTATTTATATATATCAACAACCACCCATCACCTTGTAGTGAGGGATACAATGTTCAATATCCAAAACAACATGATACACTACAGAATACTTAAAACAGGTCATGTACAAGTGTCTATTAGCATATCCCATGAGACGAGCACCGATCAACCTATTCCAATTCATGAGGAATATATCCATATGATCGAAAAAGTTGTTGGAACATTCATCGCATGACCATCATATCTTGTAAAAAACATCTTGACAAAGAGGGATTCATTTGTAATTTATTTTTGAAGATAATCCTTTAACAATTAATGAAAAAAGGTATAAAGTAATGAATGTTATTATAGATGTAAAAAGGGAAGGATATGAAAGAAAATACTGACTCAAAAACCATATAAAGGATTGACCAACTGATCAAAAAGATCTACTGAATGCACTATTACCCCACTCCTTCAATATCCGCATTTACTACCATTAAAGGTTCATGTGGATAAAAAGTTAAAAGATGGATGTGATCACATAGTTGATTTTGATGAAAATATATACAAATATAATTATCAAGACTTCATTGGTGTTGGGAGTGTATGTGAAATCCTTGACTATGATTGGATAGGCAGAACATTTGTAAATGTATACATGAGTTATGTTTTCATGATTTGATTTTCCAAAATCTGATATATTGTGTTATTTAAGACAAAATAAATATCATATTTTTGGTAGGCATATATATGAAAAAACATTGAAGGTATTTTCCCATGAAAGAAGATTTGGACTCAATCGTCCTCACATATCCTCTACAGAACAACCAAAAATAGATACAAAAAAGAAGAAATAGTGGCATGTCTGATCAAATCATTTGAAAGAAAACATTTAGATGAAAAAATATATTTATTACCAATTATGTTGGGGTAAAACACTACAATTTATTCATATCAAATATATTTTCATTTGTTTCATTACTTATTCTCTATTTGGGTTTCTAGTGAGCATTAAATGCTCATTGTAGTAAATTTGGATACTCCAAAAATTTATTTCCTAGATTCAATGCATGAATATCCAACAAACTGTCCACCCATGATGGAATATTTAAATAAGATATACACTAAATCCAATGTTTTAGAACTAAAAATCATGTTATATAATTTATATTATCTTTTAATGAGGATTCTATTATGATAGGTTGGTGCATCAATATCTTAAAAAAAAGGAATGAGGCTAGTGGCTAAGAACAAGGAAGAAGATGAGTTATATGAATGGACAAGTGTTAGGGTATATATAATAATATTTCACTATCCAAAAACATATAAAAAAATAATTTTACTACTCAATGTGTTTCTAGTGTTCGAAACAAACAAATAGAAAATATTATGATTATAATTTTTGTAAATTCATGAGAGAGATAATATTCCATGAACAAACTAGCATCTATAAAGAGGTAATTTTGATGATGATTACTATTTATTTTAAAAAATTTATTAATACTTTATTTATTTATATTTTTCCAGTAATACTATGACAGTAGAAAATAATCATATTCACAAGATGATATAGATGTTCTTAGAAATGAATGGGAAATATACTTGATAGAAGAATGTACACAAGTAAAATGAATATGTGACTTCTATAGAAGTAGTGTATTGTTTAATATTTAGGTTTAATTTACATCTTTATAGTATTACTCACATAATAATTTTTTTCTTATATAGTTTTATTCCTTTGTTTGATTCAGGGTGGTTTGTTCAAAGATAATCTTGTTCATGAGAGATTGGACTTCGAGGTTGGAGCTTAGAATTTAACGAGAAGGTATTTTTTAAATATAATATATTTTTCTTCATTATATTACTTATTATTTACTACATTAATATAATCTAAATTAAATGTTTTAATACTCATATAGAAAATGTATTCCATAGACTTATTCTCACCCAAAAACTTTATCAACCCAGCATTGTCAACATTTATCACTTTCCTTTATAAGAAGTGGAGAGAGATTAATGGAAAGTGATAAATGCTATCAATTTAGTGTTACCATTTCAGAAAATAAAGAAAATGGTAAAAAAGGTAACACATGATGTGGCCGGTATGATTCAAAGATTGTATTTTTATCCAGTTAATTAATTTTTTTATCATTTTTTCTACTATTTTTAAGTTAATTTACTTATAATTTTTATCAAATACTTATTTAGTTTCTTTTAAAGATCTTTTGGGAAGTCATAAATTTCATTAAACTATCCTAATAAAGCTATAAAAGAGTGAATATATTCCTTTTGGGTAGAAGAGGAAACCCCATGCTGTATGAAATGTGAAGTGAATCGTGAAGATGCATTTACCAAGGGATTTATCAGTACTTGAATAAAAAGTATGACCTCCCAAAAGATCTGTCTTGAATATTTTCCTGAATAGTGTATTAATCATCCACAAATCAACCAGTCGTACCTAAATTTGATACACAGTGTGCTCAGTATGACTGGAAGCATAGGTTTTTAGTTTATAATATTCTTTGATTTCTAAGATTCATGTCTTATGAACTACCATGTTTTGATCCATGACTCATGACTATGATCTATGATATGTAGGGTATGAATTTCTAATGTTAATATCACCTTCTAACTTCTTTATGATCATGTTATCCTTATATAATCATAGATATCTCCCTTGTTTACACTAATTGAGCATCTATGATCACCCTTTATTATGTTTAATATCCTTATTCTATTAAGAATAGTTTTATAAATGATATGTGTAAGAAGGTTTCTATTAAAGAATAACTTAATGGGAGACTTTTATGAACTAGTTCTTTATGTTCCCATGATTACAAATGCAGTAGAGCTAAACTATTCTAAAATGGATCATTATGTCATGTAAGGAATATTAATCTAATAATATTTGATATCTATATATGAAATGTCTGATTCAATATAGTTGGTATCATAGCTACTAGCCTACTCAAAATTGAGTATAAAGAGTAAGTGACTGGTATCACTTGTTGTGTCTCTTTTTATTTGAAATTCACATTACTTTTAGTAAAAAAACAATAAACATATTGAAAAGTGAGAAAATTCATTCTTAATGTGTTGATACTTCAATAAAATGATCCATTAGTTATTTTTTATGTGTAGGAATTAACCACACCTCAATCTAATGCACGGTGTGGCTGATATGACTTTAAGTGTGTATTTTTATATTTAATTGACATTAAATTTTGCAAAAAGAACAACTGGCATACTGAAAATTGAGAAAATTAATTATGATTTTTTTGATACATTAGAAAAAATATCAATGATTCATTTGGGTATGTAGGAATTATCCACACCTCAATCCGGTGCATGGTGTGACCAATATTAATAAAAGTGTCTGTGATCAGTTTAAAATTGGAATTTTAGTTCAAAATATGTCACTCACTAAAAACAAAGAAAATGTGCTCTGATTGTATTAATAATTTAGGGTAGAGATTAACAAGTCATTTTTGATGTGTATGGAGTAGTCTCACATCAAAAAATCACACGAATTAATTAGTATGACTCAAAATGCATGTTTTCTATTTGAAATGACATTTTAGTATAAAAACACAACTAGCATACTTAAAACCAAGAAAACACATTTATATTTTTTTGATACTTCAGTAAAGCAATCTATAAGTTATTTTTGACATGTTGGAATCAATATAACATCAATATGATGCACGGGGTGGATGGTATAACTCAAGGTGTCTCTTTTTTATTTAAAATTGTCATTAATTTAATTAAAAACAACAAGTGACATACTAAAAACTAATCAAAGACATTCATATTGTTTTGATATTTTAGTAAAATGATCCATGAGTCATTTTTGATGTGTATTAATCAACCAAACCTCAATATGATGAGTGGTGTGGCCGGTGCAACTCAAATTGTGTCTTTTTATTTAAAATTGACATCAATTTATGTAAGAAAGAACAAGTGACATATTGAAAACCAAGTAAATGCACATGGATTGTTTTGATACTTTAAGAAAATGATCCATGAGTCATTTATGACATATAAGAATCAACCAAAACTCAATACAATACATGGTGTGAATGGTATGATGAACAGTGTCTGTTATCAGTTTAAAATGGACATTTTAGTTCAAAATGTATCACCCGCTGAAAAACAAGAAAACACACTCCAAGTTTGAAATGAAATTTTTGTTAAAAAACACAACTGGAAAACTAAAAATATATAAAACACATTCATATTGTTTTTATAATTTTGGAAAATGATATATAAGTCATTTTTGATGTGTAGTAATTAGACACACCTCAATATGATGCATAATGTCGACAATATAACTCAAAGTGTATCATTTTATTTAAAATTGACATTAATTTAAGTAAAACCAATAATTGACATACTAAAAATTGAGCAACCACATTAATATTGTTTTTATATTTTAGGAAAATTATTAATGAGTCATTTGTGATGTGTAGGAGTCAACCTTACTATAATACGATTCATGGTGTGACCAGTAAGACTCGAATTGTGTATTTTTATTTAAAATTTACAATAATTTAAGTAAAAACAACAAGTGACATATTGAAAACCAAGAACAATAATTCATATTATCTTTGTACTTTATTAAAATGATCCATCAGTCATTTTTTTACCTGTAGGAATCAACCACACCTCAATCTGATGCATAGTGTGACCGGTATGACTAAAAGTGTCCTCTATCAGTTTAAAATTGACATTTGAGTTCAAAAAATGTCACCCACTGAAAACTAAGAAAACACACTCTAACTATCTTTATAATATAGGAAAGTTATTAATAAGTAATTTGTGACATGTATGAAGTAGTATCACATCAAACCGATGCATTATGTGACTGGTATAACTCATAATGTGTGTTTCCTTTTTGAAATGAAATTTTAGTAAAAAAACACAACCCACATACTAAAAACTTAGCAAACACAATCATATTGTTTTTATACTTTAGGGAAATTATCTATAAGTCAATTTTAATGTGTAGGAATTAGACTCACCTCAATACAATGCATGGTGTGGCCATTATAACACAAAGTCTCTTTTTATTTAAAATTGACATTACTTTAAGTAAAAACAATAAGTGGTATATTGAAAAATGGGCAAACACATTATTATTATTTTGATATTTTAAGACAATGATATATAAGTAATTTAAAACATTTAGGAATTAGATTCACCTCAATATGATGCATGATGTGGCTGGTATCACTCAATGTGTCTTTTTTTATTTCAAATTGATATTAAATTAAGTAAAAACAACAAGTGACATACTGCAAACTGAGAAAAAATATTAAGATTGTTTTGTTACTTTAGAAAAATAATCCACGAGTAATTTTTGACATGAAGGAATCAACCACACCTCAATATGATTCATGGTGTGACCTATATGACTAAAAGTGTCTGTTATCAATTTAAAATTGACATTTTAGTTTAGAATGTGTCACTCAAAGAGAAATAAGAAAACATTCTTTGATTGTATTAATAATTTAGGAAAATGGTTCATAATCCATTTTTGATGTGTATGAAGTAATATCACATCCTGATGACTCATGATGTGATTGATATGTCTCTTAATGTGTGTTTCCAATTTGAAATGAAATTTTATTAAAAAAAGACAACTAGCATTCTGAAAACCAAGAAAACACATTTGGATTATTTTGATACTCTAGTAAAACGATATATAAGTCATTTATGATGTGTAAGAATAACACGCAACTCAATATGATGCTTGGTGTGGTTGGTATAACTCAGAATGTGTCATTATTTAAATATGAAATTAATTTTAGTAAGAGAACCAGTGACATACTCAAAACCAAGAAAACACATTCATGTTGTTTTGATATTTTATAAAAAAGATCCACAATTCATTTATGACATGTAGGAATCAACCCCACCTCAATAGAACACACGGTGTGACCTATATAACTTCAAATGTGTATTTTTTATTAAATAGTGAAATTTTATTATTTTATTATTTCATTTTAATGTTTAATTTGTTTCTTTATTGTATTACTAACACAATATATGTTTTATTTTATAGGAAGAATCTTTTTCTCTGCTTGAGATTATTTTTTTAGAAACTCATACCATGAATGGACATTTTTAGAGGGGATCACAAGTGTCAAAAGATGAAAAATTATTGTTTTTTAATGTTTGTTGGATAATTGTATATGTAATTATATAATTTTTTTAAATGTATATCACAGTGTTTTATATATATACCATGGGTGGAAATTTTTTTACTCTTGGTCTCACATTAAATGTATATAGCATTGTTTAAAAGTATAGGTTTTTTTACGATTTTGATGGGTGTGTTATATTAAAAACACATTGCAGCCAGAAAGGACATTATCACCACTATTTGAAGTGCTTATAAAGGGTGGCCTTTATCAGCTCTAAAATAGCACTGATAAAGGGGGTTATTTATCAGTACTTTTTTTAGCATGGATAAAGGACCCCCTTTATCATCACTATGATTAACAAGGCTTTTTTTGCATCGTTAAAAGCTAATTTGTGCGATGTTAAAGGTAATATGTGTAGTAGTGAACCCTAAAGGTTACACCACTATATAATAAATAAATTATCATGGATAAGAGATAAAATATCCAATTATTATTTTTAGTTTATGGTCTTACAAATGGTACTATAAAGGGATAAAATTTAAAGTCATATAAAATTTACCAAATATTGCTAACGTTTAATGTCACACAGCTTGAACCAAAAGTTTTTGACTGGGCCCAAGATAAGAAATATTGGTTTCAATATACATCTCATTATAATGAGAATCAATCCACACATATTTCTTGTAATGAAAATATCCCATACATATCATAGACAGGGGAATGTGCATTTTATTCTTAGCCATGATCTATAATGAGATAACCCATGTAATAATATCCTACATATATACAAATCATACATAGTATGTGAGTAATTACTAATATGAAGCTCATATGTTTTTTGTAACTAGGTCTCCAACATTTATTGATCTCTCATTTAGGGAAGAAAGAAGCCACAAAAAACAGTCCGACCCAAGCAATTTAGATTCTTTCAGGATGAAATTCAACCTCACAAATTAATTTCATGTGGTGGTGACTTTGTTTACTATATTTTGATAAACTTCATCTCAATATCACTAATCAAAGTGAATCTTTGGGTATTCTATGATCACTACAATCAAACTCAGTGTGAGAACTAAGAGGCCACTTGAGAAATCATTTAAACCACATGAGAGGGCATGATTAGGATGAAGGTGTTTTTATTTCAAAGAAAAAAGGGTATCTATATGGATTTAGATATCATGGAGGGAAATGGTTTAATGTGATGAAAATCCATGAATAATGGGGAAATTCTTGTCAAATTTTATGAAGAAAATTATATAATTGTTTACTCGTACAAATAAAAATTTAATATCCATATGAATGGAAAATGGACCTCTGTATAGATCATGCTATTACACAAGGGACATGAATGTACATATTTTATCCCAATGTGGGATTTGAATAAAGTTAATCCCTATAGCTAGTTCCCAAGATAAATGACTTTATTTTCCATAGAAATGGAGTATTCAACCATACTATTGATTTCTAGATAGGGGCCATTGTTGACGCTCCTTTCCGTCATAGAGTCTAATGACTGAAATAGGGAAATACCTTAGTCCAAAGTGATTCATTCTTTGAAGAAATATCAAAAATTGACAAAGGAATGAACATAGATTTGTTTATACTTGGGTCGTGCAAGTTCCATCATGGTCACACAAGTATACTTGCGAGCCTCATATTGTCCGCACAGGTGACTTGCACACCCTAAGTTATTTTCACCTAAGGTCTTCAAAGGCCTATAAATACCCTCATGGGCTCCCCATTTCGGGAGGGAAAAAAATCTAGAAACTCAAATTTGAGCTCTCGGCACCCTAGTCTCTTCTTTAAGCCTTCAGAACACTTGTAAGGTAATTTCTTACCTAGAACGGAAGATCTAAAGAGGGGGAACAAGGCCTAAGTGTTGAAACTCATCAACACTTGTGCACCTAAGTGGCTAGCCCATAAGGTAAATGGCCACACTTGCGCACCACCTTATCCGTTCAACAAAACTTGCACGCCACTCTTTTGGAATCCTTTAGGGATAATAATAAGGGATTGAGCTAATATTACTCAGGTATTACCCTATGGGTTGACCGTCTCACAAGTAATCATGTGTCGCACAAGTGTACTTGTGTGACCATGACTTTCGCGCCCACACAGGACTTGCACGCCTATCTTTTTTTGGGTGCCCCTCCTTCCTATTCACTTGATTTCTTCAAATCAACCAATCCTATTCATGATTTAGCCTTCAGAACCATCTTTAAAACCATTTATGGCATGGTTCCTTTGTTGGTTTCCTTATCTGAAAGGAATTCTGTGGAAAATCTCTCAAAACATAGTGATTTATATAACTTTATATCACTAAGGTGAGAGATTTCATTTGTCCAACCTCATACTTTAAGATGAGAAGTTCCCTAACCTGGGCCTCCTTCTCAGGAGTAATCCCTAGTCATAATTTCTCAAATTTGGGCATCCTCGTTAGGAGTAATCCCTACTCATAAATTCCATTAACTTAGGCCTCGTTCTCAGGAATAAGTCTTAAGTATCAAGTATACTTAAAAAATGGGACTCATTCTCAGGAGTGAGTCCCAATATCAAACTCTCAAATATGGACATCCTTCTTAGGAGTAATCCCCAAGTACCCTAACCCGGGCTTTCTTTTTAGGAGTAAACCCTAGTCTTCAAGTTCCCTTAATTTTGGGAATCCTCTTCAAGAGTAAGCCCCAAGTTACCAAATATGGGCATCCTCCTTAGGAGTAAGCCCCAAATTCCAATTTACCTTAACCTGGGCATCCCCCTTAGAATTAAGCCCGAGTTACAATTCCCTAAAATTGGTCCTCTTTCTCAGGAATAAGCCCCAATTCTCAAGTCTATTTAACCTGGGCCTCCTTCTCATGAATAAGCCCCAGTCATAATTTCTCTTAACCAGTCTTAACTTCGTTTGATTTGGGTTTCCTTCACAGGAATAAAACCCGATCACAAGTCCCCTTCTAATTTGGGTATCCTCCTCAGGAGTAAACCCCAAGTTAGAGTACCCAAATCTCCATAAAGCACATATACCTTTATGGACATTATTCCTGGTCTTCTTCTCTAATGTTAGTCCTAATATTTATCTATTTGGGCAATCATATATAAATAAGCCCCATATAATTTCTTGTGACTACATCTTTTGTGGAACAAATTTTCAGGTTTACTGATACCTCTTGTTTCTCACACCGAGCATGACTCACGTGATCTTAGAGTGTAAAAGTAACCACGACACATCTCTTTGGGCTGTTAATCATACACAAGCCCCACAATTCCCAACCGAACTATGTGGAATTTGATCTCTACCTTAAAAGTGGAGTACATATGAATCCTTTATGAGGGTCAAGCTCATCACCCATTAAATCTCATCCATCCCATATGACGTTAAACTATATCTTAATTCTCGAACTATGTGGGTTATGATTCCTTTTCTAAACAAGGATATGTAGGTAGCCAATCTTTGGGTATGATCCCAACTCTAAAATAATCCATGTCCTTCTGAATAACAATATACTTCAAGTGCCCCGCTGAGTGGATTTAAAACTAGTATGATTATCATAATGACCAAGAGATATTTATAAAATGTGGTGAAAGATACCATTGACTAAGAATCTCTAACAAATATAGATGATTCTCTATCGATGAAGAACCTCAAATACATATAAAAGATTCTCTAAATCCCATACATATTAATCATTAATTTTCAGATCTTAAGGAAAGCTCATTTTCATACTTTGTAGTGTAATAAGGATTCACGAACATAACTTAAATCTATAAAGAGATTCCCAGAGTCGACAATAATTCCCCCCAAAAAGGTGTTATGAGTCTGACCTCCCATCCTCTCGACCAATGCAAATTCTTAAGCCTCATTGTTCCTTAACTAATGAGCACCTACCTTTGGAAAGTAGGTCCAAATGGATATAGAATCATCGGATGTTTCCGGTTCTACGAACAAACCCGTTAGAAATCGATTGGAATGTTTGAACATTAAACAAACAAGGTCATCCCCATTTCCAGAGGAAACATAAAATGGTGAACCTGAGGTGAATCCTTAACCAAGTTAAAATGATGTTTTAATTATTTATTAGGCCCATATTTAAACTCAATGAGAGGGACAACAAATCAATGAATAACATATGTGCTCATCCAAAATATTTAGTGGCCGAACTTATCTTGATTATTTCTGTTATATCAAACAAACACTCTTTTCTAAGATCTTCTGCGTTAAAGAAATGGATTCTCTAAAGTTCACACCTGTGAATGCCTCTATTGTGAATACCTCTACTGCTACTCCTACTGGATCATCATCCGATCTGAGGATGACATCACCTACTTAGTGTCGTCAACACTGGGTATTAAATGAACTGGTTAAGGAATACAATCGACACTATACTATTCCGACTCTGGGGGCCTCTGGACAAGCCCTCCAAGTCAATAATTCAACCTGGTTTTCCAGACAGTGACGACCAACAATCAAGAAGAAGGTGGTTCCAACCACCATTTCCAAACGTTTAGGGTCGTTATACCTAGAATGCAATCACTATTACCTCCCATATTATGTGTAGGTGAATGAAAAGGTCACTCAAGTCTTTAATTCAATGAAACATGAGTCCTTCCCGAGGGCTCCCACCAACAATAATCACCAGACTCGTGCGGCAGTGTTCCCTCAACATGATGAGGGTGTCATCTCCAGGCGTTTGGCTCAGTTTCCTCGAACCTAAGCAGGCAAGAAGAACCACCAGAGGAGACGACCGATCAACAGTGAGTAGTTTCTTATCTCTTCCATTTCCGGATAAGTCCACCAACCTAACTTGGTGGAAAGAAACGAGTAGGCACACACACCCGTCCGTTTTAATTTTGCTATCCAGCAGACTCATCTGGAAGCAACACTCCATTCCCGCCAGGAGTTTTTGGCAGAGTAATATAGACATGAACATACACCTATTTATAAATCATTAGCTAGTCAGTAGTCTCTTCTGACTACATACGATGAAGCCCGCCAACCCAATGTGTTGACAACTAGTAAACAGACACATACACCTGCTTACACTCATCAATCCTTCTAGAAGACTCGTCTGCCAGTATTGAAGGAAGTTTATCAACCATGTTCAGTGGAGTGAAATCAGCTTGCACATATACCTGCTAGTATTGATCAAGCCTACCGATAGTCTCGTTTGGTAGCACCCGGAGAAGTCAATTGGAAAGCCCCAATGACAAACAGGAGGCAGACTCAACTCTCTGCCCCCATTCATGAGTAATGTCAGAATTCACTAGCAGGAAAAGGAGGACAGGAGAAAAAACACACACCTACTCCAAGAATGGAATGGACGAATATTCCCATTCTGGCAGCTGAAGTCACGAAACGTATTCTAACAATAGTGAATGAGAAAAAGAAAATCTCTGCACATATTTTGTATTCCTTCCAGGATATTATAACAGCTTCAGTATCATCACATGTAATGAAATGAAAATCTATCCCTACCAGTGGAGTGACATATCAACAGTTCACTCTAGAACAGACACACACCTCTGTTCCAGTCCAAGAGGGTTGTGGGGGAATACTCCCCCATGTCATACGGACAACCAAGTCAGGCACATACACCTGATTTGAGTAGATATAATCAGCCTAACCTGACTATTTCTCCTAAGCAGGCACATGCAGCTACCCATAATAACTACTTTAGTCAACAAGGGCTTCCCAAAGTGAGTAAGAAGGCGTCTAAGGAAACGACCCATCCAACACAGTCAAGAAATCAAGAGCCAATATGTAATAAGGCCTTAATCAATGTTGGATTTCTTGATGCACCCAGACAATTATCTATTGCAACTCAAGATTCTACTCTCTCATTTCCCAATAGTTGTGATGTTAATTTCGAAGGTCTGCATCAGAGACTTCCTCATGAAGTCTTGCTTCATGACAATTTGGTCGATCTCGAAGTATCATCTTCAGATGAGAGACATGATAACCCTATGTGTGGCTAGAAGACTAAGGAGCAAGAGGTATCATCTTTTGCTATAACCCACCATGGTGGTCTTCCCCATGATGATGAATTTATTAGTGAAAGTCCTCTCCGTAGCAGTAATTCGCATTTCCTAGAAAATTCTTTAAAGGAAAATGCAGTGAATAGAAAGCCCTATTATCCTGAAGCACTTGAAAATGTGAAGCCATTCATGTCTGATGCTTTACCAATAGAAGGTGAAATACTTTCTCAACCAGAAGATAGCCCAGGGTGTAGGTCATTCTCCAAACCACCCATGAGTCATGCATCTTCTAATTTGGTAAATAAATTCTCTACCAATATTGTTGAATCTCATGAAGTAACAAAGAAGAACCATCTTTGGTCTTATCAGGTAGAATAATATTCATTGAATGATAAATATGAAGTAATGAATATGAGGAGACAACTGGCAAAAGGTTAAGTACCAGTCATGTTTTGGCCTTTGGCTGACTCTCAGTACGACATTCCAAAAATGTTGATGGAAGATTGTATTCAAGATATTTGTCTCAATATGTGGGACACTCTTTGTCAATTGAAAAAGAAAATATTATCTTATGATGAATATGAAAATCATTTCAAGACAATAGAAGGGTTACAATTCCAAATTGATTTGGCATCTCTCTCAGTTTCTCGATATCCGAAGGTTGAAAAGCAGTAGAGAGCCCTTCAACGTTCATGCCTTGGTGCACTAAAAAGGTTGCGCCAGTTAATTTTCAATGCCCCATATGGTATTCATATCAGGGTATGGGGTGTTCAGGGAGCACTGCATTTCACTATACTCTCCAGTCAACAAAGACCACTGAAAGTGGTCTCATGCAATGTTATTGCCCACAGACAGTCACAACCAATTTGCTTTGTTTATAATCAAAGGCTTTCTCAAGAACATGCCTCAACTGGTTCTTCTAAAAATAAGGAATACATAGAACAATTTGTTGAATTACTCTTGCATTAGGAAAACGAGAATATCGAACAGGCTTCTTGGTTAGAGAAAGCACATCATCAAGTGACAGAAGTGTCAGAAATCATCCAATGGTCATTTGAGCCAGGTGATTTGAGTGGATGTCAGTTGATGCATCCAACCAATTTATGGACTAAATTCTGTAAGATCAAAAGATCTTTTAATAATGTCTCAGATGTGGTAGCTCAAGAACCATCCCAACTTTCCAGACTTGTTATTATTTTAACCCAACCCTCAGAATCAACAAATAGGATTCGAGGAGTTGAGCAGGAACAACAGGAATAACTCCAGTCTACAAGAATGGGGACTTTTTCAAATCCTAAATATATTCCTCAGAAGAAGTTAGTATTCTCTCAATTAGGGAAGAAGCCACAAGAGGAATGAAGAGCTGAATTATCAGAAGATTCCCTCCAAATTATGGTTTGTCACGAAGTTCCTGAGGGATCAAATCAAAAAAAGGTAATGTCTCATCAAGGAAAAATAAGAAGACAATATCGTAGAAATACTGATAGAGGAGATGCAATGCGCTATGCATAAATTAATGTCATCAATTACGTTGTTGCTGATCCCCCTGATGAGGCTCACTATGAGGGATCAGATGAGGAAGCTCCTGCTCAAGAATTTGTAAACAGAGACGCAAATGAAGAAGGTGTGCGTACACGAAACCAAATGCTTACCCAGAATCTATTTATTCCTTCAAATAACCCACTTCTCCCTCTCCAAAAGGGATCCAACAAGGGGAAAGGAAAGAATCAGGCAACGTTCCACCCTTCCTTTGGAGAAGGCCAATCGCTCTCATTAGAGCAAAGATTTTCACAACAGGAGGAGGAAATGAAGGAATTAAGTAGGTTGAATCCAGAAATACTTCAAGGTAGTCTTCCTCCAAAGCATAATGGAGTCAGTCATCCAAGGGAATTTGTTGCGGCTACTGAGATCGATCAAGAGTATCTGCCTTTACCATCACACCCTCACAGGTCTAGTCCTATGGGTTATGCGTAACAACAATCGGTGGTGCTACCATAAGTTGTAGTACCAGCCACCACACCTGTCCAAGCTCCAGTTATTGAAACTGCTCAGTTCCAAACTCAATCGGATGTTTATCAAAAGTTAATAACTACCATTGATTCATTAACAGCTCGGTTGGAAGCTATGGAAGGAAAGCATGTGCTGGTTCAACCATAGAAGAGAGATTACCCTGAATGGGTAGACACAATTCCTCCCCCATCAAAATTTTCAAGTACCACATTCCAAATATTTAATGGTTCTAGAGACCCATAGAAACACTTAACACATTTTGTTTCTCGTTGCGATCCTATGATGGGAACCCCACAGCAACAAGAAGCAGTTAAGCTTAGGTGTTTTGTACAGTCATTACAAGGCCTGCCTTTGTCTGGTATATAAGCTTGCAATCCCGATCAATTACCAGATTGGAGGATCTCTGTCAATGATTCCTTCTTCAATTCATCTCAACTTTTCCAAAGACAACAATTTTTGATCATAAAAATTGTAATCAAAGGGAGAATTAAAGGGTTTCAGATTTCATTGCTCGCTGAAAGGGATTAACATATTCCTTAAGCTTAGAACTCCCTCAAGAAGAGTTGTTGCAAATCTGTGTGGAAACTTTGTGTGATGAGTTATGCACACCATTGATCCCTGTGAAATACACAGGAGGGTTTCGAGACCTTACTTCAATCGCTCAGCAGATTGAAGACTCTCTTATACAAACTAAGGTTAAAAATCATGTAATTCCATCAGCTCTAGGATGGATAATGGGTAAAGCAGAGACTGCTACAGTTATGCTTAAACAAGAACCTGTACCTACTTCTACATCAAAACCATCATCTTATCGAAGGGATCCACCTCGTGAGCATCAACAACAGAGGCCGTTTCATCAAGATGATCAAATAGATCAAAGACGGAAACAATTTGAGGACCTGAAGAGAAAATTTTACTATTTACGAAATGAACAAGTTTCTGGTTACTTCATTTAGGCTCTGGAAAATAATTTGGTTCAATTTACAAGGCCCAAAAGGCCTAACAAGGAAGGAGATGAATACCGTCCCAATTATTTCCCATTTAATCAGATGTTGGGGCATCCCATTCAAGAGTGTTTTGTCTTTAAATACCTCCTGCAAAAGATTTAGGACTCGGGAAAAGTCAAACTGAATGGTTCTTCAAATCAGGTAGCATGTGTTACTACTACAAATCCAGAGGAAGAAGGCGAGTGGCAAGAATTCAAAAACAAAAATGCACAGAAATATGATGATTGGATGGTCAGAAAAACAATCAACCGAACTCATGCCATTTTTGGAACGCAATTGAAGAAACCAATTGTGTCTTCTGATATGAATGCCATGGAAAAACCCTCTTCATCAGAGAGAGAATCCTTAAAGAAATGGCATAATTCAAAGAAATAGGAACAATAAGAAGAAGATGAAATCGTGTCAAGGATGAAGTTTTCATTGACTATGGAATATTTTATGCCATCTACTTCAATGCCACGGGCACTGCCCCACCAAACGGCACAGCCTAAACGGGTTAATCAGGCAGAATCATCATCAGATGAAGAGTTAATTTTTGGTTCTGTTAATATGATTCATTTAACATATTTTTATGCTAGTAATAGCTTCAATCTTGATGAACCTGAGTTCCCTATATTAAAAAGAGGAATTAGAGGGAGTTGTAGAGGTCTGGGATACAGAGGAAGACATGGATATCCTATAAACCACTATTCCATTTCTACCCCTGCTAGAATTGTGTATGCAGTAGAAACTCATGGTAGAGCCCTTCAGCAGGCTCAACAAGAACAAGAAAGTTCTTCAACGCAAGGCAGATTCAATCTTGGTAAAATTATTCTGGAGAATCTGTTAGAGGTTCCACCTCATTCCTCTCAACAAGTAAATAGACCTATTCATTCTAATCTTCCAAATCCAGGAGTATTTCCAACTCCTACCCAGATACATGATGCATCTACTTCCAAAGCATCAAATTTTAAGGCACATGCGAAACCACATGTTCCTATTGGGAAACGCAGACATTTGGATAAAAAATATGATGTATTGAAGAATTTGGCCCAAGTACTAGAGAAGTTATCAATTTTTTATGCGTTGAATTTATCAAAGGATCTTCGGGAGGCACTCATTGAGGCTTTGTCAAGTCCCCAGGAGTTTGAAACTGAAATTGCTGCGGCTGAAGTCTCCCATGTAGAGAATAATCCTGCAAAATGACATGTAGTGATATCTTTTACAGATGAAGATGAATATGATGTCGTGCATGGACATATTATACCTTTGTATTTATCTGGAAAGGTCAATGGTGTAGACATCTGAAGATCTTTCATTGATAATGGATCGAGAGTCAACCTCATCCCCATTCATACACTTCGTCGATTGGGCCTCACAAAATATGATTTATCTTTTTCTACTTTAATGTTTCAAGGATATGATAAAAATGAACAAGAACCACTGGGTGAGATTACACTCAGAACTCAGTTTGGAGATCTTGTATCCAATTCAGATTTCATGGTTGTTGATCATGATTCAGCCTTCAACGTTTTTCTTGGAAGACCTTGGCTACATGAACATGCGACTATCCCTTCATCAAACCATCAATGCCTCAAATATTATTTTAATGGTTAAATTGGGACATTGTACGGTGATAAACACCCTTTCAAAACATGTGAGTATCAATACATTGATGAGGAATTCTATCACATGGAAGGGAAGGAGAAATCCAAGACAAAGGAGGTCACCAAAGTTAATGCTCCATATGGTTTGGAAAAGATTCCAGTAAACCCATTCACACAAGTGAATACAGATCATGTGTTGCCTATCAGTCAAATTGACAGGATAGACCCAAATCCAAGTAATCTTATGGAAACTTCCATAATTTCAATTACGGAAATCAAGCCAGACATCATGGGAGAAAGTGGTAATTCACCAAGTAATGATGAAATCTCAAATGGAGAAGTCTTCATTTCATCTGCTGAAATCCAACAAGTTTATACTTCGCCAACTAGGCCAGAAGAAGTTATAACAACGTCAAAGGTGAACAATGATGTCGATTCTCAATCCATCATCTCCTCTTTATTACCCAAGTAAGACCCTTCATCATTAATTGGGTCAGAAATGGAATCCTTTTCTTCAAGATATTCAAATTTTAACATCTCTCCTGATCATGGAAATTCTGCTTCATCATCTACTATGCAAGTAGAAACAGAAGAAATGACACATGTTGAAGAAGAAGAGGAAGATCTCAGGGATGCTCTTCCAGCATTTTAAGAGGGTATCTCTACCACCGTGGATGAACTCAGAGAAATAAATCTGGGTACAAATGAATATCCACACCCCACTTTAAATAGTGCGGCCATGAATCTTTAAGGGAAAGAAATGTATACTTTCTTTCTAAATAAAATTCGAGATATATTTGCTTGGAACTATACTAAAATTCCAGGGCTTAATGCTAATGTTTCTACTCATCGTTTGGGTTTTCCAGAAGAACATCGAGGATTCAAACAAGCCGCAAGAAGAACACACCCAACTTATGCTTCCAAAATTGAAGATGAAGTGGATAAGCTTACCAAAGATAACTTTATCATAGAAGTTCAATATCAAAAGTGGTTGGATAATATTGTCCCTATGAAAAATAAGAATGTACGAATTAGAGTTTTCATTGATTTCAGAGTTCTTAATCAGCATTGTACTAAGGATGATTTTCAAGTTCCAATAACAGAACTCCTAATTGATGAAACAACTAGCTATGAAGAACTCTCTTTCATGGATGGATATTCTAGATATAATCAAATTCGAATGGCTCTAGAGGATGAAGAGTCTACAACCTTCATATCCCCTTAGGGTGTTTTTTTCTATCGGGTAATGCCCTTTGGCTTGAGAAATATAGGCACAACATATCGACGTTCCATGCACCGTATCTTCAAACCCTTTTGAGGGAAATTTGTTGAATTTATGTGGATGATTTGGTGGTTAAATCCAAGAAATGTTCCAATCACTTGGATGATTTAGAAGTCATATTCCACAAACTTTGACAACATAATTTGAAGATGAACCCCTTAAAATGTTCTTTTGGGATAACCTCAGGAAAATTTCTCGGCTTTGTTGTACACCATCGTGGTATCAATGTCGATCCTGATAAGACAAAGTCAATCCTTGGTATAAAACCTCCTCAGAATTTGAATGAATTGAGAGGACTTCAAGTACACATGGCCTATATTCGGCGTTTTGTCACCAATTTGGCAGGCAAAAGTTTACCCTTCTCCAAATTGATGAAGAAGGGAGTCACTTACCAGTGGACTGAAGAATTCCCAGAGGCATTCAATATTCTCCATAAATATCTCTTAAGTCCACCAGTAATAATGCCACTTTTTGAAGGAAGACCACTTATTCTTTATGTGACAGCCTTAGAGAGATCATTGGGAGCCTTCCTTGCTCAAAATAATGATGCTGGGAATGAAAATAACCATTACTATCTCATTCGGACTATGATTGAATTAGAAACCTGATATTCAAGTATTAAAAAGTTCTGCCTAGCGTTAATCTTTGCTATTCAGAAGTTGAGACACTACCTGCAACCTCACGAGGTCCAATTGGTATCTCAAAATAAACCGCTCAAATTCATCCTTAGTCGTCCAATGCTTAAAGGACATCAGACAAGGTGGGAAGTTATTTTTCAGCAATTTGATATTCAGTATGTGTCTCAAAAGGCAATAAAGGGCCAAGTTCTGGTTTATTTCCTTGCTGAACACCCTTCAGTAGAAGATACATCTTCATATATTGAACTGTCTAATGAGGAAGTCTTCTCTATTAAAGATAGTCTTCAAACACGGGAAATGTACTTTGATGGTGCTTCCAGATGTCCAACAGGAAGGAAAATGGAAGATCCTAAATTCAATAATGTTGGGATAGGAATTGTGCTCATTTCTCTAGAAAAGGAAGTGTTACCTTGTTCCTTCTCATTGTTGGGAGGCGGTATAAATAATGAAGCAGAATACTAAGATCTCATCACAGGACTGGAGTTGGCACTTTAAGCACAAGTGAATCACTTAAAGGTGAAAGGAGATTCAAACCTAGTAATCAAACAATTAAATGGGGATTATGCCATCAAAAAAGAAGAGTTAATCCATTTGTATGATTACGTCAGAGAGTTAATGGCGGAGTTTCTTTTGGAACTGACATATTCTCATATCCCACGATCAAAAAATGATCAAGCTGATGCATTGGCTAATATAGCTACAGCTCTGGAAGATCCAAATCAAGATGAGACAATCATCAGTATTTCCCACCGTTATACAATTTCACCTTATGTTCAAACCAGAATAGAGGAAATCAATGAAATTGGTCCCATTTCTAAACCATATGGTCATACTATAGGATGGATGACACCTATCAGGGAATACCTTCAAAATGGAACACTTCCACCTGATAGAGTCGAGAAAGAACAAATTCACCGACATGTGGTCAATTTTAATCTTTATGACAACCCAGATCATCTAGAGAAGATTCTATACAAAAGAGGTTTTGATGGAATTCTCTTTAGATGCATTAATGGTGAAGAGACAATGGATATCATGAAAGAAGTGCATGCAGGATTCTATGGTGCCCATCAGTCCAGATATAGACTATCTGATCAAATTCAAAGGCTTGGATACTTTTGGCCTTCAATGATACAAGATTGTGTTGATTTTCCATAGAAGTGTCATTCTTTCCAAGTACATGCCAATTTCATTCATCAACCCCCAGAGTTTCTTCATACATCTTAATACTCATGGCCATTTGCCACATGGGGAATGGATGTAGTAAGACCTTATCCTTCAGCTACATCCAAGCAGTTTAAGTACATTCTTACTGATACTGACTTCTTTTCCAAATGGGCAGAGGCAATACCTATCAATGAATTCAGTTCTAAAAGCATTGTTAGATTCATCAAGTCTAACATCATTACCAGATTTGGTGTACCTCATACCATATTGACAGACAATGGCACCAACTTCGGTTCATCTGAGGTAAGGAAGTTGTATCAAGAATACAACATCAAATCCAACCATTCCTCTCAGTATCATGTAGTGGAAAATGGACAAATAGAAGCTTTCAACAAGACTCTTTCAAACATACTAAAAAAGATGGTGGATAAATATAAGAAATCATGGCCTAATAAAATCTTTCATGATTTATGGGCTTATCGGACCACCACCCGCACTGCAATGCAGTCAACTCCATATTCATTGGTATACGGAACAGAAGAAGTCTTGCCCATTGAGGTTCAATTACCCTCACTCAGAGTAGACATTTGTGATCAGTCATCTACAGATGAACAATCTCAAAAGATATTGGATGAATTAGAATGATTAGATGAGAAAATTTTGTGCACCCTGCAACACTTGGAAGCCTATCAAAATAGAATAGCACGGGCTTTCAACAAAAAAGTTCATCTTTGTTTATTCATTCTGGGATAATTGGTATTTGTTCTCAGAACTCTAATGATACCAGGAAAGAAACCTCCAAAGCTTGAGCCAAAGTGGGAAGGACCTTATTCAATACATAAGGTCTACTCCAATAGAGCTTATTCTTTAATTTCAATGGATGGAGAACTCATTACGACTCCAACCAATGCCTGACTTCTTAATAAGTATTTTGTATAATACAAATACATCATTGGTCCATGCATATAACCCTAAAATATTCGCATCATCGTCCAACGTGATGTTAAAATGTGTTTTTCTTACTGAAAGACTTTAAACTGCATATCCCCTTACATCCAACAAGACATTAAACTGTGACGTCTTAGCTATATGAAGCTAAACTATACAGAAGGACCTTACGTCTAGCAAGACGTTAAAATGCATAACCATCGTCCTAGCTATATGATGTTAAACTGTGCACCTCTTCATCCAACATGATGTTAAACTGTGAAAAAGTCCCTAAATTGTCCAACAAGACATTAAATTGTTTCCTCTTTTGTCCTTACTGCATGAAATTAAACTGCACAGTCCCCCTTTCATCCAACATGATGTTAAACTGTATTGTCCCCATCGTCTTATCTACAGGATGATAAACTGTACAGCTCCCTTATTGTCCAACATGACGTTAAACTGTGTCCATATATTTTTCCTACATGACGTTAAACTGTACCGATCATTCGTCCTATATGACGTTAAACTGAACAAAGTACCTTAAATATGTCCTACATGACGTTAAACTGCATTTTGTCCTTGCTACATGACACTAAACTGTGTAGCACCAATAGTCCTCACGGTAAGACTTTAAACAGAATAGTCCCTTAATACGTCCTAAATGACGTTAAACTGTGCATCGTTAAGGTTGTTGCTACCTCTAGTTTATCACACCGAGTATGACACATGTGAGCTTAGAGTAAACTTCAACCATAACACCATCTCTGGGACACTAACCATGTGTAAGTTCCAACACTATTTTTTAGGTCGTTGTCCTCAAGAACAACTTGATCACCAATTCATTATTTAATTGAACTACGTGGACTTTGATCCTTGCCTTCTAGGCTGGGTACGTAGGCATCCTCTTGAGGTTCAAGCCTAAAATCAATCTCTTCACATCGGTTCATCTCCATCTCATATGATGTTGATCTGTGAAACCACCCCCATAACCAATACTTTTTACATTGGTTCACCATTATCCTTGCTATATGACGTTAAACTATTCACACTTTTTGTCCTGTACGACAATAAACTACAACATTCTTTGACACCCTCACCTAAGAGGGAATAATTATTTACATTGATCTCTAATCATTTTATATTCCAAAGACTACGTGCTTACATGGAAATGCCCGAACCTGTTATCTTTGGTCAATCCATCATTGCACTAAAGTCCCCCTTTCACCATTCACTTGTACGAAACAACTATGTACAAAGGGTATTTCAAGAACTACATGTGGCTTGATTCCCATACTTATGGGATACATAGGAATGTGTGACCATCCCTCGAATCCAGCCCCAAGTCTTTGGGCCTAACCCCAAATTTCACTTTTAGTACCTTGGATGAAAATCCCCCTGTGAAAACATGAATGTGGTATAAAAACCCTGGTCTTCATTTACATCAGGTTTATAAAAAACCCACAGTGTATTTCTTATAATGGTCTGAGCTCTATGACCCTAAACTATGATCTCTTATACTCTCATCCCACATAACGTTAAAAAGTATTTCAAGAACTACGTATAGATTGATTCCCATCCTTATGGGATACGTAGTGAAGTCCAGCATCTCAATTCAGGACCCAACCACAACATGATTATGGTTAGCATTGGTCTGTGTATCTCTACATGCATTGAAAAATGCCCATTTTGTATGTTATACTCCTAAACTTAAAAACTTCAGGATCTCCATAACCCTTTTCATGACTTCTGGTCACAAAATGTTTGATACCCGAGAGTTCTTTTGTCTGAATATGTAGCATGTTCCCTTAGGCGGCCTTGCATAAACAGTCTACATAACCGACTTTTCAGCCAAAAGATACTATTATTTGACTATGCAGCTAATGCCCTTAGGTGGCCCTATATAATTCAACCCCATAAAGGGTTTGTCAAATAGTTTTAACTTCATTCTTGGGAGGAAAACATATTTTTGTCTTTATTGGTCTTAATGATAATATGAAGGGATCCAAAAAATAGCCATCCTTAACATATTTATCCCATAATCTTTTTCATGATCTGAAAGTATTCAAGTCTATGGTTTATATTTCCCTTCCCTATGTTTGGGTCAGACCTTCGCAGGAGTGACATTCATCCAATTCTTTGATAATATTGGTTGGAAATGTCATCTCCATATTCAAGTACCTCTTTCCATACAACAAACTCTGTGCTTTGGAAAATTTGAATCTCCATAAACTTCCACTGGTTTTTTAGTAATAGAAAAGTAAAATTTCTAAGAGTCCTTTTTCCTGACTATGCAGCACGTGCCCTTAGGAGGCCTTGCATAAGTAGTCTACATAATGGACCTGTTAGCCAAAAGATTCTATTATTTGACTATGTATCTAATGCCCTTAAGCGGCCCTGCATAATTCAACCCCCTAACAGGTTTGTTAAATAGTGGTAACTTCATTCTTAGAAAATAATTCTTCTAATACCTTTTCCCTTTTACGTATCATTCCTCAGATTCAAAATTTCTTAAGTCACAGTTTACATGTTTTCCCCCATAATTGAGTGTGGTAATATGTTTTCAGATAAATTATCAAGGGATTGAGTCAACTTTAATACATTCGATCAATGCTATTTTGACCTTAAGCATTATCTTTTTTATGTCCGACATGCATGACTTTAAACTGCCCACAAAACACAAGGGAAATCTGAAAAAAAATTCAAGTCCCAGCTCACTAATTGTACATTTCGTATGATTTAAGTAATATTGAGCAATTAAATATTCAAAGTTTATAGGGTTATTTTTATAATCCTAGAAAAAATAAAACTATACTTACCCGGCCCATTGGATTAGGTAAAATTTTAAAGCAAGTAGAAAAAGAAAGCATGCAAAAACGATTAAAGATGAAGGTGTCTTTAATTGATGCACATAAGTTAGAAGGATATTCACAGACTGAAGTCTCTTCTCTTTTCCAAGAATTACAAAAGGCTGTCAATGTAAATCTTCATTTGATTTACAACATCCCGAGCTTCATCAGCAGCCACTTGAAGCTCATGCACTCGACCATCTTCACACTTTTCCTCTTGATGGATTGATTTCTTGGCTTCTGCGATGGATTTTATACCATTCTTTTGAAGTCCTTCCAGTGAATTATTAAGCTTGTCAAGTTCCCCAGTAACAACATCTAACTGTTGCTGAAGGTGAATCTGCTGGAAAACTTTCTCCTTGATCTTATGCTTCACCTCCTTCAACTAGGCATCATGATCAGCTTTAGATCGGGACACCAGAGCCTCAAATTCACTGATATTGGCTGACAACCTTACCCTGGTCAAATATTGACGGTACCTTTGTTCCTGCTCCCTTCTTAGGATGACTTGTTTCACTGCGGCATGGATCTCTTGATATCCAAAAATGCCAAGTCCCAACATGACGAACATGGATGACAGTCAGGGGATCTTCAATGATAGCTCTTCAAGAGTCACTTTAGATATGATATTCTATATATATTCTTCCATGCCTTGCGTCATGAAAATTGGATCACCTTTCGTACTTCTGACTCTGACAGAGCAACACTATCACAGGGGTAATATAATACAGGATTAATGCACTTAGGGAAGTGCCCTGTTTTGTTCCTTCCCCCCTGACACGTGTTTCTTCACATTCTATTCCCATTGGGGTGGAGGATGAGACTTTACCACTAGATCTAGCCACTAAAATTGATGGCACTGCATAATCAATTGAAAGCTTTGGTTAATTTTGAAGAATAAAAATTTTGACTAGTTATCTTGAAAATTAAGTACAACCAAAAATTTTGTTATCTCTTCCCCAATGGAAAAACAACAGCTGGAGAAGGGTCCTCCCCATATTTCCTAGCTTCAACAGGATTTTCAGGACGAGTTTGAGGAAGCTCTACTGGGTTCAGCTCCACTTGAGCCAGTGTCTCTGCAATAGTGGGGTTGTCTGTACCCCCTTCAGGAATTGGTAGTTCCGTAGCTTGTTCAGATGGAATTTCACATTTGAACCATTCATGATCAAAGATGTAATAAGAAGTTATTTTAATAGGACAAAGTATAACACTCACATCCAAAATCTTCTTAATTACATGGTAATTTAACATGATCTAAAAAATATTCAAACGATGCGCCAAGTTATATAATTTCATCCAATGTTATCTCAGATTCCTTGTTAGTCTCACCGGTGGGAGCATTCGATACATTTTCTTGGCGACCTTCATGCTGCAGCCTCTGATCCTAGACAGCATATTCAGATAAAATTGTAGCATCATTTGCAGTGGCCGCTAATTTTTCTGGTGCAGGGTTTGAACCTAAACTATCATAGAATGGAAGTCCGTTGATGTTTCATTCAACATCTTATGGATCATTGTAAATTTACCAAAAAGCAGGCTCTTCTCTTCTTGCAATGGCATTTGGAGTAGTACTGGGAACAGACGCTGGTTCCTCTTTAGGAGTAGCCAAGCCAGCATGAACTTGTGACTGTTCACCAGTACCCTCCATTGTCCTCAAAGGAGGGTCAGTCCTCTCCCTCAGAGGAGAAATTGAAGAAGCCCCTATAATACAAAAAAGTATAAGAAATATTTTCATGGGTTAAAACTCATGACTATCTGAAGGACTTACAACTACTGATGAAATGTTTAATTGTAGATTTCCTCCTTTGGTGCTTTTGCTTCTTTGTATTTTTGGGAGTGTTAACATCGTCATATCCAAATACAAGTATTGGAGAGTGAAAAGACCTTTCTAATTCCTCATCTATGGCCTGCTGGCCTGGAGATATCTCGCCCGACTCGCAAGGAGATTCATTAGCCCCGATGGAAGTACCACCAGGGCTATATCATGGTAATGGAACCTCAAAAGTTCCTTTCTTTGCAAGCCACAGGATAAAGAAAATAATTTCCTTGAATAACAAAGCTCTGACTGAAATCAAGTTGCAAAGAAAATAAGGAAAGAAACTTACATCTTTTGGAGCCATGTAATCATGCCACTCCTCATATCTGGAACCACCAGTCCCCTTAGTAGTGCCACGATCTATCATTTCCTTCACTTTCTTGGTGATAGGAATGGAATCTTTGATGGCATATATGAGAATCTCTAGCTCTCTCATGTAAGACCGAACTTCATAGGGATTATCCTCAAAACAGATATCAATAGAAGCCTGGAGATTCCCTATTCCAGGGATGTGTAGCCCTTCGCATAAATCCATCCAGGCGGTTTCAGTATTGCAATATAAACTCTACCATGTCTGGATAGCCTTTGGCCGTAAATATTCAGCATGTGTACCAGAAGGCTGCGAGGAGGGTCCTACAATCTTAGACTTCAGCTTCTTCCCCACTCCTCCAACTACAGATAAAGGATAAGAAAATAATACTTGTTTCTCTATAATGTAACGGTGATTAAATATCCCCAATGAAGTAACTCACTAATATTTGATGAAGTTGGTCTCTTGATTCTGATAGGGGGATTATATCTGGCACGAGGCCTCTTTGCCGCATGTTGTGCCTCATCATCCCCATCTTGGGAGTCCGGAGAGTCACCCATAAGTGCGGAACCTAGTGAATCAGCTCGAGGTGGGGAAGCATCACCTTCCCATTGAAGGTTTTCTTTCTTTACTGTTCATTTCTTTTTCCCCACCTGATAAACCAGATTATTCAACACCCCTTCAGGGTATGATGCTATCTAGTTCTCGGCAAACCATGTAGTCAAGTTACTCGCCTGATTATGAACTAGTAAATCAAACACTTCCCCTATCTTCTCCATAGATGTCAGCAACCATATTTTTTGGGAAACCATATGATGCTGCTCTGACCTGACATGCATATGAGGGGATACAACAGTCTACTGCAGAAACTTTAATTGGCGTGGAAATCTGTATGTAGCATAATCATCGCATATAATCTCTCCGTCAATCCTGGTGAACAGTACACCATCTCTACAAGCTATCATGTACGTCCTCAATTCTAGACAGTCGGTTCCATCATCAACAAACCGCCCGGTTGGTGGGTTTCCGTAAGAAAATAAATTGAATTCCTTGTACATGCTCAGCCTCACCTTCATATCATAGTGGTTAAGGGATAATGGAGCAATTCTAGAAAATTCCTGCACTGATGGCCTGAAGGAACTCCCAGGAACCTGTACTCCATTCTGTACATTATATTTCCTGATGTGAGTGGCGATCCATCCCCACAAAACTTGGAATGGTCTCACTATTTTGAAAGGAGACTTACTTGTAAAGACATGGAGTAAGCTCCTGTGAATCATTTCCAAAATGGGGGTAGCCAACCCAACCATTTTCTTTCCAGCCAACTTGGCTACAACAACGAATTTCCCTGACCTGACGCCTCCCTTCGAATCCCTGATTGGTAGAAGATAAACACTGAGCCACAAGTCTAAGAAGCCCTCCAGACGAGTCTTTTTTGGGATTATTTGATTTACTTAATATCCCCACTTCTCAAATTCTCTTGCTCCCAGGGTCAGCCAGAATGTGCCAAGAGCACCCCTTTTCTCTGTTCTGGGGTAGGTAGTAGGATGAGTATAGGTGGTCCCTTTATCCTCCTTCTTAGTAATAAACATATTCATCCACTCCTTTGGATGAATATCCTTTCTAGAATGAGTTAGGGAGGTCTTTGAATTCTAGATCTTGTGGAAAATTTTCAATAATTCACGAGCCAAAACCGAAGTCTTCTCTAAATCATTCGAAGTCACCTTGGAAGGGATGAATTCATCATACATGTCACCCAGAATTGGAGCTCTCGAGATCTTATGGACATCCCACAGACTGATTCCTACTTCTCCATGATTCAGATGGAAAGAATTGGTTTCTGGGCTCCAGCGGCTGATTAGCTCCGGCACAAATTCATCATTCCTATAGACATATGTCTACCTAGCCCAGACGACTTCATATATAGCAACTACTTTCAAATCCTTGACAAACTCTGCACAGGTTTGTCACACCCAATATTCCCACATCCAAGTTGGCTTCACACCTCATCTAGGATGGAAGTCCCAACTCTTCTTCCAGCCTTTCGATTGATCCATCTGAAAATTTTAGAAGATTGAAGGATAACAATGTGGTTGCAGCTCGGGCTTGTGAGGTTTCAGATCTAGTGCCCAAGGTCTATGATGCATAATATAGGCCTTATCCACTATTCCAGTATTTATAACTGCTTGTCCACTTGGGATATTTGCTGAAGAAAAATTGGTGTAATTCTAAAACCAAGAATGTAGGAGATAGTTTTTTTCCTCTGGAATGTTGACATCTTGCAGATGACCATGGCCATACAAAGGCAAGTAGATGCTCTGTGGAAAGTTGAGATGATACTTCTTAAAGTACTTGTCCAAATCTGAAAGAGTGGTGTCGTAGATATCATATTAATCATGGCCTACAACGTTCATCATATCATCAATTCGTTTGCTGGCTAGTTCATCAGCCGTTCCGATTCTTTTAGGAGCCATTGAATTTGCACAAAGGTCGAATAATTAACTCTTATGTAAGTTGATTTTTCATAAAATTTGTGAAGAAACCAGAAAAAATGGCTAAGGCATTAAGGCACGCAAGTACAATTTTGGCGTGCAATTATAGTTGTTTCACGCAAGTTTTTGGTGTGTAGGTATCACAACGCAAGTGAAAATACCTCTACAGAAGCGCGACACAAAGAACCAGCGGAAAACAGGACACTTAAGCGACAAAGGCAACTTGCAAATCGAGAGAGGAATCTTTGAGAACCAGTTACTTTGCGCGAGGAAGGGATGCATATTTATAGGCAAGGCCACACCCTTGCGTGCCGAAGCCTACGCGGATCACACCTGCACGATGCCATCTGTACACTCAACACTTGCGCACCATAGTTCCTTGGTTTTCTCCTTTTTCCTCAGAGTCACATCCTCCTTCTTTCGGACCCATCTCTAAAGGGGGACTTTTGTTGACGCTCCTTTCTGTCACAAAGTATAACGACTGAAAAACTGGAAATACCTTAGACCAAAGTGATTCATCCTTTGAAGAAATATCAAAAATTGACAAAGGCATGAACAAAGATTTGTTTACACTTTGGTCACGCAAGTTCCAACATGGTCACACAAGTATACTTGCACACCTCATATTGGTCGCATAGGTTACTTGCACGCGCTAATTTATTTTCACCCAAGGTCTTCAAAGCCATATAAATACCCCTGTGGCCCCCCCATTTTGGGAGGGGAAAAATCCAGAAACTCAAATTTGAGCTCTAGGTGCCCTAGTCTCTTCTCGAAACCTTCAGAACACTTTTAAGGTAATTTCTTACCTAGAACAGAAGATCTAAAGAGGGTGAGCAAGGCCTAATTGTTGAAACTCATCAACACCTGCATGCCTAAGTGGCCAGCCCTTAAGGGAAATGGCCACAGTTGCGCGCCACCATATCCCTTAAAAAAAACTTGCGCGCCACTCTTTTGGAAGCCTTTAGAGATAATACTAAGGACTTGAGCTAAGTCTCATTCAAGTATTACCCTAAGGGTTGACCATCGCGCAAGTACTCATGTGTCGCGCATGTGTACTTGCACGACCATGACTTGTGTGCCCACGCAGGACTTGCACACCTATCTTTTTTTGGGTGCCCCTTCTGCTTATTTACTTGATTTATTCAAATCCACCTCTCCTATTCAAGATTTAGCCTTCAGAACCATCTTAAAAACCATTTATGGCATGGTTCCTTTGTTTTTTTTCTTATCTGAAAGTAATTCTATGGAACATCTCTCAAAACATAGTGATTTATATATCTTTAAATCACTAAGGGGAGAGATTTCATTTATCCAACCTCATCCTTTATGATGACAAGTTCCCTAACCTGGGCCTCCTTCTTAGGAGTAAGCCCCAATCATAATTTTTCTAATTTGGGTGTCCTATTTATGAGTAATCCCCACTCATAAATTCCATTAACTTAGGCCTCCTTCTCAGGAATAAGTTCAAAATCTCAAGTCTCCATAACAAATGGGCCTCCTTCTCAGGAGTAAGTCCCAATCTCAAATTCCAAAATATGGGCATCCTCTTTAGGAGTAAGCCCCAAGTCCCCTATCCTGGGCTTCCTTTTCAGGAGTAAGCCCCAGTCTTTAAGTTCCCTTAATTTTGGGCATCCTCTTTAGGAGTAATCCCCAAGTTCCCAAATATGGGAATCCTCCTTAGGAGTAAGCCCCAAATTCCTATTTCCCTTAACCTAGGAATCCTATTTATAAGTAAGCCCCAGTCATAAGTCCCTTAACCTGGGCCTCTTTCTCAGGAATAAGCCCCAGTTCTCAAGTCCCTTTAAACTAGGCCTCCTTCTCAGGAATAAGCCCCAATCATAATTTATCTTAACCAGTTTTAACTTATTTTGATTTGGGTTTCCTTTTCAGAAATAAAACCCAATCACAAGTCCCCTAATAATTTCGGAATCCTCATCAGGAGTAAGCCCCAAGTTAGAGTATCCAAATCTCTATAAAGCACATATACCATTATGGACCTTATTCCCAGGCTTCTTATCTAATGTCATTCCTGATATTTATCTATTTGGGCAATCATACATACATAAGCCCCATTTCATTTCTTGTGACCGCATCTTTTGTGGCACAAACTTTCAGGTTTACTGATACCTCTTGTTTCTCACATCGAGCATGACTCACGTGAGCTTAGAGTGTAAAAGTAACCACGTTACATCTCTTTGAGCCATTAATCATACGTAAGCCCCAAAATTCCCAACCGAACTACGTCGAATTTGATCTCTACCTTAAAAGTGAAGTACATAGGAAGCCTTTCTGAGGTTCAATCCCATCACCCATTAATTCTCATCCACCCCGTAAGATGTTAAACTATATCTTAATTCTCGAACTACGTGGGTTCTAATTCCTTTTTTAAACAATGATACGTAGGTAGCCCATCCGTGGGTACGATCCCAACTCTAAAATAATCCATGTCCTTCTGAATGACAAAAAACTTCAAGTGCCTCATTGAATGGCTTTAAAACTAGTATGGTTATCATATTGACCAAGAGATCTTTATATAACGTGTTGAAGGATACCACTGACTAAGAATCTCTAACAAATACAAATGATTCTCTATCGATGAGGAACCTCAAATACATATAAAAGATTCTCTAAATCTCATACATATTAATCCTTGATTATCAGATCTTATGGAAATCTCATTTTTATACTTTTTAGTGTAATAAGGATTCTCGAAGATAAATTAAATCTATAAAGAGAGTCTCGGAATAGACAATAATTCCCCCCAAAAAGGTGTAATGAGTCCGACCTCCCATCCTCTCAACCAATGAAAATTATTAAGCCTCATTGGTCCTTAACTAATGAGCACATACCTTGGGAAAGTAGGTCCAAATGGATATAGAATCATTGAATGTTTCCAGTTCTACGAACAAACCCATTAGAAACTGATTAGAATGTTTGAACCTTAAGCAAACAAGGTCTTCCCCATTTCCAAAGGAAACAGTCATATATCAGTTACCCTAACATCTATTTTTATCTCATGTAGGTAATGGGTCAGATAGAATGGACTAGGTTTCATGCAGTTTAATGTAATGATACAAGGACTTCTACATGTAGTTTAACATCATACAGTTTGGATATCATACAATTA
Organism: Viscum album; assembly: GCA_963277665.1. Classification (NCBI taxonomy): domain Eukaryota; kingdom Viridiplantae; phylum Streptophyta; class Magnoliopsida; order Santalales; family Viscaceae; genus Viscum; species Viscum album. Next base: position 768,639,956 of record OY728125.1, on the reverse strand, counting down.
GTTTGATGTCATACGATGAATACGTTTGACACATACTTTGACATCATATGGTGAGCATGTTTGTCACGTAGTTTAATGCTATACATTTAATAAATTTACCTTAGAGTTTAACATATTATGAAAAGTATGTTAGACATATAGTTTAACATTGTATGGTGTGGATGAGGGGAATTGAAATGAATATTATGTATAAAAGCTTTCAAAATGACGTTCATCATTTGGGGTGTTTCTATGTAGGAAAAATTCTCATCCACTCAAAAGCTTATGGATTAAAGACCATATGATGGGGAATATTAAATTGATCTGGATCATACGTAAGGAAGGTGGGTCTCATAGATTGGACTATTCTACATAGTTCATGGTCATGTTGGGTAGAGTAATTAAATGATCTTTAATAACAGCTACAAATGATGATGTAATAAAACATGAAAACATTATTTTTCCCTTCTAAAATAGGAAAATGGATAATGTAAATCATGTATTTAGATATATGAATCACAAATTGAATACTGGTGAGTGAAGAATGACCATTAAATAATGGCATAAAACTAATTCCACACTCAGTCAATGAATATTTCATAGTTTATGTGGAACCTTACTTTATTTTGATAATTTCTACTTGGGGTTACTTCATAGGCTCATTGGAAAACTGTGATATTCCTCATTATTTCCTAGAGGGGTCCCTTTGGAAAAATAAATTTCCATTACAAGAATTTCCATGAAATATTAATCCACGAGGATTTATAGACTCATGTAATTTGTCAATTTAGAAAAAAAATTCACGAAGTATGTTGAGTGGGTTAGGGGGGATTCAAAAGGTTTGGGAAATTTCCATAGCTATACCAACACATTATAAAAAATCAATTTAGGAAAGAGGAATGAATCATGACTAAAAGGAAGGCATATTTAAATATCACAAAGAATGGCTATGGAACTCTAGATGTAATGTGGGAATCATGGTTGTTAATACAGACAATTTTTAGTGACATCTTAAAATAGTTTATGATTATTTAAGAGACACCAACCATGCAGTTTAACATCATGCAGTAAAGAATTTTGGTTTTCCTTTTAAGGTCTTTCATTCCAAACCATGTTGAACCTAACTTTAATAAACATGTTCTAATAATATGTGGAATCCCTTACCAAAATTCCTAAGCCCAAATGAACTATTTTTTAGTGTGAGAAACATGTAATGGAAATGGTTTCTTTCACCACATAGTGGTGGTAAAAATGAAGGATAGGGAATTTTTTATCATGTGGAGCGTGGGACAAGATATAAGATCTATAATTCTCTATGTATCTCATTGTAATGTGATTGAAGTCATATATAGTTTTAGAAGAATCTAAATGTTGGGATCATCTTAATGTCATGAGGTAAGGATGATGGTTTTCCGATGTGAAAAATAAGGAATGAATCCTTATAAGTGTTGTTTAAGTGTTTGGGAAATCATATCAGGATAGGAACCCTATGTTTTTGACATGAATCTTCCTGAGATAGTTTCCTAAGGCATCCATTGATTGTTACATATAATAAGACTACATTTTAACATCATGCACTGAAGAAAGTAACATATAGTTTAACATCTTGTGACTATAATATAATGTGTTGTTCCTTTTGTGGTTATGTGGAAAGGACCTCTAAGTAGTTTAAATTAACAAAAAGGACTATTTTTTATAGTTTTTAGAACAAAAATATTTGACCATGAATACGAAATTATTTTTGACATACGGACTATCGGGCCAAGTATATTCTGACATAATTTAGACATGATAAAGGAAAGTGTAAACCATGATCTTGGGGGCTATTGTATTAGGAGAAGTGATATAGTACAATTATGAAAGGAGTGTCCAAAATTCAACCTCTGTTACAATATCGTCGATGCGTATGGAAACAATATGACACTTTTTTCTAAGGATAAACATTCCTTTGGTTGGAATTCCATTTTGGGGAAAATGTTATGAAAATCCAATTTGAGGTATATTATGCATAGTCAAAAAAGTTGTCTGTTTTAGTTGGGAACACTTATTCCCAGAAGTCATTGGGGGTTTGTGATGATCTAAGTTTTCTAGGGAAAGGAGTATGATGTATGGAAGGGATGATTCTAAGAAGAAATGAATAATTTGGATCGGTATTAGTCATTGAGTATGAACTTCCCTACGTTGATCTAGATCCCATATAGACAAGGGAAAACCTTTATTTCCATGATGGGTTTCTGAATGAGGGAACCCAAATTAAAATCTCCTTTATGGACTCGGGTCATATACAGTAGGAAAAGGACACATGATCTACATTTTTTACTACATTTGGGCTTATCTAAAGGGACTTATGCATCACTATGTATCTTATGTGGACATGAAACAATCCACATGTAGTTTTGAATATATTTTCCCACAAATATCTAGATTGTATTTAGAGAAAATGTGTTTTACTTAAGATGGGACTACAAGTGAAAGGACCCATGTTAGAGTCCCCAATATAGATCTATTTTTGTACGTATGAGGGGAATTATTTTCATTAATTTATGGCTGGGGCTAGTAAATACGTTCTGGGAATCACTCCATATCTCATTGAGAAGAGAATCAATATATTTATAGTTTTGGAGAAGGATATGATAGTGGTACAGTAGGAGACCATCATAAATAATTTTGTGCCACTCAAGCACTAACTAAATTAATACAAAATTTTATATCATGTAATAGGGATGTAAACCATATATTTTTGCATCATGTGAAAAGGATCCTTTCATATAATTTATCATTTTGTGACTAGTATGTTTAGTTATATAGTTTAAATCCTCACAGATCAGACTATAGGGTCTTGTTGTTTTAGGTCGTGTGACTAGGACCATTGTCTATTATAGTTTAGGGTCATTGGAATAAGACTATAAGATGCACCTCATTAGTCATGGTGATCTTCTAGTGGGGTGAGAATATATCATATAAATGTAGTATGAGCCTCCAAATTCTATAACTGAATTAGTCTATCGTCACATTAATTCTGGATCCAATATTTGAATATAAAGTATTCCACAATTACATGTCCCAAAATTTAGTGGTAGGAACAATAATAGGGATTATCATTCATGACCACCTCTTCAGGTCTCCTGATCCTTAAAAGCTCTATAATTTCATCTTTTAATGAGTATGTGACGTCTGTTGAAACTTTCTCAATATTCAAGGAATAAACTTTGTTGTGACTATCACTAAGGGATGGATGACCTTGATGCTTTGATACACTTTCCATGTTCTTATCAAGATATTTTCCTAGCTCTAGATGAAATATGGGTTTCATTGGATCCAATATACCATCATGTATCTACTTCTGAATCCAATCCCTGAAGATAAAGTGTATCTTGATTGTATTTCAAAACAGTCAATGGTAGGGAAAATATATTGTATGTTCTCTCAAATATTCCTCTTTGGGTCACTTAATCCATGTGAGATCAATAAAATAATTTTCTATAGAATAAGAAAAATACTAAGGGGAATTCTATGGTTGGAAGGAATACACTTTTCTTTATCTATCATCAAGTGATATACGACAAAAATGCTACACCATTTCGTACATATACCTCTACTAGTATGGGATTGTGTCTGAATTTGGGATTTGGGAAGTAGTGCCTTGATCTTAATCAATTTATAAGGAGTAGTTAAATCATTGGAGGACCAAAATTTTCATGATATATACAATATATTGGGAAACCCTAAATCTCCCTAAGACTTTGTGGTAACTACGGATGTCAAACAATGTCTACAACGTACCTGATGACTAGGTGGAAAATATTAAAATGCCCCAACCTTATGGAAGATGATGGAATCTCAACATGGGCCCTATAGATTGGTTCTTCTTTTATAATTGGATATATTCTCTATTAAACATAAACTTTGATGTATGAATAGTGTTGATAATTTCTTTACTAGAGGAAGGAAGAGTATACTTACACCATTAATTTCAATTCGTGGATCGTAGGATAAGACAATCTAATTAGGTTTAGAGTAGTGTAGGAATGTAAAGTGTCCCTCATCAATATTATGCTTATCAAAACTTGGTGGAATTTCCTCAGGCCTGGTTGCCACCATATTGATCGAGACATAGTTGAATTTATTACCTTCTTCCATTGAATATCACATTTGGAATGACGGTACCTATTCATTAATTTAGTGGGCCAGTTCCCATTCACTCATTTGGTGGTACGCTTCTCATTCACTCGTTTAGTGGGTCGATGCCCAAGACCATTCTTCTTATTCATTAGGGAGAATGGATGAAATATATGATTCATATTTCATGGAAATTTCTATTTTAATTTTATCATCATAGATCATATTTGTTAGTATATCTTTGAGGACAAATCATTCTTCGGTCGTATAGCCTACTATATGATGGTATGAGAAGTAATTTAAATGGGCATCCTACCCTGCTTCATCTGGATTTTTGATGTTTAGAAGCATGATTAAATTTTATCCCAGAGTGAATCTAAAGTACCATAGAACTTTATTATTATAGAAGTAATAAATTTTATCCTTCCTTATTTCATGGTCACACCACCTTATCCAATTTTTCCTAAGGGTGACAACAAGTGATTTAGTTTTTCTTGAGCTCTTTGTCTATACTGGTGATTTTTGATAATATCATTCCATATTCCTATAAATATAATCCACTATACAATGTTATATAGTCATTAACTCTAAAAAACCACAAGAATAATTCATAGGAAAAATATTAGTTGAAAAATTATCAAGTAGATTTTCTAAATAGATATCTATTAACTAATCTTGAGGAATTTATATTTCCATGGAATATGTCAGACCCTTCCATCTTGTAATCAAATACATGAATCTATCATTTTCTACTATATGCTATTTTAGAGGTCATTGATTTTAATTTTCCTCAGTGTAGATATGAATTCAAAAAGTAATTAATAATGTAGATATTCCCATCTTGAGATAGGCCTATTACAAGGTTATTATACCAAGAAAAGGTAGGTCCTCCCAAGGACTGTACAAAGACTCTGAGATTTGAAGCCTCTTGTTATTTTGGGGTTCGCAACATTAAGCTCCACTAGAAAAAAAAAGATGAGATGATCTTTTGGATCACCCATTCCATTAAATTTAGAGGAGTTTAGTTTCCCAAAGTTGGGAGGAAGATGATTCAAATCCACCAACTCATGATATGACTTATTCTATAGTTTTACCATTGTATATAGGCCTTACAGATAATCAAAATGAGAATCGATGGAATCAAGTAATTCCTAAAATATCCCAATTTTATATAACCTCAGATGAGTTTCCTAAACTATTTTCTGATTTCTTCCTTATGATGGTACCGGTTGGTAATCAATTAGTGCTGTTGTAGAATGAGCTAATTGATGCAATCTCATCTCGATTGGGTGGATAGAATATTCCATTTTGGGTTGATAAATATTTCCATGTTAAATATGATTATTTAAAGAAGTTGCACCATATCCAATATGATGAATTTATAGAAAGGAATTTGTTCCCCTAAACAACTCATCCTTGACATGTTAAAGTTTTACTATTAGAGCTTTAAGATGAGAAATAATATCTTCTTTTGAAAGGGATTCTCTATGTTTGGGTGATGCGTGGGTAATGAATATGTCTACTCCGATCACTTTTTCAACAATTTCATGGTTTTAAAAATCATTTAATGTAGTAGTGATGACATTTATTGATGTGAAACATGAAAAAGGAAGTACAGATTCCATCAGAGAAGAATTTGGAATAATTGTGTATTACAGCTCACATGATATCATTGGAAGTGAATGTAGGGGAAAAAATGATTCAAATTACCCCATACCAATGGGATGGGGTTTTACATTAGATTCTATTATCACCAAGGATATTTATGAGTATTTTTGAAAACTATGGCTGGCATTAACCAAGAATTTTCCCCGATCCACTATTGAGATACATCAATGGGACTAAGATGTATTGGATATAGTAGGTACATGGACCTTATATGGGGTTTCTATGGCTAGATACCTCGGTAGGACCCCATTCTAGATTACTGAATTATTATGTCCAGTATAGGCATAACTTCCTTTATAGTTTCATATAGAATTGGGTTTTCACATCCTTTATAATGACCATGGTAGATAGGGGACCTCTTAGGAATATCCTAGGAGGTATCCATGATGTGGATCATGTCATCCTAAAATTACTTAAGATAGGGAAGGAATTGGTTTATACTATTTCAAGATAAGAACCTAAAACAACTGTATATAACAATCAAAACCACTGGATTCTTCAAAAACCATTTTTAATAAGATGACCTGTGGGGATTCATAATCTAGAGACATTCATGATATGTTTCCATTATTAGAATGGATTGATATTAATGATACCCCACACTAGGGAATTCAACACATGGAACTGGAGGTTATTCATTGATGATAGTTTATGTCATGTCCATGAATCCATGGTCCTCATAGTGGTCTTAGATTTTATATGGCATGTCCACTAGTTGTGATTGGTGGTTTGAGATGTGTTGCGGGTATTACAAGCCAGTCAAATGATTTTTTTAATTAATTATAACTTTTAGGGTACATTTAGATTGTATGAAATACTAAATGTCCCTTAGTATCAAATAAAAACAGAAACCAATTAGTGTAGTATCACACATAAGAGTTCACAGTCAATCGATTACCTTGACAGTTAAATGATAGATACTTGGTCCTTTTCTTCGCATGTTATATGCTTGACACTATCAAGGGATTCATTCCAGGTACAAATTTTTTGTTTCTAATGGAAACTCCAATTAATTTCAGGACCTCAATTATTCTGAATTTATATATATATAATTTCTAATGGCAGGTAGTCATCAGGAATTTTCCAGCAAAATCTAATAAAATGGTTCGGTTGAGAAGATGAGAGGTCAGGATCACTATATCCTTTTGAGGGGGATTATTGCATACTCTGAGACACTATTATATATCTAGTACATATTTTTAAATCTTTGTCATATCCTAGTGTAGGGATGGTTACCCTAGTTCCAATTATCTTATTGAGGCCATGTGGCTAACATAAAACTATAGAGGTTCCCCATCATTCTCTTATTAAGTTTATGATGATTTGGTTTAAAGCTGTATAATTGGGATCTATGGAGTATATTTCCTTCTAGGGAGGTAATTTTTTATGGATTTAGGTTTGAACCACACAGATATATCCTAAATATTCTAACACCTAGATATCATAATAAATATTTCTCTTTAAATAATTTTAATTCTTTAATAGATTTCATTGCACGCAATCGCGAGTTTAAATGAATCACGAGATAATATAAAATGAACATTATAATATTTCTATTAAATTGGAAGGAAAAAATATGAATAAATAAATTATAAAAATATATTGTGAATTCATTGGTTAATTAGAATAAAAAATATAAAGCAGTTGAATGTAAATGAAATATTCAAATTTTATGATCCCAAAGGCGATTTGTCTTAATATATTAAATTAATTGCAATTAGTGAATTATATTAAAAAAAATTATATATTAAATATTTTTTTTGATAATCATCTAATATATTTTATAGTCATAGGATATAAACAAACAAAATTTTATACATAAAAACCTATATTTTTTTAAAGTTAGTTTTACTGCTTTTTAATGAAAAATCTATTTTAAATCCATTTTTTTACACATTTATATATTCTATTTTAAAAAATAAACTACCTTTTTAAAATTAGAATATAGAAATTTCATTTGGTTGAATTTTTGGTATTTTTTTGATAAATTTTATTTTTGATGAATAGTTAAAAAATAAAAGAATTTATTTAATTTTTTTCAAAAAAATAATTTATATTGATAAATTATATTTTTGATTAGTTTTAATGTCTAATTAGATCAAATATTTATCATTTAATCTAATCTAGGTCATTTTCATAATGTTTAAATTTAATTTAGATATAAAAACATTTCAATCTTTTGCATGTTTTAACTTTAATAACCCGTTTTCTAACCCCATCAACGAGATTAATTTTAAATTAATTACTAAAAATTATGTTTTTCTGAATTTTAAAAAATTGATTCCATAATTGTAATTTGTAGGTCCAAATTATTTAAATACGTTTCTTTTTATTTTTGGGAATTATAAATAGTAACGTTAGTAAATTTTTAGTAATACAGTAAATGATAGATCAGGTAATTAAGGGTAAAAATTATACTATAAAGTTACCCTAACCCTTTTCCTAATTTAATTAGATGAGTTTAGTTCAAAAAAATCATCCTTGGGTCAAAATGATATCCTTTTGAATCCATTGGATGAGAGTATTACATTTATTATATTTTATTTAAAGAAAAGTTAAATATTTTATACTCATATTTTTAATACATTTATCATTTTTAATATAAGATTATACAAAAGGTAAATTCAACTACAAATATTTATGTGAAATCTAAAATGTTTTTTTATCATGGTAATTTATTTTTAATTTTTTTGTAAATAAATAATTATTTTAAAGGATTATACAATGATGATGCATTAATTATTTTATTAAATGAAATATCAAATAATTATTATTAAAAACATTAAAATAAATTTAATTTGATATAATTAATGTGATTAATGAATTTTCAATATTACCTTGTCCTGTTAGGGATATAATTAATTTGTTTCTAAGTAAACTTGTTCTCTTGATATTTTTAAAACTTTAAGAAATTAATAGTGTCAAAATTAACATTGAAGTTATTTTATGAAATTAAGGTTTTATTACATTATTTTAAAACCAGAAAACATTTAAAAATAATAATTATTATATGGTCTAAAATGTTTTAAATTTTTCATTTATGGTCAAATTGAAATAAAAAAAATTACAATATTTTAATATTGAAATAGTCATTACCTTGGTTAAAATTAAAATATGTTAACGAGGGGTTAATCAAAATGATAAGGTTTAAAAAAATTATAAAACTTTCCAAAAATATATTTTTTTATGATATTACAAAATCATATCATATTACATTCAAATCCATGGACTTTTGAGGTATTTGGATTGAGATTTAATTTATTATAAATTAATATTTTTATAAATTATAAAATTGGCGCTCACCTCAATTATAAAAGGAAACTCCTCCCTCACATATTCAACTTAAATTTATCCTTCAATATCATCCTTACCCAACCCATTTACATTATAAAATTATATTTTCCAATTATAGAGGTTATGGTCTTCTCAAAAGACAAACTCTATTGCACCTAAGAGAAGATCTAGGGAGAGTTCATAGAAGAAGAGGTAATCTCCTCTACCGACTCTTTCAATAGTATTTCTTCTCCTACTTATTATTCATGTGTTGTTTCCTTTATAAATAAATAACACTAGTATAACTTATATTTATTTTATTATTATTATTATGGAATAAAAATATTCTACCTATTATCCATCCCTTGAAAAATAAATTCACCATGCATGTGTACGTACAACCTATCATCTCCACACCGCAGTGTAATATTTTTTTCATCACCACTTTACTTGAATTTGTATAATGATGTAAATAATGAATATATATAATTATTGTAAAATTATATTTATTATATAAAAATATGTACACCATCCACTTCAATACCATTTTACAATTAAGGGAATGATATCATCACTTGTACATACGTACAACATACTGACTCCACAATGCGATGCGATTCATTCTCCATGATCACCATTAAATTATGATTATATAAATATATATAATGAATAATATGATATATATTATCTTAAAATAATTTTTTAAATGAGATAACTATATTCTATAAGCCAGAACTGTGACTTATACGACAAAACATGCAAAAGAAATGGAAGATTTTAACACCCAAAATAAGAGTAATAATGAAATATTATTAACAAATCGGTGATAATGTGGTCATATATGATATAATAAATTTTAATATGGTTCTATATATGTTAATAACATTATTTAATCCATTATACATGAGTTTCATATATGTATGAAGGAAATCATACCAAAGGTTAAGGTTAATTTCATAATCTAATTATTATCTGAGATTGTTTATACATAAGTATTTATTTGGGTATATTTATATTCCATTTCCATGTTTCCTAAAAATGAATTCCAAAATATTCTTAACATTCTTATAAAATTTTTTAAAGTCATTTTTAACCATTTTTAAATTTATACTAAATGGTTTTAAAGGAAACTTATTGTTATTTTTCTTACGAGGCATTTTTTTGATTTTTTTTGAAAAAAGTACATGAAGATTTTTTTTAAAATAACATAAAATGAACAATTTTTTTTGAATTTTATGATTTCATAATTCCTTAAGGATTAACATAAAATATTATAGGGTTCTTTTCAAAGAAAATTTATTCTTTTAAAATTGTGTGTCATTTTAAGTAATGAAAATATTTTCAAAGAAGAAATGATATTTTGGTTAAGAATTATTTTTAAGTGATATCTCAAAAAAATTCCATCTAAAATATCATTTTCTAATGTTAAAAATTATTTGATGGGGGTGTTTTTTATGAATATTATCCCTATTATTCCTATGGTTGGATTATATTTAGGATGGAATGATATTTATGAAACCCAATTATTTTCCATGGGTTATGTTATGGTTTAATAATGTTTATGAAACCCATTTTCTTTCATGGTCTCTAATATGATGAATAAATTATGTTCATGTGGAAAAAATATGTATGGTTTTAATTATGTAATGGGAGGGACCTATATCTCCCTCCAATGCTTTGGGTAATGATTTATATCTCATGAGATATACAAGACTGGATTGGGAAGTGAACCCAGTCTAATAATACAAGGATGGAATGGGAGTTAACTTGGTTTCGTAATAAATGGTTGGAATGAGGAGTGAACTCAGTTAAATAAATGACTCTTTCCATTATTATGACCATGGAAATTCACCTTGACTAATAATGAAATTATTTTCTATGCATACGTGTATTCCATAAATATTATGTCTTATGTTATTACCTAATGGAATAAGTTCATTTATTTTTTATGAACTTCTATGATTTATCCCATGACATGATATCATTATCTTTGATATGCAGGATAATATTTTCAAATGTTATGTTCTTATGTATCATGATTATGATATGATTTATGTCTCTCTTTTCTACTGATATTGAGAATCTATTTTCACCATTTCTTATGTTTCTTTTCCCTGGGATATGAAGAAGGTTATTAAGTATGATATGTCAAAATGGGGTTATAGATATGAAGGAATAAGTAGGAAATGATTTAGAGGTTTTATGAAACAATTTTTTATGTTTCCCATTTTATAATTCACTTAAACCGATACAGTCCTAGAATGGGTTTTTTTCTGTAATAAATATTATTCTATTTGGATGTAATATCTATGTTTGAAAAGTATGGTCCATTATAGTTAGTATCAGAGAAAATTTTTAGTTAACCTTTGGAAACTAGGATGAGAAAACCTTAGTAATAACTATTAGGATAAGTCTAAGTATAGGTTACAATCCTAGTGTTTGGGTAAAGTTTATGAATATCCTAGGATAAAACCTAAAGTGTCCTGAAACTTGAAGGAACTATGTCAATAATAAATGAGATAGGAAATTTAATGATTTTCCTCCCCAGAAACTAAATGTTATGTTAGATGGAATACAAAATCATGTTGCCATTCTCACAAAACATTATCAAGATATGAATCCCGAAGGACTTTCAAATGAGAAAAGGAGGGACCAACATTCTGTTGAGTCTCATGAGGAAGCATCCACCATATTTCATTGGTTCTTATGATCCACTAGTAGCTGAATAATGGATCAGTACTAATAAATATATATTTTTAGTTCTCCAATGTTTGGAACAAGATAAAATCATATTGTAAGTATATCTTTTGTGAGGGGAAGTTGATCAATTTTGGATAATTATCAAGAACCCAAAGAAAATATAATAAATGTACTCTATAGAATTGGATGAGTTAAAAAACTTATTTTTCAATAAGTATTTTACTCATATTATTCGAATTATATTGGAGAAGGAGTTCCTTGAGATTAAGTAAGAGGATGATGAATTCGTTGGTACCTATAAAGAAATTTTAAAAGTCTTGCATGGTACACTTCTAAAATTATCATCTAACCTGAGATTAAGGTTGGTCGACTCTTTAGTGGATTAAAACAAAGTTTTCAAAGGGAATTATACATAAGGTACTTCATTTGGTATGAGGAAATCATTCAATGTGATCTCACATTTGAGATGGATATTGAAGTTACCCATTAGTCCTTTGGGTTTGATAATAAGATAAAAATGGAATTCAAAGGAAAATCTAAAAACAATATTGAAAAGAAGATTTGATAAATTTATGCTCAAACTCTAGAAAAAAACATGGGGGAAACTGTATTAATGGGACTAGTAAGAATTTTAAGTGTGGGAAACAAGGACATCAAACTATTGACTACCGAAGTGATGAGAAATATATAAATAATGATGAGAATAGAGAAATGGATACACATAATTCACCTCTCACACTTAAATGTTAAAATTACAAGGAAATAGTGCATTATGTTAACTAATTACCTAATCCAAGGGTTATTGATTATGATTAATTTCAGCAACCTCTTAAGTCCAAAGAAAAAGGCAAATCACATGTGATCACTATTGGTGATGTGGTGTATGACAAAGAAGTGGTGAATGGTAAACTTGCCATCCTATCTAAAGTAAAAAATGTTTTATCTGATTCTAGATCACGCAATATTTTATTTCTAAATAATTTTCTAATGGTATCACTGTATTACCTCAATAATTTGATATTGAGTTAGATGTGAATACTTTTAATGGAACAACGGTCGCATCACAAGTTTATAATTCTTCCTCGGTTGAGGTGTTTTGAAATGTTCTTCCTACAAATCTTATGATTCTTTCTTTAGTGAAATTAGATGTGATTCTTGGAATTTATTTGTTTTCTATATATGTATCTCATATCAATTTACAAGTAAGGTAAGTCACATTTCATATTCATAATGAATCTATGATCATCTATTGATGCAAGGATGAATATGAACTACCATTGGAAATTACTTCTATCTTAGGGGTCTTGATTTGTATAAATGAAGGTTATCTATCTAAAATGTTTGGGGAGAAACTCACCATTAAGGATACACCTATTGTACAAGATTTCTTTTCATGTATTTCCAAAATAATATGTAAGTATTCCATATAATTATGATGTTTAGTTTTAAATCGAACTCATATCAGGTTCTATGAATATTTTGAAGACTCCGTTTAGAATGAACACAATTGAGTTGTAGGAATTGAAGAAGTATCTCCAAGAGAATCTGGACAAGGTATTCATATGCCCAAGTGCATCAACTTGGGGCCACATATTCAGTTTGTTAAGAAGAAATTTGGATCGATGAAACTATGCATTGATTACCAGAACTTAACAAGATCAATATCAATAAAAAATATCCTATCCTCTGTATTAATTACTTATTCGAACAACTATGTAGATCTCAATACTTTTCCATGATCTATCGTCATTATGGATATCATTAATTAATGGTAATGAAGGAGGATATAGTCAATAAAATATTCCCTAAAAGGTATGTACACAACGAGTTTATAGTTATTTCTTTTAGTCTTACGAATTCCCCCACTATCATCCTAGATTCAATTAATAAAGTCTTTGGATACTATCTTGATCAGTTTGTGGTAGTATTTATAGATGACATTCTTGTATATTAAAATAGAAAATAAGAACATGAAGATCACTTGGGGCTTATACTCAAGACCTTGAGAAAGGAGAAGCTTTATGAAAAAATTACCGAATGTGAATTTTGGCTTCAGAATGTTTCATTTTTGGGACACATAATCTTTTGATATTGTATATATATACAGATCCAACAATGATAGAAGTTGTTGAACGTTGTAATAGACCAATAATGGTAACTGGGATCTGAATTTTTCTTGGATTGGATGGATATTATCAATGTTTTGTAAAGGATTCTTCCTAATAATCTAATCTGCTCACCATGTTGATTCAGAAAGGAGTAAAGTTCATATGGATAGGGGAATGTGAAGAAAATTTCAAAGAGATGAAAAATAGGTTAGTCAGTGAACCTATGCTCATACTAGACTATATTGGAGAGATGTTTTTGATCTACAGTGATGCATCCAAGAAAGGTTTGGGATGTGTTCTCATTAAAAATGATATGGTGATAGATTATGTCTTATAAAAAATAAAAATCCATTAGTAAAATTAAAAAAACTCGTGATTTTGAGTTAGCTGTAGTAATATTCTCATTAAAAATATGTAGGTGTTATCTTTATGGAGAAAGTTGTGATATATATACTGATCATGAAATTTCAAATTATATTTTCACTCAAAAGAAGCTGAATATGTGCCAAATAAGATGGTTGGAGTTTATTAAATATTATGACTACTCAATAAATTACCACCCTAATAAAGAGAACACAGTGGAATATTATTTGAGTTTAAATAATCATGCTAGCCTATCTATGATGAGGATAAAAAAGATCCAATATTTTTGGATTTTTAGAGGATAGATCTAGAAATTTTGAAGGATTGGGGTGGAATCCAATATTTTTCAAATCAATGTTCAACGATATATAAAAGTGAAGATTAATAAGGAAAAGAAGGAATATTTAGAACTATAAAAGAATGTGAGAAATGTTCCTGAGTTCAACCTTGATTGTGATGGAATAATAATGTTCAAGAATAGTGTTTTCATTCCTACCATACTCTAATTAAAGAATGGGCTATTGTATTAGGCTCATAGTTCATCATTGTCCATTCATCCTGGAAGAATAAATATGTACAAGGAAAGGAAGGAGTATTTCTGGTGGGATGACATGAAGAGAGATATTTCAGAATATGTTTCTGGGTTCTTGTATTTTCAGTAAGTTAAGGCTAGGATAAAAAATTCTAATGGAATGTTAAAACCATTACCCATACTGAAATGGAAATGGGAAAACATCACCATATACTTTGTTTCTAGAATTCCAAAAACATATAAAGTATATAATGATATATGGTTTATTGTTGAAAGCTTTACGAATTAGGCACACTTCATTGCTATTAGAGAAGATTTACCTCTTGACCATCTTTCCAGGATATATATAATAGAAGTGGTAAGATTTCATGGAGTACCACTTTCCATTATATTTGATCGAGATCTGAGGATTACCACGAAGTTATGGAGAATTCTTCAATAGTATCTAGATACAGAGATATGTTTTTGTACTTCTTATCATTCTAGGATACATGTTAGTTTGATAAGAAAATTTATGCTCTATAAGACATGTTGAGAGCTTTCTTTAAGGATTTCAAAGGTGGTTGGGATCAGTACCCACCTTTGGTAGAATTTTATTACAATAATATATTTCAATACAATATTCATATGGCTCCTTATGAATCCCTATATAGTAAGAAATTTTTTACTCTAACATACTGGGATGAAGATAAGAAAATCAAGATATTGGGAAATAATTTGTTGAGGAAAATGAAGAGAATATTTTAACTATTCAACAACACATAAGAGTAGATCAAAGTCGAAAAAAAGTTAAGTTGAAAATTGAGGAAAATACATAGAGTTTAATGTGTGTGATAAAGTAATTTCACAAATATCTCCCTAGATATGTGTAAAGATATTTGGAAATAATGGAAACTTGAGCCCTAGATATATCAGTCCTTTTGAAATTCTTGATCGTGTTGGGTAGGTAGCCTATATATTGGTGCTTTAACCAAATATCTATCAAGTTAATGATGTATTCAATGTATCTCTCTTGATAAATCACATACCAAATCCTTCATATCTAATAAACTCTAAATTCATACAACTGGAGAAATATCATTCTTATTAAGTACAATTGATAGATATTTTTGATCTTATTAGAAATTTCCTAAAAAACAAGACCACTCATTCGGTTAAAGTTTTATGACAAAATAGAATATTTGAGAAAGCTATGTGGAAACTTGAGGATGTGATGAGGTATTAATATGATCATATATTTTTATCCAAGTTATGAATTTTGTGGGAGAAATTCATTTTATAGGGGGTGGAATGTAACACCACAATATTTTAATAAATATTTATCTTTAAATAATTTTAATTATTCAATTGCTTGCATTGCACGCAATTGTGAGTTTAAAATAATCACAAGACAATATTGAATAACCATTATAAAAATTCTATTAAATTGGTAGGAATAAATATTAATGACCAACTTATGAAAATATATTGTGAATTCATTGGTTAATTAGAAGCAAATATATAAACCAATTGAATGTAAAGGAAATATTCCTATTTTATGCTCTCAAATGCGTTTTCTATTAATATAATAAATTAATTAGAATTAGTGAAAGATATTATTGAAATATATATATATATATATATATATATATTATATTCAATAAAATATATTTTATATTCATCCAATAGATTATATAGTCCTAGTATATGAACAAACCCAATTTTACGTATAAAAACCTATATTTTTATAAAGGTATATTTACCACCTTTTAATGGAGAACCTATATTAAATCTATTTTTTAAAAATTTATATATTCTATTGGAAAAAATAAACTTATTCTTTTAAATTTAAACACAAATAACATAAACTGGTTGAATTTTTGGTATTTCTCTAATAAGTTTCATGTTTTGATGAATAGTTAAAAACTACTAAATTTTAATTGAAAAAAAATTTCATCAAAATAATTTATAGTGTTAAATTATATTTTTGATTAGTTGTAAAGTATAATAAGATCAAATTTTTATCATTTAGTCTAATTTACATCATTTTAATCAATTTTACTTTGAATTTAGATATAAAAACATTTCAATCTTTTGAATGTTTTAACTTTAATAACCCGTTTTCTAACCTTATCAATGAGATTAATTTTAAATTAATTACAGAAAATTATGTTTTTTGAATTTTAATAAAATTATTCCATATTTTTAATTAGTGGGTCTAAATTTTTTAAATAATATTATTTTTTGGGAATTATGAATAGTAACTTTAGTAAATGTTTATTAATACGTAAAAGGTAAATCAAGTAATTAAGTGTAAATATAATAATATAAAATTAACCTAACACTTTTCCAAATTCCATTGGATGAGTTTTTTTCTACAAAAATAATCCTTGGGAAGAAATTTTATAATTTTTGATCTACTTCGTTAAGATTTTGACATTATTTATATTATATTTAAAGAAAATTTAAAGATTTCATATTCATATTTTTAATGATTTGATAATTTTTTATATAAGGTTATACAGAAGCTAAATTCGACTATAAATATTCTTTTGAAATCTAAAATGTTTTTCTTTATCATGGTAACTTAATTTTAATTTTTAAGAAACAAATATTCATGTTAATGGCTGATACAATGATGATGTTGTAATAATTTAATTAATCGAAATATAAAATAAATGTTATTAACAATATTAAAATAAATTTCATTTTAGATAATTAATATGATAAAATAATTTTATAGATGACCTCAAAATATTAGGGATATAATAAAATATATTTTTAGATGTTAACTTGTTCTATTATAATTTTTAAAAATCGATGAAATTAATACTGTCAAAATCGACACTATTAATTTTTTATAGAAATATTTTTTTTAATTTATTTAAAAATCATAAAACACATTAAAAAATAAAAAATAATTATTATATTTTCTAAAATATTATACATTTTTCTTTTATGGTATAATTTTAGTCAAATAAATAAAAAAAATACACTCTTTAAATATTGAAAATTTTTGTTACCTTAGTTTAAATTAAAACATGTTAACTAAGGGTTAATCAAAATGATAAATATTAAAACAACAAAAACACATGTTAGAAATATATTGTTTGAGGAGATTAAAAAATTATTTCATCTTACATTTGAATCCATGTACCTTTATAGGTATTTTTATTGAAAGGGAATTTATTATAAATTAATATTTTTTGAATTCTAAAAGTGCCCCTCACCGCAATTATAAAATGGAACCTGTTCCCTCACTTATTAACATAAAATTAAGCCTTAAATATCATCCATATCCTGCCCATTTCCATTATAATATTCCTTATTCACATTCTATTTGTTATGGTCTTATAAAAATACCAACTCTAGAATCCCTAAGAGAAGATCTAGAGGGATCTCACCGAAGAAGAGGTAATCTCTTTTACTTACTCTCTCAAGAGTATTTCTTCTTATACTTCATCTTCATTATTTTTAAATTTTTAATTAATAAATATATTACAACCAATATTATGAGATGTTATTGTTATTATGTAAAAACCATATTCCACCTTTTATCCAGCATTCAAAAAATAAAATCACTATGCGTGAGTTCGTACAAACTATTGTTTCCACGCCATATTGTAATATGTTTTCGTCAATACTTTACTTAGATATGTATAATAATGTAATTAATGAATATATATATTTATTATAACATGTTATTGATTCTGAAAAAATATATACACTATCCGCACCCATACCATTTCACAATTAAGGTAATGATATCGTTTCTCCTACGTACGTAGGACTTACCATCTCCCAGACATGATGTGATTCACTCTCCATGATCACCATTAAAAAATGATTATATAAATGCATAGAATGAATAATATGATATATATTATATTACTATCCTTCTGTAAATTACATAACTATATTATCTCTATAATAACAAGGACTTAAACGACAAAACATGCATAAGAAATAAAAGTATATGACACCCAAAAGAAGAGTAATAATGAAATTTTATTTAAAAAAGGGTGATAATATGATCATATATGATGTCATAAATATGAATATGGTTCTAGAATTAATTAATAACATTAATTAATTAATTATAGAATAGTTTTAGATACATACGTTGTAAATTATACCTAAGGTAATGGATAGTTTCAAAATATCATTATTATTTGAGATTGTTTATACATAAGTATTTACTGGGGTATATTTATATTCCGTATCCATGTTTCCAAAAAATGTATTGAAAAATAATCGTACTATTATTCTGAAAAAATTTAATGTAATTTTTACACTTTTTTATATTTTTACAAAAGGGTTTGAAAATAATTTTTTGTCATTTTCCTGACGAGGAACTTTTGACTTATTCAGAATAAGTACAAGAATAATGTTTTTAACTTATACAACATGAAATTTTTTTATACTTCCATTATTCCCTAATTCCTTATGGATTAAATTAAAATATTACTAGGTTATTTTTAAATAAAAGTTTTTCTTTTGAAATTGAATGACAATTTATTTAAAGATAATGGTTTCAAAGAAGAAATGATACTTTTCTCAATAATTATTTTTAAGTGGTATCCCAAAATTATTTTCCAACTCAGATATAATTATTTGATGTCATGTATGATTTAATGGGGATATTTTTCAAGAATAACATCCATATTATTCCCATGTTTTGATTATGTTTATGATTTAATGATATTTATGAAACCCATTAATTTTCGATGGGCTATCTTATGATTGAATAATATTTATGAAACCAATTTTATTTCATGGGTTCTAATATGATGAATAAATTATGTTCTTATGGAACACATATGTATGGTTTTCATTATGTGACAAGTGGGACCTATACATTACTCAAATACATTGGGTATAGATTTATATCTCTTTAGAAAGAAAAGGCTGGAATGGGAAGTGAACCCAGTTTAATAACACTTGTTTCGGAATGTGAGTAAACTTGGTTAAATAATATAGGGCTTTAATAAGGAGTTAAATTGGTTCAATAAAGGACTTTTCCATTATTATGGACTTGGAAATGATCCTTGACTAATATTGAAATTATTTTCTATGCTTACATGCATGACACAAACTACATGTATTTTGTTATTCCCTTTGGGAATATGTTCATTGATTCTTTATGAACTTCTATGATTTATCCCATGACATGATATCATTATCTTTGATATGTAGAATAATATTTTTATATATTATGTTCTTATGTATTATGATTATGATATGATTGATATATGCATTATTTACTCTTACTAAGCATCTTATATCACCCTTTCTTATGTTTCCTTTCCCCAGGATATGAAGATGGGTATTAATTAACATATATCCAAATGGGGTTCTAGATATTAAGGAATAAGTGGGAAATGATGTAGAGGTTTTATGAACCAGTAGTTTTTGTTTTCTAGTTTCTAAAGATAGTAAAACTAAATGGTCCTAACATAGTTTTTCTATGTTTTGAAATGAATATTCTTCGATTTTTAAGTAATATCTATGTATTTAAAGTATATTCCATTACACATATCCCGTGTAAGAAAGAATCAAAACCCGCGAAGTTCTATGGAATTGTCGAGATTTAAACCTTGATAGGAGACCCATGATGGAGTTTACTCCCCATTTTGGATGGGATGATCATTGCATATCTCTAATATGACATGAGAATTTATCGATGTGAGAAAAAAGAGACAATAAAAGATAAATCACATATCATAAGAGCTCACCATTAGATTTAAAAGGAGGGATTGTGCACTAAGGATATCTTGAGAGTGCTCATTTTCTATGAAAGGGGAGACAACATGAAATATGGTGGGGCTTACACATAAGATTCACTATGATATATGAAATAATAGGTGGTTCAGGTGAGGGTATGTTTTTCTCATTATACCTTGGAGGATGCCCATATTTCTAGAACCTTGATGAGAATCTAAACTCAATGGTAATTTAATGTTTAGTTAGGGCTTAAACCTTGAATGGATCCTATGTTTGTAGAACCATGAAGGGTATCTCGAATCATGGAGATTATGGATTGGTTGGGTATTACATCTAAGTGGATGCCTAAATTTATAAAACCTTGAGGAGTATCTAGACTCACGGTAAATTGAATATTTATTTATGATGAGTATCTCGACTCATGATTATTTAATATTTTTATGGGGCATATACCTAAGATGATGCAAAAAAATTTAGAACCATGAGGAGTATATCGAGTCATGGTGAATTGAATATTGAAAAAAAAATAGTATCTTAAATAATAATTATTTAAGATTTTTATGGGGCTTATATCTAGAAGGATGACTGAATTTCTAAAGCAATGAAGAGTATCTCGACTCATGGGTAATTGAATGTTTTTATAGGGAAAATACCTAGGAGGATAACTGTATTTCTGGAACTGTGAGGAGTATCTTGAATCATGGTGAATTGAATATAAAACAATGATTAGAATCTAAAAGCATGATTATTTCATATTTTGATGGGGCTTATACTGATGAGGATTCCCGAATTTCTGGAACCATGAGGAGTATCTCAACTCATAGTAAATTAAATATTTTGATAGGGCTTATAACAAGGAGGAAACCCATATTTCTAAAACAATTAAGAGTATCTCAACTCATGGACGGGGTTGAAACCTAGTAGGATGCCTCATCTGGATTGGATTGGGGATTATACCTAAAGATGTGGCCCAAAAATTGAAGTTCATAGCATATTTCATACCCGTAGAGGAATTTCTTCATAGTGGTTCATGATGGGGGGTTTTCATTAGGGATTATTAAAAGGGAATCCGTATAGTGGTTTTCACATAGATTTTGAACTCATATCATCTCAAATGACATGTATTGCGGTGATATTTTCTTTATGGAGTGATTTCCTTGCATAGGGATATCCATGTAGAGGAAATTTTATGAAATTACATCTCAAATGATCTCCCAGTTTGAAACTGTATATTTTTTCCTAAATAATTTCAGGAGAGGGAGTCCAATATAAGACGCATACTCTTAGCATGTTCTCCTTATTTATTTAATCCTCTATTTTTTGTGTCCCCATCCTTAAATTGGTGTTGGTATTTATAGAAAGTGGTAAATAACCACCTTTTGGAAACTTATATCCATGTAAAAATGGGTGATTGCATGGATTTTCACATAAGAGGGTGGCCACGTAGGAAATCTACATAAATAGATCACATTAGGTTTAATGAGATAATTGCTTCACTTTGCAGTGGTTATAAAAAATGACTTCTTATACCTCAAATGACTTTCATTTGTGAGAGGAAAAAATGTATCACCTCTAAAAAAATGACACTATATTCACATACTAAATCACGATAAGGGATTTTCCAATAATTTATATGAACACAATGTTTACCTCTGAATTCGGGGATGACTACCTTGATGGGAGGTTCAAACATTCCAATCGGTTTCTAACAGGTTTGTTCGTAGAACTGCAAACATCCAATGATTCCACATCCATTCAGACCTACCTTCCAAAGGTAGGTGCTCACTAGTTTGTGGACTGATGAGGCTTAGGAATTTGCATTGGTTGAGAGGATGGGAGGTCGGACTCATCACACCATTTTGAGGGGAATTATTGTCTACTCCGGGACTCTCTTTATAGATTTAAGTTGTATTCATGAATACTTATTACATTACCAAGTATAAAATGTGCTTTCCTTCAGATCTGACAATCAATGATCAAATATGTAGGAAATTTAGAGAATCTTTTATATGTATTCGAGGCTCTTCATCGATAGAGAATCATCTGTATTTATTAGAGATTCGTGGTCAATGGTACCCTTCGACACATTTATATAGAAGTCTCTTGGTCATTATGATGACCATGCTGGTTTTAAAGCCACTCAGTGGGGCACTTGAAGTTTATTGTCATTCAGAAGGACATGGATTATTTTAGAGTTGGGATCGAACCCGTAGATGGGCTACCTGCGTATCCTTTGTTTAGAAAAAGAATCATAACCCACATAGTTCGAGTAAGGGAGTATGATGTTTATGATTGATGGATCAAAGAAGGATGTCACAATTACTTTTACACTCTAAGCTTTCTTGAGTTATGCTCGGTGTTAGAAACAAGAGGTATTGGTAAAAATTAGACAATTGTGCCATGAAAGATGCAATCATAAGAAATAATGTGGGGCTTTTGTATGTATGACTGCCCAGATAAATGAAGGTTAGGATTTACTTTAGGGAAGAAATCCAGGAACAGGGTCCATAAAGGTATATGTGCTTCATGGAGATTTTGAATACTCTAACTTGGGGATTACTCCTGAAAATGAGGCCCAAATTAGGAGAAGACTTATGATTGGGTTTCAGTCCTGAAAAGGAATCCCAGATCAAAGGTAAATTAGGACTATTTAAGAGAAATTAAGACTGGCGCTTACTCCTGAAAAGGAGGCCCAGGTCAAGGATTAAAGTTTGGGATTACTCCTGAGGAGGATTCCCAAATTAGGGGACTGGGCCTTACTCCTAAGGAGGATTCCAAGATTAGGGGACTGGGGCTTACTCCTAAGGAGGATGCCCAGATTTGGGAACTTTAAGAATTGGGGCTTACTCCTAAGAAAGATGCCCAAGTTAAGAATTATGACTGGGACTTACTCCTAAAAAGGAGGCCCAGGTTAGGGGATTTGGGGCTTACTCCTAAGAGGATGCCCAAATTTAGAGGACTTATGACTGGGGATTATTCCTGAAAAGGAGACCCAGGTTAAGGATTCTCTCATCTTAAAGGATGAGGTTAAATGAATGAAATCTCAATCTTTAGTGACATAAAGATGTGTAAATCACTAGGTTTTGAGAGATATTCCACAAAATTCCTTTCAGATAAGGAATTAAAATCAAGAAATCATGCCATAAATGGATTTTAAGAGTGTCTTGAAGACTGAATCTTGAATAAGAAATGTGTAATGGATTAATAGGGGTGAAATGGGCAAGAAAGGCACCCAAAAAGGTAGAGGTGCGCAAGTCCTGGTAGGCGCGCAGGTGCTGTGTGGGCTCGCAAGTCCTGGTCACGCAGGTATGCATGCGCGACACATGGTGTACTTGCGCGATGGTTAACCTGAAGGGTAATACTTGAGCAACTCTTTATTAAATCCTTTATAATCCTCTTGAGGTTCTTCCAGAAGAGGGGCGCGCAAGATCTATTGAAGGAGTAAGGCGGTGTGCAAGTTTGGACCTTTTCCCTTAAGGGCTAGCCACTCAGGCGCGCAAGTGTTGATGAGTTTCAACACATAGGCCATCCTCCCCCTATTTAGATCTTCCTTTCTAGGTAAGAAATTACCTTAGAAGTGTTTCAGAAGCTTTGAGAAGAGACTAGGGCGCCGGGAGCTCAAATCTAAGTTTCTGGAAAAAATCCTCCTCGAATGGGGGGCCCATAGGGTCTATTTATAGGCAATAGAAGACCCCGGGTGGTTATCACTTAGGTTGTGACGGTGACTTGCGCGACCACTAGGTGTCGCGCAAGTGGACTTTCACGACTATAAGGGAACTTGCCCGACCTATGGGCAATGTTCTCCTTGTTCCTCCCTTTGTCGATTTTTGATATTTTCTACAAAGGATGAATCAATTTGATCTCAGATATTCCCATTTTCCGATCTTTAGATTCTGTGATGAAAGGAGCGTCAACAAAGCCCCCCCCCCTCAGAGTTGGATCTAGAGAGAATAGAGCATTTGACTCCAAGGAAATCGAGAATCACAAGGAAATTAGAGCGCGCAAGGTTGGGCGCACAAATGAGCTTTGGGCGCGCAAGACCTGACACACAAGGATACGACCCTTGATCATGCAGGGTATGGCGCACAGGGTCCCGGCCGCGTCTATAAATAGAGGGCATCACTTCCGTACAAGCATATGGATTTTCGTATTTCAAAACATCGAGATCTTGCCACACAGGTCAGCTTAGTCATGCAGGTTTCTCTGTTTTCTGATGTTTCTTTGCTGTCGCGCTACTGTATAGGTATTTGTACTTTGCGTGGTTTATACTTGCGAGCCAACCACTTGCGCGACACATCTATACTTGCGCACATTAATTCCTTTTCCATTTTTTCGAATTCTTTCACAAATTTTATGAAAAATAAACTTACTTAAGAGTTAATTATTTATCCTTTGTGTAGATTCAATGGTTCCTAATGGAATTATAATGGCTGATGAACTGGCTAGCAAGTGGATTAATGATATGATGAACATCATTGGGCATGATTACTATGATATATGTGACAACACTCTCCCAGATTTGGCTAAGTACTTGAAGAAATATCATCTTAATTTCCCACAGAGCATCTACCTGCCTCTATATGGTCATGGTCATCTGCAAGGAGTCAATGTTCTAGATGCAAAGAACTATACACCTGAAATGCAGCTGCACTACTACTCCTTCATTTCGGTTATGTTGTGCATTAAGAGCAACAACAATGGTTTGAACTTTCAAATTCTTCCTCCATGTCATTTCCTTGCAGATATGAAAATGGAAAACCCATGGGCTGAAATGTTTTCCGCTGCCGATTGGTGGAGAGAAGACAAACATGGCATTAGAGCAATATCTGAAAAGAGCACTCTCTCCAAATGGCTCTTTAGTTCCAATTCTACATTCTCAAATCCATGTATCCATCTTCCAAGTCTCTTGGACAGAAACAGAGTCACTGTTTGATCAGCAGAAAATTTTCTCAAACCGCACTCAAGAACATCCTTTTACAATTGTTCCAAGAAGAGCTGGTATCACTGCATCTCTTATTGTATCCAGTTGAATGAATGAATTACAAGTGGTTGCTGATGAAGCTCGGGATGTCGTAAATCAAATGAAGAGCTATGTTGAAAGCCTCTTGTAATTCTTGAAAAAGAGAAGAGACTCCAATCTGTGGATATGCTTCTAACTCTTGTGCATCAATGAAAAACACTTTCACTTTCACTCATTTGTACCTTCATTCTCTTTTTCTACATGCTTTAGATTTTACCTAAGCCAATGGGCCTAGTAAGCATAGTTTGATTTTTACTAGGATTAATGTAAATAACCCTAAAAACTTCAAACCTTTTAATTGTTCAATGTTACCTAAATCATACAAAATGTATGTTTAGTGAGCTGGGAACTTGACTTTTATTCAGAGTTCCCTTGTCTTTTGTGGGCATTTTAGAGTCATGCACGTCGGACATAAAAAAAGGCTAATGTTTAAGGTCGAAATAGCTTTGACCGAAATGGATTAGAATTGACTCAATTCCTTGAAAATTCATCTAAAAACATATTACCATACTCAAGTATGAGGGAAAATATGTAAGCTATGACTTAAGAATATTTGAATCTGAGGAATGATATGAAAAAGAGATAAAAAACATTAGAAGAAGTAGTTTCCAAAAATGAAGTTACCATTATTTAACAAACCCATTAGGGGTTGAATTATGCAGGTCCACATAAGGGTATTGGCTGCATAGTTAAATAAAATAGTATCTTTTGGCTAACAAGTCTGTTATGTAGACTATTTATGTAAGTCCACCTATGGGCACGTGCTGCATAGTCAGGCAAAAGAACTCTCAGAAATTTCCTTTCCTAGTGATAAAATCCAGTGAACGTTTATGGAGATTCAAATCTTCCAAAGTATAGAGTTTTCTGTATGGAAAGAGGTACTTGAATATGGAGAAGATATTTCCAAACAAGATTATCGAAGAACTGGATGAATATCACTCCTACGAAGGTCTGACACAAACTTAGGGAAGAAGAATATAAACCATAGACTTGAATACTTTCAGATCATGAAAAAGGATATGGGACAAATATGTTAAGGATGGCTATTTTTTTTGCGGATCCCTATATACTGCCGTTTAAGACAAATAAGGACAAAAGAGGCATTATTCCCAAGAATGAAGTTACCAATATCCGAAAAACCCATTAGGGGGTTGAATTATGCAGGGCCACCTAAGGGAATTGCCTGCATAGTCAAATAATAGTATCTTTTGGCTAACAAGTCTGTTATGTAGACTGTTTATGCAAGGCCACCTATGGGCAGGTGCTGCATAGTCAGACAGAAGAACCCTCAGAAGTTTTACATTTTTGTGACTAGAAGTCATGAAAAGGGTTATGAGGATCTGAAAATATTTAAGGTTTGGATTATGACACATAAAGATGGGTATTGTTCAATGTATACAGAGATACATAGATCAATGCTAACCATAATCATGTTGTGGATGGGTCCTGAATTGAAATGTTGGACTTCACTACGTATCCCATAAGGATGAGAATCAAGCCATACGTAGTTCTTAAACTACAGTTTAACGTCGTGTGGGACAAAAGGATTAGAGATATTAGTTTAGGGTCATAGAGCTTGGACCATTGTAAGAAATACACAGTGTGTGTTTTAATGGGGACTTTTCAGCCAAGGGACTAAAAATGGAATTTGGGGTTAGGCCCAAAGACTTGGGGCTGGATTTGATGGACACTCGA
Source organism: Viscum album (assembly GCA_963277665.1). Taxonomy (NCBI): domain Eukaryota; kingdom Viridiplantae; phylum Streptophyta; class Magnoliopsida; order Santalales; family Viscaceae; genus Viscum; species Viscum album. The sequence goes on along the minus strand of OY728125.1, from coordinate 768,612,796 downwards.
ACGTTCCTATGTATCCCATAAGGATGGGAATCAAGCCCACGTAGTTCTAGAAATACCCTCTGTACAAATTTGGTTCGTACATGTGAAGGGTGAAAGGGGAATTTAGTGCAATGATGGTTTAACCCAAGATAAAAGGTTCGGGCATTGCTATGTATGCACGTAGTCTTTGAAATGAAACATGATTGAAAAATCAATGAAAACAATGGTTCCCTCTCAGGTGAGGGTATCAAATTAATTTGTAGTTTATTATCATACTGGACAAAAGTGTTGTATAGTTTAACGTCGTATAACAAGGACGAAAGTGAACCAATGTAAAGATGTTGACTCTAAGGGCGGTCTCACGAATTAACATTGTATGAGATGGAGATGAAAAGACGTGAAGAGATTGGTTTTGGGCTTGAAGCTTGGGAGGTTGCCTACATACCCAGCCTAGAAGGCAAGGATCAAAGTCCATGTAGTTTAATTAAATAATGAATTAATGATTAAGTTTTTCGTGGAGACAACGACCTATAAAATGATGTTGGGACTTACACATGATTAGTAGCCCATAAAGAGTGTTATGGTTGAGGTTTTCTCTAATCTCATGTGATTTATACTCGGTGTGAGAAACAAGAGGTAGCAACAACCTTAAAAATACATAGTTTAATGTCATGTAGGACGTATGAAGGGACTATGCAGTTTAAAGTCTTGCAGTTAGGATTATTGGTGCTGCACGGTGTAGTGTCATGTAGCAGGGACAAAAGTACAATTTAATGTCATGTAAGATGTATCACAGACATTCTGTACAGTTTAGCGTCATGTAGTTAGGAATATGGGGATAATAGAGTTTAACATCATGTTGGATGAAAGGGGGACTGTGCAGTTTAATGTCATGCAGTGAGGACAAAAGAGTACACCATTTAACGTCATGTTGGACGCATTGGGGATTTTTTTCCCATAGTTTAGAATCATGTTGGATGAAAGTGTGAATAGTTTAAGGTCATATGCATGGACCGTGGATGGTGCAGTTTAATGTCATGCTAGACAAAAGTGTAGTTTAAGGTCATACAGGACCTTTGATGCTTATGTAGTTTAACGTCTTTCTGGACGTAAGGGACTTCTATACAGTTTAGTGTCATGTATTTAGGACATTACAGTTTAACGTCTTGCTGGACGTAAGGGACTCACAAATAGTTTAGGGTCATATGCATGGACCGTCGATGATGCGGTTTAAGGTCATACAAGACCTAGTTGCAATTTAAAGTCATACTGGACCATTTAGGGAACTTTTTCACAGTTTAACGTCGCGTGGGACGAAGTTGCAGTTTAAGGTCATACTGGACCATTGCTGTATAGTTTAACGTCATATATCAAGGACGAACTGGTGCTGCACAGTTTAGTGTCATGTGGTAGGGACATGAAAGGTACTTTGCAGTTTATACAAAATACTTCTTCAAAAATCTGGCATTGGTTGGAGTAGTGATGAGTTCTCCATCCATCGAGATTAATGAATAAGCTCCATTGGAGTAGACCCTATGTATTAAATAAGGTCTTTCCCATTTTGGCTCAAGATTGGGAGGTGTCATTCCTGGTATCATTGGAGTTCTGAGAACTAATACCAATTCCCCCTGAGTGAATGAACGAAGATGAACTTTTTTGTTAAAACCCCGTGCTATTCGATTCTGATAGATTTCCAAGTGGTGAAAAGTGCACAATCTTTTCTCATCTAACCATTCAAATTCATTCAATCGCTTTTGAGATTTCTCATCTGTAGATGAATGATCAAAAATGGATACTCTGAGCGAGGGTAATTGAACTTCAATGGGAAAGATGGATTCCGTTCCATATACCAATGAATATAGAGTTGACCGAGTTGCAGTGTGGGTGGTAATCCGATAAGCCCATAAAGCATGAAAGAGTTTATCAGGACATGACCTCTTATCTTTATCCACCATCTTTTGCAGTATATTTGAAAGAGTCTTGTTAAAGGATTCTATCTGGTCGTTGGCCGCTGCATGATACCGAGATGAATGGTTGGATTTGATGTTGTATTCTTGATATAACTTCTTCACCTCGGATGAACAGAAGTTGGTGCCATTGTCCGTTAATATGGTATTAGGGACACCAAATCTGGTAATGATGTTAGACTTTATGAAGCTAACAACACATTTAAAACTGACTTCCATGAGAGGTATTGCCTCTGCCTATTTGGAAAGGAAGTCAGTAGCAGTAAGAATATACTTAAACTGCTTGGCCGTAGCTGAAGGGTAAGGTCCCACCACATCCATTCCCCATGTGGAAAATGGCCATGAGTATTTAGCTGTATGAAGAAACTCTGGAGGTTGATGGATGAAGTTGGCATGTACTGGGCATGAATGAAACTTCTTTGTGAAATCAACACAATCTCGTATCATTGAAGGCCAAAAGTATCCAAGCCTTCGAATTTGATCAGACAATCTATGTCCAGACTGGTGGGCACCACAGACTCCTGCATGCACTTCTTTCATGACAGCCATTGTCTCTTCACCATCAATGCATCTGAAGAGAACTCCATCAAAACCACATTTGTAGAGAATTTTCTCTAGGTGATCTGGGCTATCATAAAGAGTAAAATTAACCACATGTCGCCAGATTTTTTCTTTCTCAGCTCTATCAGGTTGAAGTGTTCAATTTTGAAGGTATTCCCTGATAGGTGACATCCATCCTGTAGTATGACCATACGGTTCAGGAATGGGACTAATTTCATTAGTTTCCTCTGTTATGATTCGAACATAAGGTGAAATTTCACGACGGTGGGCAATACTGATGGTTGTCTCCTCCCGATTTGGATCTGCCAGAGCTATGGCTATATTAGCCAATGCATCAGCTTGATCATTTTGTGATCTTGGGACATAAGAAAATGTCTGTTCTGAAGGGAATTATGCCATTAACTCTCTGACATAATCATACAAAGGGATTAGTTCTTCTTTTGTTATGGCATAATCCTCATTAACTTGTTTGATTACCAGTTCTAAATCACCCTTCACCTTTATGTGATTCACTTGTTCTTGAAGCGCTAATTCCAAGCCTGCGATAAGAGCTTCGTATTCGGATTCATTATTGGTACCACCTTCCCACAATAAGAAGGAATAAGGTAACACTGCCTTTTCTGGAGAAATGAGCACAATTCCTAAGCCAACTTTGTTGAATTTAGGATTTTCCATTTTCTTCCCTGTTGGACTTCTAGAAGCACCATCAAAATACATTTCCTTTGCTTGAGGACTTTCTTGAATAGAGAAGACTTCCTCATCAGGGAGTTCAATATCTGAAGACGTGTCTTCCACTGAAGGATGTTCAGCCAGGAAATCAGCCAGAGCTTGGCCCTTTATTTCCTTTTGAGACACATACTGAATGTCGAATTACTGCAAAATAACTGCCCACCTTGCTAGACGTCATGTGAGCATTGGACGACTAAGGATGAATTTGAGTGGGTTATTGCGAGATACCAATTGGACCTCGTGATGTTGCAGGTAGTGTCTCAACTTCTGAACTGCAATGATTAATGCCAGGCAGCACTTCTCAATACTTGAATACCAGGTTTCTGCTTCAAGCATAGTTCAACTGAGATAGTAGAGGCTGTTTTCATTCCCAGCATCATTCTTTTGAGCAAGAAAGGCACCCAATGATCTCTCTAGAGCTGTTACGTTGAGGATAAGTGGTCTTCCTTCAACAGGTGCATTGAGTACCAGTGGACTCAAGAGGTATTTCTTGAGAATATTGAATGCTTCTTGACATTCTTCAGTCCACTGGTAAGTGACTCCCTTCTTCATCAATTTGGTAAAGGGTAAACTTTTTCCTACCAAATTGGCGATGAAACGCCGAATATAGGCTAAGTGTACTTGAAGTCCTCTTAATTATTTCAAATTTCGAGGAGGTGACATACCAAGGATTGACTTGGTCTTCTCAGGATCGACTTCAATACCACGATGGCGTACAACAAAGCCGAGAAATTTTCCCGAGGTGACCCCAAAAGCACATTTTAAGGGGTTCATCTTCAAATTATGTTTTCAAAGCTTGCAGAATAAGAAATCAAAATCATCCAAGTGATTAGAACGTTTTTTGGATTTAACCACCATATCATCTACATAGCATTCAACAAACTTCCCTAAGAAGGGTTTGAAGATACGATGCATGGCGTGCTGATATGTTGCACCTGCATTATTTAAGCCAAAGGGAATTACCCAGTAACAAAACACACCCTGAGGGGCTCTGAAGGCCGTGGATTCCTCATCTTCTAGGGCTATTCGGATCTGATTATATCCAGAATATCCATCCATGATGGAAGTTTGTTCATAGCCAACTGTTGCATCAATTAAAAGTTCTGTAATCGGAACTGGGAAATCATCTTGAGGACAATGCCGATTAAGATCTCTAAAATCGATGGAAACTCTAATTTGTCCATTTTTATTCTTTACAGGGACAATATTAGCCAACCACTTGGGATACTGAACTTCTCTGATGAAGTTAGATTTTATAGTCTTATCCACTTCTGCTTTAATTTTAGAATCATAAGTTGGGTGTGTTCTTCTCGCGACTTGTTTAAATCCTCGATGTTCTTCTGGTAAACCCAAATGATGAGTAGAAAAATCAGGATCAAGCCCGGGAATTTCTATATAGTTTCAAGCAAAAATATCTCTATTTTTCTTTAAAAAATAAATATACATCTCTTTCTCTTCAAGGGTCATGGCTGCACTGATTAAAGTGGGGCGTGGATCTTCCTTTGTACCCCGATTTATTTCTCTGAGTTCATCCACAGTGGTAGAGATACCCTCTTCAAATGCGGGAGGAGAATCTCTTAGATCTTCCTCTTCTTCTTCATCATGTGTTATTTCTTCCATTTCTACTTGCATAATAGATGACAAAGCATAATTTTCATGATCAGAAGAGATGTCAAAATTTTCACATTTTGAAGAGGAAGCTTCCATTTTTGACCCTATTGATGATGAAGAGTTTTCTTTGGGTAATAAAGAGGTAATGATGGATTGATAATCGACATCATTGTTCACCTCCGATGTTGCTATAACTTCTTCTAGCCTAATGGGAGAAGCATAGACTTGTTGGATTTTAGCAGATGAAATGAAGACGTCACCATTTCTACTTTCATTACTGCTTGGTGGGTTACCAATTTCTCCCTTGTTGTCTGGATCGATTGTCATAATTGACATTACAGATCTTTCCATAAGAGTATTTTTATTTGAGTATACCTTGTCAATTTTACTGATAGGCAACACATAATCTGTACTCACATGTGTAAATGGATTTACCGGAATATTCTCCAAACCATATGGAGCATTAACTTTGGTAATTTCCTTTATTGTGGATTTCTCCTTTCCCTTCATGTGATAGAATTCCGCCTCAATGTATTGAGACTTACATGTCTTGAATGGGGCCTTATCACCATATAATGTTCCAACTTGACCATCGAAACAGTATTTGAGACATTGATCTTATGATTAAGGAATAACTGCATGCTGATGTAGCCAAGGTCTTCCAAGAAATAAGTTGAAAGATGAGTCTTGATCAACAATCATGAAATCCGAATTAGATACAAGATCTCCAAACTGAGTTCTGAGTGTAACTTCTCCCAGTGGTTCTTGTTCATTTTTATCATATCCTTGTAACATCATGGTAGAAGGCGATAAATCAGATTCCGTGAGGTCCAATCGACGAAGTGTACGAATGGGAATGAGGTTGACTCCTGAACCATTGTCTATGAAAGCTCTTCGGACATCTACACCATTGACCTTGATAGATAAATAAAAAGGTCTGATATGCCCATGCACAACATCAACTTCATCTTTATCAGTAAAAGATATTATTGAATGGGATTCTGCAGGATTATTCTCTATGTGATAGACTTCAGCTGCAGCAATTTCAGTTTCAAACTCCTGAGGACTTGACAAAGCCTCGATGAGTGCTTCCTGAAGATCTTTTGATAGATTCAAAGCATCCAGAATTGATAACTTGGCTGGTACTTGGTCCAAGTGTTTCAATATATCATACTTTTGATCCAGAGGTCTAACTTTCCCAATAGGAATATGTGGTTTAGTAGGTACTTTGGAAGCAGATGCTTTGGAAGTTGATGCATCTTGTATTGGGATAGGAGTTGGCAATATTCCTAGTTTTGGAAGATTAGACCGATTAGATCCATTTACTTGTTGAGAGTAAGAAGATGGAACCTTCAACTGGTCTTCCAAAATAACTCTGCTAGGACTGAATTTTCTATTGGTAGAAGAACTTGATTGTTCTTGCTGAGCTCGCTGAAGGGATCTACCATGAGTTTCTACTGTGTACACAGTTCTAGCAGGGGTAGAATTGGAATAGTGGCTTCTGAATGATCCACGTCTTCCCCTGTATCCTGGGCCCCTGAAACTTCCTCTGATTCCTCTGTTTGATACAGGGAATTCGGGCTCATTGAAATCGAAACTGCGATTGAAATATGGATCTGTTAATTGAATAATATTAATAGAACCAAAGATTAACTCTTCGTCTGATGAATACTTTTCCTGATTAGCCTGTTCAGGCTATTCCGTTTGGTGGGGTGGTGCCTGTGGCTTTGAAGTAGATGGCATGAAATCCGCCAAAGTCAAAGACAACTTAGGCTTTGACACATACTCATCTTCTTCTGATTCTTTTTCTTTCTTTTAATCATGCCGTTTCTTTGAGGACTTTCCCTCTGACGAAAAGGGTTTTGCCGCAACATTCATGGAAGAAGACATAATTGGTTTCCTTAATTGTGTTTGAAAAATAGCATGAGTTCGATTGATTGTCTTTAGGACCATCCAATCATCATACTTTTGTGCATTTTTGATTTTGACTTCCTGCCATTCATCTTCCTCCTCTGGAACTATAGCAGTGAGACATGCTACCTGGGATGAGGAGCCTTTCAATGTGACCTGTCCTGAGTCGACCATCTTTTGCAGGAGGTCTTTGAAGACAAAACCCTCATGGATGGGATGCCCCAACATTTGATGAAAAGGGCAATAATTAGGACAGTCTTCATCTTCTTTATTGTTTGGCCTCTTGGGTATTGGCAATTGAACCAAATTGTTTTCCAGAGCCGAAATGAAATAACCAGGAACTTGTTCATTTCGGAAAGAGTATTTTTTTCTCTTCAGATCCTCAAATTGTTTTCGTCTTTGATTTTTTTGATCATCTGGATGAAAATGCCTTTGTTGTTGGCACTCAGAAGGTGGAGCCCTTTGAGAAGATGAAGGTTTTGAAGTAGAAATAGGTACAGACGCTTGTTTAAGCATAACTGTAGCAATTTCTGCTTTACCCATTCTCCTTCCTGGAGCTGATGGAATTACACGAGATTTAGCCTTAGCCTATATAAGGGAATCTTCAATCTGTTGAGTGATTTAAGTAAGGTCTCAAAACCCTCCTGTGTATTTCCCAGGGATTAATGGTGTGCGTAATTCATCACGCAGATTTGCCACACATATTGGCAACAATTCTTCTTGAGGGAGTTCTAAACTCAAGAAATATGTTAATCCCTTCCAACGAGCAATGAAATCAGAGACTCTTTCATTTTCCCTTTTCTTACAGTTTGTAAGATCGAAAACTGTTGTCTTTGGAAAAGTTGAGCTAAATTGAAGGAGCAATTTTTGACAAAGATCCTCCCATCTAGGAATTGACCAGGATTTCAAGCTTGTATACCAAACGAAAGATGGTCCTTGGAAGGTTCGCACGAAGCATCTAAGTTTCACTGCTTCTTACTGCTCCAGAGTTCCCATCATTGGATCACAACAAGACACGTAATGCGTCAAATGTTGTTCAGGATCGCCTGATCCATAGAAAATAGGGAATACAAGATTCCCAAAACTGGATGGAGGATAAATTGAATCTACCCATTTAGGGTAAACTTTCTTTTCTGGTTGAACTTGCGCACGTCTCTCTTCCATAGTTTCTAACCGAGCTGTTAATGACTCAATAATAGTTATTAACTTTTGAGAAACATCTGGTTTTACTTGGACTTGGGTAGGTGCAATGACTGGAGCTTGGACAGATGTGCCGATTGGTGCTGCAACTGATGGTAGCACTACCAACTATTGTTGTACTTGACCCGTAGGATTAGACCTGTGAGGGTGTACTAAAATAGGAGGATATTCTTGATCCATCTCAGTAGCTGCAAAAAATTCCTTTGGCTGAATGACTCCAGCATGCTTAAGAAGAAGACTACTCTGAATTAGTTCTACATTTAACCATTCTAATTACTTCATTTCTTCCTCTTATTGTGCCAACCTTTTCTCTAGTGAGAGCGATTGGCCTTCTCCAGAGGAAGTATATGTAACTTGATTATTTCCCCTCCCTTTGTTGGACACTTTTAAGAGAGGGGTAAGTGGGTTACTCGAAGGACTACCTAGGTTCTGAGTAATCCTTTGACTTCATGTACGCACACCTTCATCATTTGTGTCAATGCGTACATCTTCTTGAGCAGGAACCTCTTCATCTGAGTCCCCTTAGTGAGCCTCATTTGGTGGATTAGCAACAACGGCATTGATGACATTGATTGATGTATAACGCATCGCATCCCTTCTATCATCATTTCTGTGATATTGTCTTCTTCCATGTCTTTGATGAGACACTGCCTTTTGTTGATTCATTCCCTCAGGAATTTCTTGACGAACCATAATTTGGAGAGAATATCCTGATAATTTGGCTCTTCGTTCCTCTTGAGGCTTCTTCCCCAATTGAGAAAAGACCGACATTCTCTGAGGAGGGGATTGATGATGTGAAAAAGTCCCCAGTCCGGTGGACTGGGGCTGTTCCTGTTGTTCCCGCTCAACTCCTCAGAACCTATTTGTTGATTCCGAGGGTTGGTTTAAAAGAGTCCCTAGTCTGGAAAGCTGGGGTGGCTCTTGACATGATATGTCTGAGACTTTCTTAAAATCTCTCTTGATCTTTCAAACCTTAGTTCAGAAATTAGCTGGATGCATTAACCTGTATCCACTTTTATCACCCGGTTCAAAAGACCGTTGGATGATTTCTGAAACTTTTGTCACTTGATGATGTGCTTGCTCCATAAAAGAGGCCTTTTCAATATTCTCATTTGCTTGATGTAGGGGTAATTCAACAACTTGTTCTCTCTATGCTTGATTTTGAGAGGAACTAGTTGAAGCCTGTTCTTGAGCAAGCTTTTGATTACAAACAAAGCCCATTGACTGTGGCCGACCATGGGCAATAACATTGCATGAGACCATTTTCGGCAGGCTTTGCTGACTGGAGAGCATTGTGAAATGTAGTGCTCTATGAACACCCCACCCTATGATATGAATACCAGATGGGGCATTGGAAATTAACTGATGCAATGTTCTTAGTGCGCCAAGGCATGAACGTTGAAGGGATCTCTGCTGCTTTTCAGCCTTTGGATATCGAGAAACTGATAGAGATGCCAAATCAATCTGACGTTGTAACCCTTCTATTATCCTAAGATTATTTTCATATTCATCATAATATAATACCTTCTTCTTCAATTGACAAAGAGTTTTCCATATGTTGAGACGAATATCATGGATTCCATCTTCTATCAACATTTTTGGAATGTTATACTGAGAGTCATCCAGAGGCCAAAACATGACTGGTACTTTACCTTTTTCCAGTTGTTTTCTCATGTTTAGCATTTCCTCTTTATCATTAAATGAAGATTATTCTACCTTTTTTGACCAGAGTTGGTGTTTCCTTGTTTCTTCATTGGACTCAACAGGATTGGTAGAGAAATCATTGATAAAACTAGAAGATGCATGACTTAGGGGTGGTTCAGAGAATGACCTACACCCTGAGCTATCTTCTGATTGAGAAAGTATTTCACCTGCTAGCGATGAAGCTTCAGACATGACTGGTTTTGCATTTTCAAGTGCCTCAAGATAAGAGGGCTTTTTTAGCACTACATTGTCCACTGGAGCATTTTCCGAGCAATGTGTATCACTACTGCAGAGAGGACTTTCACAGAAAAATTCATCATCATGGGGAGGACCACCATAATGGGTTATAGAAAAAGATTAAATCTCTTGCTCCTTGGTCTTCTGACCACACAGAGGGTCCCTGTGGATCTCATCTGAAGATGAAACTTCGAGATCGACCGAATTGTCATGAAGCAAGCCTTCATGAGGAAGTGTCTGTTGAAGACCTTTGGAATTAATGTTCCCACTATTGGGAAATGAGGGAGTAGAATCTTTAATTTCAACATATAATTGTCTGAGGGCTTCAAGAACTCCAACATCGAGCAAGGCCTTGTTACAGATTGTCTCTTGATCTCCTGACTGTACTGGGTGGGTCTTTTTCTTAGACGCCTTCTTACTCACCTTGGAAACCACTTGTTGACGAAAGTGGCTGCTCTGAGCAGGTGTATTTGCCTGATCAGGAATGATGGCCAGGTTAGACTGACGATCTCCACTCAAATCAGGTGTATGTGCCTGACTTGGTTTCCGTATGATATGGGGGAGTATACCCCACAACCCTCTTGGACCGGAATAGATGTGTGTGTCTGTTTCGAAGTGAATTGTTGATGTGTCACTCCACTGGCAGGGATAGATTTATGTGTCTTTACCTGAGATGCCGCTGAAGTTGTTATAATATCCTGGCAGGCATCTGGAATATGAGCATGGATTTTCTTCTTCTCTTTCACCATTGATAAAATATGCTTGGTGACTTCAGCTGTCAGAACGATGATATATGTCCATTCCGTGCTTGGAGTAGGTGTATGTGCCTGCTATTGTCCTCCTTTTCCTATCAGTGAATCCTGACAGTACTAAAGTGTGGGGGCATAGAGTTGAGTCTGCCTCTTATTTGTTGTCGGGGCTTTCCGACTAACTTCTCTGAATGCTACCAAGTGAGACTGTTGGTAGGTTTGATTGATACTAACAGGTGTATGTGCCTGCTGATTACACTTCGCCAAATGTGGTTGATGAGATCCATCATATGTAGTCAGACGAGCCTGCTGACTAGCTGATGATGTATAAACAGGTGTATGTTCCTGCCTATAGTACTCCGCCGGAATTTTAGGCGGGATTGGCGTGATTTTGCCAGATGAGTCTGCTGGACAGCAGGTTTAAAATGGGCAGGTGTATGTGCCTGCTCGTTGCTTGCTACCAAGTTAGGTTGGTGGACTTCTTCGGAGATGGAAGAGATGAGAACCTGCTCATTGTTGACCGGATTCCACCTCTGGTGGTTCGTCTTGCTTGCTCGGGTTCGAGGAACCTGAGCTGAACGCCCGGAGTCGGTACTCTCATCTTGTTGAGGGCGCACTGCCACACGAGTCTGGCAGTGATTATTGGTGGGAGCCCTTAGGAAGGACTCCTGTCTGTTTGAATTAAGGTCCTGAGGGACCTGCTCATTCACCTCCCCAGAATAAGGGAGTGAATGGTGATTGCGTTCCGGGGATAACGACCCAAAATGGTTGGAGATGGTAGTCAGCACTGCCAGCTTCTTGATCACTGGTCATCGTTGTCCGGACGACTTATGTGAGTTGTTTACTCGGAGGGCTTGTCGGGCAGCCTCCAGAGATGGTATGGTACCGTGTTGATGGTACTCCTTAAACAATGCGTTTTATACCCAGCGTTGAAGACGCTGAGTGGGTGATATCGTCCTAATAGCGAATGACGATCCAACAGGAGTAGCAGTAGTGGCATTTGCAGCAGCAGTATTCACAGGTGTGAACTTGAGAGCATCCATTCTAGAAATGAAGAAGAACTTGGAAAAAGAGTGTCTGTTTGATATAACAGGCGTAATCAAGATAAATTTATCCACTACATCTTTTGGATGATCACACATGTCAATGATTGTTTTTGTAGGCCCTCTCATTGAGTTTTAAATAGGGGCCTAACAAATAGGTAAAACATCATTTTAACTTGGTTAAGGATTCACATCAGGTTCACCATTTTTGTTTCCCTCGGAATCTGGGGATGACCGTCTTGATGGGAGGTTCAAACATTCCGATTGGTTTCTAACGGGTTTGTTCGTAGAACTGGAAACATCCAATGATTCCACATCCATTTGGACCTACTTTCCAATGGTAGGTGCTCATTAGTTTGTGGACTGATGAGGCTTAGTAATTTTCATTGGTCGAGAGGATGGGAGGTCGGACTCATCACACCTTTTTGAGGGGAATTATTGTCTACTCCGGGACTCTCTTTATAGATTTAAGTTATGTTCGTGAATCCTTATTACATTACCAAGTATAAAATGAGACTTCCTTCAGATCTGGCAATCAATGATCAAATATGTAGGAAATTCAGAGAATCTTTTATATGTATTCGAGGTTCTTCATCGATAGAGAATCATGTGTATTTATTAGAGATTCTTGGTCAATGGTAACCTTAGACACATTTATATAGATGTCTCTTAGTCATTATGATGACCAAGTTGTTTTTAAAGCCACTCAGTGGGGCACTTGAAGTTTATTATCATTTAGAAGGACATGGATTATTTTAGAGTTGGGATCGAACCCATAGACGGGCTACCTATGTATCCTTTGTTTAGAAAAGGAATCAGAACCCACGTAGTTCGAGTAAGGGATTATGATGTTTATGATTGATGGCTCAAAGAAGGATGTCACAGTTACTTTTACACTCTAAGTTCACGTGAGTTATGATCGGTGTGAGAAACAAGAGGTATTGGTAAAAATTAGACAATTGTGCCATGAATGATGAAATCATAAGAAATAATGTGGGGCTTATGTATGTATGACTGCCCAGATAAATAAAGGTTAGGATTTACTTTAGGGAAGAAATCCATGAAATGGGTCCATAAAGGTATATGTGCTCCATGGAGATTTTGAATTCTCTAACTTGGGGCTTACTCCTGAAAAGAAGGCCCAAATTAGGAGAAGACTTATGATTGTGTTTCACTCCTGAAAAGGAATCCTAGATCAAAGGTAAATTAGGCTAGTTAAGAGAAATTAAGACTAGGGCTTACTCTTAAAAAGGAGGCCAAGGTCAAGGATTAAGGCTTGGGGGTTACTCCTGAGAAGGATGCCCTAATTAGGGGACTAGGGCTTACTCCTAAGGAGGATTCCCAAATTAGGGGATTGGGGCTTACTCATAAGGAGGATGCCCAGATTTTGGAACATTAAGAATTGGGTCTTACTCCAAAGGAAGATTCCCAAGTTAAGAATTATGACTGGGACTTACTCCTAAAAAGGAGGCCCAGGTTAGGGGATCTGGGGCTTACTCCTAAAAGGATGCCCAAATTTAGAGGACTTATGACTGGGGATTATTCCTAAAAAGGAGACCCAAGTTAAGTATTCTCTCATCTTAAAGGATGAGGTTAAATGAATGAAATCTCAATCATTAGTGACATAAAGATGTGTAAATCACTAGGTTTTGAGAGATATTCCACAGAATTCCTTTTAGATAAGGAAGTCAAATCACGAAATCATACCATAAATGGCTTTGAAGAGTGTCTTGAAGAATGAATCTTGAATAGGAAATATGTAATGGCTTAGGAGGGGTGAAGTGGGAAAGAAAGGCACCCAAAAAGGCAGAGGCGCGCAAGTCCCGACAGGCGCGTAAGTACTGCGTGGGCGCGCAAGTCCTGGTCGCGCAGGTATGCCAGCGCGACACATGGTGTACTTGCATGATGGTTAACCAGAAGGGTAATACTTGAGCGACTCTTTATTAAAGCCTTTAGAATTCTCTTGAGTTTATTCAAGAAGAGCAGCGCACAAGATCTTTTAAAGGAGTAAGGCGGCGCGCAAGTGTGGCCCTTTTCCCTTAAGGGCTAGCCACTCAGGCATGCAAGTGTTGATGAGTTTCAACACTTAGGCCCTACTCCTCGTCTTTAGATCTTTCTTTCTAGGTAAAAAATTACCTTATAAGTGTTTTGGAATCTTTGAGAAGAGAATAGGGCACCGGGAGCTCAAATCTGAGTTTTTGGAAAAAATCCTCCTTGAATGGGGGGCCCATAGGGTCTATTTATAGGCAGGAGAAGACCCCAGGCGGTTATCACTTAGGTCGCGCAGGTGACTTGCGCGACCACTAGGTGTCGCGCAAGTGGACTTGCTCGACTATGAGGGAACTTGCGCGACCTATGGGCAATGTTCTCCTTGTTCCTCCCTTTGTCGATTTTTGATATTTTCTTCAAAGGATGAATAAATTTGAGCTCAGATATTCCCCTTTTCCAATCTTTAGATTCTGTGACGAAAGGAGCATCAACACACAATATAAATGAAAATTATTCCCAAATAACACTACAAACCCTTCCATTCATATGAAGGATCTTCCCTGAATAATGCCTTATTCATCAAATAAGAACCTCTATCTAGATGAAAAAAACTCATTCCCATAAACCATTTTCTCTACATTGTATCTGAATACAAATCTTCATGTGCTTCATTCATGCATGAACCACATACTCAAAACAACATATGACTATTTTCGATAATTATTCTTATGAATGGTAGTATATGCACATATAATTTTTCTATGAACTTTGTTTCATTTTCATACTATTATTCATTAAAAAATCAATATCCACATGAAATCACAGTCACATTTCATTATTCTATTAACTTAATTTTACAGACAATACATCAAAAATCTTTTTTATTCTTTATGGAAGTCCACATTTTTTGAATAATATTTCATATCATATTTGGTTGGATTATGGAATCTTCAACAATTCTCAACTTTATATAAAAAAATCCTACTATTTTTGGAAATATATACTTCAATGATTTCCATTGTTTAGTCAAGATTTGGATAATCTCATGTAGAATTTTAAGATCATACACAACTTGTGATTGTAAAACCTCCATCTGCATAACACTCAGTCTCTAAATTTTTTTCAAAAAATGTTCTAATAGTTTGCAGAAAACCAAACATATCCAATTTCAATAATTCCATTGAGGTTCAGATAACTATGCATGGACCTTGATGCCATATGAATTTACTCAAAATGAAATAATTCTATATGTATAGAAATCTATATGCGGTAGGTAGAATATGATCAGAATATTCATCATATGGCCCGAATCGATAACATCTTAGAACTGTAGTTATTTGGGAATCATTAAACGCGAATGAATAGTTTCTAAAAAGGGTGATCCCACATTGATTTTTTCAGATGTATTTGCGATTCATAATAATTTATCATAGAAGCTATACCATCAAGAAGAAAGTACCAAGGTACTATCCTGATGTTCTCTAGCACCAATCCATGATATCCCTATTTTCCCATTGTGTTACCGACCAGTGGAGATACCTCTTGTTCCCTTTCACATAGGTATGTGTGCGCACCCTAACATACCACCTATGCTATCTGGCCATGCTATCTGCCTTATCATGGTTAAGGAAACTACCATTTATGCCCTGATTGATATGGCTAGTTTTATATCTTGGTTGGTCAAAATTTTTTTCTAAGGGAATATTTAAAATACATATAATAATAAATCTAAGTAAAAAATCTATAAAGGCCATAAAATAGGTTCCATTATAAAATGTTTCTCCACCCATTATCAAGCACGCCACCCCATCCCTCATACAAAATATATCAGTATTTTTTTTTCATGTGATACACACTTCTCCAATACTTTATGGAAAATTTAATAGAACACATTTTTAAGTTCCAAAAATGAATAACAACACCTTTATTAGTAAACTAGTTTAAAATGATCAAGATTACTCACACCCAATATGAAAAATAGATAATAACTAACTAACGTATTCATAATAAATGATCATAAATGAATAATTTCAATGTTAATGTATATTAAAAGGGTAGTGAAATATAATATTAATATAGTTTCGTTTGTGGTAAAGGAGGTTATAGGAAACTCTACTAAGTGGGGAAACAAGGTAAGGGTTTGTGATATCTCAATTTTCTTCCATTGAGTTAATAATGTTCTCATTAAAACTGAAATTTTACAAGTGTTCTTAATTATACAGCATAAATAATTGGTATTATATTTCATCCTTATTTTATTGGGTTTTAAAATTCTGCTTTATAAGTTCATTATCAAATGATTCTTACCTCAATGATTAATTTATCTAGAATCATTGTTTTTATAAAATTATAATTAGAAATGGAAAGGTAATGGTATACACTGTGATTTCTATTGTATGGTGAATATACTTCTTATTTGATATTTTATTTGATGATTATAACATTATTTATATTATTTGATGTTCTACTTTAATATTTATCTTTCAAGGGGGTTTTCTTAGAATGTTTCTAAACCCATATGTATTATTTTCATATATTTTCAATTCAATTAGACATGTTTATCATTCCAAACCATTGTTTATTTTATATGGTTAAATCAAGTTCATATTGGATTCAATTAAAATGAAAATCTTTCATTTTATTATATTGTAATTTCATGATATTTCTCTCATGTTCTTTTGATTCTTATGTTACCATTAAAGTAAGGGTATTTACATCTCAATTTTTCTTCATTGAGACTTGATTCATATACACCACATGTTTCCTTTTTCTGGGGTATATATTGGTCATGGATTAGATTTTCAATCCTCCTGTAATATTTTATTTTGGGGGATTAAAGTTTCAAAAATCCATCAATTCTTTTTTCTCTCAAAATAATATTCTATTATTGGCAAAATTTTTCTTCCAATCCATTTTATTTGTGAACAATATATATTTTATTCCCATTACTGAAGGGTGTTCACCTATATAAAAAAATTATATTTATTGGGGAAATTATAAAATTAAATATATACACATTTCTTTATACAGTGTTAGTTTGAGATATGATTATATTGAAATCCATTTAATGTATTGATTGGGGAAATATTAAAAATCCATATATTTTTTATTCCAATTCAGATGGTTTTTGATTATTAAGTAATATTGGTCATGTATTTCATAGATTATTAATGTCTGGATATTATGAATCAAGTTTACTTAATTAGAGATATATGGGGCCCACAATATCAACTCGATTAATTGATAGGTATCGTGAGATAAACTAGCTAGGGTATTTTTGTGTATGACATTCTATAGAAAAATATTTCCCAAACATAGGGCCTTGATGGTAAGATCAATATGTCCAAGATCATTATTTACTGGCTTAAGGCATGGAATTATCTATTTGACATTATGAATTTTATCTCTAAGGAACCATTTAGTGTCATCCCGATGTTTATTATTTAATATAAAAACCATGGATATGTTATACTAACTATTTAGTTTTATTATAGAAATATTAAAATTATATATTCCAACCATATTATTTTTAATAATATTATTATAAAAAATGATATTTGATTGTTATCACTTATGTTTACCCTTACTGAAAATTTTATCCCACCCCATATTCTTTTTCCATTTCCCCAGGTTATGAAGAAATGCATTACAAATGATATGTCTAACAAAATATCTTGTTTATAGATTTTTTTAGGATATGTTGAACAATTATTTCAGATTTATTAGTTCCTTATATATTGAAATAAAATTTCTATTTGATGAGATATACATGGAATTTTTTAGTTAAAAGTTATTTGTAACTCTATACAACTTTAAACCGAATAGTTACTTTGAATCCATATGATGATGTTTTAATTATTGATGGTTAAATTAGGATTTCTTCAGTTTATTTCAAATAGTAAATGAAAATAAGGTGTTTATTCACACTATATTCTTGGATTGGGGATTCAGTGTGTCACAATTGTTTTCAAATCAGATTTTTTTATAACTTTTGAGATGAATATATTAGTTGAGGATAATTTAAGGGTAGGTAAGTTAATTTTGATAATAATTTAAAGTTATAGATGACCCTTTAGGTTAGTTGAGTTATTATTGAATATTTTAGGGATTAAGATAAGATGAATTTAGTGAAACACTTCTATATAAGACTAGAGGATATGTCTAAGTGTAAGATAATATCCCAAGATTTTTTTAAAGTTGTTATTATATGGTTATCCTAGAAATTACATCCCTATATGGATACTAAAAGTAGGTGAAATCTCTGAAAAAAATTTAAATAGGGTAAATAACCTTTAAAAACTAGGATTGGGAGTTAGCTTGATCATTACTTTGTGCATAATAAAGATGTATAAGTGTACAATTTTTTTGAAACCATCTTGGGATATGATTTGGTTTATCAAATTTTATTTAAAAACCATTATAAAGGATTTGAGTATGATGTTAACTAATATTGTTAGAAAACATAATTAAAAAATTACCACGAATAACAAAGTATTGAACAAATAGAGTCATAAATTTAACTAAAAGTACCATATATTAAAAAATTGATCCAGAGTGGAAGAAATATTAGGATTTATTTTTTCAAATTCACATTTTAGATATTATAATAACCATTTTTTTGTATTTGGTTGAAAAAGGGTTGCAAAGATGAATCTATGGTTGGTATGTATGTAAAAACTACTATGTATTATAACTAATAATGGAGCATACATATATTGTTGAAAATTTTAGTATATACCTATTATGATGGAAAAGGTTAGCTTCCTAGTCTTACCTAAGGTAGTGAGGTTAATATATTAATATAAATTAAATCTTGATACTCTTAGATATTTTTAGTTGTGAGTGACTTTTACAAATGGTATTTTGGTTTATTCTAAATTCCATGAGAATTATATGAAATATATAAGAATTTATCTATAGTAGATTTGCAATAGAGGTTAATAAAGATATATTAAATGGTATCAGTAACCTTGAAAAATGAATTTATGGAAAGGTTATATTTTTTTTGGGATAAATATAGAAGAACACATGATTAAGGGATGGATAACACTTATGTTTAACATATAATTTATGTTGAGATAAAAAACATTTATTTATTTGAAAAAAATAAGTTTGACAGTATTGGTAACCTTCAGATTGATAATTTATTCATGAAATTTTTGGTGAATTTAATCATATTTTTGGTATTGTGGTATAACTTTTATAGTGTGTAATACTATAACCTAGAAATAAATACAATTTATAGGTTAAATATTGTATTAATTTATTGATAAATATATGGTTTCAATATGGTTTAGTGTCATAGAGATTAAAATGGTTTTGGGAAAGGTATATTTTTGAGAATATATGATTATGGTATATACATACTTGAGCTTTTGATTATATGGTATATTAATGTTGTTTGAGGAAATATTAGTAACATAATATGTTTAACAACTAAATTTTTTCCTTATAAAACTTTTGAATATTTTAAAGAATATTTTTTTAATGATAGGTGCGGAGTTAGTATGATATTCCGAGGCTTGGGAAGCCTTAATTTTGATATAATAAAAATATTAAATGTATTATCTCACACACACACAAACAGTTTTTCTAAAATAATGTAATAACTCCCCAATAGTGCCTCAAATGGTAAATCTCCGACTGACACTAAATATGGAATACAGGTTTTACCTAAAGAGTGACATAATTCATGTACACGTCTGGTGTTCGGTTTAAAAGAAGTCATGGGAGGAATACTATTTAACTAATTTATTTATTTAATTAATTTGTTATTTAGTTTCCATGAACTATCTCCCCTCTATTTAAACATAGTTATGGTAAAATCATAGGGTTAGTATCATAACCCTAGATGTTTGGAGATATAGCACGGAAGAGATATTTGGAGGGAGAAAATTGGATCATGGATCAATGATTGTTATCAAGGAGTTTTTCTTTGGTAGTAGAGCTTGTTGATCTAGAAAAAAACAACAGTGTAGAACCATTTTTTATCAGTGTTCAATGAAAACTCAAATTATGGAATTTGAATATGTTTATTTAATCCCCATTTTTACTATTCTATGTCAAACACGTATCAATTCTTCTAAAAATTGATTCACAGGTCGATTGCTGATTTATCTTCCTTAGTTTAAAAGTTAATAGTAATTTTTGATTTTGATTACCCTTTGTGATAAATGATTTATTCATAAAATAATGGAATCTATCCCAAAAAATTAAAAACATTAATTTTATAATTTTATGTTTAATTATTTTCTTCTTACATTCTACATGCATTCATCATTGGTATTCCATTTGGCCAATGATTCAATAAATCCTGGAACCTAATCTTTATGCAGTTGATCTTTTATGCAATAGATTATTTCTATGGGTTTGGATTTTGGGATGAAAAGAATAGTTGAGGTGTGATGTGGTGTGGTGGGATATCATAGATTCATCAAAGAAATATCAGAGATCTTTAGTTCATGGGTTTGATATTTGGAAGTACAAAGCAAATGGGATTATCCGTGAGTAGTTTGGGATACCAGAATCCATAAAATGGGGATATTTTAGGTTCATTTATCCCTAGGTATAAGTTCTATAGACAATTTCATTGAAGAATCTTCTAAAATGATAGTGTGGTATAAACATGATTAATGGACATGAGTTTTTGGAAAACCCTGACATATATGACATGTACTTCAAAGTACACATTCCCTATAACCCTCATTCTACAATGGCTAAGGTTCTATAAAGATTTATTTATCACATATTGTGTGGGACTCCCACAAAACAAGTGAGATAGTGTTTGCGACTTGGTGTGTACCCCCAAGGTACATAGGAACAAAAATTTATAGATACACAGGCATGACCATGTACTTGGGAACAATCACGTACCAGAACTTGGCCAAAGAACCTGGTCCTGACCAGAGTACATGGGTATTAGTAGAGTAAATGGACATAAGCACAAGGTTCATGATCCCATGAAAGAGTACATAGTAAGTCTTGATGAAGTGAAGACATGTCATGTATACACTATAGTTGACATATACTTTTTATAGGATAGTTTGTGGCCCCCATTATCTATATTCTATATGAGTATCTATAGGGTGAATTCACTTAGTCTATCCAAAAGAGGGTATATGAGGTATACAGTCAAGATCATAGGAAGAGTTATCCCCTTTATGTTATTATTTTCGGTTTGAGTCAAGAATCCCTCAGTGTGGCCTGAGGTGTCATCCTATGTTATTTCTTCCCTTGATTGGGTCATGAATTCCATTACCCACTATCAGGGCATGTGATCGCCATCCTAGAAGGTCTACTCTAGGTAGGTTTGGGATTCCCCCATAGGCTATGGGTGATATCCCCAATATGTGTATTGATATATTTCCGGATCCATTGTGTAGATTTTCATGGTTATTCTTGATGTGCACAACCTTTCAAATGGGAGACATTAGTGTTAACAGGTCCCATAGAGTGAGTTATCCTAGAAGAGCGTCACCTGGAAGCCTCGATGGTTGTGACCTCACCTTAAGACTTAGTGTTTATCTTGAGTATATCCAGGTTATTATTTTTATGTCTCATATTCTAAATAACATACCATAATGATGATGAGATGATTTATCTCTAATGATGCATTATGTTTAGTGATTTCAATGTGTTCTGCTGGGTATGTTATAATCACCCTTGCATGGGCTCTTCCTACACATGTATTGACTTATGAAAATGACATGCCTTATGAAGGAGTCCTAAGTGGACCTGGAGTAGGCAGTTCATGGTTGACCGTGATAGACCGTGGTGAGTTCTATAAGAGTATTTAATATCAATCCCACCCTTGTTTGTAGGTTAGAATATTTTATAGTTTTTGTGGCCTTTTATTTGGCCCTTTATTATTTCCCATGATTTTTTGTACATTTATATGGGATATAAATGTATAACTGCATTTTTTCACCAATTTGATCTTACCTTTAAATATTGTATTGGGGGTTGGATATGTGTGTGTGTGTACTGTTACATTAGAATAAGCCCTCCCATGTGCGAGATATACATACTTGAAACCTATATCAACCCCCTATACTACTGGATGTGGGATTGAGGTTTCACAACTAGCTTTCCTCTATAAATAAGGGCCCTAATGGGCCATGTCATGATAGAGATGTATTAGAGGAGGTTATATTTGGACTAGAGTTTGGGGATTTTCTAGCTATGAGGTCTGGTTTGGGAACTAGGGAAATAATCTTAAGGTTTCTCGAGTTCATATATCAAGCCAGGGAACCCAAGTTTTATGCAAAAACCAATGTATCCATTTACTAGAACTATAAAAACCTCCTTGCTAACTGATTACATGTAGGCACCAGTTGTAGAGAAAACATTGGTATATACATCATATAAGAATGGGTTCTGTTTTCCATGTCTTATAACGACCCAATGTTTTATAAATGGAAATTCCTCTCTTATAAATATTTCATATAATCATAGGAAATAACAACGTAATGAACTTTTAAGTGCTATGTGACCTTTAAACAAAAGTTTGTCACTTATGTGTTTGTAATTTCGAATATCTGACATACACGGTTGCAATCAGTAAGTTATTTGGAGTCCGATAAGAAAAAAATATTTTTTTTGAATAATAACCTACCCTTTTGAATAGTTACATACCCTTATGAATAGTGATATATCCTTATGAATAGTAACATGACCTATGATATTATATAAATATTATTTGAGTAGAAAGTATGATATACCTAAATTTTAGAATAAGTAAATGAATATTTTAAAACTGGTTTTTGATAATAAATTTTGATTTTAATTAAATATTAAAATAATCATATTTAGAAAATTATTTTTGAAAAATGAATTTCATTTTTGTATTCTACATGTCAGAAAATGGTTAGGGTAAATTTTGGAAATTTTTCTGAAATACTTGAATTTTTGATGAATAGTAAAATACGATAATTTACGATAAATGATAAATAATGGATTTATTAAGTCATTGATGATGATATACTAATGTAAGCCCAATTGGTTCGAAGTCACATGAATTTAATAATGTTTTTGGTCATACAATCATCACTATTTCTGGTCTTGAGGGAAAATAATAAACAAATGATTATAATATTATGAAAACCCTTCTCTCCTCCACTATAAACCCCTCCTCACTCTCTATTCTCTTCACTACTCTCAAGACTTGTGTGTTGCCAATATTCTACCCAAATCACTCCCAAAGCTCCTCTCCCATGTACAAAATCTCCAAGACTCATCAAAATACCAAAACCTACCCCCTTAAGAGGTTCTCAAAGGAAAAAGTCTCAAAAGGTAAATTCCCCTTTCAAATTCCTTCATTTCATTTAAGTTCTTTTCTTTTTGTTTATTTCCTCACCTCTTTTAACCAAAATAGTATGATAAATCTAGTAATATACATGTTCAGGATTTTTTTATGATAATTGGATATTTCATTATATTTTCTCTTTTCCCCACCTTTTATTTCGAAGAAATGAAAGCACCATCTGAGATGTGCTAATTTAGCACATTCAAGGACAATAGTTTATCAATTTTTATTATTATCTTTAATTATGGTCATGAAACCATTTTTGTTTTGGTTGAAAAACATTATTATATGTGTAATATTTCCTATTTTTGGTTCTGTAATCCTTTTGTACAAATGGTATTAAGTTATAAAGAAAAACATGATCTCTGTAATTAAACCCACTGATTATCAAAAACGGTTTCCACTGTGGTTTTATATAATAATTCGACTTCCCTATAAGTAAACAAATTAAATTTAAAACCTTTTAGTCTTATCTCTATTCACTAATATCATATAACTTTAATTCTGTACAACCGCTTTCATCTTACATGTTTATCCAAACATTAATATAATTGAACCAGTCATTAAAACCAAGGAAACAAATGAGCCTGAATAATGAAATTTAAACTCATAACCAATCAAAACATTTATAAACGAACATAAAATGAATATAATAAAACAATTAAATATATAATAGGTTCTTCAATTATTAATTAATAAATATAAATTTTTTTATTCAGATCTTTAATAACATGTCGAGGACACCAACCGATTTAAGGTGAGGGATCCTCTCCATTTCATTCCTAAATCAAGATTGTCCTCTATGATATGAATTTTTTATCTTTAATCCCTAATGATGGGGTATGATTATGTACCACCCCCATACTTCCCTAATTATGTATAAGTTATGATAAACCCCTTTTCTCTCTCATCAATCCCTCTTAGGTACACTCAACACTATGCCAATAAACCATAACGAATTCTACCCGAACTCTTTTTGTTTATTCAGGTTGCCTTATCTTTGTTTATATCAATATGGAGTTATCTTATCTATTTATCTACGTATTCTAAATTCTATTTAGTTTTACCAAAATCATCTATGGAGAACCTTTCATCACTCTCTTTTAGGGAGATATATGTTTTTAAAATATTCCATCCTTATAACTTTCTGATAAGAAAACCTATTTGAAGGAAACTTCTTGAATTTTTACCCAATTTAAAGTTCACTATATACTCTATTTTAATAAATCATTGTCTTTATAAAATCATTATTTTTTTTATAAAAACCTTCTTGGTTCAATTCGGGTTTTATATAAAATATTTTCCTCTTTTTTATTTTAAAATATCTATTGTATTTTCCTTAAAACCCCCCAAAAATATTTTAATACTAATGTTTCTCAAATACATTTCTTACATACTGTCACTTATATTTGACACCACCTACCATGTTATATTCCTATTTTAACTTATGAACATACATGTATGTTCTAATACTTTTGTTTCATAAACACTTTCATGATACACCCATTGGTTATGCTTTATGCCATGATTGTGGTACCCGATTCATTCCATGGGTACACTTATGTTTATGTATGGTTTAGTATTTATGATTATTTATGTGGAAAATAATATTCATTAAAAATTTTAGATGGGTGCACCAAGATAACACTCCAATGAATTGGGTAAAGTTAAGTATCTTGAGATGCGATGTGAAACGAGATTGTCAGTTAGCCTTGACCCGTACTAAAATGGGAAACATGATTGGTGGTTATCCTTATCCCATACTAAAATGGGAAATGAGATTGGCAGTTAGCCTTGACCTGTATTGAAAACATGTTTTATGATTCTTCCACATTTATGTGATTTCATGTTTATATGATTCCATTCTTATATGGTATGAATCTATATGTTTCATGCTTTGGATATCATTATTTCTTGCCTCCTAACTCATGTGCTCAAGATGTATCATTATGTTTATTCCCTTACTAGGATTTTCTGCTCATCCCTTTGTTAATGTGTTCCCAGGGTACCCTGTGCAGATGTAAGGGCTCAACAGAGGTTAGGAGTTTTGTATGGAGATTAAATAAAGAATTTTCTCCCCATGTTTTATGTTTTATGTACCTTGTCTTCCAAGACACTAGAATTAATGATCCTTGTCTTGTACTCTGATGTATAATCATGCTTAAAATCATGTAATGTTATATGTAAAAGGCTTGGGTTGCTATGTTTTGTATAATAGGATGGTTTAGTTATTTTTGTAGATTAGTAATAGAGCACCTTAGTGAGAACCTTAAGGATGATACTAAGTATAAAAAACATTCCTAAATTTTGGTGAGTATTCAGTAAGTTGTTTATCAAGATAATACATCCCTGTCTTGATATGAGATGGTAGAGATGGCTCTGGCACAAATGTATCTACGGGTAAAACCTGAAAACACCACTTTGATCTAGACTTGAATGAGAACTAGTTCACGACAACAAGGATCACTTCACTCTTTGTTACGGCACTCCTAGGGGATATTCTTTGGTAAATTCTTGATCTTAGTACAGACCATTATTAAGGGAAAAAATACCATAAGAATATAAGTTATGAAATAGATTGAGAATAACCTAGATATAAACCCAAGGAATCACAAGTTATTATATACTTCATCATTATAAGTTTATCCTTTAATGTTAAAAGTTTCCTTTTTATTCTCAATAGCTAATTATTAAAGACCATTAATTATATGTTCTTTTTCTTAGTTAATGGAGGGAAATAGAAGAACACGTTCCAACAACCAATGTGATAGTAAATGTAAATATTTCCATAATGATATTCCTGATATAATGGGAGAGGGTGCTCAAAAATTCATGATAGTACTTTCTCAGCTAGCTCAAGTTATGAATAATAGCATGAATCATGCAGAACGCCTTCTTCCTCCAAGTAAAGAGTAAGTGTCTATAGAATCATTCATGTGGAAAATTCCTCCCAGTTTTAGCGGATCTTCTGATCCCCTCCTCACAGAATAATGGATTAAATCCATTAAAAAGATATTCTCCATCCTCCTATGCTTGGAATAAGAGAATGTTATATTGGTGGTCTATCATTTTGATGGGGAAGCTGATCAGTGGTGGACACTAATCAAGAATACAATGTCCCAAGAGGAAATTGATTCCATGGATTGGGAGAAATTCAAGAGGATGTTTTTAAAAAAATATTATCCTCCAACCCTTTATCTCAAGATGGAAATAGAGTTCCTCACACTCAAGAAAAAAGAAGATGAGTCCATCAGGGCGTATGAAGCAAACTTTACAAGGATTTCGAGGTACACCTCTGGCTTTGTCATGATCACCAAAATCAAGGTAGATCACTTATTTAGTGGACTAAATCCCAGTCTACAAAAATCATTGGAGATTCGAGACTTATATAGTTATGAGGATATTTTCTATTATTCCCTCAAGGTTGAAATAGAGATTGGAGACTCTCAGTGGTCTTATGGGCCTAGTGAAAAGAAGCGGAAAATGGAGAACAACATGGGTGATTCGACAAAAAATCCCATGATGGAATGAATCCTAAATTTTACCCTTATAAAAGTTGTGGAAAGAATAATCTTGCTGGCTATCTAAAGAGAACCAAGAATTTCTTAAAATGTGGAAATTTTGGTCATCTAGCCAAGAACTTCCGATGGGATATGAAAAAACCTGCTATTTTTGAAGAAGAAAGGAAGGTTCAGAGTAATGCACAACCTACAGTGTAGTGTTACAACTGTAAGGAGCATGGACATTATGCAAGAAATTTCACTAAGATGAGGGTTGTCAGAGGTGATAAAAAAACCTCCAAGGAAGCAAGGAAGGGCTTATGCTATCACTACCACTGAGGTGGAGCTGGACAACTATGTGGTGATAGGTACGCTAGTTATTCATTCAAGAATAGTGAACACACTATTTGATTCTGGTTCTATGAATTCTTTCATATCTTGCAAGTTTAGTAGAACTATTCAAATACCACATCAAAATTTGAAGGAAAATTTATCCATGAGAATAGAGAATGGAGAAATTATTGTGTCCATGGTTTATAAATCTTCTCCGGTTAATGTTTGTGGACTGAACATCCCAGCAAATCTCGTCATACTTACTTTAGTGGAGTTTGATGCTATCTTGGGCATGGATTGGACATCTTTATACAAAAAAAATCAACTGTTGGGAAAGGGGGATCAGTCTTCACATCCCAAAGCATCATCTGATTCATTAAAAGTGTAAGGAAGAAGATGAATATCTTATAGAATAGTCATCTAATGTGTGGGTATTTCTACCTTGTGAGCAGGCATATCTAGGTCAAATGATTGAGACCAAAGGGAGAATCATGATTGAAGACATACCCATCATGAGGGATTATATTGATGAATTCCCTGAAGAGTTTCCTAGTGTTCCTCCTGACCGAGAGGTTGATTTCTCAATTGAACTTATCCCTGGATATCTACCTATCTCAAATACACCTTCTAGAATGACCATTCTACATCTCGAATAGCTAAAGAAGCAATTACAGGAGAATATGGGGAAGGGTTTTATATGCCCGAGTGATTCACCCTGGGGTGCACCAGTCCTCTTCGTCAAGAATAAGGACAGATCAATGCACCTCTGCATTTATTATCATGACCTCAATAAAATCACAATAAAGAACAAGTATCCCCTTCCATAGATATATGACTTTTTCAATCAACTTCGTGGGCCTAGTTATTACTCTAAGGAGGACCTTCAGTCGGGATATCACCAATTAAAGGTGAGGAAGGAATATATTACCAAGGCTACCTTTTGAATGATGTGTGGACACTATTAGTTCATAGTGATGCCCTTTGGACTCACTAATTATCCATAAATTTTCATGGATTTAATGAATAGAGTCTTAAATGTGACCTCAACAAATTTATGGTAGTATTTATTGATGATATTCTGATATAATCCAAGAGCAAGGATGATCATGAGAAGCATTTTAATAATGTGTTAAAGACTTTGATAAGGGAAAAGATATATGAAAAGTACAATAAATGTGAGTTCTGGATGGAATAAATATCATTTTTGGGGCATGTTATCACTAGCAAAAGGATATCTGTAGACCCTTCCAAGATGAAGGCAATTGAAGGGTGGCCCATGACAACTTATGTAATGTAGATACACATATTTTTGGGTCTATCTGGGTATTATTGACGATTCATAAAGAACTTTTAAAAATTTTAAAACCCAATGACCGAGCAGACACAGAAGGTAGTAATGTTTTTTTGGACACAGGAATGTGAAGATTGTTTCAAGCAGTTGAAAAAGAGGTTTATCACTACGCCAGTACTCACACTCCCAACAAGTGGAGAACTCTTTGTGGTGTATAGTGATTCTTATAAGAAGTGTGTAGGATTTGTGCTAATGAAAAATGATAAAATTATAGACTATGCCTCAAGAAAGTTGAAAATCCATGAGAAAAACTATCCCACACATGATCTGGAGTTGGCAACTGTGATCTTTGCATTGAAACTCTGGAATCATTATCTATATGGGGATAAGTGTGAGTTATATACTGACCACATGAGTCTCAAATATATATTCACACATAAGGAGCTTAAAATTCCCTAGGGAAGATTGATATAGATCATCAAGTATTATGACTGCACAATCCACTACCATCCCGGTAAGGCAAACATGGTGGCATATGATCTAATTATAAAGGATCCTTATAACGCCCCGAACCCAGTTACCCAGAGTCGGTGAATTATTTTAATACATTTGAATTATTACAAGGAATCAAGTACCAAAGGACTGATCAATTTAGCATTTCTTGAAAATAGATTACATACATGAACGTTGCATTACACTTTCTAACAAACAATACATCATAGATAGTTCTTTGATAACGCCATTGTTCCCTTATCTTAACCCTTAATCTCAATCATAAAACAATTTTTAGGATCCTAGGAAAATAAAACATAAGAAAGGTGTGAGCTCAGATGCTTAGTAAGGGGAAATAATTTAGCCGAATCTATAAAATTTTAATGCAAGATGTGTAATAAAAACAACATCCTTTTAAACATAAACTTGAACATAATATGGAAAAAATAAATCAAACCTTACCATATTAACATGAACATATATATTATAATAGTTGAATAATCACATGTAATAACTAATTTCATAGTGATGGAATGCATAATTATGGACATCATAACCACATAGTTAAGGCCTCGTGCCAATACTACAAATAATTTTTTTTGCCAAGGCCTTGTTCCAACACACTAGTTTGTCTCATGAGACCTACTGATGCATCGAGGTGCTATAGAAGTATCAAAATATCACTTACTAAGTCCAATTCATTCTTAATATGAAAATGTTCAAACTTAACATAAACATTTGTATTAAAACTAGCATACAAAATTTAAATACTTTAACCATAAACCATGAATGGTATAAAAATATCACATACACAGTCAAACATATCACAAAACCTTCAATACAATATGGAAGATTGTATCTATAAAAAATCAACTACAAACAAGTTTAAAACCATCAATGGATGTTGACATAGATGAAAATGAGCATAAAAATGCTTTAAGAGAAAAACCCATTTTTCAGGAAATCCTAAAAAAGTCTCACAATTTATAAAGGAAGTAATTTAAAATAGATTTCTCAATTAAAGTTTCCCCTACCACATTGAAACTTTTTAAAATAATTATCATTTAAAAAAATTCATGTCCATATAAATAAATCCTTAAAATTATTTTGAAAACATGGACATTAATTAAAAGGGTTTAAAAAGATAAATCTTTAAAACTTTTAAAATGATGATCTAGTTAAATAGAACCTCCCATAAAACCTAACAAGATTTTCTTTAAAAACATTTTTATGAAATATGGGTATCGATGATAAGTATGTACCAGAAAATACTTACACCTAAAAAATCTCAGATAATAATGATATTGAGAAATAACCCTTACCTTGAACTTTCCTTTGGCCGAGGGTACGTTTAACCTCCTCTTCTTCGGGGTCTTCCTTTTGATTTGATCAAAAGGTATCCTTATGTTGGATTTCTGATCAAAGGAAGGCCTATATGATGAAATAAGGGTAGTTGGGAGGATATGTTTTCAGGGGTCGAATGAGCCAAATGGATTTGGAGGTGTTTTTTTGAGAGAAGGGGAAGTGCCCTTTTATAAGAGGGGTGAGGGTCACTTTAAGAAAGAGATTGAAGTATTAATTTATTATACAATAATATTAAGTTTATAATGGATCCAAATGAATTTATTTTATGCCTTAGGTGGTTATGGGTCGAAATCCTCTCAACCAATAAGTTTTAGACAAGTTTAGGTTACCATTTTAACCTTATCTTTTAGATTTAAATCTTAATTAAATAGTTTAACTATTACCGTGTCTTCTTGTATTCTTACACTATATGGTTAATAAACATACTCTAAACTTCTAGGAGAACCTAAAGTGGTTCATTAATGAAATATATAATATTATTTAAGACCTTTGGCTGAGCCTTATATTTTTAGGAATATTATATCAACCAATAATATAGTTTTTTTTTTGTTTTAAAAACAATTTTATGTCAATTTTAACACTATTTGGTATTTGTTTTTTGTTAAAATTATAACAGCATGATTACTTAGAAAAAAGCTGATTGAATCAACACTAAAATTTCATATTAACCTATAAAATTTGTGGAATTCATCAAAAGTCTCAAATTACATTTATTTGGGTATTTATAATATCAATAATTTTAATCTTTTATTAATAGGGTAATTAATGCATCATCATTGTTTCATAAATATATTAAATTATTTAATGAATAAAAATTATAAATAAAATACCATTATGTAGGAAATAATTTTATATTTCTAATTAATATTTATAATCAAATTTATCTTATGTATAACAGTGTATTTAAAATGTTTTAGTTATGGAAACATGAATTTAACACTTTTAACTCTTCTTTAAATTTAATAATAATAAATATTCTAATCAAATACAAGTGGACCTAAAGGATCGTATTTTATTTCAAAGGTTCTTTCTGGTTGATTTACACTTATCCAATAGAATTAGGACACGGTTTAGGGTAATTATAATATCATTTTAACCTTTAATTACCCTATTTACTTTTAACCGTGGCAAATAAAAGTAAAAAGTTACTATTCACCAAAAAATTATTTTCATCTTATTCATCCAAATTCTACTTATTTAGGTTAGCTTTGCCTCTTGGAATTTTTAAATTCAACTCAAAGAAGACGTAAAATTATGTTTTATGATAATTTTCAAATGCCCTTAGAAGGTGGGTAAAAGACGGTAAAAAGTTCAATAAAATTTTATATATCTAAACTTATTATAAAATGACTCCAATGAATTAAATTGAACACATATAGGTATTATATATTTATTTTGACCTAAAATAAATTAAAATAAAATAACTAATTAATTAATAAAAAAGTCTATTTTAAACAATAACGTAGTGCTTTTCATTATTCATCCAAAATTGAAAGTTTTCAGAAAAATACCAAAAAATATCCCTAAAATAATTTTGATATTCTGAATTCAAAAATGAATCTATTTTAACATTTTAAAAACATATAAGTTCCATTTATTAATTTAAAATTAATTCCCGTTGTCAAAACCAAAAAGCGAGTTTTAAAAAAATTAAAAACTATTAAATGATTGACATGTGTTTATGTCAAATTTAAATGTGAAATTACTTATAATGAACAAAATTGTATTAAATTATAAAAAATAATCAAATTATACTTCCAAAACATTCAAATGTATAATTTAATACTATAAATTATTTTGACTAAAAAAGTTGTTTTCAGTTAAAATTTTGTATTTTTCACTATTCACCAAATATGAAAGTTATCAGAAAACACCAAAAATTTATCAAAACTAAATTTTTATGTCCTGATTCTAAAGAAGAAGTTTATTTCGTCATATTTAATATATAAAAGTATAAAATATTGGATTTAAAAAAGGTTCTCCATTAAAATGTGGTAAAATTTCATTTTTTGAAAAAAAATTCTTTTATATGAAAAAAATGAATATGTTCTTATATTATGTCTAAGAAATGCATAATATGGATTTTAAATTTTATAATGTATATAAAATTCAAAATTCATTTAACACTATTCATAGAAGCTTTTTGAACGACTAGTTTGGTATGTTGTGGTACGCTCAAACTCGGTGTGGCGTGTTGCACAAGTTATTGAATTACTTTGAAGCGATAACGTACTATGAAATATTGGGGTGTTACGATCCTGCATCTTTATCAATGATGATAATTGGAAAGGATCCGATCTTCTTAGATTTTTAATGGATGGACATGAGAATCATCAAGGGAGGAACATCATCAATCCTTTCTCAAATAATTGCTCAACTATCCCTCTTGGAGAAAATAAATGATGCTCAAAGAAAAGATGTGGAAATTTAAAAAAGGGTGGAAGCTATTAGAAAGGGGAAATCCTCTGATTTCAAAATTGATGTGGAAAGAGTTGTAATATTTGGGACATGATTATGAGTACCATCCAATCCAGAGATAAAAAAGTATCTATTTAATGATGCACATAGCTTGACCTTCTCTATCCACCCATGGAGCACAATGATGTATCGAGATCTCCGAGAAAACTTTTGGTGTGACAATATGAAAAGGGAGATTTCTGAATATACATCAAAGTGCCTGGTATGTCATCTAGTGAAGGATGAGAGGAAAAATTAAAAGGGGATGATGCAACCACTACCCATACCAATATGGAAGTGGGAGAACATGACCATGGACGTTGTTACTGGACTTCCAAGGACATTCAGAGGAAACAATGATATATGGGTCATTTTGAATCTTATTATGAAGAAAACTTACTTTATCGCAATTTGAGATGACTTCTCATTGGATCAACTTGAACAGATTTACATCAAAGAAGTGGTGAGTCTGCATGGAGTACCACTATCTATTTTATCTGATTGTGATTCAAGATTCACCTAGAAGTTTTAGAAAGTCTCCAATACGCTCTAAGCACTGAACTAAACATCAGTACAACCTATCATCCTTAATGTGATGGACAATCAGAGTGAATTATTCATACACTAGAAGATATATTGAGAGAAATATTTATGGACTTAAAACGAGTATGGGATCAACATCCTCAGCTGGTTGAATTCTCATACAATACTAGTTTCCACTCGAGCATCTGAATGACACCATATGAATCCATTTATGGGAAAAGTATTATAACACCGACATGTTGGGATGAAGTTGGTGAGCGTAATCTTCTGGGACCTAAAATGGTCTATGTAATGGTGGATAAGGTGAAACCATTCAGCAGCATATCAAGGAATCCCAAATTCGATAGAAAATTTATGCAGACAATCATCAAAGAGACCTTGTGTTTAAAGTTGGAGATATGGTATTTCTACGCATATCTCCCTGGAAGAAAGTCATGAGATTTAGAAAAAAAGGGAATTTAAGTCCTAGGTATATCGGCCCCTTCAATATTCTTGATCGTATTAGAGTTGTTGCCTATCGACTGACACTTTCACCTACCATGTCAAAAGTACATGATGTCTTTCATGTATCCCTATCAAGGAAGTACATACCAGACCCTTCACATGTACTATCTTCAGAGGTGGTATAGTTGGAAGATGATCTTTCCTATGAGGAGAAGCCAGTGAAAATCTTGGATCGTAGAGACAATGTTCTATGCACCAAGACTACTCATCTGGTTAAGGTACTATGGTGAAAACATAAGCACGAAGATGAAACATGAGAACTAGAGGAAGCAATGAAGGGAAAGTACCCACTCCTATTTTTGGCCTAGAATGTAAAATGAAAATTTGAGGGTGAAATTTCTTAAGGGGGGAAGAATGTAATGAACTAGTGTAATATAAATGGAAATTCCCCTCTTATAAATATTTCATATAATCAAATGAAATTACAAAATAATGAACTACAAAGTTTTAAGTGACCTTTAAACATAATTTTGTCACTTATGTGTTTGGAATTTCAAAAATCTGACATACACGGTTGCAATCAGTAAGATATTTGAATTCTGATAAGGAAAACATAATTTTTGGTGAATAGTAACCTACCCTTATGAATAGTAACATACCCTTATAAATAGTGATATACCCTAAAAATAGAAACCTTACCTATGATATTATATAAATAATATTCATGTTGAAATTATGATATACCTATATTATAGAAGAAGTAAATGAATGTTTTAAAATCGGTTTTGGAAATAAATTATGATTTTAATTAAATATTAAAATAATCATATCAGGAAATTTATTTTTGAAAAATGGATTTCATTTTTTGATTCTATACGTTGAAAAATGGTTATGTTGAATTTTTGAGATTTTTTTGAAATACTTGAATTTTTTAGGAATAGTAAAATATGATAATTTACGATAAATACTAAATAATGGATTTATTGAGTCATTGATGACGATATTCTGATGTAAGACCAATTGGTTCGAAGTCACATGCATTTATTACTATTTTTGGTCATGTAATTATCAGTATTGATGGTCTTAGGGAAAATAATAAACTAATGATTATAATATTATGAAAACCCTCCTCTTCTCCACTATAAACCCCCCTCACTCCCTCTTTTATTCACTACTATGAAGCCTTGTTCCTTGCCAATTTTCAGAACAAATCTCTCCCCAAGATCCCCCCAAGTCCAAAAGCCCCTAGAATCTTCAAAATACAAAAACCTCTCCCCTTAAGAGGATCTCAAAGGAATAAGTCTCAAGAGGTAAATTCCTCTTTCAAATTACTTCTTTTCTTTTAAGTTATTTTCTTTTTGTTTCTATCCTCACCTCCCTTCACCCAAATATTATGATAACTATTGTAACATAAATGTACTATAATGTTTTTATTCTAATGGGATATCTAATTATCTTCTCTCCTTTCCCCACCTTTTATTTGAAAGAAATGAAAGCACCGTTTTAGATGTGCTAATTTAGCACATTCAAGGACAACGATTTATCAATTTCTATTATCATCATTAATTATGTTCATGAAGCCATTTGTGTTATGGTTGAACCAAATTATTATATATGTAATATATCCTATTTTTGGTTCTATAATCCTTTTTTACAAATGGTATTAATTTATAAAGAAAAACATGTTCTTTGTAATCAAACCCACCAATTAACAAAAACAGATGTCACTTTGGTTTTTTATAATAATTCGACTTCACTCTAAGTAAACCAATTAAATTTAAAACCATGTAATCTCACATATGTTCACTAATATAATATAACTTCAATTCTGGACAATTGATTTCATCTTACATGTTTATCCAAACATGAATATAAGCGAACCAGTCCTTAAAACAAAGTAAACAAACGAGCCCAAAAAATGAAATTGAACCTCACAACCAATCAAAACGGTTATAAATGAACTCAAAATGATTATACTAAACAATTAAATATAGAAGAGGTTCTGGAATTATTAAATAATAAACCTAATTTGTTTATTCAGGTATTTAATAACAAGTGGAGAACACTAAGAGATTTAAGGAAAGGGATCCTCTCCATTTCACTCTTAAATCATGATTGTCCGTGTACACGTCAGGTGTTCGGTTTAAGAGAACTCTTGAGAGGAATAGTATTTAAATAATTTATTTATTTAATTAATTTTTTTTAATTTCCATGACCTAACTCCCCCCTATTTAAACCTAGTTATGGTAAAATCATAGGGTTAGTCTCATAACCCTAGAAGTTTGGGGAGAGAGCATGGAGGACATATTTGGTGGATGAAAATTGGATCATGGATCAATGATAGTTATCAATGAGTTTTTATTCGGCAGTGAAGCATGCTGATATTTCCAAAAAAAAAACAATGTGGAACCTTTTTTTATTAAAGTTCAATGAAAACTCAAATTATTTATTTTTAATAGGTTGATTTAATCCCCATTTTTATTATTCTATGTCAAACACGTATCAATTCTTCTAAAAATTGATTCACAGGTCGATTGCCGATTTATCTTCATTAGTTTAAAAATTAATATTATTTGATGATATTTGATTATGCATTGAGATTAATGATTTATTCATAAAAAATGGAATCTAACCTGAAAAATGGACAATATTTATTTCCCAATTTTATGATTAAATATTTTCTCTTTACGTTCTTCATGCGTTCATCATCAATATTCCATTTGGCCAATGATTCGACAAATCCTAGAACCTAATCATTGTGCAGTTGTTCTTTTATGCAATAGATCATTTCTATGGGTTTGGATTTGGGATGAAAAGAGTAGTTGAGGTGTGATGTGGTGTGGTGGGATATCATAGATGCATTAAAGAAATGTCAAAGATCTCTAGTTCATGGGTTTGATATTTGGAAATACAGAGCAATAGGGATTATCAGTGAGTAGTTTGGGTTACCAAAATATATACAATGGTGATGTTTTAGGTTCAGTTATCCCTATGTATAAGTTTATAGATAATTTCATGGCATAATATGAAGAAACGATAGTGGGGTATAGAATTGATTAATGGACATTAGTTTTTGGATAACCCTGACATACATGACATGTACTTAAAAGAACACATTCCCTATATCCCCCTTTCTAAAGTAGCTAGGGTTCTATAAAGAGTTAATTATCAAATGTTTTGTGAGACTCCCACAAACCATGTGAAGTAGTGTTTTCCAATTGGTGTGTACCCCCAAGGTACTTGGGAAAAACATTTCTAGATACACCGGCATGACCATGTACTTGGGAACAATCATGTACCTGAACTTGGCCAAAGAACCTAGTCATGACCAGAGTACATGGGTTTTACCAGAGTACATGGACATGGGCCCAAGGTACTTGATCACATTAAAGAGTACACAATAAGTCTCCAGGAAGTGAAGACATGCCGTGTATATACTATAGATGACATATACTTTTTACAGGATAGTTTGAGGCCCCCATTATCTATATTCTGGATGAGTATCTATAGAGTGCATTCCCATAGTCCATCCAAAACAGGGTATATGAGGCATACCTTCCTGATCATAGGATGAGTGATCCCCTTTATGGTATTATTCTCAGGTTGAGTCAAGAATCCCACAGTGTGGACTGAGGTGTCATCCTCCGTTATCTCTTCCCTTGATTGGGTCATGAATCCCGTTACCCACTATCAGGGCATGTGATCTACATCATAGAAGGTCTACTCTAGGTAGGTTTGGGAATCCCCCATAGGATATGGGTGAGATCCCCAATCTGTGTATTGATATATTTTAAGTTCTAGTGAGTAGTTTTTCATAGTGATTCCTTATGTGCACAACCTTTCAAATGCGATACATTAGTGTTAACAAGTCCCATATAGTGAGTTATCCTAGATGAGTGTCACCTAGAATCCTCGATGGTTGTGACCTTACCTTGAGACTTAATGTCTATCTTGAGTTTATCTAGGTTATTATTTTTATGTCTCATATTCTAACTGACACACCAAAATGATGATGAGATGATTTATCTCTCCTAATGAATTATGTTTAGTGATTTCAATGTGTCTTATTGGGTATGTTATAATCACCCTTTCATGGGGTCTTCCCACAAATGTATTGCCTTATGAAAATGACATGCCTTATGAAGGAGTCCTAAGTGGACCAGGAGTAGGCAGTGCATGGTTGATTGTGTTAGACCTTGGTTAGTTCTAGAATTTTATTTAATATCATTCCCATAATTATTTGTAGGTTAGAATATATTATAGTGTTAGTGGACTTTTATTTGTCCCTTTATTCTTTCCCATGATTTTTTTGTACTTTTATGTGGGATATAAATGTATAACCGCATTTTTGCGCCATTCTGATCTTACATTTAAATATTCTATTGGCGGTTGGATATGTGTGTGTGTACATGTACCTTAGAATAAGGCCTCCCATGTGCGATATTTACATACATGAAACCTCTATCCACCCCCTATCTTATTAGATGAGGGATTGGGATATCACACCTAGCTTGCCTCTAGCCAAAAGGGCTCCAATGAACCATGTCATGATATAGAGGTATTAGAGGAGGTCATCTTAGCACTAGAGTTTGGAGATTTTCTAGCTATGAGGTTTGGTTTGAGAACTAGGGAAATAGTCTTAAGGTTTCTTGACTACATATCTCAAGATAGGGAACCCAATTTTAGTGAAAAAACCAATGTATCCATTTAGTAGAACCATAAAAACCTACTTGCTAACTGATTACATGTAGGCACTAGTTGTAGAGAAAACATTGGTATATACATCATATAAGATTGGGTTCTGTTTTCCATGCCTTGTAACGAACCAATGTTTTATAAATAGAAATTACCATCTTAAAAATATTTCATATAATCACATGAAATCACAACATAATGAACATCTAAGTGCTAAGTGACCTTTAAACATAGGCGTTTCACTTATGTGTTTGCAGTTTTGAAAATCTGACATACACAGTTGCAATCAGTAAGTTATTTGGAGTCCAATAAAAAACTTAATTTTTGGTGAATAGTAACCTAGCCTTATAAATAGTTACATACCCTTATGTATAGTGATATAACCTACTGAATAGTAACCAGACCTATGATATTATATAAATAATATTCAAGTTGAAATTACGATATTCCTATATTTTAGAATAATTAAATGAATGTTTTAAAACTGGTTTTTGATAATAAATTATGATTTTAATTAAGTATTAAAATAATCATATTTTGAAAATTATTTTTGATAACTGGATTTAGTTTTTGGATTATACATGTCAGAAAATTGTTAGGGTGAATTTTTGAGATTTTTCTGAAATACTTGAATTTTTCATGAATAGTAAAATACGATAATTTATGATAAATGAAAAATAATGGATTTATTGAGTTATTGATGATTATCTACTGATGTAAGCCCAATTTGATAGAAGTAAAATGCATTTATTACTATTTTTGGTCATGGAATCATCACTATTTATGGACTTGAAGGAAAATAATAAACTAATGATTATAATATTATGAAAACCCTCCTCTCCTCCACTATAAACTCCCCCTCACTACCTCTTCTCTTCACTACTCTCAAGCCTTGTTTGTTTTTAATATTCTACCCAAATATCTCCCCAAGCTCCTACCCCATGTCCAAAATCCCCTATCCTCATCAATATACCAAAACCTCTCCCCTTAAGAGGTTCTCAAAGGAGGAAGTCTCAAGAGGTAAATTCCTCTTTCAAATTCCTTCATTTCTTTTAAGTTCTTTTCTTTTTGTTTCTTTCCTCACCTATCTTCACCCAAATAGTATGATAAATCTATTAACATACATGTTATGGAATGTTTTTATGATAATAGAATATTTCATTATATTTTCTCCTTTCCCCACCTTTTATTTCGAATAAATGAAAGCACCATTTGAGATGTGTTAATTTAGCACATTCAAGGATAATAGTTTATCAATTTATATTATCATATTTAATTCTAGTCATGAAACCATTTGTGATATGGTTGAAAAATACTATTATATATGTAATATATCCTATTTTGTTTCTTTAATCCTTTTTTACAAATGGTGTTACATTATAAAGAAAAACATGTTCTTTGTAATCAAACCCACTAATTAACAAAAAACGGTTCCCACTGTGGTTTTATATAATAATTCAAATTCACTCTATGTAAGCAAATTAAATTTAAAACCTTGTAATCTTTTGTATATTCACTAATATCATATAACTTAAATTCTATAAACCACTTTCATCTTACATGTTTATCCAAACATGAATATAAGCGAACTAGTCATTAAAACCTAGTAAACAAACGAGACCGAACAATGAAATTGAACCTCATAACCAATCAAAACGGTTATAGATGAACATAAAATTATTATACTAAATCAATTACATATAAAAAGGTTATTTAATTATTAATTAATAAAAATATTTTTTTCAGGTCTTTAATAACAAGTGGAGTACACAAATCAATTTAAGGTAATGGATCCTCTCCATTTCGGTCTTAAATCAAGATTGTCCTACATTTTATGCCTTTTTATCGATAATCCCTTATGATGGGGTATGATTATGCACCTCCCCAATACTTCCATAATTATTTATAAGTGATGATAAACCACTTTTATCTATAATAAATCCCTCTTAGGTACACCCAAAACCATGCCAATAAACCGTATTAAAATTTACCCGAACCCTATTTGTGCATTCGGGTTGCCTTATCATTCTTTATATCAAAGTGGAGTTATCTTATCTGTTTATCTACATATTATAAATTCCGTTTTGTTTTATAAAATTCATCAATGAATTCCCTTTCATCACTCTCTTTTGGGAATATACATGTTTTTAAAAGATTCCCTCCTTAGAACTTTCCGATAAGCAAACCTGTTTTAAGGGAATTTACCGAATTTTTAACCAATTTCAAGTGCACTATATCATCTATTTTGAGCCGACCTTGTGTTTATAAAATGTGTATTCTTATTATGAAAATATTCTTGGTTCAATTCTTGTTTTATATAAAATATTTTCCTCTTTTCTATTTAAAATGCTCTATAGTTTTTTCCTTAAAACCACACAAAAATATTTTATTGCTAATGCTTCTCAAATTCATTTCTTATATGTTTTCACTTATGTTTGACACCACCTAACATGTTATATGGCTATTTTAACTTATGAAAGTCCATGTATGTTATAATCACTTTCTTTCATGGATACTTTCATGATAGGCCCATTGGTTATGCTTTATGTCATGAATGTGGTACCCAATTATTTCCATGGGTACCCTTATGTTTATGTATGGTTGATTATGTATAATTATTTTTGTGGAAATAATATTCATGAAAATGTTGACATGGGTGTGCCCAGATAACTCCCCAATGCATTCGGTAAAGTTAAGTTTCTTGAGATGCGATGTGAAACGGCATTGGCAGTTAGCCTTGACCCATACTAAAATGGTAAACAGGATTAGCGGTTACCCTTGACCCATACTAAAATGGGAAATGGGATTGGTGGTTAGACTTGACCTATAATAAAGACATTTTTTTATGATTCCTCCACAATTATATGATTCCTTGCTTATATTATATTATTTTAAATGTTCCATGCTTTTTATATCATTATGCCATGCCTCCTAACTCATGTTCTTAAGATGTATCATTATGTTCATTCCCTTGATGGGATTTTCAGCTCATCCCTTTGTTCGTGTGTTCCATAGGGTACCCTATGTAGATGTATGGGCTCAAAGGAAGTTAGGATGTCTTTATGTAGATTAAATAAAGAATTTTTTTAGCCCCCTGTTTTAGGTTTTATGTACCTAGTCTTCAAAGACACTAGACAAAATGATCCTTGTCTTGTACTCTGATGTATAATTATGCTTAAAATCATGTAATGTTATATGTAAAAGGATTGCGTCACTATATTTCCTTCTCTATTCAGGTCCCTAGATATAATATTTTCCCATGGTATATATTTTCTATTTCATGATGCATATATGATTATAACCATATTGGATTTCATAGTATGATAATGGTGATGATATGTCTAATGTTGAGGATTAATAGGGACCTATGCTGGAGGGGGTATGTTCGAGTGTTTTTTTATCTTACCACAACCCTTCAAGAAATAGGTTGCACTAGAAGTAATTCTAGATGATTTGCATAGGATGAGTTTACTTCATGAGTTTTGGAGATAGTGAACCCTCATATTTCAGGTAGATCCAAACAATTAGGTAATAGAGGACTGTTTTGATTCATTTTCTTAGGTTTCCCTCCTAGTTGGGACCCATGTTGATCATATGGGGTCCTAGATGCATGTCTTTTACATATATC
This sequence comes from Viscum album, assembly GCA_963277665.1. NCBI lineage: Eukaryota > Viridiplantae > Streptophyta > Magnoliopsida > Santalales > Viscaceae > Viscum > Viscum album. Next base: position 768,571,064 of record OY728125.1, on the reverse strand, counting down.
TACATGATGATGGTGGATTTTGTTGAATCAGATTCATGATGATGAAGTGATATCTTAGAAAAATCTTGAGTGTCTCTTTATAGAGGAGTTATAACCATCTACGTTGAGATATATACACAACTAAGAGCTTCTAAAGATCCAGCAGGGAAGCTTGATAGTGGTGAAGTATGCTTCAAGGTTCACTAACCATTTCTGATAATCCATGGATATGGTTCAACATGATTTTTCTGAACACTGAATATCAAGAGCAACCTTAATAGATGTATTAGGGATATACATATATCTCTTCACATTCCTACAAATTATATAGTTCTTGAGTGGGACTTGTTGGTGGATATATTATTTTCGGATCAGTTGCTGATAGTTTGTGCTAATAGTGGGCACCACGGAGTTGAGAGTATAGCTGCTAGTATCCAATGTTAAAAATATGGATCTTGGAAAACTAGGAATTTATAGAGGTAATTTCATGATATAGGGTCAATATTTTAGGGCTCTTAAGATGGATCTAATCTAGTGAGGGATAGGGGATGCTACTCTTTCAATGGTCAGGGATATCTCGCATGGGATTGTCTGACCCATTATGTTGCTGACAGAGAGACAGTCGATGGACCACATAGGTAAAGGTATTGTCTAGAGCATATAGTTTCTCATGGAAGTATATGAGGTATAGGAGTTGATAGAGGTATGGTAGGTGGCAGATGATTTGATCTATTTCCACCACTATCTGTAGGTGGTCCATGATTGGATTAGGGAGCCAGGGGCCATGGATAAAGATAGATACAGGTGATGGAGGCCTATGAACCAAGGGTTCTAGGGACAATTAAAGATAAGGTATATTTATTTTCCAATTTATATTCATTACTATTAAAAATAATATCAATCCACTGTTTTATACTTTATACCTTTTTAAAGATGTAGATATTCCTATTGAGCCTTTGGCTCAAAATTTTCCCTTGAAGAATCATAACAAAGTGGATTTAGTGATCAAAAACTTCTACTTATAGTGTGACCTAACTCTTTGAGGATAGTGATTCCTATATGAAATATTTCAAGTGGATATGATACCTTATGACAACATTATTGGAATGGAATGGCTCTCTATTGTTTATTCACAAATCAACTATTTCATACAAATAATGTCATGTGTTTATAATGATAGGACAAGGTTTTCCTACATCTATGAGAAGGAAACCTGGGAAGAGTAGGATCAGGTCATACATAAGAAGATATAACCTATTACTCTCTAGTTTTCTTGTATTACTATTGGTGAAACAACATCCATGAGATTTTAGCTTCCTATATTTTTGGTGTAGTTTGAGGATATCTTATTAGAGTACATGATGGGATTACCTTCCCACTGGGAGACTAAATTTTACATGGAATTTCATCCAAAATAATACATTTATACAAATTCTAGAATATTGGATGGATCTTGTGAAGCTTTATGGATGAAGGTGCAGTTGGAGGATTTTTAGAGGAAGGGCCTTGTCAGACACAATATATTACCCTGTACAACCCTAGTTTTGATTACTAAAAATGTAGATGGGAGCATGATTTTAGGCATAGATTTCCTAAAATGAATTAGTTTACTGTAAAGAATAATTATCCACTCCCAATAATTGGTGATCTCTTCAACCAGTTGAAAAGGGTGAAGTGGTTCTCAAAGATTGAACATATGTCAGGCTATCACCAACACCAAGTTTGATATAAGGATACAGATGGTATTATAATATGGTTATTGTCACTAATAGTACTTGTAGATTATCTTTTTCATGATGAACACCCCAAGTTCATTCCAGAGACTCCTGAGCCACATCTTTCACCAATTAATGGATCAATTCATGGTAGTCATAATCGATGACATCATGGTGTACTCAACATATGAAGATTAGCATGTGATATATATAAGGATGATCTTATATATAATATGAGAGCTCAATATTTTTGGTAATATCTCATATTTTCAGTTCTAGATTCAATAGGTCCACATATGAGGACATGTCATCTCAAAAAAAGGGGTAGAAATAGACCTAACAAATGTTGAAGCGATGCTAGCTTGGGAGACACCCAAGATCATATATAAGGTGTGGAGATTCCTTGTGTTGGTAGAATATTATTAGATATTTATTCCTGATTTTTATAGGATATTGAAAACCATTACTACTTTGACCCAAAAATGTGTAGCCTTTTGTGCAGACCTAGAGGTTCCTGTAGTCTTCTTAGAAGTTTTGGTAAATGTTGATGAGCATCCCTATCTAGAGATTGCTAGAGGAGGGTGTTGAGTATATGGTGTTTCGTGATGCCTCTAGAACAAGGTTTGGATGTGTTCTAATGCAGAGGTATGTAGTGATAGAATATAGATCCCAGCAGCTGTGACCTCATGATAATATCTATGCGACCCATGATATTGACATTGTTGTGGTAGTATTATCCCGAAAGATGTGGTGAAACTACTAATGAATTATAATTTTATTATCTATTCAAACCAAAAATGAATCTAATATAATATTTCATTGAATGATATTATTTTAAGATTGAGGTCATGGATAATGTTCCTCCAGAATAATAACTTCAAGATAGTCTACACTCTAGGATAGGGGAACATGATGGAAGATAATATCAATAGGAGATCTAGATCATTGTTTTTACATAATGTGTCAGAGCATTTGAACTCATTGTAGTTGTCCTTAGTGGAATTGGATGGTGTAGATTACCACTGATGGATGGTTATTCCCCTACACTTATTTAGTCTGTGTAGGGAGTCTTAGATTAGAGATATTGACTATGATACATTGCATGTTTAGATATTCATTTGATGTTCTCCTATTATATTTTATGAAGGTGGGTCACACATAATTCTTTTTAGTGGGAGGATGATAGTTCCAATGATGTTTCAAGAAGAGATACTAATGTAGATTCCTATTTCCCCCTTAGCGGCACATCCAAGAGATGGAAAGATGAACCATGGCCTTCAACTTAAGTTATGGTGGTCTATGATGATGAGGCGGGTAGCTGAGTTTTTCTCTCCATGCCTCAATTTTCAGCATGTGATGGCTATAAACTAGGTTCTAGTGGGATTATCTCAACTTATTAATGTAACATAGTGTAAAAAAGATGGTTTGTCTATAGACATTATAGTGGGCCTTCCATGATCACATACAGGAAACAACACTATCTAGGTGATTGTAGAAAAACTCACTAAGTCACCCCACGTCATATCCATAAGAGATTAGAGATCAGTAGAGATCTTAGAAAAAATTTACATGTAGGAGATATTCGAACTTCATAGACTTCTCTTGCTATTCATTTCAGATTATAATTTTTACATTGTGTCATAAATATGGATAGAATTGTAGGAGACCTTTGGGGCTTAGTTGAATTTCATCACATCATTTCACCCCTAGATATATGGCCAAAATGAGTGTACTATTCTAGTTCAAGGGTAAATGATTTGGGATTTAATTTTTGACTTTGGATATAGTTAGCAGGATCACATACCCTTGGTGGAGTCCACATATAATAAGAATGACCACTCTACTATCAATATGAAACCACTTGAGGCCTTATAAGAGAGACCCTATAAGGCACCACTATAATGGACTGAACTAGGATAGTTTACACTCATGGTTCTATAGTTGGTGTGAGGTATAATATAGAAGGTGAAAATAATACTAGAGAATATATGGCCTACCTTAAGACATCATAATTATATTGTGGACTCAAAACAAAGGCCTTTGGAGTTCGATTAATGTGACCAAGTGTTCTTTAAGGTCTCACCAAGGAAGGGACTATAGAGATTTGGATGGGGTTGTATTTTATCTCTAATATTCAATGTACCTTTTCAGATACTATGTGATGATGGTGAGATGGAAATCCAATTGTCCCTACCACCGATGTTAGTTTGGGTAAATGATGTCTTTCACATCTTGATGCTGAGGATGTATGTGCATGACCCACAACATGTTATTGATTGGAGAGAGTTGGACATCGATGATGGAGATACCTTCATAGAGTACCTAGTAGAGAAAAAGTACTGGTTGGAGAAGGTCCTTTTTTGATTAGAGATTCCCTTGGTGCATTTCTAGTTCCAGTACCTGAATCATCAGGAGAACACATGGGAGTGGGAAAATCATATTCAAGCTCAGTATCCTCATATTTTTGAGTATTCTTCTAGATTTCTGGAAAGAAAATCCTTGACATGGGAGAATATAATGACCCTTTTTTTACTTATAAATTTTTTTGAATATTTTAACTAATATTTTCAAATCTAGTTACTGAGTCAGTGCGGGATTCCAGGGCCTAAGGAGGCACTGTGTTTATATATTAAAATAATTAAATGTATTATATTACACACACATTATTTTTTTGAAATAATAGAATAACTCTAGAAGGGGGTATCATTTGGTATATATAATATCCCCATTAAATTAGAAATATAATCATTAACCTATGATCTATATAATCTCTTTTCGTGTTTGACATTTGGTTTAAGAGAGGCCGCAGACAGAATAATAATTAGATAAATTATTTAACTAATTTATTAGTTAATAAATTTCATTGATATAGTTGTCCTATATATAAACCTAGTTATGGTAAAATCCTATGTTTATCCACATAACCATAGGTATTTGGAGAGATATCATGGATGATATCTTTAATAGACAATGATAGGATTGTGGATCGATTATCAGTATCAAGGAGTTTATCTTCACCCATGGAGTTTATAGATCTTACAAAAAAATGACGTCAAACCATTTTTCATAAGATTTAGATCCAAAAATGATGTAGGTATTTTTATATATTTTTAATCCCTATTTTAATTATTCCATCTCTGACACGAATCAATTATTCCAAAAAATTTATTCTTTGGTCGATTGTTGATTTATCTTCATTAGTTAAGGAATTTATAATATTCGTTAATTTTTGATAATATGTTGAAATCTATGATTTCTTCATAAACTAATGGAAAAGAAACTAAAAAAAACCAACATTCATTTCTCACTTTGATGGTTGATAATTTTATCCCTACATTCTATATAATTTCATCATTACTATTCCATTTGGATGATAGTTTGACAATAACCGAAACCCAATATTTCTGCAGTCAATCTTTAGTAGAAAATATATTTTTTGTGGGATTTAATTTGAGATTATATGAAAAGTTGAGGCATGATGTAGTGTGAAAATAAATTAGAAATGGACCAAAGATAGATCAAAGATATATGGTTTGTGGGTTTGGCATTCAGTGATGCATAACAATGAGGATGACCCATGGGCATATTGGGTTGCCGTAATCTAGCCACATATGATGTTTTTAGTTTAGTCAGACCTAAATTTGAGTTATATGGGGAATTACATAGAATAATCTAAGGATGTTTTGGTGTGGGTGATACATGTTGTAAAATTTCAAATTTCTAGAAAATCTGGACATACATGATGTGTACTGCAAAGAACATGTACCACATAGTCCAATTTCTATAGTGACTAGGGTTCCATGCAGAGTTTATTATCACATGTTGTGTGGGATTGAAACACATAGTGTAACCTTATTTTGATGTCAAGACATGTAACCTAGGGGTGCACATGCATAAAAAAGACAACGTACATGGGAATGACCATGTACATGGGCATGAACAGGTACCCGAGCCACGATATAACACTATTTCATGACCAGAGTGCATGTGCACAAATAGAGTATATGATAACTGTCAGAAGGTACATGAGCATGGGACAAAGTATTGGGTTAATCTTATGGTAGAGAAGACAATATGGTCAAAACCTATACACAAAATGTACGTTTTCTATGTTGGTTTGAGTCCCCTATTCTCATTTTTCTTGTCGAGCATATATAAGGCGAGTTCCCTTATTCCATACCTGAGAGGGTATATGAGGAATACCTTCTATATTATAAGATGAATGATACCCTTTAGGTGATTAGTCTCATATAGAGTCAGGAATTCCTCCATGCGGACCAGGGTGTGATCCTCTATCATTTCTTCCCTAGTTTGAGTTTGGAGTCCCATTACCCAATATCATGGAATGTGATCCACATCCTAGCATCTTTACTATGAGTAGTTTTATGAATCCCCCATAGAACCTAGGTGAGATACCCTATCCATGTATATATATATTCAAAGATCCATTGAGTACTTATTCATAGATAATCCCATCAAGTATGACCTCTTGGATGAGAACCATCAGTGTTAACATGGATAATTGAATGATTTATCCTAGACGAGCATTACCTTGAAGCCTAAAGAAAAATTCTAGTCTAAAAGTATGGTTGTGACCTTAACTCGAGGATTAATGTCTATTTTGAGTATATATGGATTGTAATTGTTATGTATCGTATTCTGATTGAAATACCTTAGTGGTGATGAGATGATTTATCTATATTAATTCATTATGTTTGGTGAATTCTGGGTGTCTAACTTGGTATGTTATACTCACCCCTTCAAGGGTTTTCTTAAACATGGAATGTTTTATGAATATTAATGAACATATAGTGGTGTCATAGGTGGACCAATAGAAGTCAGATCAAATTTGAGCTAGAAAAACCATATTTGATTCCATGAGTGAATTTAATAGTAGTCCCATCCTTCTTAGAAGGTTCGAGTATATTATAGTTTTGGATGGATTGTATTTTAGGATTTTTTTGTTTCCTTTAATTGTTCCATACTTTGATAAGGGATATAGATGTGTGGAAGAATTTTGGTATGAGTTGTATCTTACCTTTTTGAATTTTATTAGTGGTTATATTTGTGTGCATGTGTATAGGTACCTTAGTATAAATAATACCAGGTGTGAGATATCCCTACTCAGTTCCTATCACTATCCCCTATCCTATTGGAGGTAGGCTTGGGGTGTCACACATGGCTTCTTGCTAGTTAGGCGGGCCCCGGTGGGTCGGGGTGTGACCATATGGCCTAAGATGTTAGGTATATTTGGTATTATAAGTTATATCCAAAATGAAAACTTTGTTATGAATATCCTCAGTGAATTTAATCATCAAGTAGTAATTTAATTTCTAGGGATGTAATTTATTTAAGTAGTAGAATATAACACCCATATATTTTAAATTATATATTCTTTTAAAAGATAATATGTTTAATAGACTCTGATATAGGAAACAACAAACCATAAAGAAAAAAAATACTATATAACTGCTAAAATATACTTTTATAATTGATAGATAAAAATACATGTAAAAAAATTTTAAAATATGTGTTGAAATAAAAATAATAGTCATTATCCATGCTATGGAATTGATAAATTAAAATAGTATAGGTAATTAACTAATGAAACATATTCATACTTTAAAATATTACCTTTATAAAATTGGATTTTATAAATTTTATTTTAAGATAATAAATATATTATGGATAAAATATAATGTTGATATTAATAAAAAATCAACACTGATTTGAATAGTAATTTATAGGAAATAACAATAAAGAATATTTAATATTGTTTAAAAACTTATTTTTCTATGAAAATAGTTTTCATTATGTTTTTTTATTTAATTTTAAAGATAAATTATCATCTTTTAGGATTTAAATTTGACAAAATAAACATTATTTTTATATTCCAATTTTTAATATTAGCATAAGATATACTTTTATTCCCTCAGATTCTTCATCTTGGATTCTCCTCTTGGATGCCATGCTTTAGAGCCATTGCGTTGAGTGCTTGGTGAATGGGGTTTCAGATGTACTCGGTGGCCACCGTCTGTTTCTTAGCTGGTTGGGATCGTTGGAGTCGATTTGTGGAAGGGCCGTTTTCTTCCTCTCGAGTCATTACATAGTCGCGGATGGAGACCTCAGGACCGCTCGGAGCTGGAAGATTCCCCTTGCCACTTATCCTCCCAATCGTTCTGGCCAACCTTCTCGGCTTATTGGTTCTTCCTCCCTTGGTTCCGCGTTCAGAGAATCGCTCCTCCGTCGACGGTATTTGAGGGTTCTTGCTCCTATTTTTCTTGCCTTTCCTTAGAACGGATCCACTTATCCTTTGATTTTCTCTGCCATTTTGCTTTGCTCCATCGCGCATGACCCCATCCTGGTTAGGTTCGACGGATCCCATGGAGTTTTGGATTGTGTTGATTTCCTTGAGATGGTAGATCAGCCTCGTTGGTGCCCATTGGGTAGGGTTTCCATTAGCATTTTTCCGGGCTTGTTCACGGATGCGGATGTCGGACCGCAAGATCTCCCGGTGCTGGCGGTTCTTTTTCCTTGCCAGTTCATTTGATTTTTGGTTTGTTTCTCTTCGATGTGCCTGGGTGGTTCTATGATGTACATTGCAAGTCCGGCGATGGATGGGTGGTCTCAGGTGCGGCGGTGGATCTACCAGAAGGATGACGCGTGCCTTGGATTCGATGTGGACACAGTGCAAGGTGGCGAGTGATGTCGTGTCATGATGCATTTTAGTGGTCTTGGGTTGGTCATTCCTGGGTCACGTTCCTTGGATGGATTGTTTTTGGTTTTTGGTTTTCAGTTTGACTATTGTTTTTAGTGTTAAACTGTTGTTTTCAAGGTTGTTTTGTGGTGTTTTTTGGACGGGGATGGTCCTGGATAGGGTTATTTGTCCATCCTGTCAATGTATGTTTGCTGGTTCTCACTTTTCCTAAAGTGATTTATTTTTATAAAATAAAAAAAAAGTTTGGAGACAAATTTTCTATTTTTTCTGAAATAGTTCTTTTTAGGTGAACAATAGAAATATATTTTTACCGAAAATGCATCTTTTATTATTTTATAAATATTAAATAATGACATAAAAGTTTATAAAACCTTATTATTTATCAAATATTTTTTGAATAAGTGAAAGTAAAAGTTTTTTACCATTCATAATTTTAAAATTTTAAGAACATAAGTAAAAGTTTCCAATAAAAACTATTTTTGGTATTTTATTTTAATTAAATATTATTTTGGAAAATTAGATTCTGGATTTCATTGAAAGAAAAATAAAATTAATTTTTTTAAATTAAAACTATTAAAATAATTAAAACCATATAAAATAATAATTTAACCCCACAAAAAAATTTTAAGATTAAAATTACACTTTTTCTAGATATGGATTTTTGCACATTAGATGCTCTAATGTTAAAATTGAGTTTTCATAAACATAGAATATTTTATGATAAAATTGAATTAATATTTTTAATCTTTAGGTAAAAATAATCTAATAAGGTAAATTTTATTTTTAGGAGTTAAAATTAAATTACTTAGGTAAAAACTGGTTACCATGGTAAAACCAGAAATGGAAAAAGTGAAAATTATAAGATAAATTGACATAGAGACATGTTTAAAACACATTTAATATTGAATGGTTGAGATATTACAAAACCTTTCTCCCCCCACTATATTATTGTCTATTTTTTAGTCTTATTTATGTGTGAAACATGTCATATCTTTATATTATGTTGAAATATATACAAAAATACAATTCTCACCAATTATAAAAGGGGACACTCACCAACCCTTCAAGAACATTCCAAAAATTTGGTTTCATTTCAAAAACAATATGCTTATTCCATTGCCTATAATCCTATATCACCATATTAAGCTTATTCGAAAAATATTCTAGCATAGTATCTCCCTTTCCAAGGAGGTTTCCAAGGGAACTCCCAAGTCCTCAAGCTGAGTACTCTTTTCCAAACTTCTTTACATTCATTAATTAATTTAACAAACCTAAATTTCCAATTACTATATAATGAAATAATTATAATTTTTTACTTTATTGAATTATTTTTATAGAATATCTATTAACCAAATTGTAATTTCTATATGAAGAAAAATGAAACTTCCATTCATGCATTGTGTAGATTACCACATCCCCAAAACAAAAAATTTCATTTTTCACCATCGCCAATATTCAATGATTATAAGGGTGAATTGAAATAATAAATATGAATTATTTAATATAATAATTATTATTAAGATAAAAATTATAATCCAAATATTTTTACCTCTCATTCTCTAAAAAATGAGGTTGTTAACTATGTGTTGTGAAGACTAACACCTTCACAATGTAACAAATATCATTTTTCAATTAGTTTCATTATTTTTTATTATACCCTACTAAATTATTATTCATAAAATTAAATTTATCTAAATAATATCATTATTATTCAATAATAACGATATTGTTCCCAAAATAAACCACTTTCAGTATTGTAACCATCCATTATTTATGGTGTGTCTATGTCTAGGCCGGTCTAACAACCTACTTGAAATATGATATAAAATAATATAATGGATGACTATGAGAACAAAATTATTGATAATATATTGTATGAATAAAAAAATATATGTGATTTTATTTTTTAAATGGTAATACTATTATTTAACTCAATAATTAATACACCAATGTATATTCATTAAAATTCACCAAAATATGTTCATCATCAATTTTATCTTTAATAATCATTACTAAAAATCCCATAGAATGAAATTAAAAAATTATAAAAAGATATAAATAATAAATTATATATTTTTTTAATCTTGGAATTTTGAAAATTGGTAGAGTAATGAGTAACAACACCGCTATTATGAAACAAGTTCAAAACGACCAAGATTACTCACGCCAAATATTGAAAATAATCAATAACTAAATAATATATTAAAAAGAAATAATATTAAATCAAGTATATAAAAATTAATTATTATGTATAAGGTTATGATATAAAATATTAATATATTTTTTTATAGGAGGTTAGATCACATTTGACTAAGTAGGGAAAAATTGAAATAGTTTGTATGAACTCAGTTTTCTTCCACTGTGTTACATAAAATCTTATTGAAACTATATTATTACAATATTTTCTTATTCTAATTAATTAATAACTGGTATTTGTTTTCCTTCTTATTTTTATTGGGTTATAATATTATTCTTTATAACCTCATTATCAAATGATTATTATATCAATGATTATGTTATTTGTAAGGGTTCTTCATCTCAAATATAAATTCCCTGAGAAATAATTATGTTATACACCATTATTTCTATTTTATAGTCTAGTTAATTCACCTTTTATATTTTATATCATGATTATCTCATTATTTATGTCATATAATGTTCTATTTTAAATTTTATCCTTCAAGGGGATTTGATTGGAATGTTTCAGAAGCTGTAAGTGTTATTTACTCTATTTTCAATTCCATAACACATGTTTGATATTACACAACATCTTTTATTTTATACGGGGTATTAAATTCCAAATTTACATCAATTAAAATTAATATATTTCATAAAATTGTATTTTACTTTCATGGTAACCCTATTATATTCTTTTGATTCTTATTTTACCATTATGGTAATGGTTTTTGTATCTCAATGTTTCTTTATTGAGACATGAGTCACATTCAACACTTATTTTTTTTGGGAATATATTATCAATATATTTACTTCTAAATCATTCATACTATTTTATTTTGGATAATTAAACTGAAAAAATCTATCACAACATTTTTCTATCAAAATCAACCCCTGTTAGAGGAATGTTTTGTTTCTAATACCTTTCCTTTGTGAAAACTATATATTTCCTTACTTTTATTGATGGTTGTTCAATTAGATTATTCATGGTGATTGATTGGTAAAAATATTGACACAACAAAATAACCTTTTCTCTATATGGTGTTAGTTTAAAAGATTATTTCATATAAATATATTTCATTTATTAATTGAGTAAATATTGAAAATCCCTATACTTGTTTTTCCAATAATTATGTTTATTGATTTTTAAGGAATACTAGTTATATATTTCATAACATATTAATTCCTTCATATGATTAATTAATTGGACAAAGCTATTGATATTTTTGTCCCAAAGTAGTCTCTCAAATCATCGATAGGTCTCATATTAAAAAAAATTTAGGGTACTTTTCTATATTCCTATACAGAAAAAAACATTTCTGAAACATAGGTCCTTGATGGTAAGATAATGATGTCTTAGATTAGGGAATGGAATTATCTTTATAAAATTATTAATTTACTCACAAAGGAACCAATTATTATTATCCATTAATTTAATTATTGATATCTCAACCATGGGCATGTAATTTCCACATTTTCTTTTGATGATTGATTTATTTTGATTATCTATTCCCACAATATTATTTTTTATAATCTTATATTTAATTGTGATCCATGATTGTTATAGTTTATTTTTTACCCACACTAACCATTTTAAATCACTCATTATTATTTTTCAACATCCCATGTTATGAATAAATGTGTTACAAATGATATTTTTATGAGAATTGATTTTTGGAGAATTTCTGGGGAGTTGTTTTAAGATTTATTATGGATTAAATAGTTTCTTATATTGTGAAAAAATATCCATTTGATGAGATATACATAGAATTTATTAGTTAAATATTTTTCAAAACTCTCTAAAACCCTAAACCTAAAAGTTCTTTAAAATTTATGTGACTCAATATTTTTAGAGATATTGAAATATTTATGGTTAAAATTGGGCCACATTAGTTAATTTCAAAGCTCTTATCTAAAGAAGATTTTTATTCTCTTCAGATTCTTAGAGTGCAGGTCTATGGTTTGACACCTAAATAACAAACTAAATTTATAAAATATTCATTTAGTACAAATTTTATGAATTTATGATTTATTATAATTCATATATTTTAATTTATAATGATTTTATAATGACATTATGTTCAGGTTCTCTTTCCCAAGGATGTTTGTTTCATGGTTTCGATGTGGCATCAGCTTATAGATAATGATGGAAGTTATTGTCAAATTTTTTAATAAATCAAGATGTGTGATTAAATTATGTCCATCTAATTCATTAATTTTAAATAGTTCCAAATATACATATGTGTTTTGATATTGGCATGTTTCATTTATTATAATATTTATCATTTAAGATGAGGATATAATGGAATAGAAATGGAAAAGAGTGACTAGGAGTTCTTACTTACTCCTTTGGATGACTCCTTCATGAATTGAATTATTACTTAGAAGGGTGGTATTTTGATGAGACCAGTACCTCTAGAAATTAGATAAGTGAGTTAAAGAGGTATTTTAAAGAATTTAGAGAAAAGAATAATATTAATTTATATAGATAAGTGGGTTGGTGAAGGGTGGTATTTTTAAGGGAGGACAAAGGTTTTTTAAAATATAATTTTAGAATAAAATATTATATATTCAATTTTAGATCAAAATTTTGATTGAATAGTATGGGGATCATGAATTCAATATAACATGTCACTAAAATATTCATCTGCATTCTATAAACCACAAAAATTCATTCATATACACTAGTATTAATTACAATATTATACAATATTTTACTACCCCCTCCATATTTTACTATTTAATACAAAAAAAAAATTCAACATAACCAAATTAAAATATTATGATACAAAGAATAAAATAAATTGTATGAAAATAATTTTCTTAATTTTATAAATATAATTTTGAAATAAAATATTTAACATTAATTCTTATGAAAATATTAAATTTTCGATCCTTAAAAAAATTAATTATGATTTCATAAAATTATATTAATTTTTATATACAAAAAACTAGTATTTTATAAAAATAATTTTAGAAAATAAACATTTATTTAATTTTTTAAACTTATCATGAAAATGTATATTAATGAAAATAAAAAAAATTTCCCAGAGATTCAACCATACTTTCTTTTTATAAAATATTTATTTTATCATATTTAACACTTATTTAATTTAATTATGATATAAATTAATTATATTTTTATTTTATAAGATTCCCAAATATTAATTTAGTGTTACAATTAGTATGTTACTATTATAAAGGTTAGGTTACTATTCTAATGGCCATATTTCCAATTGTTATATAACCTTTAAACCTCCCATAAATACATCTTATATTCATCATTTATCAGTCACTAAAATTCCCATCATGGTTATATATTATCTATTTTCAAAATGTTATTTATATTATTGTTTTTTTCTTTCTTTCATTATAGTTTCTTTTTTTAATTCAGTTATAATTATAGGGGCCAAGATATACATCAATATCAAGTTTTTGTTTTATTATTTACTCATGTTTATTACCATATTGTACTCCATTTAATTTTATGAAGTATATTTCAACATCACTTATAATTTTCTATATTAATGCATAATAATAGTTTAATTTTTTTTGTTATGGTACTGCATGGGGATTATTTGTTATATACGTTACATCTAAAACACCCACAAACACACACACACACACACACACACACACATATATTGAGAAGAAAAATACAAATTTGGGTCGTTACTTTTTTCCCCTTTAGATATTTCATCCTTAAAATTTCATTTAACATTATGAGATAAAAATTGATGTGACGACTTTTGATTCATTACATCCTTAAGTTCCTATGTCTACTCTACATACTTTTGGTTTTTCCAATGTATTTTGACTATGTGAGTTCTCTTGTTTCCTATAAATATTTTTCTATGGCCTATGATTGTTTCATTTCCGAATACCACATGAGGTTTGAATAGATTTTTTTTTGTGTTATTGGGAAAAAATTCACTTCAAAAACATACACCAACATCATTTCTGGGTATTTTCAAAAAGGGTTTTGTTCGTGGAACCCGAAATAACCAGTGGCTCTCATATCTGTGATAACTCAGGGATCTTCTTTCTAAATATAGGATATCATTGGTAAATTTTTATAATGATAATTAAGTACTCACATTGGTCGAGAGGATGGGATGTCAGAATAATCACAACCTTTTGGTGGGAATTGTTTCATACTGAATGAATTTTTTAAATATTTAGGATATATTGATGAATCCTTTATTAAAATCCCAAGTATTATAAAGGCCACCCTTGAATTAAAAATCATTTAATATCATTAATAACAAAATAAATTAGAATAATATTTATGTATTATATGTTATTAATCGATGGAGATATCTATATGTATCCGAGGTAATCCTTTAATAGTACCCTTTTATGAGAGGATTGGAGATTCTTTGTTTGTTTATTATTACAATGTTGGTTTTATGAAACATAGTGGGGTGATTGGAGTTTATCATCATCCATGAGATAATATTTGTTTGGTTTTTTGGGACCAGACCCATAATATGGTCTTCCTTTGTATCCTTGTGAAAGGAATCAGAACCCTTTTAGTTTAGTGCCACTAAATGGGACACATCATACATTTTAAGGTCATGTGATGAGGACCAAACCATGATGCTTAATGTCATGTGGAAAAGACGTCTGGGTAGATGGTCCCTAGACATTGTTTGGTGTGAGACTTATGCTGAGGTGGCCCAAGGAACCTGGAAGGAATGTGGGATCCCATGTTATACATGACCCTACTAGGAATGTGGCCCAAAGATAATTATGTTTGATTTTGAGATGTTGGGTTTTGACCTCATAGAGGCTTCCTATGTATCCTATTTGGATCGGAATCAAAGCCCACATAGTTTGGTTGTGTGGACCAAAACCTATAGAGGCCCTATAAAGGTTTTTATAGTAGGTAATACAATGATTTGGGATGATTGAGTTGGGTATTATAACGAATAGGTGGACTTGGTTCATAGATACATGGATTTTTGGACCCACGCCTATGGAGGCCCTCTAAAGGAATGTGGGAGTAAGATCCAAAAAAATATTCTATACCAATACATGCATATGACTACATGGATTTCAATATCATAGCTAACCTATAGTCCAACATGATTCATTCTTGACTGTGGGAAACATTAGTAATAAGAAGTTCCTGAAAACCGCAAAATACTTCTTCTTCGGGTTGAAGAGGCTAGGGCTAGGAGGGAATAAGAAAGGGCTTTGAAAACCCCATTCCCTCTCCCATTTTGTATCTAGGATTGTCACATGAGAGTACCCATCTAACTACAAACCATAAGAAATTGCCAGTGGATTAATCAATGAGGGATTACCCACTCTTTGTTCAAAATAAGAGAGGAGGACACAACATTATCCCTCAAAGGTAAATTCAAGTATGATCCTCTCCCTCCCCACCTATAACTAGAGGTCCTCATTCTTATAGATTACTAGGGAAGGACATCATCCTGGACCTTGTATCAAAGACCGAGAGATCCCTAAAACATCCCCCCATGGTTGGGGTCCTTCTGACTGATGGAATGCATAACTGCATTCACCCCTATGACCCTACCCACCAGGTATGAAAATTATGGAATGCCTCTAAATAATTGAATGAGAAAACAAATGTGAGACAAATTGGTATGTCTCTCGCTATGGTAGTGAAAGGTCCGAGGCTTTTGTAGAGGCTCTAATTTAGTCCCTTTTATATAAAGGATCCAAAGGAATGGGATCCCAACCATTGGTGTCTTGAAAGGGGGATTGGAATGCGTCTCAAAAAAGTCAAGTCTTGGAAAGAAAAAGGTGCTTCGCCATGGATGACCTGGGAGGAGTTGAAAGTTATTTTTGAAGGAGTATGTATGTGTGAGTAAGAGGTTACTTGGGTGATGGAACGCCTGGGAAACAACACTTGGGTGATTCCTTACTCTTGGAACAAGGGGTTTCTTCATGTCTCCCTAGAAGGGTATCAGGTAGATCCCAACCTTGGGGAGGGACCTTCATGCTAGTGGTTGTCAACTAGTGGATAAGGGGTCTTCATGTAGGTGTTTTGTGTTTCAGATCATGGATGGAATTTGATCACACTATCCCCCTTAATTATCACTTCTCTTGGGATTTGGAGAGATACCTGTAGGATTTCTGAGGAACTCGGAGAAGGGGGATGTACGACTAGAGTTTGAAGGCTTCCTCCATTTTTCTAGTCCCTCAAATAAGGATCCCCAGGGTTATACTTAATGGAATATATGGGACCCTAGTCGTAGGAGGTATCCTGCATTGGTACCCAATGTTGGTACCCCATTTAGGTGACTCATGTAGTAGTGTCTAATCTCGTGATCCACATGGGTGAGTGGGGATGGGGGGCGGGGAGTTGCACAAGCCTTATAGAGAACAGGTTGGGTGTGAACAGGCCAGTTAAGGAGAGTTTGATTGATCCTTGTTTGGAATCTTCACCTCTCTAACACATAAAGTATTTTCCATTAAATCTTTTAATACCTTGGGAAAAATTGGAGTGTCAACCCCCTCCCCCACATCATAATTAGATTCGATATGAAGAAGAGGTTATAATCCAAAGGTATAGGGTTGAAAAGATTACGAAGTTTTCATACGTCACCCACGTTAGTTACCCACGTAGGTCAGTATTGTATGTACTATATGCAGGTCTGATTTAAAGACTAGTGGTGTTTATATATGGGGTTGTAAATCAGTCATTTCTTACCTCTTTTGATTCTATACTTTTTCTCATGTTTCAAAAGTCATCTGTTCTACCTTAAAATGAACTTCCTCATGTAAGTACACTATACAACCACTTGAACAACCAATCAATGAGGGATCACTTAATTGAGGGGCCAACATGAGGGATCTAGTCAAGGTTCTTATGTGAGGAACTTGTTCATGAGGACTACACGAGGGACAATCCTTTTCCAAATTTTTTGAACTTTTTGAAATCAAAAATTCAAATTTAATGAAAAATATCGAGGTATCCTTGTAGGTTTTTAATGGCTACCCCAATTGATTCTCATGAAAAATATTTTGTACGTGTATCCGAGATGCTCAAATATATTGGGATAGATTAGAATGAAATGTGTGATTCCACTCTCATAGAACTAGTGAAGAAATTGAAACCACATAAGTGTGAGTATATATGAAGTGACTATCTACCTCTATACGATCATGGACTTCATAGAGTCTCTATCATCCTGAATGCTCAGAGTTACCTTCTAGAGTTTTGGATGATGGAATATTCCAATTGTCCCACAACCAATTTATCATCTACTGTTGTATAATTAAAGAAACG
Source organism: Viscum album (assembly GCA_963277665.1). Classification (NCBI taxonomy): domain Eukaryota; kingdom Viridiplantae; phylum Streptophyta; class Magnoliopsida; order Santalales; family Viscaceae; genus Viscum; species Viscum album. The sequence continues at coordinate 768,553,213 of OY728125.1, read as the reverse complement.
AACAAATCCTACTTCATGTTTGATGAACTACAACCATTGTACCTCAGATATAAATCCTTACTTCCAAGAGTCGAAACCTCATTATTATGAGTCAATGATTTGTGATTCTAAGAAAAACTAATCACAAATTTGGTAGGAGTAATAGGGATTCATCTATGGAGGGGGAGTTAGACCTAAATGGATGTGGGCATACAAGGTGAACCAAAATAGAACATAATTTAAGTATGAGATAAAAGATGTCAGTATTTATGAGGGTTTTTGGGTGGGGAAAACTTATTTTTACAAGAACCTGGAAATCATCAATGAACTGTTGAGTTGATAAGCCCCCAAACAAAGTATTTTCATATGATGCATGGAGAAGTTGGCATTATCCTATAGAACATCTACAAGATCTCTAGAGGCCATATTATAGGGAAGTTTTATGATGAGTTTATCCCACTAAAGAGAATTTGGGATGACTAAAAGGAAATCAATTTTGTCAAATTTCCATTTTAAGGTGGCTCATAAGGTGCATAAGGAATACCCTCATCTAAGGGGTGAAATCCATCCTAAAGCATGGATGAAGGATTTACTTGATCTAGAAGGATAAGGTACCACTGGTCAGTACCCTACAAGATTCCCAACCTCACAAAATGGGAGTACTCCTAGAAAATTATATCCTATATTGAAGTAAGGATAGTATACCCTTTGGAGTTAGAAGTTTAGGTATGAGGTTTATGCGAAGACCCACTTGGATGGATTTCTTGCAATATAGTTAAGTATCTACCTGCTACTATTCCATTAATATAACAATGGTGTGAGACCAAGGAAATTTTTTATAGCTTCCAAACTAGAATGAAGAAGCCAAATAAGGTTGTAATCCACTTTTCTAGAGAAGATATACCAATTTTTACTACATGTGTACATCGAGAATGCCCCATGAAAAATTATAGGGCCTTTTCAAGTGTTGTGGGAGTTTATCGTATCCCACTTCATCTCTTATGTTGCGCTAAGTGAAGTTTAGATCCCTAAAAGGCGGTTCAACTTTTTTCTCTGGATGTTTTTGGTATCCAGCCTTTATGCTTAAGATGAAAAGAAGTATTAAGTATTCTAAACATATTATAATAGTTAAAATTATTCCCATATGATTATCCACCAACTGGGACATTTAAAAACAATGTAAAATCAAACAAAGATCTATGGTCTTATATGATTTCATTCATAGACAGCATACATGTGTCCTGTATTGACAGAAAGATCATATATGAGGCATATTATCCACATATATTTACCAAAAAATTCAAGTGTTTGAAATAGTATAGTGTCTTCTCCCAATTATTGTTCATATTTAGATACACCTGATGGTGTCATGGAAATTCAAGATACTGATGGAAGTGGTGGTGTACCAAATTTGAATCATGTTTCCTCTGTTGGGTACATCAACTGGGCTGGAATCTGGGTATTCCAGTGCTTAGATTTTGTTATAGCCCCAAGGGGTGTTAATGAAAGGAATTACTTGATTCACAAAAACTAAAATGGTTGGTCTTGGAATGTGTGGAAGGAATGTCTAATATGAAGGTGAAAATCATGATGCTTGAATTTTTGAAATAAATCTTGATAAAGGGATACCGAGTAGGCTAGGGGTGAGAAAACCACATCTTCTAGGCCAAGATGGTCTAGTAGTCATCACCAGGGGGAGGCTTGGTTTCTAGTCACCAACTATTATATGAGTGTAGAGAGGAATGAAAAGGCATAAAATAAAAAATATTCCAATTATTCCTCACATCCAATCACATCAGTACCAGATTATATGTGACCCCTGGTGATCCAGGATTTGCAGGGAATAACTTGAAACTTTAGAGATATGTGTGTATTTATCCAGGATGGAGTATGCATCTTGGAGCTAGGGGAAATCTTGGAACCCTATTATATTCACCCCTAATTTTTTTTACTATGGTGGGAAAATATGTTCGGGATCGAAAAATGATGATATATGAAACTAAAGACTGGATACCGACTATAAAAAGAGTATCTGATATGTTGGATCGAGCTTCTATTGAGGGGGTTACTGGTCACTCAAATGAATAATGGGATGACTATGTCGACACAAGTGAGGTATGTCTCCTTTGTACGATCTATTTTTTCTACTTCATGCACCATCATTAATTTTGATGGGATCTATCTTGTAGTTTAGAGGAGAAGAAGAAGATCCACAAAAAATGGCACTCAAGTCACCAAATTATGGGTCCATGGGAACCCCCATTGATGTTTTGGATGAGTCTCTTGAATCTCCAAAACTATACCGAGGTTATAGGATGATGTTGGAAGATATAGAAGGAGGGTCATCTTAACTGCCACCTAAAGTGCATGTTTCTGAGAGGGATGATATGCGCCCCTAACTTTCTCAATAGAAAAAACAAAAGAGGGAGTAGGTTTTGGCTCGACATATGCACCGTAGTAAGTATTTTCAGTAGCATTTAAATATTACAACTAACCCTATATACTTGTTTGAACAATCATAAATTTTATAGGATTTTAATCTATTTTCTCCCTTGAGGGGTCTAGTACTGATCCATTAAGGATCTACGGGAACATCACGGAGGAGGCCCAAACTCGTGATGATGAATACATCCCCCTGATGGATAAATTGATAAGATATGTTTTAGCATATGCCCCTATTATTGAAAAGAGGGGAAATGTTCATGGTAATCTGATATGTATAGCATAAGGTGTCATGTTTTAGTTATTGACTTTATTCCATATAATATGTCAAATCTACCACATACAATGGAGGACCTAAGATAAGCACCACTATCCTCGTGTCCACTCTAGAAGGGGTTGTTAGGGATCTCAGTTGGTATAATGAAGGTGTCAGTGTTGACCTTGACCCTATAGGGTTTTAAGGTGTTATTTCTACTAAGAAGTTGGTAGAGAGAATCAAATGCTGACCCAATTCAGGTCTTGAGAAACATGTCTCAGATACCCCTATTGGTGAGGATGTTGTGAGAATTAATGAAATTTTAAATTAAATAATAGAACTTGAGTATAAGTTAAAAAATATTAGTATTCCTAATGATTTGGAGGATTTTTGAGAGTTTGGTATGTCATTTAATGGATGTATGTTTTCTCATTCTTTCATTTTTCAAATAAAGTCAGCCAGTTTTCACTTGATGTATTAAATATGATTTAAAAATACATATCATTTTCTGTGGATAAAATTTCTATATAAATTCATGAATAAGGTAAACAAGTATATAATACTCCCATTACTGAGGTAGTTCTAGTTTAGAACTCCAAAGTCGAATATTCTTGAGAGCCATTGATCCCAGTTTCTGTACAAACTCAGGAGGGAATTCATTCTTAGGTGGTCCTTACCTAGAATTTTGAGGGTGAGAGTACTAGTGAGGAATTAATCGTAACATTTTATCCAAAAATTAGTGAGTTTTATTAAGCGCTTTGGTTTCATAACTTCCATTTCTATCTGTTAACCTCCAGATGTTTATGAGGTGTTCCATTTTCCAACTAGTTCCATCGACTTCGATGATTGGCTTTGAGAGGGAAAATTTTATGATGATTCATCCAAACCTGGTAGGAGAAACTGATGCTACCATGGAGGGTGTGAAATAAGGTTACTTATTGAGTGAACTAATCCTAGAGTACTAATCTCCCTCAGAGTGAAACTCTGACTCAGACTCAGAGATGCATGATAAAATTCTCAGTACACGTTGTGTCATTTGGTGATACATTTGGAAGATAGCCTTGGGGATACCTCTTGAAGAACTACCATCACAAATTTTCTGAATTAAAATTATGTTTTCAATATTAGGGTATGGAATGTCTAATTTCTGCATGATCCAAAATTCTATAAATTCAATCATTCAATAAAGGGAAGATGTGTGAAGGTTGTAGTAGATTAGGGAATAGTAAGCAAGCTAGTTTAAAGATCTCAGGGTTGTTGTGTCCTAGTCAGAGTTGAATAATTCCATGGATATGGAGGAGAATAAGAACCATATAGAAAAATATTCCCTCCAAGTGATAAGTCTTAATGAATAAATTAAAACCATATAATGGTCCAAATAAACCATTCATTGAAGAGGGTCTCAACACAAGGTTAGGAATATGTGGATGGAGAAAAATAAAATATTTTTCCTGATGAAGATTACAATTCCAAAAAACTATATGGGTTCTATAAAGATGTATAAATTCTCTAGATATATCTCAAAATCAGTCCTATATCAAGGAACACATTTATAATTTGGCAGAGAGATACCATCATGCGGAATTTGTTCTTCATTTTAGAACATAAATGAAAAGGATTTTCACTTCCAATCACCTATTCCTACATTCCTATCTTCATCATAATCAATATAACTACAATGATAAGGGTGATGGTTTTATCTAAATTTTACCAATTTATTCGGACCTAGTGAATGTATTTCGACTGTTTCTAGGGCCATATGAGAAACCCTATAAAATTTGTGCCTTTTTTGTCGTCACCCTGAATTTTTACTAAGTCTGGTATGAGAAAGAATTAGCAGAGAAGACATGAATTTTTATTGGGAATAACTTTTTGGGTTTTCTTCCAAACAAGTTTTTTTCCTCTTATATTTTCATTTCATGGCTCGTTACTAATCCATGCAGAGCATAGGTCTAGAGATATGAGACTTGACTTTTACCCAGAGTTCCCTTTGTGGTTCTTCAAATTAGATACTACTATTTATATATTTTTAGACTATTTAAAACATTGAATACTAGAATAATTTAAATGGTGTTTTAGGTAAAAAATCATTGACCATGAGTTATGAAATTATAACCCAAACAGGTCTTGTTAGCTAAGAATGTTCTGAAATTCTTCAGACACCTGAAGGGGAATTTTGAGTCATGATTTAGTGATTCCCATATCTAAAACATGATAAAAGAAAATTATGTAAGGAATGTCCACATACCATGTTTTAAAAGATATTTATATCACCATATTTTTATGTCATATGGGAAGGGAGGAGATCTATCCTTGGGAATAATTTTCTAGTAGTTGAAAAACCGTTTTGTGGGAGACTATATACAAATACAACTAAGGTGTATTATTGAATATTCAAATAGTATAATCCTCTAGGTGATAGTCCCTTATAGTGGGAAACTTATGGAAATACAACTAGGTTGTATTATTTCATAGTCAAACAAAGGTATCCTCAAAAATTCTAACATTCTATTGACAATGGCTGAGAAGTTTTCAAAGATTCAGATTTCTCAAGACCACGATGGGTGGTTTTCCATGGAAAGTTGTTTGAGAATGAAGAGAGAATTTTTATTATGATTTTACATAAATGATAATCTGCCCCTATATGAATTTGAATTTTCTAAATGAGGGTAAATTATGTTAAATAATATATGTCATGGGGAAGTACCCTCTCTAACAAAATTTGAATCATCATGCAGTTTAATGTCATGTGAATATTATATTGACTGCACATTTTAACATCTTCAGATGGGGACATTATTGTATAGTTTAACATATTGTGACTAGAAAGTTTATTCTATGTAGTTTAATTTCAAGAAAAAAGAACATTGGGGGCTGAAATTTTTACACTTATAGCTCTAATCAAGATATTAGTGATTCTCCCTTTCATAGTAATCTATTCGGGAATGTGCCAAAATTTTTAGGTATGAAGAGGGAAGGTTGTATGCTATAATATGGGGGCCTCAAGATCAAAATACTGATATGAGATGAAAATTTGTATAGGGATTAAATATATAGAAGAGTTATCTCATAGGAATGAATGTACCTCTAGTTGATATGATCTTTTTGGTGGGTAACTTATGTTACCGTGGGATATTACTGTATAGTCAAATAATTGTATCCCCTATCCAACATGCCCTGTTTTTGGTGGATAACTTATGAAAATAAAATTGGGGAGTATTACTACATATTTAGACAAAGGTTAAATTATGATACTGAAATTCAATTGATTATGGATAGAGGATGTTTAGGGAGATTTATATTTTGTCTGACACAGAGTTTGTTTTGTGGAAGTAAAGTGTCTGAATATAGAAGGAGTATTTGAAGACAAATTACACAAGAATAGGGTAAAATATTTCCTATCCTTGTCTGACCAAAATACGATAATAAAGGATTTTTTATTGATTATGGGCCCTAAGATAGGGTCTAGGCATTGCTATTTATCTCATTTGAATGAGAATCAAGCCATACGTAGTTCTGGAAAACCATATAGTTTAAAGTATTATTGTCCGAAATTATTATACATTTTAAAATCACACAATGAAGATGATATGGTTCCTGTAGTTTTATTTCATATTATTAGGGCCAATATATTATGGAAACAATGAGTAATATGAGGCCTACCATAATAAGGATGTTTCAGAATACTTCATACACGTGGGAGGAAATTGTAAACCAAGATCTTGGGGGTTCTTGGATCAAAAAAACCGAAATAGGAAAAGAATGAAAGGGATGAACACATACTATGTTCAAATAGTGGGTTCAAGAATGATGTTGTTGAAGCATAAAGAGATATAATAGGCTTCTCCCAAGGATGATTGTGCTGGTAGTAGACAAACACTTTTTTTGGGTGGTTTTATGAAAATCGAACTGGTGAATATTACTCTATAGTAAAATAGTGGAATCCTAGGGATAAAAGGAACTTTTTTGGGTTATTTACGAAAAACTAAATTGGGTGTGTTACTTCAGAGTCAGAAAAATGTTTACTGAGGTATTATAAATTCTATTTTCAGTATCTAGAGAAGGATTATAATGATCCAAAATTGAACAAGGTGAGGAGTATGATGTATTAAAGGAAAATGATTGATCAAAATGGAATAATTTGCATTGAAATATTCCATTAAGTGTAGATTCCCTTTCATAGATCTGACTCACATGTAGGAGGTGAAATTTCCATTTCTTGGATGTACCCCTAAATGGGGGAACCCAAATTAAGATCTCTTTTATAGATATTAGTTTATATGTAGGAGAGGGGGAATTTTTAATTACCCCATGGATAGAAAAAGGACATGAGGTCTAGGCTTCACTATATATCTCATTGTACTGAGAATAAATCAACACATTGTTCTTGGGGAACCATGAAGTTTAATTTCATGTGGAAGGGACATCAGTAATACGATATGTGGTAGGGATGAAGGTGAATCGATGTGAAAAGTAATATTACGGATAAACCCAGGTATAAGACCTGAGTTTCACTACGTATCTCATTTGAGCAAGAATCAAGACACATGTAGTTCTAGAAAATATTCCACGTAATGATTGAATATTTATGTAGAGAAGGGGTTGATTTTTAATACGAGCTCAAAAAATGGGTTGAGAATCCATATTGGATCCTCTTATGTAGATCCAAATCATACTTTAAGAGAGTGGGGGATTTTCCCATATTGTGGCCAGACCAGGATGTAGGATCTAAGAATCCTTACATATCTTGTGGGAATAATAATAATAATAATACCATATGTAGTTCTTAAGTAACCATTCTGTTTAAAGTCATGAAACAAATATTTCTGGTGTGCTTTTTAGGGTATCACGAACAGGACCATAATAACACCAAAGTGAATTGATATGACTTGATAATGTCTATAATACTTTACTAAAACCCATAATCCCAAGTGAGATATTCCTGGTTTGAGAAACATGGAGCGGAAAAGTTTTCATCCACCACAAAAAGGTGATAAAAATGAAAGATAGGGGAATTTTGATTTTGTGATTGTCATACTAGGATTTATATAATCAGAGTGATAATAAATATAGACGTAGTTCTTAAAGAGGCTCCTAGCACAGGTATGACCCTTAAAAATGGAGGTGGCATTTTTTGTTATGGATGGACCCATGATTTGATATCTGGCCATCACTATGTATCCTATGATGGCATGAATAAATCAAAACATAGTTCTAGAAAAGGTGTGGTGGGATACCAGCACTAAAGATCATGACCCTCTTAAGCATGAATTGAAATGTTTCATAGTTTTACATCATGAAACAAATATGTGAACCATGTAGTTTTTTTTCATGAAATAAGTATTTTTCATATGGTTTAATATATCATGACAATAAAGTTATTCTATTTAGTTTAAATACTTATAGCTTATACTATGATGTTTTATTGTTTTGGTTCGTATGACTAGGACTATATAGTGTTCCTTTTAAGTTCATGCATACAAGACCATGATGCTATCAGTTTAATTTCATATAGGAATGGAACTTGTTTTAGGCAGTTTATCTTCTTGCGATGTGGAAGAAATCTAATGCTTTTTGAGGTCACACAATAAAGGCTTACTATACAGTCTAACATCATGTAGCTGACATGTATCACACTTTTTTTTACACAATGTACTTTTTGAGAATCCTCTCATTTTTATTGTCTGTATTAAGCTCTCCATCCATTGATATCAAGGAACAAGATCCATTATAGTGTACCTTGTTTATGGAATAAGGTCCCCCCAACTTTGGATCAAGCTTTGGATGCTTCTTCCCAAGTATCAATAGAGTCCTAAGGACTAGTACCAATTCTCCTTAGAGGAATTAATAGAGGAGTACCTTTTTGTTAAAATCCTAATTTGTCTAATTTTGATGGGACTTAATGTGATTCAAGGTATTCAATATTTTCTCATTGAGTTTCTCCAATTCATCTAGTATTTTTTTGGGATTTCTCATCTATGGATAACTGATCACAAATGGAAACATAGAGCATTGGAAATTGGACCTCAATGGAAATGACTACTTCTGTTCCATATACGAATGAATATAGGGTCATCTGTGTGGAATTACATGTGGTAGTTTGGTAGGCCCACTATAAATTCAAGATATAGTGGTTGTATTTGATATTATACTCTTGATATAAATTCTATAACTCATTAGAAAATAATAGTGTAATTTCTTATTAGTACTATATGAGGGAAAAAAATATTGCAATTATGTTGGATTTCATTAAGATGAAAATACTTTTTGACAAAAATTATTCTAGGGTTATTTCCTCAACACATTTGGATAATAAGTTAATGTTAGTTTAGATGTATTTAAATTGTTTGGTTGTAGATGGAAGATCCATATGTACGACCTCAATTACCTATATGGGAATATGGATAAGAGTATTTGAATATATGTAGAAACTATAGGGTTTGATGGATGAAGTTGGAATGAAATAGGAAAGAATTAAATTTCCTAGTGAATTCTATGTAATATTGCATCGTTGAAGGACAAAAGTATCCAAGACTTCATATTTCATTGGAGAGGTGAAACCCTGACTAGAGGGCACCAAAGGCTGCCACATGTACTTATTTCTTAACAATATTATTATCTTATCCATCAATGAATTTGATAAGGAATACAACAAATCATTGTTTATAAATGACGTTTTGATGATTTGTTCCATAATAAAGAGTACATTCGGTCACTCATCTTCAATTCTACTCATCTCTAGTTCTATCCAATGAGAGAACCGCATTTCAAATGTAGTCCACAATGGGTATCATCCAAATAGTCATGGGACCATATGGTTTAGGAATGGGACTGGACTAATTGATCTCTTCAATGTTGATATGATAAAAAGGTGACTCCATTCATAAGTGTGGGATGCTGATTACTATTTTATACAGGCTAAATCCATAGCTGCATTTTTCAATTCAACTACCTATAAATTCTATGATTGTGGGATGTGAGTCATTGTTGGCTCTGAGGGAAATTCATTTATTAACCCTCAGACATAGTCCAAGAGTGGGATTAACTCTTTATTTTTTATGGTGTAATTCCCATTAATTTTTTGATTAAAAACATTGAATATCCTTTCAAATCTAGGTGTCCCATGGGTATTTGAAGTTCCAGTTCTATACTTGTAATGAGGTCATAATATTCTACCTCATTTTTTAGTGAATAATTTTTATAATAAGAAGTAATAAGGAAAGTTTTTCTTTAGTGGAGAGAGAAACACAACTCCTAATACGAATTTGTTGAATTTGGGGTATACCATTATCTTCCCGGTTAGACTTCTGGATATGCTGTCAAAATAATTTTCCCATATATAGGTGATGTATTGGATAAAAAACATATCTTTATCTAGAAATTTTGTATCTAAAGATTCTGTTTCTAAAATTGGGTGTTCTATAAAATAATATGCCAAGGCCAAGCCTTTCACCACATTCTAAGTCACAAAATGTATATCAAACTACTAAAAAATAACCTCCCATTATAAAAATGTCCTGAGAATATAGGCATATTGTGGATATATTTGAGAAGGTTATTGCGATTAACCAAACTGATCTCATGGTGATACATGTAGTGCCTTAGTCTCTAAACTATAAAGATTAACCCCAATCATCTCTTCTCAATATCCAAATAATGAGTCTAAATGTCGATCTTGGTTTGAATAAGATAATAAATGTTGTTTTCATTATTGACATAATTCTTCTTCATGATGAAATCACCCAATGATCACTCTATGTATGTCACATTATAAATTAGTGGCTTCAATTCAATGGATGGAATTAGAACTGGTGGACTCAAAAGGTATTTCTAGAGACCTTAAAATTCTTCATGATAGTTTTTGGTCTAATAACACGTGACCCCATTCTCCATCAACATATTTAAGGGAAAACACATTAAAACAAGGTTGGATATAAATATCCAAATGCAGTTAAGGTGTCCCCATAAACCCCTAAAATATTATAGTTTTTCAAGTGATGAAATATTGTGGATAGAACTTGTCTTCTCGAGGTTGAATTCACTGCCATGATGGAATATATAGAAGATGAGAAATTTTCCCAAGGTTACCTCAAAAGAAAATTTCAAGGGGTTCACATTTAAGATGTTCTATTTTAGTTTATTGAAGATGGTATCAAGATCAATGAGGTTGTTTGAATGATATTAAGAAATAACCAATAGATAATCAATGTATCATATCAAAAATTTATCAAGGAAGGGTTTGAAGATGTGATGCATGGAACATTGGTATGTGGTTCAGACATTGTTCAAGCCAAATGGAACTACCCCATAGTCGAATAATCCTTGGGGGACCTTGAAGATGGGGGATTATTCATCTTTAGGGGTCATCTAAATTTTGTTATACCCAGAATATCCTTCCATGGATAAGATGGGTTGATAACCAGCCATTGCATTAATCAATATATCTGTTATTGGATTTGGGAATTCATATTTTATATAGTGCCGATTGAGATCTTTTAAGTCAATGTATTACCTAATTTTTCCATTCTTCTTCTTTTCGGGGATGATTTTGGCCAAAAATTTCTGATACTAAACCTCTCAAATAAATTCGTACATGATAATCTTGTCCACTTCATCCTCAATTTTTGAGGCATGAGTCAGGTGTGTTCTTATAATTTCCTATTTGTATGCATTGTGGTCTTCTAGAAATCCTAGTCAATGGGTAGTCACCTCAATATCAAGACCTAGCATCTTTGTATAATTCTAGGTGAACAAGTCCTGAGGGTGCTTTTGGAAGGAGGTGTATACCTCTTTTTATTCGGAAGTAAAGACCTTACCGATAAAATTGGTCCATGGATCTTCTTCAATATCTAGATTTATTTCTTTGAGTTCATAAATGGTGGTTTGGATACCTTCCTCAGATGTTGGAGGGGTATCCTTGAGGTTTTCCTCCTCTTTCTATTCCTCATTCTTTTCAACTTCTACCTCTGACTTGTTCTTAATGAAAGTTGGTGATGAAGAATATTTGTTGTTGATAGTGGAGGATTCAATATTTTGACATTCATAATAAGAAACAACTAATTTAAACCTAAATGATGATGTAAGGTCCTTTTGAGGCTCTAAATTGGAAGTGAGAGATAGATAATGAGAATGTTCATTTTTTCTTAATGATGTGGAAACCTAATAAGACCCAATTGATGGGTCGTGGTTTTGTTGAAGCTCAGGGGATGGAATGAATAAATTTTAACTAAGGATTTCAAAAATTTCTAGAGATTCTATGACTTTTTTGATGTTATTGGGTTCAATTTTTATAACTAATATCATGGAATGCATTGAATATGTTTTTAAATTTGGAACCACCTATTTGATCTGATTGATGGTTAACACATACTCTACACTCAGTTACTTGAAGCTATTATCTAGGGTCATCTTCAGATTGTTTGGGGTATTGATTCGATCAATATTGTTGGTCATGGGATAATTACCTTCCCTGTGGTACAATCTTACATTAATTTATTGACATCTGTATGATTTAAATTAGAATTTATCACCATGTAATGTCCCAATTTGAAAATTTATGAAATATTTGAGGAAATGGTGCAATGATGAGGGAATATCCACATGGTGATGTAACAAAGGGATTATCTACAGAACATTAAGGCTATATCATTTTGTATAATCAATAATTCTGAGTCATATATGAGATCCTATAACTATGTCGTAATCTTGATTTCACCAAGAGGCTTCTGCTCGCTCTTGTCATAACCATGTTGCGTTAGAGATGAGGGAAAAGTGAAAATCTTTGTAACCTAGTTGATGAAGTTTTTTAACCTAAATTAGGTTGAATCAGGAGCCATTATCAATGATGGTTCATCAAATATTAACATTATTTATCGTTCCAAATAAATAAAAAGGTCTGATGTACCCTTGTGTGATGGAATATTTTCCTAGATAGGTAAATGATATGATCATGTATAATTATTCAAGATCTATATTTTCAATATATACATTAGCATCAAAAAATTTACCCTAAAATCCTTGAGGGCTTGAAAAAGTATATATGAGCGCTTCCCAGTGCTATTTTGAGAGACTCAAAACATCCAAGACCGACAACTTGGCTAGAACTAGAGATAATTTGTTTAAAATATAATACTAATAGGATAAATGTCTACACTTACCATTATGGGGATCCTATTTTTTAGAAACTTTAATAACTAAAGTATTTGAAGTAGGTGGATTGTCCCTTTAAACTGGAGTTGACTGCACTTCTATCCTTGGTGGATTAGGTCGACTTAGTCTGCATGCACACCAAAGTTGATTAGGTGAGAGTGTCCCCTCTAGTAGATCTTCTAGGTTTATCAGGTTAGGGAAAACCCTATCACGTGTGGAGGTACATTATTTCTCTTTCTGAGATCATTTAAGGGCACTTCCATGAGTTTTGGCCATGTATATGGTTTGATTAGGGATATGGCTAGAGTATTTATTTATGACACGACCAAATCTAACCCTATATCCTCATATCTGGTGGATTATTCACATAACCCCCTAATAAATTGTGTATAATTATGTATCATAGTTACACTCATCATCTAAGAAGGGATCCATTATGTGAATAATATTAATGAATCCAAATATTAACTCCTCACTTGATTATGATTTTTTTTGGTAGGTAAACTATTGTTGTAGTATTTTGTGGGGTGGTGACTGTTTTTTTGGGACTTATGGAATGATGTATGATAGATTCAAATACAATTTTTTCCTTGTTATATGTTCATATTACTATGTTTTCTTTCCTCTATTTCATCTATATTTTTCTGAAGACTGGATTCTCTAGGAATGTGGTGTCGTTGAAGTTGGCTATACTATAGAAGAAGGAACCAGGGGAATAGTTTAATACTTCAAATATTGTCTAAAAATATTAGGATTCTAGTTGATTTTCATCCTGGACATCTAATCCTTAAAATTATTTGTACCCTTGATATTATCTTCCTGCCATTCATTCTCATCCTCTTTATTGGAGGTAGAAACACATCCTAGTTGTGCAGGTGGCTTCTCTAACTTCATTTTCCCAGAGTCCACCATTTTTTATAGGAAATATTTGGAAACAAAACATTTCTAGATGGTATTACCCAATGTCTAGTTGAAGGGTAAAGAGGTTAATATATCTTCGACACAATCTTGATTGGACTTATTGGTCATTGTCAACTTTATCAAGTTGTTATCCAATGACAAGATGAAATAACTAGAGACTTTGTTTTTTTGGAATGAATAAAATTTATTCTAGAGTCCCTCAAACTATTTTGTCATCTGCACACTTTCTTATCTTGACAAGGCATGAATTTTTGTTGATTCTTAGGAGGGGAGACCACAAGATATGGTGTGGGCTTTGGAGTTGGAGTGGGTGAATGGGGCTGTTGAAGTGTAATGGTGGAAGCCTCAAATTTCAACATTCTCTTTCCTTGAGCTGATGTAATTACTAAGGACTTAGCCTAGGATCAAGAAATTGATTCTTTCATTATTTTTGAAATTGAGGAAAGATCCTGAAACCCACCTTTATATTTTATAGAAATGAGTGGTTTGCACAACTCGTCATGAAGATTATCTATATAAATGGGCAATAAATCATATATAGGAAGCTGTATTATTAGGATTTTTTTTTCAAACCATTCAAATAAGTAATGAAATCCAAAAACCTCTCATTATCATGTTGTTTTTTGTTTGAGAGATCAAGGACTATTTTCTTTAGTAGCATTGGTATTAATTGGAAGAGAAAATTTTAATGGAGATATTTCCGTTCTATGATTGACTATGATGGAAAAATAGCATACCATAAAAGTCTTTACCTTAAAATGTTTTCACAAAGAACCTTTGTTTTATTGATTTCTGTTGTGTAGGGGTCAAAATCATGGGATAACATTGGGACATGAAATGTGTCAAATTCTACTATTGGCCCCCCGAGCTATTGAAAATTGAAAATATAGGGTTGTAAATGTTTGTTGGGGGGGTCAGATCAACCCATTCAGAGAATGTATTATTTTAAGTCTATACTGGTTAATGTCGCTCCTCCATAGCTTCTAATAAAGCTATTTGTGACTCAATAGTATCGATCATCCCTTTAGGAATGTCTAGATGAGTAGGATATTGAAAAAGGGTACCAATAGGTTGGGTGAACTATGGAATCCATGTTGGTATATTCCATGGGTAACCTGTAGGGGAAGGTATATAAGTATGTGGCTAGCCCTGTTTCGGTTGTCTACCCAATAGAGGGAACTGCCGATCTATTTCTGAGGGATCAAAATATATTGGTAGTTAGAACCACACATTGAGCAGATGTTATGGATCTATCTCGATTACTACGGTGAACCCTCTTTGTTGAGGTATGCTTGTTGGGAATGTGATTTGAGGATATATTTTTAAAAAAATATAGCAAGAAAGTTTCCTTCATTTAGATTTGCAATGATGGTTCTGAATTATTTCATCTATTTATAATTCTGAGAAAATATTTCCTCATGTATAAGGGGTTCGAACTCTTTGGGAAGTGGGTGAGGCTCAACCATACCTTTACCATTTTATTTGGTGGATGTTTTAAGAGGATGTAATAGTAGGGTGGTTGAGGGAATTCCCAAATTCAGATCAATCATTAGGTTCTGAGTATGCACACCTCCTTCAATTATTTTGGTGTGGATCATATTATGAATCAAAACTTCTTCTTATTGTTCCTCTGTATTGGCCTCATTTTTTCTAGGGTTTTCAGGTGTGGTGTTAATGATATCCAACAATTCATAACAAATTTTAATAATTTCATCAGTCTCTTTGTGATTCTACCTTTTTTTCACCCTCCACGAGGATTTTTCCTCTCCTTCACTGGTTATCTTGGAGCCGTTTAGTGTATGATAATATGAGGGGAATCTTCTTAAAATTGTTTTTTTTTTCATTTTTCCAATGAATATATCGAATCACATGACGGGTTGAACTAGAATGATTCATTTTTCAGCATCCCCACTAATCAGTAAAAGATTAACTTCAACTGAGGAAGAGGTTTTTGAGGTAAAAAATATCCCATACCTATGATATAGGGCTATTCCTGCTCTATTTACACTACTATTAGAGCATGGTTTTATGACCTCGAAGGATGTATTAAAACCCCCTACCTTATAGGGTTGGGTTGCTCATGGATTTCCAGGGGTACTACTGCCATGGATGTATTCTTGATTTTACAGAGTTCAGTTCAAACATGGGTTGGGTGCATAATACATTTTTCACCTAAACCACCTTCTTTTGAAAACATTTGCACCATTTGGGACATTTGTTCTATCTAGAGATTGGCCTCCATTAAGAGGGAAGAATTCTCTATATTTTTAGATTCTTAATGCAAATGTATGTCAATGGATCACACTCTTCTGTCTAGACATTGGTGGGAATCGGTTAGTGCCTATTTTTGATACCTTTGGTTGAGAATTGAGTCCATTTGTTGAAAATGACATAAAGTTATGAAATTGAATGATGTAAACTTTGGAAGAATTTACGGATTAGTAAGTGTGGTGAAATGCAACGTTCCATGTTCACCCCATCCTATGATATGAAAACTATATGGGGAATCTGCGATTAGAAGATGCAATTATTTTAACAAGCCCAGACATGTGCACTAAAGGGATCTCTAATTTTTCCCCGATTTTGGATGTTGTGCAGTTAGGAGAGCCACCAAATAAATTTGGAATTGTATATAATATATTACCTTAACATGGATTAGATATTCATCCTAAGGTAATAACTGTTCAATTAAGTGAAGAAGGGTGTTCCATATATTGAGGTGGATTTAATGCATGAAATATTATGAAAAATCCTATGAAATGAAATATTGGGGATTGGATAAAGGACAGAATATGACTGGAACTTCATTTTTATCCAGCTGTTTCCTCATGTTCAACATGTCTCCTCCAACTTTTTCTATAGGTTCCTCAAACTGGTCTGACCAAAGTGGATGCTTCCTTGTGGATTTATCATAAAAATAAAGTTTAGTAAGGACTTCCCCTGTCATATCAGATGGAAGATGATCAAAGGGTGGTTGGGAGAATGACCTTAACCATGGTATATCTTCCCGATGGGAAATTATTTCACTTTTCATTGATAAGGAATCTGACATGAGTAGCCTCATTTTCCCAAGTACGTCATGGCATGAGGGTTTTCTCATCATTAAATCACCAAGTGGGTGTCCCTTTAAATGAAGTGAAATGTTACACTGGTGAGAAATTTTGTAGATAATTCCATTATGGGAAGGACTACCATTATGGATTGACATTAGACTACAAGAAAAATTCCTAAAACATATATTTTTGGGAGGAACTTCAGCATGGATGACAATGAGGGGAATAACTTCTTACTATTTTATCTTTTGGCCACATAGAGTGCTATCATAACTCTCATTTGGATATGTTCCATCGAGATCAATCATATTATGGACATGAATAAATCCTTCATGGAGAAGTGTCCATGTAGGACCTTAGAAACTTCTTTTAATACTGTGATAATTTGAGAATGGTAGAGCAAAATCTTCAGATTCCCCACATAAGAATTTGAGGTCATCAAGAACTCTAGAATTAAGTAAATTGAGATCATATATTGAATGTTGATTTTCCATTCATCTCTAGTGAGGATTATTTTTTGGTTCCTTCTTATAAGTGATAAGGCCAGCTTTATAGAGAATGTGTTTTTTAGGCACAAAATCTTGTTTATCATTCTCCTGTGTTATTGTCTGATCTTTTTGACAGGTTTCTAAAATTTTGGAAAGATTTTGTGCCTTTATCCAAGGGGACATTAAAATAGTTTGATTAACTCTAGTATTAATGGGGCAATGGTTCTTATCTGATTGTGTATTTATTGTAGGGTAATTTGTTCCACGAGCCTTATGAATGAGAGAATAGGTGTGTGTATAATCCAAAGTGAGATGTTGATAAGTCACCCCATTTGTGGGGATAGAGTGGGGTATCCACCCCTACCTCTTTCATTATGGTTATGATATCTTGATAGGTTTTTAGGATGTGAGAATGAATTTTCACCTTCATTTTCACTATTGAAAATATGTTCTTTGTAACTTCAACAACTAGAACAATTATATATACCCATTTTGTGGCTGGATTAGCGGTGAGTTCCTTCTCCTTTCTTCCATTTCCTAGTGTTGGATACTGAAAGTACATCGGTTCGGGGATAAAGATTTGGGTATGCCCTCTTTTCATTGACGGGACTTCTCAAATGATTTATCCGGATGCTGGTTGATGAGGTTACTATTAAGCTTAATAAATGAGGGAAGGAATGCACGCCTACATGTGGTTTTCCTAAACATTTGACTAGTAGAATTGATTTATGTGGGAATGTGTCTCTGTCTACGCATGGTTTTTAACATAATTTGATTAGAAGGATTCTTTGGATACAACTAGATGAGGCTTATAGCAGGCTTGGTTGATGTGGGAAGGTGTTTGTGAATACACACAGTTAGCCACTAATGTTGTCTATAAGGATTTATGGGTTCAGACATGTGTGTTGTCCTATTCTCGATTTTCCTCTTTATTTTATTATTAAAGATTCTTTGGATTCATCCAGATGAATCTACTGACAGGCTTGATTAGTGTGGTAAGGTGTTTGTACCTTCTCATAGTTCCCCAACAAATTTGATTAGAAGTGTTCTACGGAGGAAAAAAAGGTGTATCCCTCACTACTAGAAAAACAGGTATTTGCGATGGGATCCCGTCGCAAATAGCCCGTTGCTGAAAACGGCGTCGGAACAACATTTATTTGCGACGGGCCCGTCGCTAAAGCCGTTTTTTGCGACGGTCATTCTCCCCGTCGCAAATAGTACTCCGTATTTTTTGTAAAAAACTTTTAAAAAAGTTTTTGCGACGGGACCGTCGCAAAAACTGTTTTAAAAAAAAATAAAAAACTATTAATAATACCAGTATTTGCGACGGGCAGAGTATCCCGTCGCAAAAACTATTTTTTTTAAAATAAAAAACTATTAATAATACTAGTTTTTGCGACGGGCATAGTATCCCATCCCAAATACTATAAAAAAAAATTATTAATAAATTATTTTCATTAATATAATAATAGAATTATAATTCACAGATAAAAATAATTAATTATTAATAAATTATTTTAATTAATATAATAATAATAGAATTATAATTCAAAAATAAAAAATAATATAATATTAATAAATGATTTAATTAATATAATAATATTAGAATTATAATAAATAAATAAAAAAATATTAATAATTTATTTTAATTAATATAAAAATAATAGAATTATTTTACATTCAAATATTAAAATAATTCAAGTATTACAAAAAATATAATTAAATTATAATATTATAAAATTTTAATATATATATAAAATTTAATATTATAAAATATAAATAATAATATTATTCATATTAATATTGTTATTTAAAAATATAATATTATTAATATTTTATAATGAGACATAAACTACGAATAGAAAAAAAAAATAATTTGATTTCACAAATTTTATAACATAAGTATAATCTCTAATCTGAAGGAGGGGGGGGGGGAGGTGGGGGATCTGCAGATGGTGGTGGAGGAAACTCCATCCCTAAAGCATGAGTGAGTCGGTGCATGTACTCCATCTGCTCCTGATGCTGCTGCTGCCACCGACTCGCCTGCTCCTCGTACAGCTGCTGCTGGCGTCGACGCTCCTCCTCATGCTGCTGACGCATCTGCTCCTGCTCCTGTCAGAGACTCTCTATCTGTGCAGTCTGAGATCGCAACTGATCCTCATACTGTGTAGTAGAAGAAGATGCACGAGCTCCTCTCGACCTGGACGCCGACATCGCAGCACTGCCATAATAATCTCCGGGAGTCAGTCGAGAGCCGATACCAACTACCCGACCCTTCTCGAAGGCATACTAGGTGGCCTGCATCCATGCCGCCTCATCAAACTGACGGGCAGTGGTCTGATCTGATGACTCGGCCTGACTCTCATGCCGGGCCTGTGACGATGCGGCCTCATATGACTCCTATAGTTGCAATTTAAAATTAAAATTGTGAATATATTATATGCAGTTAATTTTTAAACTTGAAAACAAATAATTCTGACCACGATATGATGATGACGATCACCTCTGAGCTCCCCAGTAGCAGGATCACTATACATCCTCCGATATACGTCGTACTCTGTAATATCGGGGTGCTCGACAACCTATAAGAATAAAAAATAAACTGTTAATATTTATAGTTGTATAAAATATTTATAAATAATGTACGTACCAGATGCTGTCTATGAGTACTGAAAGAACGACTCCCAGCTCGATGATTCACCTCCTGTCTCCCCCGATTCTGCCTCCCCACCGATGATCTCCTCTGAAAGGCACCACTCAACCAGTGTGCACATAATCCATCCCATACATGGGATGAAATATACTCTGGTCGGTGTGCTCTACATGACTCGTCAAAATCTGACACTCCTGCTTTCTTCATCGCAGCTTTTCTTAAATTGTGCAAAAACTGACGAAGGCGATCACGCATGGCCACCTCCTATGCCTCGTGGATGGCGTCACGCATGGTATCCTCGATCGGATACCATAAACCCTACAAATAAATCAAAATATCAAGTTAGAAATGAAATAATTTTCAAAATAAGAATTATTTATTTACGTACGTACCAACCAATGGCCGAACATGGCCTGCTGCACATCAATGGGAATCTACTCCCATGTGGTCCACGGATGAGAGAAATAGCTGCGCAAAATAGCACTGCCCTGTCTGACTGCTATATGCGGAAAACTGAAAAAATAATAAACATTTATCATGTGAATAGATTAATGAAATCTTAGTCAAATACACAGGTTATCACACAGGTTATCACACCTCCGTGTGCGTGGATCAAACCCAAGACGTGGACGTTGCTCGGGGACGGGGTCAGGAATCATCAATCGTGCAAGACCGTTCCCCCTCCGCGTACTCCCTGGAGCACCTGCAGGCTGAGGGTCATCTGTCAGCAACTCATCCGCATCGAAAGTCAGGTCAGCATCCGTCAACTCACGAAATGTGGCGTCTTCCATCTGAAACAGAAAATGATAATGTTAGCAAATAATTGATAATTACTATTATATATACATATATACATATTATGATTGTATATAAATACCATGGAATGGTATCAGTGTTCATCTTCATCATCATCTTCATATATGTCAATGTCATCTTCATATTCCTCCTCAACATCATCGATATCCATTCGAGTTACAGTTGCTTCATCTCTTACCATTTCAAATTCATATGTGACATCATTAACATCATCGTCATCACCGACTCTTAAATGTGGGGTGTCGTCATCGATACTCATGTCTCTTTGTAAAAAAGATTGATTTTGAGTACTCTCTTGAAAAACTTCAATTATTTGCACATCAGTGGAAGCACATTCACTTTGACTAAACTGATTGTCTCAAATTTTGATTTTTATTACACTCCACCAATCAGTCAAGTCTCTTGATGTTGCACAGTACTTTTCATAATAAACTTGATATGCCTGTTGAGCCAATAAGAATGGTTCATTTACTGTGAGAACACTTTTACATTTAATATCGATGATTCCATGAGTCGGATGAACACGCGCGCCTCTCTCTGTATCCAACCACCGACATTTGAACATGGTTATGTAATGTTGTCCAAGATGACAGAGTTCAATGATTTCATCAAGTATGCCATAAAAGTCAACTTCATTTTCTCGATGATGAGATCCTCTCAAGCTAACTCCACTGTTCATTTTTTTTTGATTCCCCATATGAATGTGTGTGGAATCGAAATCCATTCACCACATATGCATTATAAGTTTTAACAAGTTTGGAAGGTGGGTTACTCAATACACACAGCCGTTTGTCAATTTTTTCAGCATGTCGAGACACCTGAAAATTTGTGAAATAATTATCAATATAGTAAACTATACATTGAATGAGTTGCTAAAAGATAAAGAATTTATGTTACCAGTTTTTGAAACCACTGAGAGAAATTTTTCAGTCGACGTTCTTCGAGAGCAGCTGCTATAATTTGTGGAATTTGTTTCTTGATATGATTATCATACAACCTATAAAAACCAAAGTTATTTACTGTAACATAAATGATAGAATAAGTGATATAAACACTTACAGTACAACTGATGTCATTTCTTCACAGTTGAGCAGAACATACGTATGAGCTCTCTGATGTTCATCATCTGAAAGCCAGCGTTCATAAACTCCACCAAAACCAAGCTCTGACTGGTTGAAAATAGATAATTGATTGTCGATTTCATCAATATTCCTCTCGTTCCGTCCCATTCGGTTGTGTTATGAAGGATACTCAGATTCAAAATAATGGGAGCAGAAAAAGGATATTTCCTCTTGCAAATAAGCTTCTGCAATAGATCCTTCAACAGATGCTTTGTTACGTACTTTTCTTTTCAATTTTTGCATGCATCT
Source organism: Viscum album (assembly GCA_963277665.1). Taxonomy (NCBI): domain Eukaryota; kingdom Viridiplantae; phylum Streptophyta; class Magnoliopsida; order Santalales; family Viscaceae; genus Viscum; species Viscum album. The sequence goes on along the minus strand of OY728125.1, from coordinate 768,531,086 downwards.
TTCAAATGGGTACATCCATCGAAACTGTACCGGACCTCCACATTTGGCTTCATATGGCAAATGTAACATCAAATGTTCCATTGAGTCGAAGAAAGACGGCGGAAATATTTTTTGAAGTTTACATATAATTACAACAACATCTTTTTCAAGTTTGCCTAGAGCATCATAATCTGCCGTAGCTGCACAAATTTCCCGAAAAAAATGAGACATGTCTGTTATTGAATCCCAAATCACATAATTCAACAGACCTCTTAATCCAATGGGTAGAAGTCTCTCCATTATAACATGACAATCATGAATTTTAATCCAGTAATATGACCATTCTTTACACATCTACCCAAATTAGAAGCACAGCCATCTGGAAGTCTCAAATCTGCAATCCACTGACAAAATAATAAACGGTTTTCTTTAGACAGTGTATAAGCTGCTTTTGGTTTCAGTAACCTTTCTATTCTGACATTCTCAAATAGTTCCAATTCTGGACGCCTGCAAATTTGGGCAAGATCTAAACGTGCATTTACATTGTCTTTTCTCTTTCCTGGCGTATCCAAAACTGTGTGAAACAAATTATCAAAACAGTTCTTCTCAATATGCATGACATCTAACATGTGTCGGACCAACAGATCAGACCAATATGGAAAATACCAAAATATGTACTGACAGCAGTACTCCACAATAAATTTAATTCATCAATCAATGGCTTCAAATAAACATCAATATTTTACTTCGGATGTCCTGGAATTAGTAAAGTCAAAAAGATATATGGCTCCTTCATCAACATCTATGGAGGTAAATTGTACGGAGTTAAAAAAACAGGCCAACATGAATATTGACTACCATAAGATCCAAACGGACAGAAACCATCAGTGGACAGGCCCAGTCTAACATTTCTAGCTTCTAAAGCAAAGTATGGATGCACTCTATCAAAATGTTTCCATGAATCACCATCGGCTGGATGATTCAAGCTTTTATCGGTTGAAATATCCTCTTTATACCATGACATCATTGTCACTGTATTCTTAGACATGAATAAACGCTGAAGTCTGGATGTAAGCGGAAAATATCTCAACTGTTTTACAGGAATCAAACCAGACTTCCCATGTTGTCCTTCTTTATATCTCAGTTGCCCACATGTAGGACAACCATCCAACGACTCATTTTCCCCAGAATATAAAATGCAGTCATTTGAACATGCATGAATCTTCTGAAAAGTAAGTCCCAAATTTCTAACCAGCCTTTTACTCTCATAGTAATTTGCAGGTAAAACATTTCCTTTGGGTAACAGTGTTTTCAGCAAAGAAAATATCTGATCAAAACAGGTGTTTGACATTCCGTTATCTGATTTGATAGCCATAAATTTTGCAACTACTTCTAATTTGCTCATCTTGCAGCCAGTATATAATGCATCCTCAGTAGATTTCAACAACTCATAAAATTCAGACGGTGCCAACTCAGCATTTGAAGCTATATCAGCCGGAGTTTCTGTATGTTGAACAGATGAACCTGCAACATCATGTACTAAATCTTGAAACCGGGATGAATCCGGAATCAAGTTGGTATCACCTGCTCTGGAACTACGTTCACCGTGTTGATACCAAAAAACATAATCTGGTTGAAAACCAAAACGCAAGAGATGTTCTCCCACTTTGTCAAACGTGTCAAACGTTCTTAATGCACATTTTCTGCAAGGGCATTTTATTTTGCCTTCTGAAACAAATTCTAGATTTGATGCCGCAAATGATAAAAAAGTCTCCACACCCTCAACATAACTGGATTTAAACCAAAACTGTTTGGATTTCTACGTTGATTTATCCATATGCGGTCACCTAATTATGATTTTTGACGACCTCGTTGTTCCATATTTCTCTATAAAATATAAAAGCATTACTGGTTTTGAATAATTTTTTAGTAAAAACACTCAAGTAAAGATTGAATATATTGAGAATAAAGCAAAACATGTTACAAATATTGATAATTTTAATATTATATTGATTTTTTATTATTTTAATAATACTAATATAATTTTTTCATAAACATTAATTATATAATAATATCATTATTACATTATTAGTATATTTTAATATTAATATTAAAATAACATAATTTTTTATATTATATACAATTCTCCTTTCATTTGTGTGTGTAGCATTCTGTCTCCACATGTAATATTTGCATTCACTTTCACCTCTCCATTGGCGAGTAAGTTGATAATTTTGAAAAAGAATGCGAATATTACATGTGGAGACAGAAAACACACAGATGAAAAGAGAATTGTATATAATATAGAAAATTATATTATTTTAATATTAATAATAAAATATACAAATAATGTACTAATGTTATTATTCGTAAATATTGGTAATTATTCCAAATTATTGATAATTATTCCTCATTATTGGTAATTATTTCTAATTATTGGTAAATATTTCTAATTATTGGTAAATATTGGTAAATATTGGTAAATATTAGTAAATATTGGTAATTATTGGTAATTATTGGTAAATATTGGTAAATATTGTTAATTATTGTTAAGTATTGGTAATTATTGGTAAGTATTGGTAATTATTGTTAATTATTACTAATTATTGGTAATTATTGGTAATTTTTACTAATTATTGGTAATTATTGTTAATTATTACTAATTATTGGTAATTATTACTAATTATTGGTAATTATTACTAATTATTGGTAATTATTACTAATTATTGGTAATTATTACTAATTATTGGAAATTATTACTAATTGTTGGTAATTATTACTAATTATTGATAAGTATTGTTAATTATTGTTAATTATTGGTAATTATTGGTAATTATTACTAATTATTGGTAATTATTGGTAATTTTTACTATTTATTGGTAATTATTGGTAATTATTACTAATTATTGGTAATTAATACTAATTATTGGTAATTAATACAAATTATTGGTAATTAATACTAATTATTGTTAATTATTACTAATTATTGTTAATTATTACTAATTATTGGTAATTATTACTAATTATTGGTAATTATTACTAATTATTGGTAATTATTACTAATTATTGGTAATTATTACAAATTATTGGTAATTATTACTAATTATTGGTAATTAATACTAATTATTGGTAATAAATACTAATTATTGGTAATAAATACTAATTATTGGTAATAAATACTCATTATTGGTAATTAATACTAATTATTGGTAATTAATACTAATTATTACTATTTATTGGTAATTATTGGTAATTATTGCTAATTATTGGTAATTATTGCTAATTATTACTATTTATTACTGATTATTTGTAATTATTCCTAATTATTGGTAATTATTACTAATTATTGGTAATTAATACTAATTATTGATAATTAATACTAATTATTGGTAATTATTACTAATTATTGCTAATTATTACTAATTATTTCTAATTATTACTAATTATTGCTAATTATTACTAATTATTGGTAATTATTATTAATTATTACTAATTATTAATAATTATTAGTAATTATTGGTAATTATTATTAATTATTACCAATTATTACTAATTATTGGTAATTATTATTAATTATTACCAATTATTGGTAATTATTGGTAATTACTACTAATCATTGGTAATTATTGGTAATTATTGGTAAGTATTGTTAATTATTACTAATTATTTTTAATTATTACTAATTATTGATAATTATTACTAATTATTACTAATTATTACGAATTATTGGTAATTACTGGTAAATATTACTAATTATTGGTAATTATTACTAATTATTGGTTATTAATACTAATTTTTACTAATTATTACTAATTATGTGTAATTATTCCTAATTTTTACTAATTATTACTAATTTTTACTAATTATTGGTAATTATTACTAATTATTACTAATTATTACTAATTATTGGTAATTATTGGTAATTATTGGTAATTATTACTAAGTATTGTTAATTATTACTAATTATTGTAAATTATTACGAATTATTGGTAATTATTCCTAATTATTGGTAATTATTCCTAATTATTGGTAATTATTCCTAATTATTGGTAATTATTACTAATTATTGGTAATTATTACTAATTATTGGTAATTATTACTAATTATTGGTAATTATTACTAATTATTGGTAATTAATACTAATTATTGCTAATTAATACTAATTATTGTTAATTATTACCAATTATTACTAATTATTACTAATTATTGTTAATTATTCCTAATTTTTATTGGTAATTATTGGTAATTATTGGTAATTATTACTAAGTATTGTTAATTATTACTAATTATTGTCAATTATTGGTAATTATTACTAATTATTTCTAATTATTACTAATTATTGGTAATTATTACTAATTATTGGAAATTATTCCTAATTATTGGTAATTATTCCTAATTATTGGTAATTATTACTAATTATTGGTAATTATTACTAATTATTGGTAATTATTACTAATTATTGCTAATTAATACTAATTATTGGTAATTAATACTAATTATTACTAATTATTGGTAATTATTGGTAATTATTACTACTTATTGATAATTATTACGAATTATTGGTAATTATTCCTAATTATTGGTAATTATTACTAATTATTGGTAATTATTACTAATTATTGGTAATTATTACTAATTATTGGTAATTATTACTAATTATTGCTAATTAATACTAATTATTGCTAATTAATACTAATTATTACTAATTATTGGTAATTATTGATAATTATTACTACTTATTGGTAATTATTACTACTTATTGTTAATTATTACTAATTATTGGTAGTTATTATTAATTATTGTTAATTATTACTAATTATTAGTAATTATTACTAATTATTTGTAATTATTACTAATTATTCCTAATTATTGATAATTATTGGTAATTGTTCCTAATTATTAGTAATTAAATGAATAATTACCAATAATTAGGAATAATTACCAATAATTACAAATAATAACATTATTAGTATATTTTATTATTAATATTAAAATAATATAATTTTTTAATTTATATACAGTTCTCCTTTCATCTGTGCGTTTTCTATCTCCACATACAAATAATACATGTGAAGACAGCAAACACACAGATGAAAAGAGAACTGTATATATATAAAAAATTATATTAATTTAATATTAATAAAAAAATATACTAATAATGTAATAATGTTATTATTCCTAATTATTTCTATTTATTATTAATTATTAATATTTATTCTTAATTATTAAAAATTATTACTAATTATTCCTAATTACTATTAGCTATGAACAATACTAATAATTTAAATTTATTATGTAACAAAACAATGTAAACATAATTAAATTACAACTAATTAAGAATAATTGAAACTAATAAAAAATTAAAAATAAATATTAAATTAAAATGAACATAAATACCTTGAAAATTGATCTGCTCTGATCGTTCTTCAAAACTTTAATAAACTCCGGAGAAAAAAATTAAACTGGAGAAAAACTGAACTTTAGAAATATAACTTCGAGAGAAGAAGAAGATAAAGTTTGAGAATGATTTGAAAAAAAGGGATGGGGGTATTTATAGGTTAGATTATTTGCAACGGGGCCCGTCGCAAATACCTCAGCCGAAATTTATTACGGTCAACGGGTAAATAGTTTTTTGCGACGGGTCCCGTCGCAAATAACCACCTGCCGACATACTATTTGCGACGGGGGAATATTCCCGTCGCAAATACCTTTTACCGCCGCCGGTTTTTTGCGACGGGAATATTCCCCCGTCGCAGATAAGTTTCCCGCGATTTGGCGCGGAATCCGCGCCAATCCTTTTGCGACGGGGTAAGCTGTCCCGTCGCAAAAGGGTACTTATTTGCGACGGGTAAATAACCCCGTCGCAAATAAGTTTTTAACAGGACTATTTGCGACGGGAATAAATCCCGTCGCAAATAACCCGTCGCAAATGCTCATTTTTCCCGTAGTGCCTATTCCCTGTTTACTTGTCACTTCCCTTGGTGATCCATCTTGCATACCTGGTTCTAGAAAAAATGGGATGGAATTCCATGGATAACACATGTATCATGCTGAGGGTTTACTGCTTCATGGTGTTAACAGAAATGGCTACTAAAACCATCCCATTTGGAAGGACCCATGTATATACTAGGTGAGGCTATTTATAGCCTATTGATATGCCTCCCCAATATAAGGGATGATCTGATTTCTACATTCTAGGGATAAGACCCAAAAATAGTTTGATACGGTGATTGGTTCTACCCAATCTAGACCACCGGTCTTTGTTAAGTGGATTATTGGTGGGGATTCATGATCTAGGGGGCTAAAAAGTAGCCTCTAGGGTTCAGATGGTACCATTTTTGAAGTACTCCTGGATTAGCACTATTAAGACCCAGTGTTGAAGATGTAGGTTTGGAAATGATGTCCCCTACATAAATTAGGCCCCAACACGAGTGGTATTTGAGGAATAGATGTATGAGAACTAGTGTGATACCATTTAAATTGAAGGGATTTCTTGTTGAGGGTTCCAATAATTTAAGTGAAAAACAAAAATAGGAAAACCACATCAAGGTAGAATCTCAATAAATGAACAGATGAATAATTGATTGTATTATTAGTTCCCTAATCATTTTGAGATCTAACAGGGCTTTATAGGTATATGAAAATATCATCTTGTTTAATGATTTACATTTGGCTCACCATTTTTGTTTTGTTTCCGAATACCATGTGAGGATGGAATGGAATTTTATGGTGTTTCTGGGACACATTTCACAGTATACACATACACCCACATCCTTTCCAAGAGGCTTCTAACGTGGTTTGTTATTAGAACCTGAAATACCAAATGGATCTCATATCTGTGATGGATCTGGAATATCATTCTAAAGTAAGGGTCTTATTGGGGAATTTTTACAATGATACTTAAGAACTCACATTGGTCGAGAGGATGGGAGGTTGGAATCATCACTTGTTTTTTTGGAATTAAATCCTAATCTAAGACATTGTTAATGATTTAAGATATATTCATGAATCCTTATTAAAATCCCAAGTATGATGTAGGTCACCCTTGAATTAACAATCAATTATTAGTATATATAAAAAAAGAAATTAGAATCATCTGTATGTATTCGAGCATCTTCATAGATGGAGATATTTGTATTTATCTAAGGATATCCATAAATGGTACCCTTTAATGAGATTATTAGAGATTATTTGGTCATTTATTGTTAATATTTTTGTGTTAATCCTCACAGTGGGGTTCCCTGATGTTAGTCATCATCTAGGGAGATGAGAGTTATTTTGATGTCGGGATCAGAACCATAAGATAGGCTTCCTACATATCCTTGTGAAAGGAATCATAAACCACATATTTTAGTTCCACTTAACAAGACACATCATACCTTTTAAAGTTATGTGATGAGGAAACAACTATGCAATTTAACGTAATGCGGCAAAGATGTCTAGGAGGAAGGTTCATAGCCAACTTTTGGTGTGGTACTTATGCTGAGGTAGCCCAAGGAACCTAGAAGGGATGTGTGATCCTAGATAAGACATGATCCTACTATGAATGTGAACAAAAAAAATTATTATTCATTTTTAGGTGTTGGTTTTGGACCTCATGGAGGCTTCCAACATATTCCATTTGAACAGAAATGAAATCCCATGTAGTTTGGTTATGAGGATGCACATCTATGAAGTCACTTTGAAGGTTTGTCTTACAGGGAATTTAACCCTTTGATAGGATTGAGTTGGGATTTATACCAAATAATAGTATCTAGTTCTTAGATACTTGTATTTGAGGACCCATGCCTATAGAGTCCATCTAAAGGAAGGGAAGAGGAAGATTTAAAAAAAAATATATATCGAGACACTCATCTGACCAAGTGGGTGTTAGGATCATTTCTAACCTTTAAGAATGTGTGATTCATGATCTAATTTTATAAATAAGAGGAAGTGAAAGATCCATAAACAACATGATACTTCATCCACATGTGGAAATTTCTGAGGCTACAGAAGAAGAAAAAAATAACTTTGACGTGCATGTTCCCTCTTCTGTTTCGTATCTAAGACAGTCACATCAGACAACCCATCTGGATAAAGCCCATAATAAAATGACTGGGGATTTCTCCTGGATGGATTCCCTACTCATGGATCTAGAAAATATACGAGGATATGATATTATCCATCCAGTGTAAAGGAAACCATGATCCTCTGCATCCCCACCCAGAATTGTAGGTCCCCGTTCTGAGAGAATACTAGGAAAAGGCATGGTCCTAGACCTAGAATCTAATACCAGGAGATCACTAAAACTTCCCCTAGGGTCAAGGTTTTCTTGATCAATGGAATTCATAATATAATGTACCCTGAGGAAATTACTCATCAGGTAGGGCAAGTTTGGTATCACTCAGATTGATGGAATGTGTAACCAAATGGGAGAAACACTGGTATGTCTCTCACCGTGGTCCTGAAAGTTTGAAGTCTTTGGTTCAGGAATCAATTTATTCTCCCTCAGAATAGGAATATAAAGTAAGAGGATCCCTAACATTGGTAGATTAAGAGGGGTTTTGGAAGGTGTGTCTCATAAGTTTAGTATTGGAGAGAAGAAGGTACTTCCCCCAAGGTGACTTGAGAGGAGTTGAATGTGCTTCATACATGGATAGGGCTGTGTGAGATAAAGGTACCTAGGGAGATGGACCACCTGAGAAACAACACTAGGGTGAGGACGTACTATAGAAACTAATGGTTTCCACATGTTTCCCTAGAAGGGTCTCATGAAGGTCCCGAGTTTGTGGAGGGACCTTTGCTTTAGTTGTTTTTAACTAGGTGGGAGGGGTCCTTAAATAGGTGTCTTGTGTTTCATACCCTAGAGTGATTTTGGTTCCATAATTCCACATAATTACCTCTTGTTTCTTGTTTTGGAGATATTTATGAGGAATTTTGGAGGACCTGTTCGAAGGGAGCTACATGACATGTGTTTGGAGGCTTCTTCCATTTTTCCAGTCTCTCAAATGAGGATCCCCAAGGCCCCATTTATATGAAAATATGGGACCCTGGCCAAAGTAGGTATCCCATATAGGTACCAGGTGTAGGTACCCCACATTGGTACCATGCACAGGGGTGAAGAATCTTTTTATCCTCATAGAGGGCCTACACGAGCCTTCTAAAGCATAGGATGAGTGCACAAACACCGATTTTGGCGGGTTCCCATGATCCTTGTTAGGAATTTTCACCTCTCTAACACATGAAGTATTTTTCATTAATTATTTTCATCCCTTATGAGAAAATGGAGTGTCAATAATTACCTTGTTTGACCCCTCCTCATAAGAGTGATTATGTTTGAACTATATGACCTTTAGATTTTGAACATTTGAAGGATCTGCTATATACTTATTCAAGAGGGATACATGGAACATGTCATGCAGAAAAGGTGGGTTTAGTGGGTGTGATTTTTGGTAGTCTATATCTTCGATATTATGAATAATCCCCAATGATAAAAATTTATTCAAGACATAGATTTGTATTCTTATAAAACCTCATGAATACCTTCCATATAGATATATTATAACATCTTGACCTTGATCAATTGACCTTTTAGAGATTGGGTGACACTAACCTTAGGTGGTGTAACCTAGATACCAAAGGAGGGAAATAAATTTAAAGGATGTAAGGAAAAATTGGGGGGATTATTTTTCCTTACATGCACATAGCCTATAAAAGACAATAGTGTAAATAATTATAAGACCAAATATGATACATAAAATGTAATTATATTGAAATTCCATATATATATATATATATATATTTTAAATTATTTGGGATTATTACGAGTCTGTGAAAATTTACAGCGGTTGATTCTGAGGCCCGATGTGCCCGAAATAGAATTTTGAAATTTTTTAAGGTACGTTCAGTAAACACACGAGTGGCATTTTCTATCTTTTTAACTGATGCTTAGACTAAAAATCTAAGGGAATTGTTGAATCCATAGCATTAGGATTTGATTAAGGGAGGCTTAATATTGACCACAGTAGGTCGGGAGAAAAAAGTTATCTTTCTGGACTTTTTAAAGAATAATAAAATAACATAAAATTGTTATTTTATTATTCTACCAACGGTTTAGTAGAGGTCGCGTGACCTATGAATTTTCAAGCCATTTAATGGCTTGACTCTTTGTTTTTGTAACCACACAATTGTAAGATTAAAAGGTTCCTTCATTAATGTACCTCATTAATATCTCATTTAATTAATCAACTTTTCCCCTCTATTAAAATTAGTCTTGGGTTTGGGTTTTTAAAATGGATGCGAGGAACCTATGATGAAGTGTCAAGGCATCTTCGACAAATGAAGAAAGAAATCGTGGATGGAAATGTCAGAAGAATCAAACCGTAAGCGAAGAAAGCTGACAGATTCGTCAAGCATGGATTCATCTTCCACAACCGCGACATCTCCTCCGAATCTGAGGTAGGGTTTTTGTTTAAATTCAAGTGAATTTGTTTATATTTCTTGTTATTGAAAGGAATGATGAATCGTAGAAGTATTGAACAGGTTATAGTTTATATATTATGAATTAATTGCTACCCGCTTGTTATGATGCTAACGCAGAGGGCACGAGCCAATCGAACAAGGCCTAGACCTTATGCTGCTTCGGTTTTGTCGTGTTCTTCATGGGTGAAAATTTAACTCCACGACAACTTGTATCCGAAAGCCATGCAGTGATGGCAGAATCCCAGGAGTCCCATAGGCACGTTTGGAAGGGAAACTAGACCACTGGAGCTAACCCGAGGGCCTGCGGAAGATCCATCAGCGCCGACGGGTGATGGCGGCGGCCGACATCGACCGACCATAGTGGCAGTGGGTGGTGCTCCATCATGCGCTGCGGAGGCAGCAGAGGCGGCTGACTCTTGGTCGGACACATTGGCTGAAGGCAGTGCACCGTCGCACGCCGCGGGGGAGTGGCCAGAACATTGAAGCTACGAAGAAGGCTAGGGAGACCTGTGCCCCCTGGGTCCCTCTGATAGGTAGGCAGTGGCATGTGGCACCACTGTTTCAAAAACTGAATGGATGAAATCCGTTTGGGAAGGGGGAGTAACCCCCCCCCCCCCCCATAAGGGTTGCCTGGCTGGCTAACCTCACCAGACATTGGGTGGGACGGTCTGTGGCCCAATTGGATGAGCCCGCCGTGGCCCATACCACTCGGTCCAGGTTGAGTTGGGTTAGTCTGACTGGGTCCGACTAGACCCAGACCGTCTTCGGCCCAGATATGCTTAAAAGGCCGTATCTTAGTAACCAGACATCTGTTTGATGAACTGTCTACAAATATAGAATCCTTGGAATGAGATAGTTCTTTTCAGTTACTCTAGTTGAGTTTTAGAGAAATTTTGAGTATGGATGGTTTGGATCGTACCTTAATCCAACTGGGCCCTCGGCACTAAAATGCATAAAACTCATAGACTAGGCGTCCGATTAACGCACCGTATATCACATTGGGACCCTTACGACATGAAGGCCCTTCGGGTTTCTCCTTCGTGGAACATCGTGGAAGTTGATTCAAGAATGTTATCTTGAGGAGAAGTTAATATGGAACTCAAAGGGTGCGAAGAATACTATGGCTGGATGTCAATTGAAGAGAAACCCTATGTGGATCAGCATCGTAGTAACCCTGTGTGGATTAGCATAATAGTGACCTTGTGTGGATCAGCATCATAGAAACCCTGTTTGGATCAGAATCCTAGTGACCTTGTGTGGATACACATCTTAGCAACCATGTGTGGTTAAACATCATAGTAACCCTATGTGAATCAGCTTCATAGAGACCCTGTGTGGATCAGTATCATAATGACCATGTGTGTATCAGCATCATAGATACCTTGTGTATATAAATAGTGTGTGACCTAGTGTGGACCGGCCTTAGAGAATCCCTTCATGGATCAGTGACACATAACCCTATGTGGATCGATAATGGAACATTTTCTTCATGGTTCACCTGTGTAACTTCTTAATGCAATAAAAATATATACCTTAAGACTAATCATATTTATTCCCCATCCCTGAGTTGTATACCTAGTTTGAGATGAGTCTTTTGAATTTTTCGTTTTGATTGAGATCATGATTTTTGGTTTTACTTTTTGGAATTATGAGAGCGCTTTTGGGGTCTTGGGGTCCGTACTGGGTATTGTTATACTCACCCATGCACAGGCTTCACCCGCACCTTATTCTGTCTTGTGCAGACAATGAGCAGCTTGACTGAGACTTTAGGGAGTCGGGATGAGGTGGTAAATGGAGGTGACCGGTTGATGTAGAGAGTTATGGAGAAGAACTGTACCTACCCTTCAGGTAGGATCCTTTGTGGACATTCTCAAGTGCTATTTTCTATTTTATTTTTTATTTGTATCTTTTCAGTTGGGTTTGTATTCCATCCCCTTTACCTTCGGTGCACACTTTTACTACTGCAGTTTTACTTCGTGGATGCATCTTGTTGTGTTGTTGGACTATTTTTTTGTATAGGTTAAAATTAAATTCCTTCCCATTTTAGGGATACAACTTTTCGGTGCTTGTCACCAACCCCTGGCCTATGGAAGGTGGGATTGGGGTAGTCACAACACGGGCCCCAAGGGATGGTTCATGACAAAGTGGTATCAAAAGAGTCAGTTCTACCAAAGAACTGGGATGATGATCTTTCCAATGGAGTAATAGTGTTATGTGTTTTGAGTGTGGTTTTTAGTTCAGGGTGTCTAGTGTTGGTGCAGCAACCGACATATCTGTACACTAGGACCCTGAATTTTGATTTCTGACTTGGTGAACAAAAACACCGATTGCGTGTGTTTTGGAAATGTTTTACTCTTGATATCTTTTGAGTCTGATCAACAGGTATAACTTATTGACCATTCAGAACCTATTTTTTTACGATTCCACCACGTAGAAAACAATCCCGGATTCTAGAGAGAGTTCAAGATGATGGATCACTAAGCAATGAGGCATCGGTGTAGGGCCCTCTTATAGCGATAACACATTCGGGTGGTGCACCAGCACCAACACCATCCATTGGGAAGAAGTTGAAACTATCCCCACTATTGGATGATCCACATTGACAAGCACGTTGCACGAGTTCCAGTGATAGAGGCCTCCAAGGTTCCAAGGTGAGATAGATCCCTACGTAGTTGAGGACTGGCTGGGGGCTGTAGCATAATTTTTTTTGCTTGGTTGAGACACTAGCAGAGCAGATGGTGATCCAGGATGCTAGCTTCTTATAGGGTATAGTAGGGAGATGGTGGATCCTAACACTCCAGATACATAACAAGGTGACCCTTACCTAGATGGACTTTTAGAGCCTCTTCAGGGTGGATTTTGTTCCAGAGACAGTATGCTATGTGTTTATTCAGGAGCTCATATTCTTACAATAGGGCATTCTGATAGTAGCCCAATACTTGGAGATATTCACTGACCTCCCGTGCTACTCCACCGATAAGGTAAAAGATCTTTTCTTTAGGTCCTGGACCTTTGAGTAGGGTCTCAGGTAGGATATCATAGCATTGATGATATCGCTCAATATTTCGATGTAGGCTAGGGTGTTCAAGCGAGCATTGTTGGTGGATAGATTCTTATATGAGCAGACATCAACAGTAAGAGCCACCACTATATGATAGGTAGCTGTGTCATCTGTAGAAGGTAGTAAGATGATGACATAGAGGATCAAGCATGCCAGACCTTACAGAGGGTGATCCCAGGATGTTGGGTCGGAGGTGTAGAGCTCATGAGGGGGAGAAGGCCAATAGAGGAGCAAAATGTGCTTTATGTGTGGCGAGTAGAGTCACATGGCTCGTGATTGCCCGACCCTCTGTACCAAAGATCAACAGACGGTCAAAGGGCTGCTGAGGTAGAGGTAGATATTCGAGTAAGGATGTCTACAAGGTAGTAGATGTGGCAGAGGAGCAGTCCGCGCAGTAGGCGGTGGGCGGCAATTTAAGGTTCTACTGCCCCCACCTCCAGGTGGTCCACCCTGATCTCAAGGAGTGAGTGAACATGGATATTCTTAGCTTCAGGCTGCTAAGGACTATTCCCATGGTTCCCTAGAGACGATTCGAGGTATGATATATGTCTACTCCACCCTAGGTGAAGTACATACAGACAGATGTGATAGTGACTCTTTCATTGCCATAACTCTTGTTCAGATCTCAGAGATTCTAGTATTGACATTGGCTAGATCCTTACAATTAGAGACTCCTATGGGAGAGGATTTGATGATTACACACTGGTGTCGGGAGTGTGAGATTACTCTAGGAGGTGATAGATTTGGCTAGGATCTTCTAGTAGCAGTATCGAGGCCTTACAGTGTCATTTTGGGTATGGAATGGTTATCCAAGGTCCATGCTCAGATTGACTATTTTATACACAAAGTGCAATGTGTCTGTGAGGATGGAATCAGTTTATCCATCACCAACGAGAAGGGAACCTTTGCATCACATGATGGACTTTCTCATAGAAGGGTGCAGCCAATCACTCATCACTTGGCTAGCCTTACCCTTAGATTAGTTGATGTATGGTTTCCGATTAATCATGTAGTGGTGTACCAGAATGATGATGTCTTTCCTGATGTTGTTCTAGGACTACCTCCTCATAGAGAGGTAGACTTATACATCGAACTGTACCCACAGACGACACTAATATCTATCCTAGCATATCGGATGGCTCCTAAGGTGATTTGTGAGTTGCGGGTATAGTTGGAGGACTTGAAAAAGAAAGGGTTCATAAGGCCTAGTGTTTCTCCATGGGAATCCCTAATTTTGTTTACTAAGAAGGCAGATGGGATTCTAATGCTTTTCATGGACTATTGGTGCTTGAACCAGGTGACTGTAAAGAAAAAGTATCCACTACTGAGGATTTATGATCTCTTTGACTAGCTGAAGGGAGCACAATGGTTTTTCAAATATAGACCTTAGATCATACTATTATCAGCTCAGGGTACGAGATGAGGATGCATTGAAGACAACCTTCAGATGTCGGTATGGCCATTCTGAGTTCTTGGTAATGCCTTTCGGCATGAACAACACTCTGGAAGTGTTCATGGGGCTCATGAATCAGATCTTTTAGCCTTACCTTGATCACTTTTTGTTAGTTCTCATTGATGGAATCTTTATATACTCTACATCGGAGGAGGTGGACACCACGCACCTACAGATAGTTCTGAATACACTATGAGAGAACTAGATTTATGGAATTCTCTCAAAGTGCCAATTCTGTATATGGGAAGTCCACTTCCTAGGAAACATTATCTCAGAGGTTGGATTTTTAGTGGATCTAGCAAAGATAGAAGAAGTGTTTTCTTGGGAGCCACCCAGAGGTGTGACCGAGGTGTAGAGTTTCTTGGGATTGTCTTGGAACTATCAGAGATTCGTACCTAAATTTTCCAGAGTTACAACACCCTTTTTATCTTTGAAAAATAAGATAAAGAACTTTGTGTGGACAAATATATTCCAGTAGAGGTTTCAGGAACTGAGCTAGAGAATGACGAGTCCCCCCCATCTTGAGGCTACTAGAAGATGGCGTTGGCCATGTAGATTGCATCGATGGATCAGAAACTGGACTATGATGTGTCCTAATGAAAGACAGAGCAGTAATCGCCTATGACTCACATTAGCTGATACAACATGAGAATAAATATTCTATCAATGAATTGGAGTTAGCAGTAGTGGTCTTTGCACTGAAGATGGGGAAACACAACTTGATGGGAGAATGTTATGTAGTCTACTCGGATCACATGAGTCTTAGGTATATCTTCTCATAGAAGGACCAGAACCTGATACAAAGATGATGGCTAGAGGTCCCCCAGGATTACAACTTTGAGATTGTATACAGTCATGGGAAATGGAACATAGTAGAAGATGCACCCAGTACGAGGTATGGTCTATAGTTGCTGAGTGAGGTGATAGAGTAGCTATCCATGTTGTATTTGTCACTCATGGATAGTGATGGAGTTTCATACCTCTAGTCTATGACTGTTACTCCCCCAATGATTCTTCAAGTCAGGGAGTCATATCTTGGGGATGTAGACTGTGAGGGGTGACATGCTCAGATATCCTTAAGATAGGATTCTGAGGAATTTTCTGATGGTGGGGAGCACGTCATCCTCTATAGAGGATGCACTATGGTACCAGTGATGCTATAGGAGGAGGTGTTGATTGAGTTCCATATATCCCAGGTGGTGGTACATCCTTGAGTGGAGAAGATATACCAAGAACCCTGACATCAGTACTGGTGGCCGGGGATAAAGAAAGTAGTAGCAAATTTCGTATCACGATGTCTCAATTGTCAGCAAGTGAAGGCTGAGAATTAGGTACCAGAAGGATTAGCTCACCCACTTGAGGTACCATAGTGGAAGTGGGATGGTATATTCATGGAAATAGATGATGGGGATATGTTTTCAGAGTTACCAGTGGAGATAGAGGATCGACAGGAGTGGGTCCTTCATTAGTGGTTTATTCCACTAGTGCGAGTTTGTTGGCAGCACTATAATCTCTAGGAGAGCACTTGGTAGTGGGAGGCTCAGATATGTACTCAGTACCCCAATTTGTTTCGTTAGTTTTGTTGTAGCTTTTGGGGATGAAAATACTTAAGGTGGGGATAATGTAAATACCCAGAAATTATATATATATATTTTAAATTATTTGAGATTATTATGAGTCTAAAAAAATTGACGGCACTTGATTCCAAGGGAACCATTGAATCCGCAGTGCCAGGATTCACTTAAAATAGGATTAACTTCAATAGTAGTAGTTTAGGACAAAAATTTAGCCATTTTTACTTTTAAAAGAATAGTAAAAAACATAAAATTGTTATTTTATTATTCTATCAAAGGTTGAGCAGTGGTGGCGGGACTATTGAGTTGTCAAGCCATTTAATGGATTGACACTTTGTTTTTGTAACCACACCGTTGAGAGATTAAGAGGTTCATTCATTAATAAACCTCATTAATCTCTCATTGACTTAAAAACCTTTCCCCTATATTTAAATGAGTCTTGGGTTTGGGTTTTTGAAATGGAAGTGGGGAACCTCTGAAGAAATGTCTTGTTGTCTTCCACTATTGAATAAAGGAATATTGGACGGAAATGTCGGAGGAATAAAACTGGAAGCGATGATTGCCGACGACTTCATCAACCATGGATTCTTCTTCCACAACTGTGACGTCTCCTACGAATCCAAGGTAGGGGTTTTGTTTAAATTCAAGTGAATTTGTTTCTTTTCATCATTCTTGAATGGAATAACGAATCGCAGAAGTATTGAACGAGTTACAGTTTATCTATGATGAATTAATTGATACCCTCTTGTTATGATGCTAACACGGAGGGTACGAGCCAGACGAACAAGGATTAGACCCTCCAGCTCTTTGGTTTTGTCTTTTTCTTCACAGGAAAAGTTTGAACATGATGAAAACTTGAATCTAGAAGCCACACATTGATGACAACAACCTGGGAGGCCCGTAGGCGTGTTCAGAATGGAAAACAGACCACCAGATCTCACCTGGTGGCCCGTAGAAGATCCGCCAATGTGGCACTAGTGCGGAGGCGCCGACGACTAGAGCAAGTGGGCGGCGGTGGTAGCCAGTATCGGCCAGCCGTGGTGGAAGTGGGTAGCGCACCATGAAGGGGATCTGTGACATCGAGCCGTGACAACATCAGGTGCAACCGACTCTTGGCCGACCGTGTTGGCGGAAGGCAACGCATTGTCCCACACCGTAGGGAGGTGGTCACAACTTCGAAGTCGTAGTGGAGGCTAATGTAACCTGTGCCTCACGGGTCATGCTGATAGGTAGGCTACACCACGTGGCGTCACCGTTTAAAAAACTAAATGGGTGAAGGCTGTTTAGGAAGGGGGAGTGACCCCCCACATGGGTCACCTGGCTGGCGGACCGCGCCAGCCATCATGCTGGGTTTCTCGATAGGATGCACCCAGCTGAGATAGGGTGGGCCGGTCCGTGGCCTAGCAGACTGAGCCCACCATGGCCCAACCCACTTGGGCCAGCCCAACAGGTTCAGGCTAGTTTTGGTCATACCCAGACCCAGATCAGGTCAGGTCAACCCGAATCGAATCAGGTCGGCCCAGGATAGGGTGGGTTGGTTTGGTCCAACAGGGTTGGACCAGACCCAGACCCTGTTCGGCCCAGATACACTGAAACAGAAGTATCTCACAAACTAGACGTTCGTTTGACGAACCATCTACGACACTGGAATCCTTAGAATGAGATGGTCCTTTTGAGTTAATCCTCTTATATTTTTGAGAAATTAGAAGTATATATGGGTTGGATCAAACCCGAATCCAACTGGGTGCTCGACCCTAAAATGCCTAAAACTCCAAGACTGTGTGTCTGATTGACGCGCCATCTCTCGCGTTGGGATCCTTACAACATGAAGGTCCTTTGGGTAACTCCTTTGTGGAACATCATGGAAGTTAACACTCGACAGTTATCTTGAGGATTAGATACTACGAAACTCAAGCACACTAGTTGAGGAGAATCCTATAGCTGGCTGTTAATTGATGAGAGACCCTATGTGGATAAGAATCATAGAGACCCTCTATAGATCATCATTGTAGCGACCTAATGTGGATCATAATCGTAGTGACCCTGGGTGGATCTGCATCCTAGGGAACCTAAATGGATCAACATCATAGAGACCATGTGTGGATCAGCGTCATAGGGACCTTGTGTGGATCAGCATCATAGAGACCTTGTGTGGATCAGCAATGAATGACCTAGTATGGAAAAGCCTTAGAGTGGCCCATCATGGATCAAAAACACAAAACCATATGTGGATTGACAACGGAACAACTTCTTCATGGTTTAGTTTCAGAATTTCCCAATGGAATAAAATGATATTGCTTAAGACTAATCATCTTTATTCCTGATCATGGAGTTGTATACCTGGTTTGAATTGAGTCTTTTTCTTTATGCTTTGTGATTGAGATCATGCCTTGTGGTTTTACTTTGTGGAATTCCAAGAGACCTTCGAGGGTCTCAGGGTACCTATTGGGTATTGTTATACTCACCCCTATGAGGGCTTCGCCTGCACCTTGTTGTGTATTGTGCAAAAAATGAGCATCTTGGATGAGACTTTAGGGAGCCAGAACTAGGCGGTACACAAAGGTGACTGGTTGATGTATAGTGATGTGGAGATGATCTTTACCTACCCTTCAGGTAGGATCCTCGGTGGATGATCTCATGAGATATTTTCTATTTTATTTTGTAGCAGTATCTTTTCAGTTGGGCTTGTAATCCGGCTCCTTTACTTTCAGTACTCAATTTTACATCTGCAGTTTTACTTCTTCGTTTTATCTTGTTTTTTTCTTGGACTGTGTGTTTGTATAGGTTAAAAGAAGATTCCTTTATATTTTAGGGATATGCCTTTCTGGTACTAGTCGCCAACCAATGGCCTTAGAAGGCGGGCTTTGGGTAGTCACGACATGGGCCTGATGGGATAGGTCATGACATAAAAGTAATCCAATAATACACAAAATCCAAAAATAACTAAAAAATATTAGAGTATGTTTAGAATATTATAAAAATGGAAAAAAAATACAAATACATTCAAGAATCTTGGTACGGAGGTGGAACCCCTTTAAACAATATAACACAATGAACTCCCAATCCCCATCTCCCATCATCCTCGACTGTAACATCATGGTTATCCACTAGTGAAATAAGAGATATTACCCATAAATTTATCATGATAAACAACGTCTATCTATGAAAAAAGGTTTGTATTCATGGGTTGAGTATAATGAATCCTAAAAAAATCTATAAGAATCCCCAGACACACCATTAAGATAATAACATGTTATCTTATAATTTTTTATATAATCAACAAAAAATAATAGAAAAAAACATTTACCAAAATTGAATTGAAAGAGTAGTTTGATAAATTATTTCCATTTTGCACACCAAATTTAGAACTTACACACCCATGAATAAAAGCTTAATTTGAATAGTCCTCACTCATGAGAAATATATATCCTTATAAACTCAAGTCGTCACTTGGCTATGTACCCATGTGTGCCCCAAAATGGCACCAGGGGATAATTTTAAGCTTAAAAAACTCTATACAATGAAATATGAAACCCTAAAACACACACACACACATATATTTCAAATTGATATACCCAATCATTCCTTTGAAAAAAAATATTTTTTATCATTATTTATAACTTGTTGTGGGAGAAAAAAATGATTTCATAGTTTCAAATCCATAAAACCAAGATTGTTTTATAAGAAAAATTAAATAAGGATTTCCATAAAAATCATAATAATATAATTTGGAAATATATTCCATTATGTTATAGGAGAAACTATAGAGAGAGAATCAACCTACCTAAAAATAGTTTACATTCATGAAGAATATCATAATAATCCATGAATATCCAGTTTCCTCTATCATTTTTTTCAATGAATCAAATTTTTTTATCATTATAACATGAACCAAACCCAAGATATGGACATGAAAACCCTATTATAGAGTTTTTTAGCATAAATGAGGACATATTGAAGAATAATGTGGAACTGGATTCTTACCTTTCATTTTCTAGACACAATAATCTCTAATTCATTTAAACGTAGATTCAAAAGGAAGTGGTTAACCAAAATATCCTAGAGTAGGGTTGAGGGACAAGATAATATGAAAAATGATGAATAATGATGGTTTTAGGGGAGTTTTTGGGTGAAAAATCTAATTTTCATATTTAATTAATGTCAATTCATGATTGGATAACATATTTTGGAAAACCAGGAACGGAGCATGTGAATTTTCATTGCCTAAAACATTCCCAAGTCACAAGGTTACCACAAAATTTTTCCAAACCATGAACTAGACATACGAATATCCAGAGAACACCTATTTATCTCACACAATTTCTTAGTGTAATCCTTATGTATTCCCCCATCCATTCTCAAAAGATGTACCCTCAAAAACCTTCCCAAAACATCCTAAAAACAACTAGAAACATCATGATACTAAAACAAAAAATTCAATTTAATAGAAATAAAATAAAACATCTAATTAACCTAAACTAAGTTTATTATATTATACTATCCATTAGTCTTTCTATCCTTAGAATTCTAGAGATCAGCAAAACATGAAAGATTTCTAGACATTTCATTGGAATGATCTTTTCTCACCCCCAAGTCTCTCATTGAATATAACAACGTTTCAATAATACATAAACCAAATATACACATATTCATAACTATTAAATTATATTTTTTTCTAGGATATGGATAATTTCATGGATGAATGTCACATTTGGATAAATTCTGACATGATCCCAATAATTCATGTGTCTATGACTGAGATAGTACAAGGTGAACTATGATAATTGAAAAATATTATGAAACAAGACGAGTCTTGGTGGTAAAGCTTTAAAATAATCCACATATACAATATGTTTAAGTATCTAAAATTGTTCGACATACTGAGGAGATAACATTCCTTTATTTCTAAATTGACGATGTTACAACAGAGGTGACACTTTCAAGAAAACATGTTCACCCACAAAAACTATAATAGGTGAGGAAGATGTTGTAAATATGATATATGATGACTTTGGGATATTTACCACCAATACCAAATCATTCTAATCTTCTCATTAATCTTATAAATATGTATAGGGTGAATTAGTGAAGCTTCTCCAGTTTCTTCTTAAAAAGGTTGAGATCGACATGGGTTTCGATAGAATTCCTCAAATAGAGCAACATGTATCATGGATTGTTAAATATTATTAAATAAAAACTCTAATAAGGATAAATAATCTTACAATGAACCAAAAAAATTCATAATAAATCTTGTGTCATGTATTATAGTGTTGGGATAGTACACAATGACTATCTATCCATTTGCTATTGATATACCATGATCATGGTAAACTTGGTTCCAAGAGCCTATTTCAACGACTACTAAAAATATGAGGTGAATATTTTTTTGTTAGATAAAATATAAATATGAACTCCATATAATTTTACCACTTTTTGGATATAGAGTTTCACCGAATCTTGTACCATATTAGACTCTAAAATTGAAATGAAGTATTACAACTTGTTGAGTCAGTCCAAAATCACCAAAATAGAGTCCTGCTTCTGAATTTCCCCTAGTTAAGTAGTGAAAAGTATATGGAAATATGTTCCCATTTACATACAGGTATGCGCATATACTATAACATTCAAGATGTTCCTTAATGACAGCCTTTACCTATTAATAAGTGAGACATCACATAACATAATTATCTATCATCCACTTAATTCTAGACCAACAAAAATGAGCTTTTATTTCCACATAAGTTTTCAGAAAACCTAGAAAAATAGAAAATTTAGAATGATGATATTTAAAAAGATGATTTTCTTTTCATGAACAGTGAATAAAAATATAGTCTTGAAAGCACAACACAATGTTTTAATTTATTATCCAACCTTATCTAGCCTCCCCACCATAGATGTTTGAACTATTGGTAATGTAGTCCTAATATGATCACCGTGCCTCCTTGAACAGGCGATTCAAGTTATGAATAAATGTGATTAGGAAGAATAATGAATCCTCTATGTGTTCCAAACTATTTAGATGTATTTTTGTGACTATTCTCATCATCTTCCATTGGTCACAAGCTTCCGAGACTACTTAGTTATACAAATTCCAAATTATGGAAACAAACAATGAATTTATTTTATTTGGTGTGTACATAAAATCAAAATTCAAACATCAAGAGATACTCTATCCATTGCCATTTTCTCATGTTCATGTCTCTCTGATAAAATATATTATTCAATATCTTATGATCAATGAAGATAGTGAACTTTTCACAAAAACTATAGTGATTCTAGGTCATTAAACAAAGGACCACTCTTTACAGCTCTAGGTCATGAGTCAAATAACTATTTGTATGAATTTAATGTTTACTCAAAGAATAATCTAGAACATGGAATCATTTTTTGAGAACAAAACCCAAAAAATATGAATACATCACAAAATAACACATACCCCTATCCTAGTTTTTGAAAGATAATGATTGGTTGAAAATTAATCCAAGCCTTATGTTCTTGAATGTATTTATAGAAATCATCACTCCATTTGAATGGAATGACCTTCCTTATCAATGAAGCCAAAGGGGAATCTATCCTTGATGAATCTTAGAAAAATCAAGGATAATATAATTCTAGTCCAAACAATATCGTATACCAAAGACATTCTTATTTGGTTTCCCAAAAATGAAAACTTCAATTTTGTTGGGTTTGACCAAGATACATTTCTCAAAAATTACATTCCCATGGAAATGAACTAATTTTATCTTGAAGCCAGACTTAAATAATTTATCACAATGTTAGTGATCACATAATGTGCTTAGTTCATTCTCAAGGTGTTTCTCAACATCATTTATAATTCAAGAATATACTAAGATATCATTAAAAAATACCACAAAAAATGAGTCGAAGTACCTATGGAAGATATAGTTCATCAACGCCACTAAAACTATAGGTGAATTCAAGATACCAAAATGAATGAATAATTATTCATAGTATCCATATTAACTTTGAAAATCTATCTTCGTGATATCTTATTTCATATCGTGGAGTTAGTGATAACTTGATCATAGATCATTTTTTAAATATCCACTTAGATCCATTTAATTTATCAAATAGATCATAAATTCAATAAAGAGTTAATCAATTAATTATCATAAGTTTATTAATTTTTTGAGAGTTGACACATAATCAAAGTGAACTATCTGAAGTTACATAGTTTGGATTCAAGTATCACTGAGAGGAGGAGGGGTGAATCAATGATATATTTTTCTTTTATGTTTCTTTACATATGAAACAACCTTCACCTAATATTAAAGACTTATTTCTCTTATGAAAACAATTCAAACACACCACCAAAGGAACACAATAAAATATACGTATAAATTCTCAAAAACAATTTCTACATCCTTGGTATGGGTTAGAAACAATCAAACACCACTTAATCCAAAAGAAAACAATCCTTTTTATGGAACTAAATGAGTAGGATATGCCCTTACACTCATGTAGAACTATTAAAACAATCCAATAGTGCATGTTCTTCTTCCAGAAAAAAAATTATGTACCAAAATGTTACGGTTCTTCTTGATCAACATGCACAAATTTTATCTTTCAAAAAGATTCCTCACTTTGTTACCCAAATGCTGGTAATAACTTCTTGAACTTCCTACTTATACTCAATCTGATTCTCAGCCTGATTTACAAGTTTGACTACTCAATACAAAAATCCCACTTTTATTCATATTTTTGATTTGTAGAATATTTATTTCACAAACCATTTAGTTTCTTTTTGAACATCATTAAATCATTCGTGAACTGTCCTCATTCCTCTAAAAACTACCTGTATCCTCAAGGAACTGAGTTGTACAATGTGGCGCTAGTTATTTGTGGACCACCTCTTATTCCATACACATCCCCCACTTTTTGGTTGGATGATGTCTCATGGACCACCTCTACTACATGGTACCTTTTAATTTCTATAAGCTATAGGGACCCACAAAATTCTTCCGCAAACTGTCCCTGCAAACTGTATCCTTCGTAGAAATGATCCCCCTTGAACTACATCCTCCTTCATGAACCACTTAGGAATTATCCAAATTATTCTTACAATGATGATATCTTATTATAAAATTCAATCACTTTAATTATGTGATTTGGTTCCGTTATAATGGGAAATAAATCCCATAAAACCCGCTAATCAAAATTACCCCAAACTCAAATGCATGACAAACTTTACCGCGAACTATGATATAAGGTGTTCACAACAAATTTATTCCCTTGCAGTGACTAATTTCTTCTATAAACTAATCAACACATCTCAAATGAAAACGATGTGAATACCATGAAAAATTATTCTCCCACAAACTGCAAGCCTTCCACAAACTATTTTCTCCTATGCGGTCTATGTAATGTGATTCGTGGTCTGCATAGTGCTGTTATGTAGAAATTATTACTTTTTAGATTTTACTTCACCATTACACACAATTCCTTTTTGATCTGAAGAATATGCATCATGAAGTCCTTTGGAGAAAAAACTTTCTTTTCCAAAAAACAAACTCCCAATTTTGTGGCCCAATAATTTGGTAAACACTGGAAAATGTTACCACCTAAGAATCTTCTTTGAAAACCCCATCCATTTTGATTTAAAATCATATGGATTTGTTAATAAACCCAAATTGATGCATCATTAAAGCTTATACCAAATTCTACTAGAATTTACTTCATTCCAAATCCACTTGATTTCGTTTATCATAAGTCCTATATACTATGATATTTAAACTTTGATTGTTCAATTTTATCATAATTAGATTTACCAAGGAATGTATTTTATCTTACCTGTCTTTTAACAATATATTTCCTTCATAATAAAATTGACTTTTTTAAAAATTGTGAAACTGATTTCATGAATATGATGATCAGTTCCATCATGCACTTTTGAAAAGTGAGGTGATTTATTTTCTTCTCCAACTTCCTTGACAACAAAATATAATACCGAAATTTTATACTCTTCCTTATTACCTTGTTCCTAACCCCATATTCAATCTTTATATAAGAAATGGAGTGGCCCAATGTGATTCATTGGGTCTGATGAATCCTTTTTTTATAATTCTTACTGTTACATTTTCAACCACTATATTTTCATTTGTGTTATTCAATATTATATAAGTAAAATAAAAATTTTCCTCATTAGGAGACCAATATAAAATTACATTTCCCTTTAAGGTGGTAAACCAAATAAAATTTAGAGAAACACATCAATATACCAATTTACATTGACAAAAAAATTTATAGTTTTAATTGTATTATTTGTCCCCATGTACACTCCTATGAACTTCATATATATAGTTTTAACAATTAGTTATGAAGGTCTATCTCTTCTATAATTAATGTCTCAATCTCATTTAAAGAGTTGTGATAATCCATTAGGATTTTTAAAACTCACTCAACGATCATAACAACAAAAATGAGAGTAGAAAGATAATAACCAATCCATTACAACGATTAAAACAATGATATACAAGTCTAGAAAATAAAAGTAAAAAAATATTAAATTTTATTTTATTTAATAATATACACACTTGAATCCCTTACACTTTTATTTCCTAATAGAGTAATGCATGCTGATCATATATGGATTCATTTACACATTGAATCCCATTTTATTTACCACATAAGAAGAAATTAATTAATGAGATAAGCCAATCTAAAAAATTAATTTCATAATAGTAGAGTATAGAAGGATGGTATGTTGTATAATAAAGGGTACTGATTTTTTCTCTAGGAAACTCTACAAGGAACTACAAAACCCTGTATTCATACGTGCATTGGAAATTCAAGAAGAGTTTGAATTTTGTTTTGGTGGCCAAGTAAAATTGATAATTAGGATTCATAATAAAACTTTTAGGATTGTAAAACCTTAAGGGAGGTGTTTTAGACATTAAGGGAGGCTGAGGAGTCATCCATGTGGTTCATAATAGTCTTAGGAGAAGCCAGGTGGTTGTTGTAGCTAATTTTGTATTAGTGCAACTGACTAGTTGGTGGGATTTATAGGGGAGAAAATTGTAACCCCACTAATTATTTAGAGGGTGAATCTCACTATCCCTAATATTTCTCTTTGATGTGGCTAAGGGGACTCTGTGCTTTTCTCTCCCTTTGTCCGCCCTTTTAAGGGACATTCTTCTTAGGTATTTTTAATGAAAACACAAGGTACCAATCCATCATTCTCTTCTAATCTCGTCCAATGCTATTTCCATTTATTTTATCTTGGTTTTCATTTAGGTCAAAAATGGATATTTCACTAACGAATGGTGAAATAAACTATTTTCAAAGGGGGTTCCTTGCAACCTAGGTTTAGAACATATTGAGAAGATGCAAAAATGTGGGATTTCATGAAAGTGTCAAAGTCATGTCACACTATGAATTTTTCTTCTTGTTTTTCATTAAAATTTAAAGTGTTTAATTATTTACTTGGATGTTTTGGTTGGTTATTTTACTTTAATTGAGTTTAGGGGTGTTTTAAGGGTAGTTGATACCCCATTTATCAAAGATCCAATGACCATTGGACACATGGTGAGTTATTCGAATTAATGTTGAGTTGGAAATTAACTAATTAATTATAAATATTATAATTAATTAATTATGGATGATTGGTATGAGTTAGGAGATTAAGACCTGAATTTGATCCTAGTGGATCAAGGACACAAATAGACAAGCATGAATGGGCCTTGGTATCAGCTACTGAACCTTGGCGTGAAAATGTAAAAACCCTGAATAAAGGTTAGTGGTCTGACATAAATTACCTTTGGAAATTATAATCAATTATGATTCATGTGGGTTCTCATACACACCACTAATGGAGATAAACCAAGTTAATTTAATTAAATTTAATGTTTTTAATTAAGCTTAATTGGATACCAAAAACAAATTAGCACTAGGGGTCACGAACAACCCATGTGTGCTGACTTGACACCTTGGATGCCAATGGATAAGGGTATGAACTTTGTGAAAAATAATCATAATCCCACTCATAGAGATTTAGGGAACCTATATATTGGAGGCATGGGTAATCAAATGTACCTAGGATATGTAGAAATTAGTGGACCCCTTTATGTACTTTGAGCTGTTATGGCCCATAAAGGTGAGAGAATAAGAGCGACCCTCTTATGTTCGATGTGACATAGCCTTGGTGGAAAAACCATAGGAAGATTGGGATTGAGTTGGGTGAGTAGGCCAACCCAATGTGACCCTGGGACTAAGATGGACCATGTCCATCTCTTGGATGTAGCCGATGTGGTGAGGCCCCATGAAGATGAAAGTCCATAATACCTTGATAAGGATTCCATGAGGAATGATTTCTTAGTACATCCGCTACTGACTAAGGACCATAACTAAGACTGAGTACCCATGAAAGGTTTCATTTTTGATTTTGAGACCTATGTGACTCAGTGGGTTCCCGCATTAACAAAATAGCCCTGACTGGGTGTATGGAGGATGGTATGGGATGTCATCATAGAACCCATACCAGGATCATAAGAAAAAGGGTATGTGTTTGTTGATAATGGGCGTTATGTTTGTACCACCCCAATTTTTTTGAAATATTTTTTTAAAAATAAATTTAATTTCTTTATTATCATGAGTTACATGCAACAATGTGTTTAAACAAACCACAATATACAATTAAAATACAATTTTTTAAAGTGAATGTTATTTCATTTATACTAGATTGGTGGGTTTGAATAAAATAAATAATATATAAAAAATTTATGGTTAAACAATTTTTTATTTTATTTATTGGTTAAAAATTTATTATAAATTAAAATGAAAATCATTTGAATGAAAAAGAATCATTTTTCTGAAAATATTTTATTGTGAATTCCATATATTTTTATGTTAATGAATTTAATTATTCTATTTTGGTAAATTATTTATAATTATATATATATATATATATATATTATTCAATAAAATATTTTAAAATTCATTTAATATTTTAATAATATGGTATAATAATAAACCAAGTGTTATTCCTAAAAATGTATTTTTATAAAAATTGGGGTTCTTCACCTTTTGCAAAATTATTTTACGAACAATTTATACCAATTATGTGTATTTAATTTTATAAAATCTATTCCATATTTTAAATCATGAGGTTAAAATTTTGTAAGTATACCCCTTTTATTTTTGAAGAATATTAATAGTAACCATGGTAAAATTTATAACCCTAGTAAAGGGTACATATAGTTAATCTAGGTTAAAAATAATTGAGAAGACCAAAATTATTTAATCATAATTATTATTGGATGAAGTTAATTAGACACTTATCACCTTAGTCTCAAATGTTTTTTTGTTTAATGGAAACATTTCCTTGATAATGACATATATATTATTTAAATCAAAGAAAGTTACAGAATATCACTCTCTTTATTTTAAATATTCATTATTTGTTCCCATAGAAAAAAACTAGCAATGAATGAATATTAATATTAATATTGTTCATAATAAAATTATATTCACAAAACAAATTTATTTATAATTTTTAGGTATTATTTAATTTTTTAAATACTTACATAATTCCAAAACTATATTTATTCAATTAGAGTAAAAATAAAATAAATGATAGTAAAAATACTAAAAGTGAAATATTTTGAATAATTTATTGTTTTACATAAATTTTTAGATGAATATTCCATATTAGTATTTTTTAAGAGTTATATTCAAATTCCCACTTTTTATTTAGGTCAATAGAGTCAAATTAAATGAATAGTTTCTAAATTGGCAATGATGATATTTTATGAAATCAATAAATTATTAAATTACATAAAAATCATAAAAATATTAAAAGAAGACAAAGGGGATAATATATTGTAAAATATGTCATTAATATCCAATATATATGCCATTTTGAACCATTTTCCTTGAGAATGAATTTAATATATTTTAATCTTTTGGGAAATTCATAGGGTGCCCCTCCCATCAATTATAAAAGGGATTACCTCCTTTATCTTCTTCAAGACACATTCAACATTGTATCTTGAACAAAATCTACCAATTTTGATTCTAAACTTCCCAATAACATTCTCTAGGTTATGGTATTCCCAAAATAACAACCTTATACTTCAAAAGTAGATTTAAATTAGTTATTTCAAATAAGAGGTAGTCTCCTTATTCAATCACTTTCATTTTTAGTATTATTTTACCTCCTAAAAATCTATTATATTATTAATAAAATAATAAATTATGTATCCTAAATATACTAAAACTTTATTATGATCATTAAATAGCCTTTATTCTCCCACTTTCCATCAAATATGAAGTGAAAATATCATTTTTTCACATGTAAAATTTATCATCTCCACATAGTGATACAATTAATTTCTCACCACCATATTTTATGGATGGGTATAATGAAGTGTTTAATGTGTATATATGATAATTATTACATAATTATACTTTACTAATTATATTATTATATCTAACTTCTTACCTCTAAATCATTGGAAAACGATAATGATGATAATGAATACATGTGATCTATCACCTCCCCGAAGTGATGTGATTATATTTCATTTATTATTTATCATTATGGTAAAAAGAATATATTTAATGAATATATATGAGATATATAATAAATAAATTATTATTCAAGGGTTATTTATTATTTAAATTTATATCATTCCATCTATCAAAATGTTAAAACAATGTTCATGGGTACATATGTCCTACCATCTCCATGGATGATGTAATTCATTTTTCTATCAATAAATTTTATGGATGAGTAAAAATATTTATATAATGGATGTATATGATATTTATATCATTATTAAATTATTTAATATGATGAAACTATAATATTTGAACATGGATCACAACTAACAAACTGAAATACACATGATAAACGAAACAGTTAACTCCTTGAAAAGACGATTTTAAGGAATTATTGATAAAATGGGTGTTGAAATATTATAATGGGATCATATACGATATTATAAATAATTTTATGATTATTATATATAATTATAATAAAGTTAAATTTATTATAAAAAATTATAGAGTGTTTTCAAAACATGGAGAACTCGAGTAAAGGTATTTTTATCACACTTCTATTTCAGTGCGACACATGCCATATTCCCTACTAGATTCCTTTTATGGTATATATACTACCCATGAATTTCATTTATGGTTATTATAATGAAAATTATAAGATATAAAGATCCATTTAAGGATTATTTCATTCATGGGGCTTATGAATCAATAGTTACTAAAGTGGTAAGGTCTTATTGTTCCAATCTCATTATTTATCAGGATTAATTGTGATTATTCTTTTGATGATGAAATATAATGATTTACCTCTCAATATACACATGATTTTTATTCTCACATGGTAATTTATTTAAAATAAATATATCTCATTCATTTTTACCACATTTAGTACTCAAGATACTGAAAATATGTTTCGAAGGAAAATCCACATCATTTATCTTTGTGGTTGAAATATTTTTTCTTCTATATCCATATTTTATAAAATTAATTTAAATAAGGTTTATAATATACTATTATGATATTTTATAGACATTTATAAACCTGTTTTATTATTTAGAAAATGTTTTAAAATGAATATTCTTGTCATTTTCCAGAAAAGGTACCTTTTTACTATTTACCAAATATTTGAAGGGAATGTTTTCTTTTAACATAAACTACAAGAAAAAAATTTCTTTCCATAATGATAAATCAATGTTTTAAAGATTAATTTAGAATTTTCTAGGGTTATTTTCATAAAAAAATCCATAATATTATGGAGATATTTTTATTTTAAAAGTGACTTTGAAAAAGGAAATGAAATTTTCCTCAAAAACATTTCAGTGATCTTTTAAAGGAATATTTATATATGAGAACATCAATTGATTTTAATTATTATTGATTGGGGATATGATCCCTTGATACCATTATTATTCTTTCTCTCGATAGTTAATGTTTATGTTGATGAGATATTTATGAAACCCATTTATTTTCTATGTGTTATTCTATAGTGAATTGATGGAATGATTATAAAACATATTTTATGTGTATGAGTTATAATGTGATAATATGACGATTTTTTAATAATATTTTGGCTCAAATATGTATGATTTAAATTATGTGATGGTGATTATTTTTTATCCATGGATGGTGGTTACATTATAACCAAGGAATATTCTTACATTATAACCAAGGATATTGGATACGTAATGACCTATGAATGTGGTCACATTATAAGAAAAGATGGGAGGGACCTATATATCCCTCCAATTAACTAGATAAATATTGATATATCATTAGATAAATAGGGATGAAATTAGTACTTAACCGATTTTAGTTAGGGAATTTTCCATAATGATAGTCATAGGAGTGAACCAACATTTTACGATGGTTTGGGGAGTGAACCCAATCCACTATGATAGGTTTTGGAGTGAACCTTGACTAATACGATGGTTAAGTAAGTGAACTCAATCAACTATGACTGTATCGAAAATAATACTTGATAACTAAGTAAATTATTTCCTAAATTTATCTTTATACCAAAATTCCATGTATTATACCAATGTTATGCTTCCCTGGCTTTTGCTCTTTGATTTCATTATGATTAATGTCTTATGAACTACCAATATTTATTCCATGAATCAAAATTATGATCTATGATATGAAATTTATTATTTTGAAATGTTATCTTCTTGTTCAATACTAAAAAATCCTTATATACGCACGGTTTAAAACTATGGGTGTAGGCCCTAAAACCGTGGGTATAGGTTATACCCACATTTTTTAGAACTGTGGCTGATGGAGTTGTGGGTATATACATATACGATCAATTTCAATAAAAGCCTTGGGTATATTCCCTAGAGATTTTACCATACCCATGGTTTAATTAATCTTGTGGGCATATATCTATACCCACAGTGTAACACGCCAAGCTTCCACGGTACGTTTCCCATTGAATAATGTAATAGCTTGGATTGTACACAACTTCGATATTCTAACACCCCACGACCAATCAAACTAGCTGTTATGAATAGTAATTCCCACTTTTTGAAATTTAATAAATTTTAACTTTCAAAATAGAATTCATTTTTAGATTCGGAATATCAGAATTATCTTAGTATGAATTTTTGGAATTTTTCGGAAAACTTTCAATTTTTGATGAATAGTGAAAAACACTAAGTTATAGCTCAAAACCAAATTTTTATTTAAATAATTAATTATTTTATTTCAATTTATTTTAGGTCAAAATAGAAACATAATACCTAAATATTTTCAATTTAATTCATTGGACTCATTTTGTAATAATATTATATATATAAAATTTTATTGAACTTTTCACCGTCTTTTACCCACCTCCTAGGAGCATTTGCAAATTTACATAAAACATAAATTTTCCACTTCTGTGAGTTGAATTTAGAAAATATGAGAGACATATTTTACATCAAGAATAAAAATTTGGTTTAATAAGATAAAAATAATTTTTGATGAATAGTAACTTTTAACTTTTATTTATCACGGTTAAAAGTAAATAGGGTAATTAAAGGTAAAAATGATATTATTATTACCCTAAGACATGTACTAATTATATTGGATAAGTATAATTCGACCAAAAACAACCTTAGGAATAAAATATGAACCTTTTTGTTCCACATGGATTATATTAGGACATTTATTATTTTTTAATTCAAATAAGAGTTAAAAGAGTTTTTAAAACAAATATTATATTATTAATTGATATTATATTCCAAAAAATATATGGTTCGTCAAAAAGACTTATATAATGATATGTGTATCATTAATGTACCACATGGGGCTCTCTTTAAAGTATATAGTAAGTTTATTAACCATATAATATAAAAATACAAAGAGACATGGTAAATGTCAAACTATTTAATTAAAAGTTATATCTAAAATATAAGGTTAATATAATGACCCAAAACTATCTAAAACCTATTGGTTGAGTGGTTTTAGACCCATACTCACATTATCCTATAAATAATCCAGTTTGGAGCCATTAGAAACCGAAAATTATTTTATTATAAAATAATATTTCTAGCTTTTCCTAAGGTGCCCCTCACTTCTCTTATAAAAGGGCACTCACCCTTATCTCTAACTCACACCATAAAAGCCATTTAAATCAGCCAAAACCTACCCAAATACCCTCTTAACTGTCCTACCTTCATCCTAGAGGCCTCCCTTTAGTCAAAAATACAACCTAAGGATCCCTTTTGATCAAATCAAAAGGACAAACCCGAAGAAGAGTTAAATATTTCATCACCTTTTTCAAGTTCCTTTCTTCTTCCACTTCATCTTTCTTTGTTGTTAACATTCTAAAATAAAAAAACCTGTATCATCTATATACTATGATTTTATTATAAATATGGTACAACTATATTAATTATACTATCTATCCATTGAATAACATGTCACCATACGTGCGTACATACAACTTACCGTCACCACGTCATGGTGTAATTGTTATTCAATAAATTATTATTTGGATGGGTATAATAATGACATGTAATTGATGTGAATAATAAATATAACATGATAATGATTCTGTATATATGTTATACCATCCAATTATATATTATTTTAATATCAAAAGAATGTTATTGTCGCTTGTGTGGACGTACGGATTACCGTCTCCATGAACGCGATGAGATTCATTCCCCCTCGTTATCTATTCAAGACTAATTTTCATTAGATAATTAAAAATAATCTCTAAATAACTAATATCATTCGGAATATGAATAATATACATCCTTTTTATAACAAACACTACTTAATAAACAAATCATATAAAGGAAAACGAATCAATTAACACCCAAAACGACGATAATACTAAAATATTATTAAAAAATCAATATTTAAAGACCATATATGATATCATAATAATGTATATGATTCTTTTATAATTTAATAACAATAATTTATCCATTATATATGAGGTTAACCTACCATCAACCATGTAAAAGTTTGATGTAAGGGGTTTCTTATCTCACTTTTAATTTTGTGAGATTTCCATTGTTCGCAACATATTTATTGGATGTGGTGTATTGTGTACCACCATTTGATATATATTATGATTATTATCTTTATATTAATGTTATTTTGTGATTAATTTGGTTTTTATTAACTTTTTATCATATGAATCGATTGATTATAATTAAGTAATGGGTTTTCATCTCACTTTTATACCCGTGAGATTCATGCTATATTTATCACTGCTACCTTTTGTGTGGTGTATGTACTACCCATGATTGTACTATTTTTGTAATATTATTCAATTTATGGGTATTTTCATCATCATTGTATGAGACTTATTTCATGGGGTTTATGTTTACTAAGTTACCAAATCGATAAGGGAATTTAAAATTTCAATTTCCACTCATTCGGTTTTATACAAACTTCATTGATTACTTTACCCCAAGATTATGTGTGAAATCACTATTTATTTACTTATGTAGTAATTTACACTCCCCTTTTCGTTGATATAATTTTGATACACATAATCACTCCTTTGATAAATTCTCAAGTCATCGATATAAACTTGACAAGAGTAATTTTAACTCAATTTCTATTCATTGAGATAAACATCCATGTCATTGGTGTTGTTTTTGTGAGAATCTGTGTGAATGTCCTATGATTAATTTACATTGAATACCCAATCATATTGAGTGTATTTATATTCTTCACACATAATAATTTCATTGATTTATCCTTAACCTAAGGATACAGTCTTTATAAAGGAATTCAACCCATCTAACATTCCATTGAGACTTCTTTATTATTATGTGCCAATCCACTTTTAATTGGTGTATATACTGTTCTTTGATATATTATATCATAAATCCCTTTATTCTCATGATATTATTATGTTTTTATTACCTCTATTATTTGTATTCAAGCGTCTCTCACTTGGTTAGGAACTCGAACTAAAATATCATTTTAAATGTTTTAAAAAAAATTTCTTCTAAATATTTCTCATTAATGTCCATGTTTTAAAAATGGTTTTAAGGTTTTGTTTATATAGAAATTAATGTTTTAAAATTAAAATTCATTTTAAAAGTTTCAAATTGGTATGGGACATTTTGATTCAAAAATCTATTTTTAAACGGCTTCTTGAAAAATAGTGTGACTTTTAAATGTTTTCAAGAAAAAGGGGGATATTTCTCTCCAATATTATTTATGATTACTTTAATCTGTGTCAATATCTTTTATTTATTCTCAATTGAGGTTAATATATTACAATAAAATCTTCCATATTGTATTAGATGAGTTATTTTTGACTATTAATGTGCTATTTTTAAACCATTCATGGTTTTTAGATAACGTATTGACATTTATTATGCTAGTTTTAATACGAATGTTTATGTTATATTTAAAACTTTTCATGTGAGGAATGCATTGAACCTAGTATGTGACGGCCAGAGCCTACTATATCTCCTCGATGAATCAGTAGGTCACACGAGACAAAATAGTGTCTTGGCTCAAGGCCTTGATGAAATCTTATTTGTAGTCCTAGCACAAGGCCTTGACTATGTGGTTATGAAAGTTTGGCATTATGCATTCCATCATTTTGAAAGTGGATATTGATATTGCATGTGATTATTCGACTAGTAGAATATCCATGTGAGTAATTTAATGGGATTATTTTGATTTATATTTTCCATATTAGGATTAAGTTTATGTTGAAAAGGATTTTGTTTTAGTTCTATAGATTGCCTTAAATGTTTATAATTATTTATGAATGTTTCCGCTATATTGTTATCCTTACTAAGAATCTAAGCTCACCCCTTTTTATTTTTATTTTTCCCAAGATGCAAAGAAGTATATTATGACTGAACTGTAGGGATAGAATATGGTATCTCAATGTTGTCTATGGAAACAATGTTGTTGTAGTTTTCTATTTTATGATGTAATGTAAACCTCATGAATGTATCTAGTACTTCCAAGGATACTAAACTAATCGGTCTTTCGAGACTTGATCTTTTGTGATCATTCTAATAATACATCATAATGCACTGACTCTAGACTTATGGGGTCGGGGCGTTACAGTTGGTGTTAGAGGAAGTTTAGTACAAACTTTGGAAACTAGATTTAGATAATCTCTGATTAGAGACCATAACCCAAAGATAGAATTTAAGGATTAGTATAGAATAACATCCTAATATTTTTGTATTTTAGTGATTTTGAGAGTTTTCCAAGTAATAAATCCCTATCTGAATATGAGCAGGTACAGGCGGCTCTGGCACAAATGTACCTAGAGGTAAAACCCAAAAACACCTCTTTGAGCTAGACTCGAATGTGAATTGGTACACGACAACGGGAATTACTGCACTCTTGGTTACGAAAATCCTAGGGGATATGCTCTGGATAATTTACATTTTCATTACAAAAACATTTGATGGATTTTAATATAAAATTAGAATAAATTCCCTTGGTTAATCCTAAGGTGTTTTAAATTGAAAATATGGTGTCATGATAATCTCAAAATGATTTTATGACTATTGTTACTCACAAAATTATTTCTAGTTTTAGTCAATGGATGGATTCCAAGGAAGTCATAGTAATATTGAGCATGATGTATAAGGTGGGAACAGTGCTGGAGATGAGCAAAAAAATGGAATGTTGATTTGCGTAAAAGATATCATGATCATGCCAAATCAGTTTTCCGAAAATATGGTCAACAACATATATATTAACCAACTCCCAGAATCAAAAAAGAAAAGAAAAGTGATGAATTCAAGAGCTCCAATAGTGGAGACCATGGAGAAGAGAATCCTCAATTTCTATCATGCATGAAATGTGGAAGGAGACACCCAGGAATGTGTCTCAATGGAACAAAGAAATGATTTAAGTGTGGGAAAGAAGGACATAAAGTAAAGAATTGCTGAGGAAAAATGAAGATTACTATGGAAGAAAATAAAAATGGTCCCAAGAATCCATTTACCATAATTTTCCGTAAATGTAGGGGAACTGGCCATTACCTGAGTGAATGACCTATTCTATAGGATATTTTCTTGGTCAAGGAAGAAGCTATGTGGAAATAAATGGTTGGAGAAATGTATAAAAGTATTAGTGTGCTTTATTGATGGGATTACATTAGAATAATTTTCTCTTGTACTTGTAACCCTGTAGTTTTCCATGTGAAAATGATATTTGAGGAAGAATTTTCTTTTCTCTTGTGGATAGAGTTATAAATAAACATTTGGTTTTGTATGATCATTGGGTTTGAGGCAATTACAAGTTATTATATTTTGGGATGAAAATTCAAGGTATGAGATAACATTTGTGGTTAAATTATTTTATGGTTATTTTGATGAATTTATCTCATTTTGGTAATGTTATAAAATATATTTCTTGAAAAAGGACAACACGCACACCGTGTGACAACCCATCACGTCGGACAATGCTATGTGAATAAAACCCACAACCAGAGTGTGATTGGGATTTATCGCCTACCATTTGACTACATGAAGTCCATGGTTAGTGTGATTAATTATTTTAAGTTAAATGATTTTATTTATCAATAATAAGTTGATTTGGGATCTTATGTCTTATCAAATGAATACCCTTATTATAGGAAAATGATTTGGTGATTAAGTGATAAATATTATTTTGGAAGATGTTTACTCTGTTGGGAACACTATATGCCTAAGTTAAATAGAATACTATGGGATTTCATTTGAGGAGTAATGGTAGATTTTTATCTATGTTTTTATTGTGGATTTGTAGTGATTAGGGTTATTTATGGAAATGATTAAACTATAATAGAGAATATGTGATTAGGTTAATTACTTTTACATATGTGACTTTAAGAGTAGTCGATGTCATTTAGAGATACAATTTAAAGTGGAAGACTACCTAACCAAATTCTTATATGTTTTGGGTTTCAATATTTGTTTTGATTATATTGAAGTATTTTAAGGGAAATTTTTTATTGAATGGTATTTATTTATGTTTGGGGTATTATTGGTTTAATTTCATAAATTAAGATTACTATTTCTTTCTCTAAAGGAATATCCTTTTTGGGGATCATCTAATCTTGTACTAACTGTTTTGGTTTTGATTAATTTTTATAGACAAGGTAAATATATACTTTATCCTTTGTAGATCATGTGATTCTCTAGAAGTTTATTCTATCTCTTCTGGTGTGACCAAGTCATCTTGAATACTCATCATTTAAAAAGAGAGAGTTAGTGGTAAAAATTTATTAAAGAAGAAAAATCTACTTAAAATGTAAGTATATATCTTTATGTTCTTATTAAATCTCATAAATATATTCCTCATTTTTATAAAATGTAACTTAAAACAAAAAATAAAAAGTTTTCTATTTACTTTTCATAATGGGAATCTAATGATCATTAGTCCCATCACAAGTTTTTGGTTTTATTATTGTTAAATTTCTCCTGAGCATGTTTTCTATCCATCTCCATCAGAAATTGACACTTAGTTTATCTTCCACATCCATGTTTTCCTATATGTAATCCTAGTGTGGGTTATCTTGGGTGACCTTTGTACTTATTTTTCTTTCTTTTAAAGTGATAGTTTTATTGACACTTTTTCCGATATGGGACTTTCAATTATGTTCCCAAGCTCAATTTTAAAAATTTTGAGAAAGCAATTACCAAAATGGGGGAATAATGTAACACCCAAGGCTTCCAGAGTATGTTTCCCATTGAATAATGTAATAGCCTACATTGTACACAACTTCGAGATTCTAACACACCGTGACTAATCAAACTAGCCGTTATGAATAGTAATACCCACTTTTTGGAATTTTATAAATTTTATCTTTCAAAATTTATCATTTTTTGGATTTGGAATATCAAAATTAGCTTAGGGTGGATTTTTGGTATTTTTCTGAAAACTTTCAATTTTTGATGAATGGTGAAAAACATTGAGTTATAGTTTAAAACCAAATTTTTATTTAAATAATTAATCATTTTATTTAAATTTATTTTAGGTCAAAATAGATACATAATACCTATATATGTTCAATGTAATTCATTGGAGTCATTTTTTAATAATATTAGATATATAAAATTTTATTAAACTTTTCACCGTCTTTTACCCACCTCCTAGGAGCATTTGAAAATTTACATACAAAATAATTTTACCGCTTCTTTGAGTGGAATTTCAAAAATCCAAGAGACATAGTTAATATCAAGGAGTAAAATGTGGTTCAATAAGAAAATAATAATTTTTGGTGAATAGTAACTTTTAACTTTTATTTACCACGGTTAAAAGTAAATAGGGTAATTAAAGGTAAAAATGATATTATTATTACCCTAAAACATGTCTTAATTCTATTGAATAAGTATAATTCTACAATAAAAAACCTTATAAAAAAAATGAACCTCTTTGGTCTACTTGGATAATATTAGGACATTTATTATTATTTAATTCAAAGAAGAGTTAAATGAGTTTTTATAATAAATAATAAATTATTAATTGATATTATATTCCTAAAAATATACGTTTTGGCCAGAAGACTTATATAATTATAGGTGTGTAATTAATGAACCACTTGGGGTTCTCTTGGAAGTATATAGTAAGGTTATTAACCATATAATATAAAAATACAAAGAGACATCGTAAATGTCCAACTATTTATCTAAGAGTTAAATCTAAAAGATAAGGTCAATATATTAACAAAAACCTATCTAAAAACTATTGGTTGAGTGGTTTTAAACCCATACCCACCTTATCTTTTAAATAATCCTCTTTGGAGCTATTAGAAACCGAAAATGATTTTATTATAAAATAATATTTCTAGCTTTTCCTAAGGCGCCCCTCACTCCTCTTATAAAAGGACACTCCCCCTTCTCTATAATGAACACCTTAAAAGCCATTTGGATCAGCAAAACCCTGCAACAATACACTCTCAACTATCCTACCTTCATCCTAGAGGCCTTAAATTAGTCATAAATCCAACCTAAGGATCCCTTTTGATCAAATCGAAAGGACAAAGTCGAAGAAGAGGTGAATATTTCATCACCTCTTTCAGGTTCCTTTCTTCTTCCACTACATCATTATTTGTTGTTTCCATTCTAAAATAATAACTCCAGTAACATCTATATACTGTGATGTTATTATGAATATGGTACAACCATATTCATTATTCAATCCATCCTTTGAATAACATGTGACCATACGTGCGTACGTACAACTTACTATATCCACGTCGTGATGTAATTATTATTCAATACATTATTATTTGTATGGTTATAATAATGTTGTGTAATTCATGTAAATAATAAATATAAAATTATAATGATTCAGTATATATGATATACCATCCAATTATATATTATTTTAATATCAAAATAATGATATTGTCACTCATGTGTATGTACGGATTACCGTCTCCACGAACGTGATGAGATTCAATCCCCATCGTAATCCATTCAAGACTAATTTTAATTATATGATTAAAAATAATGTTTAAAGACCTAATATAATTCTTAATATGAATAAGATACAACCTATTCATAAAAAACACTACTTACGAAACAAAACATATAAAGGAAAATGAATCAGTTAACAGCCGAAACGACGATAATACTAAAATATTATTAACAAAGAAATATTAAAATATCATATATGATATCATATTAATGTATATAATTCTTTTATAATTTAATAACAATTATTTCACCATTATACAGGAGATTAACATACCATTGACCTAGGAAAAGTATGAAGTAAGGGGTTTCTTATCTCACTTTTAATTCTATGAGATTTCCATTGTTCTCCACTTATTTATTGGATGTGGTGTATTTTGTACAAAAATTTGATATATATTATGATGATTCTCTTTACATTCATGGTATTATGTGATCCATTTGGTGGTTATTAACTTTTGATCATATGACTCGATTGATTACAACGAAGTAAGGGTTTTTCATCTCACATTTATTCCCTTGAGATTCATGCTATATTTTCCACTACTACATTTTGTGTGGTGTATGTACTACCCATGATTTTATTGTCTGTATAATTACTTTAATTTATCGGTATTTACATATTCATTGGATGATTCTTCTTTCATGGGTTGTATGTTTCGTAAGTTACCAAATCTATAAAGGAATTTCAAATTTCAATTTCCACTCATTCGGTTTTACGCAATCTTCATTGATTACTTTAACCCAAGATTATGTGTGAAATAACTATTTATTTACTTATGTAGTAATTTCCAATCCCCTTTTCGGGGATATAATTTTGATACACATAATCACTCCACTGATAAATTCTCAAGTCATCGATATAAACTTGATAAGAGTACTTTTAACTCAATTTCTATCCATTGAGTTAATCATCCAAGTCATTGGTGTTGTTTTTACAAGAATATGTGTGAATGTCATATGATTGATTTACAATGAATATCCAATCATATTTAGTGTTTTTATATTTTTCACACATAATTATTTAATTGATTTATCCTTAACCTAAAGATACTGTCTTTATAAAGGAATTCATCCCATCTTACATTCCATTGAGACTTCTTTGTTATTATGAGCCAATCCACTTTTATTTGGTGTATATACTGTACTTTGACATAGTATATCATGAATCCCATAATTCTCATGATATTATAAATTTTTAATTCACTCAATTATTTGTATTCAAGAGTCTCTCATTTGGTTAGGAACTCTAACTAAAATATTATTTTAAATGTCTCAAAAATTTATTCATCTAAATCATTCTTATTAATTTCCATGTTTTAAAAATAGTTTTAATGTTTTATTTATATAGACATTAATGTTTTGAAATTAATTTTTTAAAATTTTCAAAGTGGTATGAGACACTTTTATTCAAAAATATATTTTTAAAAGGCTTCTTGAAAAATAGTGCGTCTTTTAAATGTTTTCAAGAAAAAGGGGGATATTTCCTTAAAATATTTTTGAGGATTATTTTCATTTATGTCAATATCCTTCATTATTCTCGATTGAGGTTAATATGTTACAATAATATATTCCATATTCTATTGAATGAGTTATTTTTTTACTGTGAATGTTCTATTTTTTTTACCATTCATGATTTTTGGATAAAGTATTGACATTTTGTATGCTAGTTCTAATATAAATGTTTATGTTATATTTCAAGATTTTCATATGAGGAATTAATTGGAATTAGTAAGTGATGGGTGGATCCCACAATATCTCCTTGATTCTTTGGTAGGTCTCATGAGACAAAATAGTGTCTTGGCAAAAGGCCTTGACAAAATCTTATTTGTAGTATTTTCACAAGGCCTTGACTATGTGGTTATGAAAGTCTGGAATTATGCATTCCATTGTTATGAAAGTGGCTATTGATATTGCATGTGATTATTTGACAAGTAAAATATCCATGTGAGTAATAAAATGGAATTATTTTGATTTATATTTTCCTTATTATGGTGAAGTTTATATTGAAAATGATTTTGTTTTATTTCTATACATCACCTTAAATGTTTATACTTATTTATGAAAGTTTTTTCTATATTGTTATCTTTACTGAGCATCTGAGCTCACCCCTTTTTATGTTTTATTTTTCCCAGGATGTGAAGAAGTATACACTGCTGGAAAAAAGGCATATACCCACGGTTTTGGGAACCGTGGGCTAGAACGCCGTCGGTATAGGTCCCCAGCCTATACCCACGGTTTTCCAAAACCGTGGGTATAGGTTTTTTGCCACCATGTAAACAAAACATTCCCAATTGCCACGGTGTCAATGGCTTTTACCCACGGTTTCAAAACCGTGGGTATAGATCCTAAAATAAACCTGCAGGCGGGTTTCGATCCCACGACCTCTTCGCTGCAAAGTACTGCGTCTAACCACTACCCTACTATCAATTATGTGTATATATATTTATATTTAGTTAAATATAGTTATATAAACTGTGGGTATAGAGGGATGAACCGTAGGTATAGGACTCCCACCAAAAAAAAAATCTTTCCCGTGGAAAAAAAAAATTTCCCGCGCAAACATGGGAAACCTATACCCACGGTTTTTCAAAACCGTGGGTATAGGTTTTTTATCCTAGACCTATCCCCACGGTTTTCCTCAAAACCGTGGGGATAGGTACCCCTATACCCACGGTTCTTGAAAACCGTGGGTATAGGTCAATTTTCAAGACC
This sequence comes from Viscum album, assembly GCA_963277665.1. Classification (NCBI taxonomy): domain Eukaryota; kingdom Viridiplantae; phylum Streptophyta; class Magnoliopsida; order Santalales; family Viscaceae; genus Viscum; species Viscum album. The sequence continues at coordinate 768,487,439 of OY728125.1, read as the reverse complement.
TATCCCCACGGTTTTGGAAAACCGTGGGTATAGGGGGTACCTATCCCCAAGGTTTTGAGGAAAACCATGGGGATAGGTCCATTTTCCAGTAGTGATATTATGACTAACCTGTAGGGATAAACTATGGGATCTCAATATTGTCTATGGAAACAATGTTGTTTTAGTTTTCTATTTTATGAAGTAATGTAAAGCTCATAAATATATCTAGTACTTTCAAGGCTACTAAACTAATCGGTATTTAGAGACTTCATCTTTTGTTATCATGTGAATGATACGTAATAATTCACTGACTCTAGGCTTCTGGGGTTGGGGCATTACAATTGGTATCATAGGAAGTTTAGTACAAACCTTCGAAACTAGATTTAGATGAAATCTGATTAGATCACTTAGCCCAAAGATATACTTTGAGGATTTGTATAGAAAAACTTTTTAAAATTTTGGTATTGTAGATATTTTGTGAGTTTTACAAGCAATACATCCCTATCTGGATACGAGTTGGTAGAGGTGGCTCTGGAAGAGATGTACCTAGGGGTAAAACCTGAAAACACCACTTTGATCTAGACTCGAACGGGAATTGGTATACAACAACGTTCCTTTCTACACTCTTGGTTATGACAATCCCAGGGGATATGGTCAGGATAATTTACATTTTATTTTTAAAAACCTATCTAAAGGATTTTAATATAAAATGAGAATAATGACCTTGGATAATCATAAGGTGTTTCAAATCGAAAATATAGTGTCCTGATATTATCTAAATGATTTTATGAATACTATTACTCACACAATGCTTTCTGGTTTTAGTCAATGGTTGGATTAGAAGGAAGTCATAGTAACTTTGAGCATGATGTAAAAGGTGGGAATGATAGTGGAAATAAGAAAAAAAAAGTGAATGTGGATAGGCATAAAAGATATCCTATTCACACCAAATCAGTTTTAAAAAAATATGTACAACAACATATATATTAACCAACTCCCGAACTCAACAAAGAAGATAAAGGTGATGAATGATAAGAGCTCTAGAAGTGGAGACCATGGAGAAAAGAATCATCAATTTCCATCAAGTAGGAAATGTGGAATGAGACACGCAAGAAAGTGTCTCAATGGAACAAATAAATGATTTACGTGTGGGAAAAAAGGATATAAAGTAAAGAATTTCTAAGGAAAAATGAAGAGTACTATAGAAGAAAATAATAATGGTCCCAGGAATCCATTTACAGTCATTTGCTATAAATGTAGGGGACCTAGCCATTACCCGTGTAAATGCCCTTTTCTATAGGATATTTTCTTGGTCAAAGAAGAATCTATGTGGAAATAAATGGTTGGAGAAATGTTTAAAAGTATTATTGCTCCTTATTGATGGGATTACATTGGAATAATTTTCTCTTGTACTTGTTACCCTGTAGTTTGTCATGTGAAAATGATATTTGAGAAAGAATTGTCTTTCTCTTGTGGATAGAGTTATAAATATCAATTTGGTTTTATATGATCATTGGGTTTGAGGCAATGACAAGTTATTATATTTTGTGATCAAAATATAAGGTATGAGATAACATTTTTGGTTAAATTATGTAATGGTTATTTTGAGGAATTTCCTCATTTTGGAAATGTAATAAAATATAATTTTTAAAAAAGGACAACACATAGACAGTGTGACAAACCGTCGCATCGGAAAAAGCTGTGGGAATCAAACCCATAACCAGAGTGCGATTAGGATTTATCGCCTACCACTGGACTACGTGAAGTCCTTTGTTAGTGTGACTAATTATTTTTAGTTAAATGATTTTATTGATCAATAATATGTTGATTTGGGATATTATTTCTTATCAAATTAATACCCTTACTATAGGAAAATAATTTGGTGATTAAGTGATAAATGTTATTTTGGAAGACATTTGCTCTGTTGGGAACACTATATGCCTAAGGATAATATAATACTATGGTATTTCATTAGAGGATTAATGGTAGATTTTTATCTATGTTTTTATTGTGTATTTATATTGAGTTGGGTTATTTATTGAAATGATTAATATATACTTGGGAATATGTGATTAGGCTAATTACTTCTAAGTATGTGACTTTAAGAGTAGTTGATGTCATTTGGAGATACAATGTATCGTGGAAGACTACCTAACCAAATTCTTCTATGTTTTGGGTTTCAATATTACTTTGGATTATATTGAAGGATTTTAAGGGAAATTGTTTATTGAATGGTATTTATTTAACTTTGGGGTATTTTTGGTTTAATTTTAGAAATTAATATTAATGTTTATTTCTCTAATGGAATATCCATTTGGGGGATCATCTAATATTGTACTAACCATTTTGGTTTTGATTAATCTCTATAGGCAAGGGAAATATATAGTTTATCCTTTGTGGATCATGTGATTCTCTAGAAATTTATTAAATAAGGAAACTCTTCTTAAAAATTAAGTATATCTCTTTATTTTCTTAGTTAATCTCATAAGTAAATTCCATATCTTTATGAAATGTAACAAAAAAAACATTGTCCATTTACTTTTCCTTCTGGGAAACTAATAACCGTTTGTCCCATCACAAGTTTGTGGTTTTATTGTTGTTAACTTTCTCCTAATCATGTTTTATATTCCTCTCTATTAGAACTTGACCCGTATTTTATCTTCGATATCCATGTTTTCCTACATGGAATCCTAGTATGGGTTATCTCGGGTGACCTTTGTACTACTCTTTCTTTATTTTAAAGTGATAGTTTTATTGACTATTTTTCCAATGTGAGACTTTCAATTATGCTCCCAAGCACAATTTTAAAATTGTGAGGATGAAATTTTTAAAAGGGGGAAGAATGTAACACCCCAAGATTCCCTGGTATGTTTCCCTTTGAATAATTTAACAGCTTGAATTGTACACAACTTCAAGATTCTAACACACCACGACCAATTAAACGAGCCTTAACCTTTGAAAAGTATGGCACCCCATTCTCCCGGATATCGCTCTTGGATTCAGAACTCATCATGGCTTCCCTCTCTTTAGGGTTTCATGTTCTCCCCGTTGGCGATGAGATTATCCTCCTCCAGCTTCTTCGTTTTTCCTCTTTTCAGGGTTTCATCACTCAGTCCTCCATTTTGGCTTTGACATTTCCTTCCTCGGGTATTGTTGTCTTCTCGGAAGTGATGGGTCCTTCTTACGACTTCTTCAACTTCCTTATTTCTAGGTTCTTTCTCTTCTAGAACTATGGAGTTACCTCACTTTCTCCCCTTCCACCCCTGCTCTAACGATCTAACTCGACACACACAACCCCATCTTGGTTGGGTGTGTTGTTTCCTCAGATGGGTTTGGGATTGTGGTGGTCGGGGTTGGGGAAACATGAGGTTCTTCATTTCACCGTCTTTCTTCTTCGGTTTCTCTCAATATGGTTGGGGTTTTTTTTAGGGTTCCAATCACCAGTTTCTTTCATGGATTTAGTTCATATTTGGACTCCTTTGTTTCCATTTCTGTTTATGATGTTCTTCTGGTTGTGGGTTTCTTGGTTGATTGTTAAGTCTCTTCTCAGATGGAATAGTTTGTGGTTTACTCTTTTATATGGTTTTTTGATCAGCAGGATTTGTTTATGGAGAAAGGATCTTTCCTCCAGAACCTTATGTTTCTTTAACACTGCCCTGGACCCGAGTTCCATTTCTCCTCTCCAGGTCGGTCGGGGGCGGTGGATCGTCGAAGTTTTTGGAGGTGGCGTTCGGGTAGTTAGGGCTTCTCTAGAGCATGAGTCCCTTGATTGGATGTTCGGTGTGTTAGCGCATGACTTATGGTTTCTTGGCGGTGACGTTGGTTCCAGTTACCAGTTGTCTCTAAATCTGATGCGGTGAGGAACCTGTGACGATGACGACGTGGTGATTTTTCAGTGACGATGACGACAGGTACATCGACGATGATGGATGATGATCTTGATGGACAACACTGTGACATCGACTGATGGGAGCATATCCTAAAAGCAATCTTCTCGTTTTGTGTGTATTTTAAATATTTAATTTGGTTCACCATTGTGAAATCCCACTGTATGGTTTTGACTAATGTTCTGGTTACAACTAACCTTAAAGCGGTCTTTTTGAAAATAAAATAAAAAGTTATTTTGGATAAACTAGCAGTTATGAATAGTAATACCTTCTTTTTAAAATTTTATAAATTTTATCATTCAAAATGGACTTCATTTTTGGATTCACAATATCGAAATTAGCTTAGGGTAAATTTTTGGTATTTTTCTGAAAACATTCAATTTTTGATGAATAGTGAAAAACACTGAGTTATAATTTAAAATTGATTTTTTTTATAATTAATTATTTTATTTAAATTTATTTTAGGTCAAAATATATACATAATAACTATATATGTTCAATTTAATTCATTGGAGTCATTTTTTAATAATATTATATATATAAAATTTTATTGAACTTTTCACCATCTTTAACCCATCTCCTAGGAGCATTTTCAAATTGACATATAACATAATTTTACCACTTCTGTGAGTTGAATTTTGAAATTATGAGAAACTTGGTTAATATCAAGGAGTAAAATGTGGTTCTATAAGATAAAAATAATTTTTGGTGAATAGTAACTTTTAACTTTTATTTACCACGATTAAAACTAAATAGGGTAATTAAAGGTAAAAATGATATTATTATTACCCTAAAACTTGTCCTAATTCTATTTGATAAGTATAATTCGACCAAAAACAACCTTAGAAATAAAATATGAACCTCTTTGGTCCACTTGGATTATATTAGGACATTTATTATTATTTAATTCAAAGAAGAGTTAAAAGAGTTTTTAAAACAAATATTAGAATATTAATTGATATTATATTCCTAAAAATCTAAGGTTCAACCAAAAGACATATATAATGATAGGTGTATCATTAATGAACCACATGAGGTTCTCTTAGAAGTATATAGTAAGTTTATTAACCATATAATATAATAATACAAAGAGACATGGTAAATGTCAAACTGTTTAATTAGGAGTTAAATCTAAAAGATAATGTTAATATAGTGACCCAAACCTGTCTAACACCAATTGGTTGAGTGGTTTTCGACCCATCCCTACATTATCCTTTAAATAATCAACTTTGGAGCCATTAGAAATCAGAAATGATTTTATTATTAAATAATATTTCTAGCTTCTCCTAAGGTGCCCCTCACTCCTCTTATAAAAGGGAACTCCCCTTCTCTCTAATTCATACCTTCAAAGACATTTGGCTCTGCTAAAACCTGGCCAAATACCCGTTCAACTATCATCCCTTCATCCTAGAGGGCTTCTTTTAGTCATAAATCCAACCAAGAGGACCCTTTTGATCAAATCAAAATGACAAACCCGAAGAAGAGGTAAATATTCCATCACCTCTTTCAAGTTATTTTCTTCTTACACTTCATCTTTCATTGATATTTCCATTATATAATAATAACTACTATATAATACATATACCATGATGTTATTAAAAATATGGTACAACCATATTCATTATTCTATCCATCCTTTGAATAGCATGTCACCATACGTGCGTACGTACGGCTTACTGTCTCCACGTCGTGGTGTAAATGTTATTCAATACATTATTATTTGGATGGGTATTATAATGATGTATAATTGATGTAAATAATAAATATAACATGATAATGATTCTGTATATATTACATACCATCCAATTATATATTATTTTTATATCAAAAGAATGATATTGTCGTCGTGCGTACGTACGGATTACCGTCTCCATGAACACAATGAGATTCATTCCCCATCATAATCCATTCAAGAATAATTTTCATTAGATAATTAAAAATAATGTTGAAATACCTAATATCATTCTTAATATGAATAAGATACATCCTATTAATAACAAACACTACTTACGAAACAAAGTATATAAAGGAAAATGAAGCAGTTAACACCAGGAACGAAAATAATACTAAACTATTATTAACAAACCAATATTAAAAAACCATATATGATATCATATTAATGTATATGGTTCTTTTATAATTTAATAAATATTATTTCACCATTATACAAGAGTTTAACCTACCATCGACCAAGTAAAAGTACAAAGTAAGGGGTTTTTATCACACTTTTAATTATGTGAGATTTCTATTGTTCACCTCTTATTTATTGGATGTGGTGTATTGTGTACCACCATTTGATATATATTATCATTATTATCTTTATATTCATGGTATTATGTGATTAATTTGGTGTTTTTAAATTTTTATCATATAACTCGATTGATTACAACGAAGTAAGGGGTCTTTATCTCACTTTTATTCCCGTGAGATTCATGTTATATTTTCCACTGCTACCTTTTGTGTGGTGTTTGTACTACCCATGATTATATTGTTTGTGTAATATACTATAATTTATGAGTATTTAAATCATCATTGGATTATAATTATTTCATTGGGTTTATTTTCGTAAGTTACCATATTGATAAGGGAATTTCAAATTTCAATTTCCACTCATTCAGTTTTACGCAAACTTCACTGATTACTTTACACCAAGATTTTGTGTGAAATAACTATTTATTTACTTATGTAGTAATTTCCACTCCTCTTTTCATGGATATAATTTTGATACACATAATCACTCCATTGATAAACTCTCAAGTCATCTATATAAACTTGATAAGAGTAGTTTTAACTCAATTTCTATTCATTGAGTTAAACATCCATGTCATTGGTGTTGTTTTTACAAGAATATGTGAGAACGTACTCTGATTGATTTACACTGAATATCCAATCATATTTAGTGTATTTATATTTTTCACACATAATTATTTCATTGATTTATCCGTAACCTAAGGATATAGTCTTTATAAAGGAATTCATCCCATCTTACATTCCATTGAGACTTGTTTGTTGTTATGCGCCAATCCACTTTTATTTAGTGTATATAATATACTTTGACAAAGTATATCATGAATCCCTTTATTCTCAGGATATTATAAAGTTTTTATTACCTCAATTATTTCTATTCAAGCGTCTCTCATTTGGTTAGGAACTCTAACTAAAATATCATTTTAAATGTTTTAAAAATTTATTCTTCTAAATCTTTCTCATTAATGTCCATGTTTTAAAAATAGTTTTAAGGATTTATTTATATGGAAATTAATGTTTTAAAATTAAAATTCATTTTAAAAGTTTCAAAGTGGTATGGGACACTTTTATTCAAAAATATATTTTTAAACGGCTTCTTGAAATATATTGTGACTTTTAAATGTTTTCAAGAAAAAGGGGGATATTTCTATCAAATATTTTTGATGATTATTTTCATCTATGTCAATATCCTTCATTATTCTAGATTGAGGTTAATATGTTACAATACTATCTTCCATATTGTATTTAATGAGTTATGTTTGACCGTGAATGTGCTATTTTTATACCATTCATGGTTTTTGGATAGATTATTGACATTTCGTTTTCTAGTTTTAATACGAATGTATATGTTATGTTTCAAAATTTTCATATGAGGAATGCATTGGGCTTAGTAAGTGATGGCTGGAGCCCGCTATAGCTCCTTGATGCATTGGTAGGTCTCATGAGACAAAATAGTGTTTGGCCACAAGGCCTTGACAAAATCTTATTTGTAGTCTTGGCACAAGGCCCTGACTATGTGGTTATGAAAGTCTGGCATTATGCATTCCATCATTATGAAAGTGGATTTTGATATTGCATGTGATTATTGGACTAGTAGAATATCCATGTGAGTAAGTAAATGGCATTATATTGATTTATATTTTCCATATTATGATGAATTTTATGTTGAGAAATATTTTTTTAGTTATATATATTTCCTTAAATGTTTATGCTTATTTATTACAATTTCCGATATATTATTATCCTTAATGAGCATATGAGCTCGCCCCTTTTTATGTTTTATTTTTCCTAGGATGATAAAAAGTATACTATGACTAACCTATAGGGATAGACTATGGGATATTAGTGTTTTATATGGAAACAATGTTGTTGTATCTTTCCATTTTATGATGTAATGTAAACCTCATGAATGTATCTAGTACTTACAAGGCTACTAAACTAATCGGTCTTTCGGGACTTGATCTTTTGTGATCAGTCAAATGATACATAATAATTCACCGACATTGGTCTTCTGGGGTCGGGGTGTTACACAAATTTCTCCAAATTTGGGGAATATTTTTTCCTAGCATAAAACATATACCAATGATTTTAGTGAAACGTGGGTATAGTTAGCTGCCCCCATTTTGCAGTAGGAACATCTCTTCCAGCATCTGAACCTCTAAATATAATAAAAAACAAAATATATATTAAATTAAATACAAATATTTTATATTCTTCATTCCACTAACTACTTTAAATAGTTTTCAAAGCATTTATAATACTAAAACATACATATACATTTATACAACCAATCAACTCAAGTCATTAAACAACTTCCACTTGTCTCATTATTGCTAAGTCCAAAATATAGGGGATCAATATCTCCCCCATCACAAAAATCCTCATCCTAATCACCATCAGTAACATCATCATCACAAAAAACTTCATATCTAGTAGAAAAATCATCATCATCAACTACATTTCCATAAATATCCTCATCATCAATAACATCATCAACAACACCATCATCACCACTATCAGCTCCACCAACACTAGGAAACACATTGGTATCACTCGATGAATTATATAAAGAGAACATTGATTCCATATATGAATCAAAATTACTAGAAAACTTATATAGAAGTGATTGACTTATAACTGACAAAAAATTGAGGAAGTGTTGACTTATCAGTTTACTTCTTTCAAACTCCTGTAAAGCTATATTTTTTTGCCTCAGCTACTTCTACAGAAGTTCTTTATAGCTCAAAAGTCTTAGAGGTTTGAGAAGAACCTAATGAGGACCAATACCTTGTGGGGATGATTTTTTATCCTAGGTTTAAATTAGACACCCCCTAGTGCTCCTCATCCAATACCTAGCTCAAAAGATCATTTGGCCCAAATCCATAATCTTCTTTATCATTGAGGGCCTCTAGTGTATATTTCTGAAAATATAAAAAAGATATTCAATTATGAATTTGGTATAAATATTTAAAATATAAATAAAAAAACATACTATATTTTCTTGTGTTTTTTCATTTACTGCACTTATATCCTTTTTCATCTTGAGAAAAATAATTTTGCTTGAGGCACACCACCTTCAATGCCCAATACCACTTGCTGAAAATTACATTGATTAGATTACAAACATTAAAAATAATTTTTTTTATAACTTTGAATAATAATAAAATATAATAACTTATAAATAAATGAAAAAATTCAAAAATATAATCACATGATAAATATTTATGTAAAATTCATAAATCAAATCAAATCATAAACACTTTACAATTTTAGCTACTCATTATAAACATTCCAGAAATAACTTCTATTATTTACTGATGAAAATGGAAATAAAATCCAATTGAACATGACCAACATTCATTAAAAATGAATATAACCATAATAGAAAAAATTTGGAAGAGGGTTATACTCTATTTTTTTGCTACACCACTAAATTGATATTTCAATAAAGTGTGGGATTATTCAAATCCAAATTAGTATCCTCAGTGAGTGATTGAATTTGAATTGGATGACTAAATTTGATAAATGTATAATCTATCAATTTTTCTTTAAATATTTTAATAATATATTTCTATATAGAAAATGATAAAATGAAAAGGCAAGGAATCATACACCATGATAAATCCTTAATAAGAACTCAAATAAGAGAAAGAATATATTATGATTAATGAGATTTCATTGCATATATCAACTTTAAAAAGGAATATAGGTACCTATCCTTTTTTATTCCATCATGAATTTATGTGTATGGATTATTTAGAAAAAGTGTGATTACATATATATAAGAAGTAGTCAATAAATATCATATTATAACTATGTAATTTTACAATACCTTATGCTTCTCATACACAAGCATTATAGTGTATCCTATGGTGTATAGATACATCATTGAATCATTTTTAATTTTATTTGTTTTGTATAAATACTAAAAAAATTCAATAAAAGTAATAAAAATTAAATTCTATATGCAAACCATTTAATATTGGGAATACCTTAGACCCATCAGTCTTCCAATATGTGATCATTTTTTGATATTATGATTTTGGAAAGTTAGGGAATATGGGAAAACCCTCTAAATTAGGACCAACTGTACTCCTCCATCCAATATATAACTCATCATTATATAAACACCATAACTTCCCAAGATCCATTAACCATTAAACATTTTTAGCTTAAGCATTGGGAAATTTAAACCACCTCAATAAAAACATTTTAATTCCTATAAATATAAAAATAATATAGATATAAATTTTTTAATTTTTCTCTCCCATATATCTGCCCATGCTTTTTCCTTGATGTCATTATCCATATGTCTCCTTGAGATCGGTTCAACCAGAATGACAACGTGGTTCTTGGCTAAGGTTTCCATGAATATTATAGACTACATGTAATTTTAACCTATCATCTAATTTTCTTCATTGCAATTGACCATTAATTGTGTTTTGTGAATCTAGGAATCCCATATACTGGTGTGCCCACATAGCCTAATTTATGTTCCCATTAAATAATATAAGGTAAAAAGAAGAAGAATTATGTCATGGTTTAACAAGAAAAAAATGATGTGATATAATTTTACATGGTTGTAATAAAAAAAGTTGTTGTTTGATTTTCAATTGGCTCTAATGGATCCATGGGCTATCTTGGATTAGTATCCTTAGAAGGATGTGTGTTCTCCAATGCATTATCTGGGTGATCTGCACGCACTGGAGTGGGAGCTTAAGGATTAAAATCATTAGATAGATGATGTATAGTAGGAAATAGAGGCAATGTAGACACTGGAGGATATGGGTAGTAGGGTTGTAAATACATCAATGGATGTGGAGATCATAAATGTTAGAACAACATTGGAGGAGGGATATAATTTGTATGGGAGAAGAGGATAATTGAGATGACGGTGGAGGCATGAATTGGAACATCCTTGGAGGAGGTGTAGACATGGTATGAGAAAAAGAGGCTAAATTATACTATGATGGAGGGATGGGTGAGAATATCACTGGAGGCAGCATGGACATGGTATGGTAATAAGAGGCTAAATGATATGATGATGGAGGAATGGATGTGAACATCCCTAGTGGATCAAGTGGAGGATTTAAAGGTGTGGTTGTTGGGGTGTCCGTTTGTGGGTTAGGGTTGGAATGGGAAAGACGGGTGCTTAATCTGGGTCTAGGAGTATCCACACTCAGATCCATGGTATTAAGATGAGGAGGAGTAAACAATGGTCAAACTAAATGTCCCTAAAAATCAATAAAGAATATGAACATGACATTATATGTGATGTAGTAGAACAATATTACAATTATTATATTCACTAAGGGATCCAAAGGAGGAAACCGACACTCTCACATATTTTGATAAACATAAAATAATAGCTTCCTTGATACTTGTGTATTATTTTTCATAAGCTTCATAAGAATAAAATGTAACTATTTTAGAAATAGTTTTTAAAAATCATGAATACAACTTAGAAGTCAAATAAGTCATAAAAAAATTCATAACTTGTTTTAGTAACATTAATTTAAAACCAAGTTAATCATTTTTTAAAAAATCTTTTTAAAATCGAGTTTCTTAATTGAAATAAATCTAATTAAATGCAACAAAACCAAAAAAATAGTAAAATAAAAATATAATTCCATACTGAAACTAAATTAAAGTAATTACATTCATACCAACCTGAGAAACCCATGTCAATGTAAAACGAATGAACTATGAACATATATGATTGTTTCTATATATTACCCAACACTACTGTATATTCAACATCAACCCTTATAATTGAAAAATTTGAGTAAAAAAATCAATATAATGGATAACACCAATTGGGATTTCAATTATTTTAATTTCATTCCCACAATCAAGGAAAACATTTCTTGGGACTACATCATTAATGAAACCATAATCCGATCTCATATGATCTTTCACATGAAGAACCTATTTTTTCATTTATGCCAAAATGTATGGTTCATCAGAAGTTAGGAATCTAATCATGTAAACAACTATTAAACCAAAATAATTAATAAATGTACCATGTCTCATCATTGAATAAAATCATTTACATTTCATCATAGTGACTCGACCATGAGAGTAGTAATCCTATATCAATATTTTCTCAACAAGTCCATAATAATCCACATTTTCATATCGGGGTTAACTATATGATGAACTGGAATAACAGTTATTTGGATAATTTATCATATTTCCATTATTCTATATCCTCATGTTTATGAATCAATCAGTTTTAACAAATTTAGACCCATTTATTATTAAAGATTCACATTCGCGAACCAATTAATTGGGACTAAATTCCACCTCTCTTAATTCTTGAGAAAAATAGCCAACAAGTAAACTCCATTAATGAAATATATATGAATAATAAAATTAAATGAATATCCATATATTATTTTAATTAAATTAAGATTCATACCTATTATTTGAACCAAGCATGAAACTCTTGCTTATGAAAAGACTCTCTCTTCATCAAAGGAAAATATCAGTGACCTCTACTTATAATTTGTTTATGTTCCCTGTAAAAAACGGTAAAAATAGTTTAAGGTATATTTGAAATGACATAGTATGATATAACATATAAATATTCAAATTACTTACTTGAAATAGTTATCGAACAAAGAACAGTTAAACAAGACTGTGCGATGGGATATATCCTACTCTTTAAGGCTCAATGTAGCTAATGAAAATGACATAGGAATTACTCCATTTGCGGAAGAGATGAGAATGAGGACTCAAATTCCCCATACTTATCATATTCATTTATCATTATCTGGTTATGGATTGTGCTTACATTAGATAAATACATTGAACAATGATCTATACATTCTTGAGATAGATAACCTATCATAGTGGAACCTGTAGGAAGATTCTTGTTTCAGACATAAGATTTCATTTTTCACATATTTATTTCAGTAGTATTAATCCCCCAAAAAGAAATGGTTCCCCCCAAGAAGTGTTATAATTTGAATATTAACTGTTAAATGAATCATGCAGCTAAAAAATGATGGATGATTTTTTTCTATCTAACATAATGTTAATCTAGAATCTTCCTGCATTTTTATCACGAATTACTTGGATAAACTTTTAACACAAAGGTCTCTTAAAATGGAATAAAAAATCACTGTCACCCTTACATTATCGGTTAGAAAATTTCAAATTTCTATTGGAATCAATTTATAAATAAGAATTTGATAATCATGAGTTCTTAGGGATTTTAGTTCTGAATCCCTTCCATTGACTCGTTTAAATATGTTTTAGAATAACCATTAAGAATCGTGATATTATCCAATACTTATATAAATTAAATTATCTATAAAGGTTTCATCATATAGGAAGGATTTAGAAATTTCCATTTGTTTTCAATTATAGAAAATAGATGTAGTTCTTAGTAAATACCCCTATACAATAAGTCCCGACAAGATTAGAAGTCATCTTTTGTCTTACCATTGATATATAGAATAATTGAAAGCAACATTTAACACAAATATTTCTCATTGTGCTTTACATATAAATAATGATGTGACAAATTGGTAGACTAATATAGAAAATCATAAAAGATACTTATATTTTTCAAGTTATAAGTGGATTCAATGTCAAAATTATTCCTCTTTTTAGATTTCATCTAACCTTTCCCTAATTAGAAAAGAATTTTTTTCAATTTAATAAGAACGTCAATTTTTTACATACATTAATGTGGGTATTCAGTATCAACAATATTATCAAACCTCCGATTATTCTTCATATATTTATTATCCATTGGAAAGAATCAATGATACCCCATGAAACTGAATCTATGATGATACACAAGGCTTATCAATCATGTTATATTCATAATTATAAGACATTATAGTTTTAACATCGTTATCTAAAATGAAATATTTATATAAGAAATAAAATCATTTATAGTCTCTAGAAGGGAACCACAAATATGAAATTTATTTTTTATAGAAGCATAGAATGTATAGACACCCATATCCTAAAGCTACTTAAACTCTCTTATTAAAGGTTTCAAGTAGACATCTATATAATTCCTAGGATCATAAGTTCCACATATCAGTATACTCATGAAAGTGAATGGATTCTCAAATACATCCATAGAGGAATATTATAAACATGAATACAAACTAGACATATGCTGTGAGTAGAAAAAATCTCACTAAATAGCATAAAACCATTATAAGATAGATCCAACCTGATATTACATACATCAACTATAAAATTAGGATGTTCTGCATCAAATGACCACTATCATAATATATCTACAGGATGAAGAAACTCATCATTACCTTTAATTCACCTAGAATTATTCCATCACATATTGGTTGAGATTTATGTACACATGAATAGATTTTGAAGCCTGAGAATCAATGGAATGTTTCACATTACTTTATATGGAACATGATATGGCGTTTCATCTGAATTTTCCTTCCACATAGATGCACCAAATTCTTTTTAATAATTTTTATAAGTTTTTTCCTCCCAAAATAAACAACAATATTTCATTCTAGCATGAAAATTATTAGTATAAAATCCTATGTGTGTAATTGACTTCCATTACTTATAATTATTTGAGGGAATATCTTCACCACTAGGCAGAAATTCTTTCAAAAAAGTAAGAATATAGTCAATGGAGGTATTATAAATTCCATACATGTTTTCCCATGATATCCCTGCAATTAAAATTCTAAATTCCTCATTTTATTACATTTTTGGATATACAGGAATACTGGAATCGTCCATTAAATATTTCACTCTCTCAACACCATCATATTTAGTCTTTTCCTCATGTGTTTTGATATCATTTCCTTCTTGTGATCCCACACTATCTATCGCGTGATGATACATAAATGGAAACCGATAAAATTCCACATTCTCTATACCACATATTTCTTTTCATTCATGAATATTAGATTATTATCTCATCTCTCCATTGTGATACTAAACAAAATAGTTTTTTTGAAATCCAGATTTCATTTTGTGGTAGAAAATATCTTCTTGGCTTAACCATTATCTTAAACAACAATTATAACATGGACATTGTATACAACCTCCATCCGAAGCATTTTCAAAGTTAAAATCTATAAAATTTTCAAATTATTTGAAACTCGGTTGAAATCTGATTGGTATGATATATCTACATTGTTTACATTCTATTATATGAAGAAACATTTAGGTTCCAATCAACAATGTAAACCACTATTAAAAAATTCATTACAACCAATTTTAATATGAAATAAATCAAAGCATACTAGTCACTAGAAAAATAAATAATAATAGAATTAACATATATTATAAGATATGGCTAAAAAAATAAACCAAGGTGGGAAGCTGTGAAATATTAAAATTCCCTATCATGGTAGATAAATTTAATAAATTTTAGACACTACAAAATGATAGCCAAGGTTTTTACTAAGAAGACTCAATAAATAAGATGAAAACCATGGAAAAACCATAGTTTCATGAAAACAAATTCATACATTCCAAAAGAACCCAATGCATTAAACATCCCAAAATACAGTCCAAAGATAAAAAAACAATCAAAGGATCAAAATGATAGATATAAAGAATATGTTTGTGAAGAAATACTATAAAATATATAATAATTAATCATCAATATCTAGAAGATATTAGGGAATGTTTTTTATTTGGATAATTTAATCTATGATTTATTTTTTTAGATATCCCAAAAATATAGAAGAATGGGTATAAATTAGTTTATAAGTTAATATAACTAACCCCAAATCAATAAATCTCTAATTAAGTAGTATAATAACATGATATATAATACATGTTTACACAAAACAATGAACTGATTTTTGGGTATAATATTTTGAGGGGTTCATGCATCATCATCACATGTTGAATTAAATTTGTAGTATAATATATTTTCCTTAACAACATATTCTGGTTATATGAAATATTTTGGTACATATTAGTTCCATGTAGTTATAAAAATGGAATAAATTTTTTTCTTATTTTAAATTAAGAAGTGATGTGATTTACCAAGACTGATTACTTTTGACATCATGTATAATTTTTCAAAATGATTAATTATGAAAGTATGATAAATTGAGGGACGTTATGATTATTATTATGGTTTGTTTAGTGTGATAATTCCAAATTTTTTGTCTTGGTTTAAAATTTGTAGCATAATTCTGTTGAACATTATTTAAACTCACTACACGAATTTTTATAAATTCTCAATTGAATGAAAAGCATGAAGGGAAGACTTGGGAAAATATGAAAGAGTTGAAAATCATATTAAAGGGTAATGTATAAAATGATGTAATTTATATACTATTAAAGGTGTCTTGAAACTAAGAAAGCATTGGAAATAAAATACCATGTGCACTCTCAGGAAATGTCTATTTTGTGTAAAAGAGTTGAATATCAACATGCCTTGTTGATAAAATAGTTTAATTAAAGCCTCAAGAATAGTTTTTTTATAATTGATTTATCATCTTGAGATTACATTTTTTGAATCCAAGTATTATGTTTGAAAGCCACTATTATTCTTACTTTCTCGATATTAGTTGATTGTTAGTAATCTAATAGTTATTTATTTAAAAAAACATTGTTTGATATGTTTTATTAGGTGATGTAATAATAAATGAGCATTTCTATTTTGAGGTTATTATTTCTATCAGATACTATTAATTGATTTATTCTTTATAAAACATTCTTATATCAGTTCCAAATTAATTAGAATGTAAATTAAATAATTATGTTAATAAAATTGGTGATGGAGAGCAGACATGACCGGACTGTGATTGTTTACTCTAAACATCTTTTTGTGTATGTGATGTTGTTAATTATAGTTATTAATTATTGATAGTAATAATTAATTATGGAATTATATCTATGATATATAAACCATGACGTGAATCAATTATTGAAACCCAATTTTGTGTTAGTGGATATGATTTATGATGCATATACATTAACATTGTTTTTTTACCATGGAAATGGCTTGGAAATAATGAAGTTTACAACATGGATATCCAAATATGGATGATGAAAAGTTATAATATGGTGTTATATTCTATTTTTTATGTTTCTATTCAGTAATCATTGATATTATTATCTTAGTATTGGAAAGTCTCTTAGCCTTTACTAGGTATTGTTTTTGGAGTGATTTCTTTTATAGGTTGATTCCACTACTCCTTTCTTATTAAAATCGAAAAATTATTTTGAAATCCAATTTAAATTTTTTTCAATGAGTATAATGTGTCATAATTTCTATAAATTTAAAAGGTTTGTTTTTATTTAAGGTTATATATTTTTATAAAGGTTTTTATTTTTAAAAGGAATCATTGTTTATTGATTCTAAAATTTTTTCCAAATTAAAATAATTCTAGCACCTTGAATGTTTTTAAGGGAATTTTATTCAAACATAAAGTGTTTAAAATAATTTGAAACATATTTCAAATGGATTTATAGTTTATAAATGATCTTAAAGTCTAGTTTTTTTAGAAAATTGTGTAGATTTTTATTATGGAAATAATTTTTTCTTATTGATATCAGTTATTTGTACTCCAATTTTTTAAGGGAATGTTTTCAAGAAATATAAATGGATTTTAAGTAAATTATGGAAATCATTTTTTCTTACTGATATTTTAGATGTATATTATCATGTTCTTTTTTTATATTTGTTTTAAGATTAAATTCTAGTACTCTTTTGTGCGTAAACTCTACTATATATGGGAATTATTTTACTCTAAAAAATTATCTTTTCTTTTTTTCCTTTCACTTGAAACACGACACACCTAAGAATATGATTATTTTAAGAATAATAAACTTGGTAAAAGAGTGTTTAGTTTATTTAACCACAATTATTTGATTTAAAATATTGAAACAAATAAATTAAAAATAGAATATAAATATTCAAAAGGCGTTAAATTCAATAACACAAAAAATGAAAACTAAAATTATATATATGATGAAATAGATTTTTATGATAAAAAATGGGGGTTTTGAAAATAAATCATGGAAATATGAAAGTTTTATATTAGGAATAAAAATGAAAATAACACTATAAGGATAACTAGAATGATCCAGACATCAATTATATGATGTTAAAGAAGATTTTAATAAAAAATGATTTATATAGAGGAGATTTTTAGTGGATATTTCTGGAGGAGATGAAATATAGGATACCATCAGTGGAGGTTTTCGCTCACTTGGGTGGCCGATCGATTAGGGGAGAGGGTAATTAGTGTGGGAAAAATATGGTGGTATGTGGGGGGGGGGGGGGTTGGGCCAATTTGTTCAAAGGCTATACCAATAGTTTTAAAAAACAATTGGTATAGCCCAAATATACCAATGATTTCTCTTAGAGATAGTCTATACCAATGATTCATTAGAACCATTGGTATATCCTTATCTATACCAATGTTTATTAAGAATTGTTGGTATAGCTTGCCTCTAGGAGATCTATACCCATATTTTATGCAAACTTTGGGTATAAAAGCATGGGGATAACCCCATATTCCATTACTGTTTCTCATACACTTATGTTCATGTTATGCTTATGTGATCACTGATATCTCCCTTGTTTACCCTTACTGACCATCTGAGATCGCCCTTTATTTTGGTTCCATTCCCCATGTTATAAATAAAGGTACTAATTTTGAAATGTCTATGAACACTGCTAGTTATGAAGAACTTAGTGGGAGAGTTAGCAGATATTGTATTAACTGTCTGTTAATGTGTCAATATTTCCAAGGCACTGGACCAATGTAATTTGGGAATAGGTCATTATGTTATGTAATGCATATTCATATACTAAGATGAGATATCTATGTGTAAAAATTATGGTTCACTATAGTTTTTATTATAGAAATGTTTATTTATCCTTTGAAAATGACAATGAGAAAAATTTAGTGAGAACCTTTGGGATAATTCTAAGTATAGGATTAAATCTTAATGGTTTGGTAACTATTATAAATGGACTTTGATAAGCCGATGGTTTTATAAAAAACTGTGTTATGATTTTAACATGTTATAAATTATTTTTTAGGATTATGTGTTTTTACAAACTATTATGGTCACTCACACTATGTTTTTTTTATTTTAGTAGATGGATGGAACCTGATAAAATCATGTTACTGCTGAATTCGAAAGACAATGTAATTATTTTTCTTATGAGAAAAATAATGTTTGGGAGATTGAATGAAAAATATTGTCACTATGCCCAAATATTTTTCTCAAGAGAAGGATCATACAGAGCTTCCAAATGAGAAAATGAGGGAAGAAATTATATTAAGTCTTTCATGAGGCAACATCCACCTTCTTTCAGTGGGTATGATAATCCACTAGTTAAAGAGAAATAGATCAATACCATTTAAAAGATAATTTCTATTCTTCAGTGTTCAGAATATCTGAATGTTATTCTAGATATTTATCATTTGGAATGTTAATAGGATCAATGATGGAATCTTATAAAGAACACAAGGAAACAATGAGAAATTTACTACATGGAGTGGGGTGAGTTTAAAGGATTATTTTTTGAATAAGTAATTTCATCATATTATTCATATAAAAATGATGAAATAATTCATTGAGCTTAAACATAAGGATGATGAATCCATTGGTACCTATGAGGAAAATGTTTTGCGACTTGTGGGATATAATTCTAGCATTAACAACCAACCTAAAACTAAGGTTGACTGACTCATCAGTGGAATAAAACCAAGTCTTAAACATGCTTTATCCATAAGGACTTTAGTATCTATGAATAAATAATCCAATCTAATATCATGGTGGATATTGATATTTAAGTTACCTATCAATGTATATGTTTTAAAAATAAAATAAAATTGGATGTAAATGAAAATTCTAAAAACCATAGAGGGAAGAATATGACATTTCCTTTATGCTAAAAGTGTGGAAGAAAATGTGATGGAAATTTTATTAATGGAACTGGTAAATGTTTCCTTTGAGGAAAGGATGGTCATAGGGAAAATTAATGCCAGAGTGGTGAGAATAAGTTATATAAGGATTATAATATAGAGAATGCACCATAGAATGAACCACACACACTCTTGTGTTTTAAATGTATGTATTATAGGAGTTATGTTTTCCACTTCCCAAATTTTAATGTTAAAGAAAATGATCAAATTCGACAACCTCTTAATCCCAATTAAAAAGGAAAATCTCATACAATCACTATTTTTGAGGAGGGGTATAATAATGTTGCAGTGGAAGGTACACTTAATATCCACTCTAGAACTACTATTGTATTAATTTATTCAAGATCTATCCCCTCATTAATATCTAAAGAAATTGTTAGGGGTATCACTATACCAACATATTGATTATATGATGAGTTACTTTTAAAAACCAATAATGATATGATGATAACATCTAATGTATACAATTCTTATCTGATTGATGTTTTTTAATGTGCATCATGAAAATCCTTTTATTCTACTTTTTTTGGAGTTTGATGTTATCCAAGGCATGGTTTGTATTTTTTTTACATAAATCCCACATCAACTTCCGAGGATGGGAATTCAAATTTAGTATTTCAAACCAACATATGATTTTGTGTTAGTGTAATGATAAATATGAACTTGTGATAGAAATCAAATTCATTGTATGAGTTTTGATTACTATTTACAAGGGGTGTTGGTCTCAGATTGTTGGGAAAAAACTCAACATCAAATATATGCCATTTTGTAGGAGTGTTTTGTTATATTTCCATAATATTTTCTTAGCCATCCACCAAATCAGGAATTTTAGTTCTCTACAGAACTCATACTTGGTTATACCCCTATTTCATAGATTCCTTATAGAATGGACCAAATTGAGTTTTCATAGCGAAAGAAGAAACTCTAAGTGAATATTTATAATAGATTTATTCATCCAAGTGTGTCACCATAAGGTTCACTTATTATTTTTGTTAATAATAAAGATGGATCAATGATATTTTTCCTTGATTATCAAGATCAGAAAAAAAATTTCTATCAAGAACAAGTACCCTCTACCCTATATTGATGAATTATTTGATCAACTTCATAGAGCTTAGTACTGTTGAAATATTTAATTTGATTCTAGATATCATCAATTGAGGGTGAAGTAAGAAGATATTCCCAATAAAAGATTCCATACAAGGCATGAACATTATGAATATATAGTGATTCCATTTTGTTTTATCAATGCATCTGTTATCTTCATGTATTCAATGAATTGAAAATATAGAGATTACCTTGAAAAATTCATTATATTATTTATAGATGATATTAGTAATTATTAAATGACTAAGTAAGATCCTGGTGATCACTTGAGAATTTTATTTAAGACCCTTAAGAATAAGAATATTTATGAAAAATGTACGACAGGTGAATCTTGGATTCAGAAAGTTTTATTTTTGGGATAAATAATCTTAAGTGCGGGTATATCATTAGATCCTTCAAAGATATAAGTTATCGAATATTGGAAAAAAATAATCACTGTGACTGGGAACCATAGAATTATCGGTTTTGATGGATATTATTGGTTATTTATATATTATTTATCAAGTATTTATAATCTACTCACCGAGATAACATGGAAGGGAGCCAAGCTACTTTAGGTTGATGAATGGGGAGTCAATTTCAAGGAATTGAAGATACAATTTTTCGGTGATCTTGTGCTTACTTTTCTTATTATTGGAGAATGATTTTTAATTTATATTGATGCATAAAATAATTTTTTGGGATATGTTCTCATGAAACATGATATGGTTATAGCTTATCAATTTCACCAATAAAATTTTCATGAGAAAAATTACCCAACTCATGATTTTGAGTTAGTTGTGGTAATTTTTGAATTAATGATTTAGAGGCACTATCATTATGTAGAATAGTGTGATATATATAATAGTAATAAAATATAAAAGTATATTTTTATGTAGAACAAGTTGAATATGTAATAAAAAGGATAATTATAGATGATTAAATATTACAACTGATTTGTACATTACCACCATGGGAAAGAATATAATGTGGAAGATTCTAGAAGATAAAATTATCATGATATATTATCAATAATGGGGATCACAAAAGATCCAATATTTTTCTATTTTCAATGAATGGATGTTAAAATCTTGCATGAAGGATAGAAATGTTTTCTTTCCCAAATGAGTGTTCAACCATGTATCCAATAAAATATTAAAGAGGTGTAGAAGAAAAATATGGAACTACTGACTAAGAAGAGAAATTTTGTTAAGTTTTACCGTGATTGTGATGGGATGATAAATTTTAGGAACAATGTATGTGTTATTTTTCATATAATATTTGAAAAAGGAGTTTTTGGACGAAGATCATAGTTCAACATTCTCTATTCATCCTATAATAATATTGAGGTATAGAAATATAAAAGAGTATTTCTTATGGGAAAACATAAAAGGAGATATTGGTGAGTATGTTTCTTAGTGCTTGGAATATTCAAAAGTTATGGTTCAGAGAAAAAAATATTATGGGAATGTTATAATCATTACCCATAATAGAATGGAAATAGGAAAACATCACCATAATTTTTTTAAATGGAATACCCAAAACAACAAAAGGGAACAATGCTATATGGTTTGTAGTTGATCCCATTATGAAGTATTCACACTTAATTACGATTAGGGAAGATTTATATCTGGATCATCCTACCAAAATTTATATTAAGGAAGTTTTCAGGATTCATGGATTACCCCATTTTATTTTATCTAATCAGGATCCTAGGATTACCTTAAAGTTATAGAAATTTCTTTAACAGGATCTGGATACAGAGTTGAGTTTCAATACAATGTATCATCCTTAGAAATATGGCCAGTCTAAGATTACAATTAAAACCCTATATATGTTGTGATCATGTTCTATGTATTTTAAAGATTCTTGGGATCAACACCTTCCACTGGTTGATTTTTCTTGCAATAATAGCTTACACCAGATCATTTAGATGGATCATTATGAAGACCACTATTGAAAGAAGTTTAAAAATCCAACATTATGGGATATTATTGGAGAAAATAAGCTATTAGTACCTATGGTGGTTGAGAAAAATGGTAGATAAAGTTAGATCCATTTAACAACACATAAAGATAGCTCAAAGTTGATAGAAAAGTTATTCTATTTTTTTTGCGTTAGCTAAAATTTGAAGTTAATGGTTTTGGGCACAACAGAAGCATGTCGAGGTGGGACATATATTAAAATTTCTTTTAATAATCATTTCTTGAAACCATGAAATATGGAATTCTATTTCATATTTATAATTAATTTATAAAATATTTTAAGAAATAAATACCTAGGCTTAGGAACTATTTTTATTGGTGAATTTTGATCATCTAAAAGGACCCATTTACATTACTTTCATTGCGCTATGAGGATCTAATGATAGAATACCTCTAGTGGTGATCCACTTGTGCTTCTATGATATCATATCAACACCACTTGATCTCTCAGTGATAACTTAGTGAGTAAAATGTCAAGGGTTGTTTGTTTTTGATCAAAAATTATTCAGCCTTGAATAAATATATTGTACACTTGTCATTCTTGATAGGGAGATAGAACGAGGAGTTGAGTGAGAATTCCTTGGTCATAATAATTATCTAATATTAATTTTGGATATTCTACACAATATACATAACCATCTATTTATAGTTTAGGATTTAGGTTAAAATGTTATTTAATTGCATACCTAAAATTAAATAAAACTTATTACCTTTAATAAACTCCATTCCACATAATAATAATTATATTATTATTATTTTGTGGTGCACACCAAATTTTACAATAATTTTTTTTGTATTTGTCTTGTTATTTAATATTTGTCACCTGACTCGACATTGCTTCATTCAAAATCCATTATAAATTATTGAATAACTAAATAAATATTTTATTCATAAAGAAATATTTTATTCCCAATATAGTGAATAAATATTTATTAAAATATTCAATAAATAAAATAAACTTTTTATTCACATGGTGATGAATAAATATTAATTTAATTTATGTGATCAATATAACTTGAGTAAAATTATTCCTTAAACTTGAGAATAATAGTTATTCCATTAATTAAACTCAAATATTATATAATCAAGATCAATGGAAAGAATTAGTGTGTGACCCTATATAATAATTTCTCATTAACATTAGATGGTCTTACCTAAAGTATACTGTTACTATCTAGTAATGGGTCAAGGAAACCAAGAGAAATAACATAATATCTCAATTTTGACAACCAAATATGAATGTTCATTGTGTAATATAATCCCTTGGTAACAATATTTAATCAAGAATATTTTAATACCATTTCAATAACCTATATGCTCAATATTTATGTCTTTGACTATCTGAAATAAACACACCATTACACCATTTCCATGGAATTTAATGAAAAAGTTCGGTTCTGATTAAAGGGCAGATATATTAGCATCCATAAAGATAGAGGGGAAAAATCCTTCCTCAACTTATTTGCTAATGACATGTCACTCATGACTTACCCAACATATCCAACTTCGACATGAACTATTATCTTCATTGTTTAAAATATACATATAAGTATGTGAGTTGTATCATTCATTAATAATAATATTAATGTCTAAGGACCATCACAAACACTAATAGAATGGAATATATGATGACACTAAAACATCCTACTGGTGGGTCTGTTCTCATAATCTCTCATCTTGAATATTACCTTGTGAAAAGTTCACGAAAAGAAGCCTCATCAACTTATGAGTAGTCGTAACTGACAATCTATTTAATTTGTTTCCCATAATAGTATGTTATCTAACCGTATAAAAATATTTTAGAATATCTCCATAGCACATCATGGTTTGGATCATATTGGGGAACTGCTATGACCTTATGAATGTGATGTATACTATTGGACATCGTTACATTAGGGTCAATAAATAACAATAAAATATATGTAAGAAGAAGTTTTATTAATATTAAATACATTTAATTTAAATTTAATCAAAGTAAAAATAGGTGTTCCTAGGACACTAGATCTAAAAAACTCTCACTTGGACTAGAGCCAAATTATTATGACCTTTAGTCTATGAGACCTCACACGATAGTCATGTTTCTACCGAATAAAGGCTTCAATGAAGGGGTTCACCATGTTCGCTTCTCTGGAAATAATACTCAATGTAAATTCACCTCTCTATGAAATATCACTCAATAAATGATAATTCCATAGTATGTTCTTTGTCTACTGATGTGACGTTGGATCTTTTGAAATATCCACTACTATAGTATTATCACAATATAGTGTGAAAAGTTCATTACTTCTATGTACTACATCATGATATTGGATTAAGTTTCACATAAATACTACTTCATTAGTTGCCTCAGAATCCACAATATACATAGACTCTATTGTATAATCTATAACCTAATCATGTTGTTGAGCACGTCAAATTAGATATTTATTTTTAACTCTAATTTCTATTATATAGCAGTAACCCAAGGTCATCTCTCGATGAAGCTTTAGATAATTATTTTAAAAAGAGTGTTATGATTAAGATAATAAAAGGGGAATCAGTATTTATAATAATTGGGTTTTGATGACTAAGAACATAAATTTAAACTGTATTTCTAAGTGCAAGAAACTGGTTGGAGAAATCGTGATCAACTCGTGTAAGTGTACCTTGATGCTCAATCCATCATCACTCTCAAAGAAATGGGAAGGATCATTGATTCCTTGAATTTATACACATTTAAAAAAGTAATGGTATATGATTTTTTACTATCTTACCACCTAGGATTTGATCGATCGATGATATTGATTATCGACAACTTCTCAATATTAACAAACTTTAATCGATGTATAATCAGAATTCAATCAAAGAATCACATCAATAGTGTGATGATATGACGAGATTAAATTCAATGATAAAATATTACATGAGATAAGAAAATTCATATTTATGGGTTGAATCTCCTATAATTTATCAACCGACATAATCTTACACACACTCATGAATGGGAAGGGGTGAGAAAAGAGGCAACCACACTCAAATCATCCCAATATTCGAATTATGCATGAAAGCATGGGGATTATTTATCATTTGATTTGTATTTGATAATTATAGAATAAAAAAAAATTCAAAAGGTATAAATTAATAAAAAGATACTACAAACCTGGATACTCAATAAACTCTCAACTATTACAAGCATGGTGCTCAGGATTACAACAAAGAACACACCCCAAGTTGATCACTAAGATGCTTAGAAGTACATGATTAAGAAGATGGAGATAATGGATAAATAAATGTCTATACTTATAATAACCTTATACCGGGTCGTGAAACATGAGAGAATGAGGTTGAGGGGTGATTTATGAAAACATACATCACACTTTCCACCAAATAAGTTATGTGCCTAAGGGACTTGGGGAGTATCCATGGAAGAAATTTCCCCCTTTATCTGGTAGGTTGACTGAACAAAATGAGTGGAAATGATATCAATTTAGAAATAGAGGTGGGTATTTAAGTTCATTGTCTAATAGAGGTGGGATCAGAAAAAATTTATGTTTTGAGGCCCATGTTCTGGCGCAAATACAAAAGCATGGTCCAATCTGGCCTGCCCAGAATTTATTCACATTGTAAGCCTATTTTAGGCCTCCAAATGGATGAATCTGGCTCCATGGTCTTTTATAGAAATGTATCCCACATGGTTTTACACTCATACACCCATTTTATCCCAATTGAACATGATTATTATCCACCGTACATATTTATGTCCATATGCATGCTTGGGATCTCGTGCAGTTTGGCATGTTTTGCTAGAATTCCATCACGGGCTCCCCAAATCATCTCCTCCTACAATGTAAAAATTCAAACAAGTAAAACATTACTTTTAAAAAGTGATAAAAATTATTTCATTGAATCAAACATTAAGTGAAATTTATTATTATATTTGGAATATTCATTACCAAACCAGCTTAAAATAGTGGTGTAAGGGTTGAAATGAATAGTGAATCGCTATGCGATCACATACACAACCTTCTATGAGATATTATGGATCTCATTACATCCATTAAGGGTGAATATGTATCTATAATTTGAATTCATTTCATCTTGATCAGTTTGGAAACTAACATCTATATATCATCTGATGACTAGTTCCTCATCTCCTCCATAAACTAGGAATATATCCTTAGTATGCCTAAGATACTTAAGGATAGTCTTCACAACTATCCAATGGTGTTCACCTAGATCAGATTGATATTTTCATACCATACATAATGCATATGAAATGTATTGCCTATTGAAAACCATATAATACATGAAAAACCCCATCTATGATGCACATGGAATACTTGTCATTTGGTTTATTTCCTCACGTGTCAGAGGAAATTTTTTTCTAGAAACATGAATGTCATGTCAAGATTGAAAAAGTACCCTCTTGGATTGTTCCATACATAATATCTTTAGTATTTTGTTAATATATGTACTTTGACTTAGGTCGAGCGACCTCTTGGATATACCACAATGGATCTTGATTCAAAGAATATACAATGCCTCACCTAAGAACATAATAGATAATCTTTTATTCACCTATTCCTTAATAGTCTATAAGACCGGTATTTTGTTTTCAATGAGTAACATGTCATAAACATATACTATTAAGAAAAAAATTTCACTACCACTAATCCATTTATAGACACAAGACTTGAATTCATTCTTTATGAATCCAAATTCCATTATGTCATCATAAAATTGAATTTTCCATGACTTGAATTTTTTTCTTTAATACATAATTGGATATTTGAAACTTGAATTCCTTGTTACTATCATTGAGAGTCAAAAAACATTTATACTATTTGATATAGACATATTCCTGAAGGTTCCTGTTAAGGAAGGCTATTTTGACATTCATTTTCCAAATATCATAATCATGGAATGATGAAATGACAAGTGTAATTCTGATTGATTTCATCATTGTGATTGAAGAAAAGGTTTCCTCGTTTTCAATTCCTTGATGTTGTTTAAAACCTTTTGCAACCAATCTCTCCTTATCAATATTGAATTGTCCTTCGTTGTCATGTTTATTCATTAATCACAATTTGAAACCAATAGGCTTTACATCTACTAGGGGGTCCACCAAAATCGACAATCAATTTTGGTATATATAATACATTTCAAAATTCATGGCTTCTTTTAATATGGAATCATATGTTCTACATAATTCATACTTGTAAGTCTGAATATCATTATTATTAACAAATAATTAATCACCATCCTTAGTGACTCAAAAACCATACCATTATGGTTATCTAACCTCTCATGTACTCATATACATTAATTGTGTCTCTAAAACAATTTTTTCTTCAACTGTAGTTTTTGGAATTTATTCCATGGAAAAATATTGTGTATCTTGATCCTGAACTTCATTGAAGTCTATCTTTATCCCAATACCTCTTTTATAGGTAATATCATCATCAAGAAATTTAGTACACCAATCAACCAAAACATTTTTAATTGAAATATTGTATAGGTAGTACCCATTTGTTCTTATGGGATATCATATAAAGACACACTTTTTTCATTGATGTGTAGGCTTGTTACCTGAATTGGCCTTAAAAAATGGCTCTCAACCCCACAATTGTAATTAAGACAATAAAGGTTTCTTTTCATTCCATAATTGATATGGTATACTGTCTTTTGTTTTAGATGTAACTCGATTTTATATGTATGATGATGTTTGTAATTCACATACCCAAAAGGATAATGGAAGACTTGCATGGATCATTATTGATCTCACTATTTCCATCAAGCTGTGGTTCCTCATTTCACATACAACATTCCACATAGGCCTATAAGGAAAACTGAATTATGATAAAATATAAAACTCCGGTAGATAATCATTGAAGTCTTGATAAATATATTATCCACCATGTTATGAATGATATTTCTTAATATTTTTACCAAGGCAGTTCTCAACTTCATTATTGTATTCCATGAATTTTTCAAAATAATTTGAATTATACCTCATTAAGTAGACATAACAATATCTAATAAAAACATCAGTAAAATTTGTGAAGCATGAGTACCCACCCATTTCCTTAATAGGAATTAGTCTAAACACCTCAATATGAACTAAATCAATAATATATTTATCTCTTTTAGCTTTCCCTCTAAATGGGGATTTGGTCACTTTTCTGTGTAAACATGTATGACATACACCAACTGGTTTTAGTTCAATTTAATATAAATATCCATCTTGATGTAATTTAGTCAAGTGATTCTTATTTACATGACTTAGATATTGATAACAATGTTGCGTGTGGTATGATTCATGTGAAGTAACTTTATTAATGATTTCCTTTATTTGGTTCATCTAATCCAACACATAAACGCCATTATTTACATGAGGCCTACCATAAAAAATTATTTCATTTAAAAAGAAGAAAAACATATTCCCAAATTTGAAAAAAAAATCCTTATCAAGTCTGGATACAAATATAATATTTTTTGTTGCTAAAGGAACATACTAAAATCCATTTAAAACAATTATTATTATTTTTGGAAATGTGAGGTTGTATCCCCCGATAGCTACAACAACAAGTTTATCTCTGTTGGCTACTCGAAGATCTACCTCTCCTCAGTTAATATTTCTGAATATACATGGTTATTTTATTTGAATACATATATGGGAACCATATGTTGTATCAAAAACCCAATCTGTAGAAACAAATATATTGCTCTCGATTAAAAATTCACCTCAAGCTTCCCCTTTATTCTTTGGCCATGTGCAGTTTTTCTTCCAATGAACCTTCTTGAAACTTGTAGAACAAAAAATCACATTCCCTTGTCTTCTACATGATATTAATCTTCTTGTAATGTCATGAAGAATAATTGGGCTTAAAAATCATCACATTTTCTTTCTATTTGTTCACTATAATAATGGAGGTTTCTTCAGGATTCGTATCCTTATCTACGTGGAAAAGAAGAGTAAGAAGACCTTGAAGATAATTATCAATTTTTTTATATTAAAATTAACAATAAAATAAAAGAATATATGAGGGGGTGATTCTATAATGAGTTGGTTCCCATTTTTCAGGGAGTTTAAACACTAGATCCTCTGAATTCTCAATATATAAAATGAGAGTGACTATGTGGGGCCCAACTATGGAACCCCCTCTTTGTTCACTATGAAAGAGAACCTTGGAAATCTCAAATTGTTTCTATCTAGCTCTCTCCTAGTAAATACCATAGAAGTGCTCAAACTTTCTATATAAATCCATGTTTACATGAAACATCATTTGTTAACTAGAAATTGATGAATGAATAAACATTGAATGTAGACCACATAGCTCAAATTGTTTTCATAGATAAAGAACTCTTCCTCCCTCGCCTCTTTAGCTGGCGGATCAAGCATTAAGGATTCTAGAACATAAGACATTTTCTCCTGGACTAGCAAAACCAAAAGGTGTTTAAACCGCTCCTTAAAGTTTCTATGATTTAGGAGGTTATCTTTCTCCAATATTGAAAATAGGGATATCATGTATGGGGAACATGTAATTTTATATAACAATTAAAAATAGAATATTTTTAGTACTTTTCTTGATTACAAAATAAGTGAGATATAATAAATTAATTTTTTTTTTAAATCTCCCACTATTTTATCAAGTCTCAATATCCGTCAACACTGAACTCAGAATGTCTAGTTTCTTTAAAATTATAGTGGAAAATAGACTCATGAACTTTCTTATCAATCTAGTCCTTGGACATGAAAACCATAATTAAGCAATTTTCTAGGCGGTTTAACCAATTGAGGACTTGCAGCTTCTTGATCTATTGACTAGAATCCCCTATCCTAAAATATAGACTTGGATTTCCCCAACACTTTCCTCCAAAGTATTAGTGAAATGTCTCTGGCCATTAAACTCATTACAGTTTTGGTTAAGTCAACTCAAAATTCTCATCAGAACTATCTCATAAAAGCATCTAGACTTTTTCCATGTGCTAAACTTAGTTCTATTTTTTCCAATCATGTAATGGAATGGTTATCCCAACTTAATATTTAATTATGTAATTTTAATTTATTATGCATATATTTTTATCTTTTTTATCCTTTACTAGTCTTATTAATATTAGGTGGATGTTACATATTTAATTAACTATTTTGGATAAAACATTTATAGATAATTAAATTATTTAATTAATATCTTTTCAGATTAATTCATTTATTTTTTGGATTGTGGTCTTTCATCCATAAAATAAATAATTCCATAGAAAAAAATAAATAAATAATTAAATGGCCCCTGAATGAGATTTATCTAACAATTGATTTAATGAGAATATGTTAAATCAACCTTTGACCTAGAATAAATAACTTATGTCACCAGTATAGGCATGATATACAACATTCCATATGTCCACCTTTGTATCACCTAGGTTGGAATCATTATGGTTCCATCTTGAACCACCTCTACGTGCCTCAAGAAGCACCATTAATTTAAAATATTTATTAATCACATGCAGGTGAGGGTAACTAAAGGATTGGTTAAAGGGGGTTTCATAAATATCCTTAGACACATAGGTCCTATATAATAATGCAGGGAGGGATGACTCACATGTATTCATTTAAATTAATTTTAACTAATTAAAAATTGATTTAATTAATTAAATTAAAACATAAAATACATACAATGGTCTTGGCAAATCTCATGAATGATCATACATGCAAAGAATATGAAAAAGTAAAGAACTACCATTCTTTAATTTATTTTTATTTTTTATTATTTAAGATAAAAATTAATAATTAATTAATTAATAAATTAATTAATTAATACCCTTTTATCTTAATGATCATCCTATATTATTTAGAGATACCCATCATTAATGACATTTGTGGAAAATAAATGGAAGAACCCATAATGGCATATTAATTACAATAAATTAATAAACAATTTAAAACTCTGTAAAACCATTATTAAATTGTCAAACACACATCTATGTTCCAATAAATAAATCAATGTTTTAATTCAATAATTTTTAAATTTAATATAGTTTTATGTTTTCCCATTAAGGGGAGACTACATGACGTGTACATGAAACGACACTCTATATACCTTGGTTTTTGTATATCCATGTCACAGACATGGGGATTTCACGTGTTAACTCATCTAAACTACATGGTGCGTACATGCCAGATACACACCCTATATCCACTTATCGTGTTCTAGGTTGGCCTTTTCAAGAGGCAGTGTGCAATAAAATCACAACATGGAATTACTTTCTCAGTGAATGTAGATACGATGAGCATAGGTATACAACATCTTCTCTAGACATAAGTCGTGTAACACATTTTTACTAGCCAAATATTTGGAACATCCCAATAACATCTTTGGTGATTATTAATTTTTTCTTAAACCTTTAATAAAATGAATCTTTTAATGAACATGATTATTATATTGATAACATATTAATTCAAATTGGACTAAAAAAATAATATGAAATGAAAATCTAACTACAATTGCATATAGATCAATAGTCAAATAAATAATTATATATTTAAATGAAATTACTCTAATACCACTTAATTGGTTTGGGAATAAAAAAAATCAAGTGGATATGGGTGATATTTTAAAATATCTTCTAATAATCATTTCCCAAAACCAAGAGAGAGGAACAAGAACCTAAAATTTAGTAATAATTTTTTTTAATAATTGATAAAATAAATACATGGGATTAAGAAATATCATCATTGGTGAATGTTGATCATCTGATATGACCCAATAAGATTAAACTCATTGCACTGTGAGGATCTAAGGATATAATCCATCTAGCCGTGATCTAGATGTTCTTATATGATCTCTCTGAAACACTGCTCGATATCTTGGTTCTAGCATGGAAATTCAAATGTTTTGGGTTGTTCGTTCTTAATATAACATTCTTTGACCATGAAGAAATATCTCTTGTACTTCCAATTCTTGATAGGGAATGAGAATGATGATTTGAGAGAGAATTATTTATGCACAACAATTCTGTATTCTCAATTTTGGATAATCTACACAATAAAATTAGTTGTCTATTTATAGAGTTAGGATTTTAGTAAAAATATTATTTAATTTCATAAAGACCATTATATAACATTTATTAACTTTAATAAACCCAATTACATATAATAATAATGATATTATTTTTATTTTGTGGAACATAAAATCTTGCGCAATAAAAAATATTTTGTAACGGTCTTGTTAATAAAAATTTTCCCCAAGACTTGGTCTTGGTTCATTAGAAATCATTAATCATTTATTGAAAAATAGAATAAATATTTTATTCATAAATAAATATTTTATTCACAATATAGAAAATAAATATTTTTTAAAATATTCAACTGATAAATTAAATGATTTATTCATATATTGGTGAATAAATATTTATTTAATTTTTTTGATCAATATAACATGAATAAAATTATTCCTTGAACTTGAGAATATTATTTATTTCATTAATTAAACCCAAATAAAATTTAATCAAGATCAACAAAAATACTTAGTGTGTGACCCTAAAGGATTATTTTTTCGTTGGCATTTGGTGGGTTTTCCTAAAGTCCAAGATTACTTTATGACAAGGGGTCAAGGCACCCAAGAGAAATAACTTAATATTGAAATATCGACAACCACATACGAACACTTAGTGGGTAATACAATCCATTTGTCCAAATATCGCATCGACCAAGTTGAATAACATTGTCACCAGCCTATATACTCAGTATACATTTCTTTTAATATCTGAAATAAAAACATCATTACACCATGCTAATGGTATTTAATGCAACAATTCTATTCCAATAAAAGTGATGAGATATCAGCTTCTATAAATAAGAAAGGGAAAATATTTCCTCGAATTATTCATTAATGACATGTCAATTATGACACACCCAAAATATCAAAATTTTCCATGTATTTTTATCATTCTCATTTATAAAATACATCTATGTGCATGATTTTTAAAATGTATTAATGATAATTTTAAAGTCTAAGGACCATCACACATGATCGTAGATAAAAATATCTAATGACACCAAAACATGAAGAATTCGTACTATTAGGCCTATTCTCATAATATCTTAAATTAGAGATTACCTGGTGATAAATTCATGAGAATAAGACTCATTTTCTTATAAGTACTCTCACCTAACATTGTATATACTATGTGTCCTATTATAGTATGTTATCCAACCAGAAAACATTATTTGAGAATATCATCATAGCACATCAATATTTTCATTATAAAGGGGAACTGATATGACCTTATCAATGAGATGCACACTCGAGGACATTATTACATTTGATTTATATAGAACAACAAAAAATATGTAATAAGAAGTTTTATTAATATTCGGTACCTCAAATATTCAGGTAATTAATCTACAAACAGTTGGTCCTAGTACACCAACTACAAAAAAAGTTTATGAGAATGTTTTCTATATGAATGTATCATTTCAATAAGGTTATGAGATTCATAAATAATGGAATGTATATCCCTAGGATTTTTTTCGATTTTCTTGATTGATTAAGGATGATATCTTATCACATGTAACTTTCACCGAACCATTATCAACTTCACAATGTGTTCTATCTATCTCTCTTAAGGAATTATATATCTATTCCATCACTTTTAATAAAATCAGAGGTCATACCACTTGAAAATTATATTTAATATGATGAAAAACTTTTAGAAATATTACATAATAGAGATAAATTGATATGGAACAAGACTTCTAACATCGTTAAAGTTCTATGGAAAAATAAAAAAATTGAAGAAGGTACATGGGAACCTAAGGATGTAATGAAACAAAGATATCTACAGATTTTTTAGTGTCAAAGTATGGAATTTTTAGGGTGAAATTATTTTTATTTGGTTTATAGTGTAACACCAAAATATATCTTTTAAAATAAATTTAATTTGTTTAATATCTTAAGTTACACACTATATCAAGTTGAAACAAACCACAATATACTATTAAATTTTTTTATTTAAAGTGGTGGTTATCACCTAGCTGATGGATTGGATGGTATGAATATGAAAAAATTATTTATGAAACATGTATGGTTACACATGTATAAAATTAATTTCTTGGTCATCAATTTATTATATATTAAAATAAAAAACATTTTAAAGAAAATAAATATTTTTTAAAAAAATTATTTGTGTGGGTGCAATGTATTTTTATTTTAATAAATTATATCAATAATTTTTTGTGAATTATTTTAAATTATATATATATATATATTAAATAAAAAAATTTAACATTAATTTTATATTTTTCAAATCAAGTTATTATAATAATAAACCAAGTTTTATGCTTCCAAATATATTTTTCTAAAAAGAGGGTTTCATCGAATTTTTTGAGCATATTTTAAAATTATTTTTTACTAATTATATATATATTGAATTTGATAAAATTGATTCCATATTTGGAATTAAGTGGTGAAAATTTGGTAAATATCCCCATTTTATTTTTGGACAATATGAATTTTAACCGTGGTAGAATTTATCACACGAGTAATGGGTAAATTAGGTTAATCTAGGTTAAAAATAAGTGGAAATGCCATAATTTTTTCACACTAAGTATTTTGGGTTATTTTAATTCAATAATAATCACATTAGAATAAAAATTGAGTTTTTAATATAGAATTATCCCTATAAATGACTTATATATTATTGAAATCAAATAAAGTTACAAAATAGAACTCTTAAATTTAAATATCCATTATGTGTTCAAATTGGGAAATAAAATAGTTATGAATCAATAATAATGTTAATTTTGTGAATAATTAAATTACTTTCATTATAGAAATATATTGATAATTTTGTGTTATTTTATGATTACCTTAACTACTTACATAACATAAAACATTATGTATTCAATTAATAGATAAATAAAATAAATGATATTAAAAATATTAAAAGTGATATATTTTGAGTAAGTTACATTGTTAAATTAATTTTATAGATGAATATGACATTATTGTGTCATTTTAAAGAAATATATTAAAATTTAACATTTTTATTTTTTTATTTTAAGTCAAATAAAATGAATAGTTTCTAAATTCTTAATGATGATATTTTATGAAAATAATATTTTAAAAAATTAGTTAAAAATCATAAACCTATTAAAAGAGTATCAATGGGATATGATATTTTCTAAAATTTTATATGGAATTTTTAGCCTAATATATTTATAATTAATTTAATATATTTTAATCTTTTAAGAAATTATATGGGTGACCCTTCCATCAATTATAAAAGGGTTCCCCTCCTTTATCTTCTTTACACCACTTTGATCCTTCTGGATAAACCAAACACTTCCTTGTTATATTATCCAATACACTACAAACAATATATAGGTTTTGTTATTACCAAGAGAAAAATAAGATATCCCTTAATAAGAGATATAAAGTTGTTATTTCATAGAATAATTAATCACCTTGATCAATCAATCTCTTTTTAATTATCATTTCACCTACCCTAAGTAAGCTATATTTTCCAAAAAATATTATTTTCAATATCTTAAATATAATTAAATGTTATTATTATTATTAAATGAATTTTATTCACTCTCTTTCTATCAAATGTGAAGTGATAATATTTCACATTTTTTATACATCTTAACGTCTCCATGTAGCGATACAATTCATTTCTCATCACCATATTTTATAAACGAGTATTATGATGGGTTTAATGTTTATAGATTATAATTATGAAATTATTATACTTTTTAAATTATAATATCATATCTACTTTATTACCATCTAAATCATTGGAAAACGATAATGTTGATCGTGCGTACATGTAGACTACGACCTCCATATAGTGATGTGATTCGTTTTTCATTTATATTTTATTGGAATGATAATAAGGATAAATTAAATGAATATATATGATATATTTGATAAAATAAATATTCAATTAAGGTGGTTTATGTGTTACCTTTCTTTCTTTCTAATCGTCGAAAATTGAAAATAGCGTTCATGCGTACATACAACCTACCATATCTATGAATAGTGTAATTTAATTTTATGTCTATAAATTTTATGGATAAATATAAATATGTATATATTGAATAAATATAATATTTAAGTAATGATGAAAATATTGAGTATTATGGAACTATGATAAATGTGCAAGAATCATGGCTACTAAACATAAATATGCATGATAAAAGAAGCAGATAAAAATGAAAAATGAACATTTTAAGGAATTATTGATAAAAGGGGTGTTAAAATGATATAAATTGTTAATATATGATTTTATAATTTTTTTATAATTTTTTTATTGAATTATAATGGGGTTAAATTTATTATATGAGAGGTTATATTGATTTTTAAATTAGGGGTACTCGAGGTAATGGATTTTCATCTCACTTTTATTTTAGTGGGACAGATGACATATTCACAACATGTTTCTTTTATGTACTGTGTATAAGTTCCATGAATTTATTTTTGGATTCTTATAATGAATATTATGGAATATAAATATTCATATAGGGATTATTTATTTCAAGGGGATTATGACTCACATTTTACTAAAGTGTTAAGGGTTTATTATTATAATCTAATTATTTATTAGGTTTGTTTGTGATTTTGTTTTTGATGATGAAATATAATTATTTAGCTCCCAAGAAACGCATTAATTTTATTAGATGCTATTTATGTATTTAAAATACATATTTTACACACATTTTTCTCACCTTAAGTACTCAAGAGACTGAAAATATGTTTTTAAGGAAGAATTACTTCATTTATCTCTTCGATTGAAAAACATTTTCCTTCCATTTCAATGTTCTATAAAAATGGTTAAAATGGGTTTTAATGTTATCTTATGTTTTTTAAAGTAATTTATTCCCACGTTTTAATTTTTACAAAATGGTTTCAAATGAATTTTTTCTCCAAATAAGGTATTTTTTTAAACTGTGAAAGTAAAATTTTATTTTAACTTAAATGGAATTAACAGAATTATCTACCATCATGACCAATCAATGTTTTGATTATTATTTTAAATATATCTAAGGTTATTTTTAAATTAAAAATTTTCTATAATATTTTGTAAGTTCTTTTATTTGAAAAGTCATTTTCAAAATAGAAGGGGTATTTTCCTCAAGAAATATTTCAGTGATCTTTTAAGGGAATTTTTATGTATGATAAAATACTTTGATGTTAATATGATTTATTAGGGATATGATGAATTGATAATATTTATACACTTTTTATGAATGGTTAATATTTATGTTGATGACATGTTTAGTAAATATATTTCTTTTCCATGGGTTATACTATAGTTAACTAATGAAATATTTATGAAATCTATTTTATTTTCACAGGTTATGATGTACTGATATGATGAATGTTTTTTTATATAGTGGTATAAATATGAATGATTTTCATTATGTAGTGGTGTTTCTGTTATAAACATGAATGTTTGTTACGTTTTAATCAAGGAAAACTATTATGTTATAACCAAGGATGGTGGATATGTTATAATGAATGATGGTGGTTATGTTATAACCATGGATATTGTTCATGTAATAATAAAGGATTGGTGGGAGCTATATCTACCTATAACTAATTGGATATTTAATGATATAACTTGAAATAAATAGGACAAGAATATAGATTAAACCCAATTCAGTTAGGGAATTTTTCAACTATGATAGTTATAGGAGTGAATTGTGACTGCTATTATGGTTTGGAGAGTGAACCTAATCTACTATGGTTGTATTATGAGTGAAATTTGACTACTATTATGGGTTAGGGAGTGAACTTAATATACTAATATTGTTTTTGAAATGAGCCATGAATGTTAAGAAAATTATTTTATATGCTTTTTTGTATTCCAAAATTCCATGTTGTATACCAATGTTATTGTTCAATGGGTTATGTTATTTGATTAATTTATGATTCATATATTATTAAATTACATTAATTATTCTATGAATTAGAATTATGATCCACGATTTGCAGGGTATGCTGTTCAATGTTATGTTCATGTTACCATACCTTTATGCTCATGTTATTCTTATTTCATTATTGACATCTTCATTTCTTACCCTTAATGATCATATGATTTCCCCCTTTTCTATGCTTCTATTCCACAGGTTTTGAATAAAGGTACTATGTATGATATATATATATATATATATATGATGGGTGATAGTTATTAAGAACGTAGTGGGAATCAATGTAGAAATTTTATGAACCAGTTGTTTATGTGTCAATTTTTCCAAACACACATGAGTAATATGGTTCTAAATATATTTTTATGTTATATTATAATTATTCATCAAATAAAATGTTATGTCTATTAAATAAAATTATTGGTTTCTATTGTTGGTATCAGAGAAAGGTTTAGTTAACCTATGAAAACCAAGATGAGAAAACTTTTGTGATTACCCAATGGATAATTTTAAATATATGATAAAATACTAATGTTTTTTAATTATCATGAATAACCTTAGATAAAACTATGGTTTCAGAGAATAAAGTTTCATTATTTAGACAACCTATAAATTTATTTTCATGATTATATTTATCTTGATTAGAAAAATTACAAACGTAAAATTGTAATTTTATATTATTAATGAAAACATCAAGGGTATCCATATGATAGAAAATAATAATGATATAATTTCTGATGAGATATTAGAAATAACATATGGGGAAGAGAAGAAAACCCTTTAAGAAAACATCAATGTATTCATTCATAATCAACATATCCTCAATAATGAGATTATCCCAAACTATTTGAGTATTTCAAGGGTATGTCATTACTATTGGTACCGGGCCCATTCCTTCGTGCATGGGGCAGATTTCTGAGAAGCGTTGAGAAGGTGGAAGATGGCTTCATATTTTTATATTGGGTAGGGAATTTTCTTTGTAGTCATGAATGAGTTGGTTTTTTCGTTGAACTCTTAGACCGAGGATGCTTGGCTATTTTTTTCATTGATATCAGGTTAGGTTCCCCCTCAGACCCTAAAAGGGTTTTTTTTTATAATAATAAAAAAAATTATTTTCATTCAAACTATTTGTGCTTAATACCCTTAATATTGGGTATTAATACCCATGTAATGGTTGCAATTTTTATAGCGAGTTTATATTCAACCTTATACCAATAAAAAATCATGGGTTTTATTTATGATATGAAATATAATTTCTCTATCTTGATAATTAATATGGACCATATGTAGAAAGACTTAATCCATGCCCAAAATACTATAAAATTTAACTAAAGGGAGAATAATAAATTTTTTAGTAAGAAAGTTTCCAAGAACATCTCTCATAGAGGAATTATATATATGGGATTAATTTATCACACCACTAGAAATTTTCACCAATAATTCAATACATAAAAATTAGGGCGGTAATTTGATGAATCTATAAAATGTTCTAGTTATAAAAGTGTAGGTTAAACCAGAATCAAATAATTAATTTTTATTACCTTTATTATAGTTTTTCATTAAATAAATATTATGTTGGAAAACATTTCTTGCCTGTAATGTTGAACAAAAGAGAACCATGATATATTTTATTATGATAAAATATTATGTATTGGATATTACCATTACAATATAGCTAGTAACTTGGTGGGTATAAATAAAAGTAGAGACATTGTAATATCTATATATAAAGAAAATATAATGGAATAAATTAGTTGGTTTAGTTATTATGAGGATCATTTATCTAATCTTAGAAGATAGGTAACATCAGTAGGGTATTCTCTAGACCCATCCCAATCCAAATTCCAACATGTGTGACATGAGTGAAATTAATTGTGGGAGAATTTAAATCTAATGTAAATGATTACAAGATCTATATTATTTGAGCCTCAACCAATGTCATCCACTACTACTTATCATACCCTTATATATCATTTCATTATTTTGAAGGTATTTTTATTTAAAAACCAAGAAGGTGTAAACAAATAATTATTAATATAATAAAACTTATATTAATAAATGTATTTTATACATTAACTATTTATATAAAATATAATTTTAAATAATGAATTTACCAAATTAATAAATTATTAATTTAATTAAAAATTATTGATTAAATTCAAATAATACTTAATAAACAATTTATTAAATAAAAATAAAAAAATGTAAAATCATTTACGAATCATTGTTTTTGAATAATTTTAGCTATATATAAATTATATATATTTTTATTAATGTAAATTGATCTATATTAATATATTATTGAAATGTTACAATGTGAAAAAAATATATTCAATCACTCATTTCAAATTATTAATTAATATGAAATAATATTAATAACACTTCATTATGATTAAAAATCAACATTCTAAAAAAATAGTTTCTTATACATATAAATTATGTTTTGATTTAAAAGTAAAATTTATTAAATTTATTAAATTATTTTTATAAAATGTATTTCATTTTTGTATTTATCATATCATAATTATCTTAGGGTAAATCTTTTGGATGTTTCTAAAGTGGTTTAATTTTTAGGTGAATAATGAATAATAATAAATTTATAAATATGAAAACTATTATGATTTCATCCTAACATAAATTTGAATTAAAAATATATGAAGAATTTTATTTAATAAATATGTATTTATAAGTAAAATTATACATTTAATAATATTTTGTTAAAATTGGAAATCCATAATTAACTTTTTTGATCATAAGTTTTATTTTATCCCAATTAGGATAACTAATTCTGCTTTTTAATTAAGTATTAAAAGTTCCCATTTTTTGTTTCATTTCATTTAAAATAGATTTTTTTTAATTTTAAACCATTAAATATCATGTTAATTAATTCTATACATGGTTTTTGGGAAAATTCATTCGTATGCTTAATAATGATTTTTTTGAAACAAACTGTTGCTCTAAGGGTACTATTATTAAAGTTACTTTTTACTACCTATAGAAATTGAATCATAAAAAATTATTTTCAAATTCGGAATCAGAATATTAAAATTTGGTAATAAGTTCAATTTAAATTTTTTGAATAAAAATAAGCTACCAAGGTAAAAGAATGTTTCTCTGATAAAAGAAAATTACGATAAAAGGGTAAAGTAATGGAAAAAGCCTAAAAAACTTCCAACCTTATCTATTATTTGCATGCATAATATTTGAGACAACCATAAATACTACCATAAAAAATTCTATCTAATTTTTTATCCATGTTTCTTTGAAAGTGGGATTTATTTAATATAATGTTATGAATATTTACAAAAGTGCCACTCTGCTCACTTATGAAAGGATCCCTTCACCACCCCTCTTATCCTCACATTTAAAGTCTAATAGTTTGACATATATATTAGAAAATAAATCCTAAAAGCTCTTAAACACATTATAGGGATTTTTTTTCTCACCAAAATACTAATAAAATAAGAATCAAGAAGTTTTCTCGAGGAGTAAGGTAAAAACTCATAATCCCTGATTTTTCAATTATATTCCTTTTATTCTTCTTCTGTATATTCCAAGTCCATTCTAATCATACTATAAAAATTACATCAATATCATTTCTGTAATAAAATATTATTATTTTTTTTGAAAAACTATTTCATATGTACCACCCAACTATTTAATAAATGAAAATATTGCTCTTGCGTACATGTAAAATTCAGCCTCAATGAATTATAGATTTAATTTTTCATCTCCACCTAAAATTGTTGGTTATATAAAGGAATTTAATGAATATATTTTATATTTATTAAATAATTAATATTATTAAAATAAAATTCATTATCTACCGTACTCCTATGTAATTAATTAGAAATTGAAAATGTCAACATTGTGCATGTGAGAACTATCACCTCAATGGAGGACATGTTTTGTTATCATCACCGCCTAAAAAGTATGGTTCTGAAAATTTATTTTATGAATTATATTATATTAAGGATTAATAAATGTCATGAATAATGTTCTAAATGTGTGAAAAAAATGAATTATTGTTGTAAAAAAATATATTGATATCGATAAATTACCCTAACCATGCTCATCATCAATATCTACATTACAAAACTAGTATAAAACTAAAAAACCTGTTAACAACTAATGATAAAAATAAACTATAGATAAAAAATATATGTGTATAATTATTATAAATTAATTATAAAAAGGTATTAGATATGAATATGGTTCTTTTTAAATGATCTATGACCTTATTTTAATTGATAATATTAGAAATGTTTTATGAAAAATATTTTTATGACTTCACTTCAATTTTCCTACTTATATAAAAAATATTTTTCTCCATTTGAGTAATGTTTCATGAATCAACCTATAAATTCCCTTATAAAATTCTCTTATTGGGTGATTTATTTTTTTGTTTCAATTAGTCTAACTCTTGAGGTCATTTTATGTAAATTATATTGGAAATGTCACAGAACACATTTTATATCCATGATTTTTCATGATATGATATATGATTTATTTTATGTGAAAATATTGTGAATTAATTATCATTATGTGAATGGAGGGGTCTAGTATCACCCTTCAATGCATTATTTAATGTTATATATCACATGACACAATTATGGGAATTGTGTATTGATGCCTGATCCACTATAAGAATTATGAATTGATACCTACTCCACTATGTTTGAGAAATATGTGAGTGATTCATTTTATTTCATGATATGGAAATTAGTAAGTGATTCCCAATCCACCATTTTGTGGGAATCAGGAAGTAATTATTGTACCACGCTATTTTTGGAATAAGAAAGTTATACCTGCTCCAATATTTTATGAGACTAAAGAAATAATTTGTGGTCCACATTTATATAGGAATCAATAAGTGATTACAAATCCACTATGTTATTATAATGAGTAATTGATTCCCAATAAAATATATTATAAAAATAAGGTAATCATTTCCATTCCATAATGTTTTGGAAAACAAGATAGTGACGTATTGTTTACTATTTTATGATTTCATATTGATATTCTTATTCCACATTTATGTATGAATCTGTTATTCTCTATGGATTATGTTTATTGTACCATATTTTCAAACTCTTATACAATGGTAATTTTTTGATCATTTGAGATTATATGTACTTATATTATGAATTATTGAAATCTCTTATTATTACATATTTTTTT
Source organism: Viscum album (assembly GCA_963277665.1). Lineage (NCBI taxonomy): Eukaryota > Viridiplantae > Streptophyta > Magnoliopsida > Santalales > Viscaceae > Viscum > Viscum album. The sequence continues at coordinate 768,443,248 of OY728125.1, read as the reverse complement.
AATTAGATATTTCTTACACACTCATTTTATTTTACATTATTATGTTATAACCCTCAATGGGATAATGTTATGTTTTTAACTTAATATGAATTTGATACCAACCCTTCACTGTTTCCTCTTCCCTGTAGAATTATTTTAAAGTCAATATTTATAAAGAACTCGTATGAATTGATGATTTTTGGGATATGTTGATGAAATATTATGTAAAAAGTTTTTAGGTATCTAATATCCAAAGAAACTAAGACTTCATTTTTTGGATTATTTGGATATTTTTGCGATGTAATTTTAATATTATGGAAATAATGTGAAATATAGGCATGTTTATCTCAGATTATTGTATGTTTGTTTACACAAGATCTATGAGTGTAGATCTGGGGAACCTCAGTTAGTATCATATCTAGGGTTTGTTATTTTTTGATATTATTTTAGATATTTTAGTGTTAGTTCTAGTGGAAATTAGTGAATAAAATAATGTAAAATAATAAATGTAGGAAAAAACCCAAATTTTGTTAAATTATAGAGTTTATACATCCATATAAAAAACACACCTATTTGGATACAAATAATTACATTTAGGCTCAAGGAAAAATGAACTCAAGGGTAATAACCATAAAAAGGTTGGTTTAGTATTAACTCGATCTTCACTCGGTTCATGAAAGGTATGCCTAAATTCATCCCTAGTTTAACACTTCTTGAAGACATGAGATTAGTTATTTTTTAATTTTGTGAACATTTATATTGTTTTATCTTCTACTATTAAATTAATGTTTTTATTCTAATTTATTACTTTTTTTATGAAAGATGCATTTTGATTTGGGGGATATAACTCGCTTAAAACAAAAACAGAAGAGGATCCTATGTCAACAACACCAAGACATGAAAGGAAATTATTTTCAATAGGACACACAACCCATTGAAGATCCTATAAAACCTTATTATTCATCTTTTTATAGAACTAATATGGAAAAAAATCCTTAAAATTCATAATACAAATTTAAATAACAAGACAATAAAAAACTAACTTGTACAGATGTTTACATCCAACTGACATATGTAAAAATTTAAGGAAAATAAAAAATTTCAAAATAAAATCTATTCTAGTACATTTGATGCCAAAATTTTAGGGACTTTTTGTAGAAGACAAACATAAAAATTTAATGGAATTTTAAGCTATTTGTTAAAAATAAAAACCTACTAATGTGGATTAAGAAATAATAGAGCTTAAGGAATTACCATTATATTTAGAATAAACTGAAGAAAAACTAGTTATACTATGTCAACTCTCCAATTTGAGGTTGGGTAGACATGAACTACATTATTATTGAAAAATACTTCTCTGCTTCTCAAACTAAAATAATAAGGAAATAATTCTTTGGAATAATCCAATCTTAATGTGAAACACTTGTTGAATACATGGAATGATTTAAAAGGTTACGATTAGGTAGTACAAATAATTACATAAGTGATAAAATTTTAAAACAATATTTATATTAATGATTAATTAATATTTATTTTAATATGATTTATTATTCTACATGTGGTTCTATAGTAGAACAGACCCAAATTTAAGTAAGGACACTCATAATAAACATAACACAAAAAAATAAATAATTCACTTCACGGTCGAATATACCAACTAGAGGTTTCCATGAGGTTCAAGGTTATATGTTTGAGAAGAAGGTGGATAAATTTTTTGAATAATTACCATACTATGAAGAATTTCTCTTTCCTAGGGAAGTCCAAATATCCTCTTCCAATTCATGGTGGCATCTATGCCATTGACACCAATTATTTTGGCCAATTCGTTCAGATAATATAATCATGTGATATTTGTGTTGAAATCATTCAAGGACTCCCCAATAAAAAACCCATTATCAAATAACCATACTATCCATTCAACTATGGGTGGAAATAAAACATATATTATTGGAAATGGGGTATTTAGACCATGCACATAAAACATGGAATGACACAGGGTTATATAGTTATATTCCACCACCACCCATAAATTTCCAACCACCACAAAGGCCTTTCCAAAAAAACCATATGAACCTAAGACCATCCTAGTGAACTTGATGAAATAAATTGTCCTAAATAATCTCTAATTCTAACAAGCCACCCAAGTATCCATACATGGCCTAAAAAAATAATTACTCTAACTTTCCAACTTAGTGGGAAAAATCCAAAGTCAAGTGTCATGTAAAATAAACTCACAAACTCTAGTTTATCATATATACAAATTAAATGATAGTGTGGCCACTATTTAGAGTGGAACACAACTTAAAATCTAAATTACCACTCCATTAGAGTTATCCCTTGCTATTTAAATCCCTATTCCAACCGTAGAAGATTTATAAAATGAAAATAATACTTGTCCTGAGAGTAACGCCAACAATGTAAAGAGATTATATTTTAATTAATAATGAAGAAAAACCATTAATATTCCATTTCTAGAAAGTGAAACCCATCCAAGTAAATCAATAGAATTTAAACATGATCAATAAATCATGGAAACATTCAAAAAAGTAGAGGTTAACATCCCCTTGATTGATGGTATGAATCAAATTATATGATACACCATTTTTTAAAAGTAAAATTTTACATACTATAGGAAACTTTAATGACATTAAAAGGTGATATTGGGGAGGAACTTATCAGTATTTATAGATCCATCAATTCCCACTAAATAAAAATATACTGGAACATTTTCTATTCAGTTCACCATAGGGGAGTATTTCCTTTCTAATGCTATGATTTATTTTGGTGCTTCTATAAATGCGACACCTCACTCTATTTTCTCTACATTTCAGGTTGCGGAAATGAATCCCATATGAATATTAATTCAATTATAAAACCTAATCACATAAAACCTCATTGCAGTGTTTGAGTATTTTACTATGCAGTTTAAAATTTTAATTCTTCCTACTCACTTTTATATGCTTAAAATGGAAGATAATATGATGAATGGTTAATCCCCAATTATATTGAAGATAACTTTTATAAAAACAAAAAAACCATAATTAATGTACATAATGTATAATATCTATAGAGTTTGGTGAAACTGTTTCCTCTTCAACATCCTTGATTTCAAAAAGCATCCCTTATAAAAATATTTCACTCCCTCAGTTAATATAATTAATGTACTACATTCTCTAAAAAAACTTATTTTCCTTAATATGATCCCCATTAATAATTTTTTATCATTCTAGGTATATAATATTTTTTTAAATGTTATAATGGTTTAGAAAAATGGCATTCAGGTTCTTTTATTGAGTATTCATTGAATACTGAGAATCTTATGAACATCGATGATACCACTTAAATTGTAAAATATTATTCCTCATTTGGGGTATTAACATTTTGAATTTAGATGATTCATTGACCTCTCACTTTCATATTCACTCCCATCAATCCAAAATCCCCCTAAATTAAAACATAATCCACTACATAAAAAGTTAAAATACTCAAATATTGAGAATGGAAACAAGTTTCTTTTCATATTTTCTAGTTCACTCCCACCAGATTTTGAATTATTAACCTTTTGAGGTCATATAAATAATATTTTGGATGGAAACATAATGACATTATTAGTATTATCCCATCAATTTGTGTGAATTTTATATTATTAGATGATGAAAATAAACAGGTGAGGCAAGAAAAATATCAACTGAATCCAATCCTTATTATTTTTTTCAAAATATATATAACCAAATTATTCACTACTAGAATCATTTTTCCCATATCTGACAGCCAAAGGGTTTTTCCAGTGCATGTAGTTCATAAGAAAATTGTTCTTATGGTAATCAAAAATTAAAATAAAGAATCATTTCCCACCCTTATGAAGAATATTTGGCATGTATTTATATATTATCACTAACTTAACCAACAAACTAGTAAGGACGATTTCCCACTACCATTCATTGACCATATTATAGATATCCTATTGGGGAATTCCCACTACTACTTCCTTGATGGGTATTTTGGATAATTTTGGATCTATATTTCTCTCAAGGATAATTAAAAGACATCCCTCACTATCAACATTGACACATTTTCATATAAAAAGGTTTCATTTAGTATGCCTGATGGGCTGAGTACTTTCTAGGGATGCATGATTATTTTTTTGGATTACCTGGATAATTTAATAGAAGTACTCATGGATAGTTTCAATATTTATGGTACTTATTTTGATGACTTTTTAAGTAGTATTGGATATGTATTTCCTCAACATATTGAAAAAAATATTGCATAAAATTATGAGAAATTACATTTCATGTTGATATAAGTTATAGTTCTTAGACATGATATTTCTGGGATAGTATCCATATTGATAAATCAATAGTTAATATAATTTATTCCAGACCCTTCCCTAAAAATTTATGGGATGTGTGGTCTATCCTAGGTAAGGATAAAATTTATTGTCATTTCATTTATGACATAGGTAAGATTACACACATCTCAATTACTCAAAACAGACCTGGAATTTTTGTTCAACAAAAACTTTGAGTATGATTTTAAAAAATTAAAATAGATTCTCACATCAACCTTATAAATCCAACCAACATAGTGGGATTTACCTTTTTATCTCACATGTGAAACCTAAAATTTTTTAATTGGTGAAGTATTATCACAATGGTTCAATCAAGCACCACATATCATAGCCTATAAATAATTCCCACTTGACCTTTCCCTAAAAAACTACACCACAACTCAAAAAGAATTTATTAACATTGTGTTTTCCTTCTATAAAATCAAATCATATAATTTATGGTAAAAATCAATTTTTTTTCTAGGACCATGTAGCCATACTATATTTATTTAAGAATATAGAATCCAAAATATACATTATTCATTGAACAATCCTCCTTGCGGAATATAATTATGAAATTATGGCTAAAAAGGTGCATAAAATGTTGTGGCTGGCCATACCAGTTGCATACTTCCATCTTAATACATTGAATCATTCCCCTGTATTCCCATAAATGACATGTTTGTTGATGAGAGATTTTATTTATTGAATGATGATATTCCTTGGTTTAGTGAAAATTAGAACTATTTGGTATCATGTCACAATCTGACAAATTTCAATAAAATCTAGCTGATCACCTAAAAAAAGAGTCTCATTGGTATATTTTGGATGTACCCTGTGGTTTTAGAAAATGTAGAGATCAATTACTCACGTGTGATTTTTCCAATATTTATTTTCTATATGTCTTTTTGTTATATAACACTATTTCATGTGGGGACCCCTTCGGTCCCCAATGGATAACTCACAAAGTCCTCGATTATTGTCTTTTTTGAACAACACTATTTTGGGATGGCCAAAACTTTTGAAGATATTTTATTCAATATAAAAGTATATTAAATGTATCCAAAATAAATTAAATGTCACAAAAATCGATACTCTTTAGTGAAATTTTTGATGTTTGGGGCATTGAATTTATTGGGATATTTCATAATTCATTTGGAAACATTTAAATTATTTTAGAAGTAGATTATGTGTCAAAATGGGTAGAGGAATGTGCCAAAAATAATTATGGTTCAAGGATAGTTGTTAATGTTTTTTGAACCAAAATTTTCTATAGGTTTTTATTGCCTTGGTTCATCGTTTTTGATGATGTATATCATTTATACAATAGAATAATGATCATCTTTTTCATCGGTATGGGGTTGAGGATCATGTTTCTACTCCATATCACCCATAAACCAATGGTCAAGATGAGTTATAAAATAGAGAGGTCAATAATTTTAATGAAGAAATGTTTCAACCTAAAATAAAATTTTTGAGTATTATAATCAATGATTCATTGTGATCTTATAGTATTTCCATTAAAAATCACATTGGAAAGTCACCTTATCAACTTGTTTTTTGTAAAGAGTTTTCAGCTCCCTATTAAGATAGAACACCAAGAATAATGGTCAATTAAATAATTTAATTAGAATCATTCTTGTTTAGGTGATCAAAGGAATTTATAGATTCAGAATATAGATGAAATGAGAGGAGACTCATATGAGAACTCCTGAATATTTATAGAGGGAACCAAGGTTCCCCATGACCAAATCATCCTTCATTTTCAATTCCATATCAGACAGAAATTCATCATTTTCAATACAATTAATTTTTTTACCTAGGTATACATTATTCTTGATGTTATATCCCATATTCTATATCTAATGTCTATCATTTTAGTGTTTTGTAGGTTAAAATTGACGAAACAAAAAAGTCATCATTAATATGTTGGGATTTCACTGATTCCATGACACCATTCCAAAGTCCCTAGTATAGGAACTTCATGTTTAGTATGAAACATACAAGTAACACCCAATAGGTTTTATACTTTCTTCCCACATTATATTTTATTACATTGAGGACACTTCACACTCTATGTTTGGGTGGGGGGGATATTCTTAGTTTAAAAAGGAACTTCCTCATATATATTTGTTTCACTTTATTCCATTGAATATAAGTTTTCACGTTTTCCCCATATTCTACAGGAATACTCAATTTTTCTACCCACTTAATCGTTGAAATTATTTAAATGAATTAATAATTTCTCAATTTGATGTTGTTTTAAATTTTTGTAAAATTATTTCACTAATTTATTGTGAATTCTTTCATGAATATAACATTTGAAGAGTGATTTATTTAGTAAATTGGGTTTTTTCAAATTATATAAAAAAATTTTTCTCTGAGAAAGATTTTAGATAATCGATACCCTCTATGTGCATAGTTTATGGTAAAATATTTTCATTTAACATATCAACACATCATTTCACCCAAACACGAAGTGTGACTATTTATTAATTAATTAAAGGTGTATATAAGTTATTTCAATGTATTTTATGTTTAGAAAATGTATTTTTACATATGTTTATTTCTCATCTGATCTATTTAAGTACAACACAATTTTGAACTATAAGTGTGTATGTATTATTAGATTTATATACTACCTTAAAATAAAAAAACAAATAAATGAAAAAAACTAAAATATATAAATATTGGAGTGATGAAATTTACAATGCAAGAGGATATCAAGTTTAGGAGCTTAAGTTTTAACTTCTATGAATTATTAAGTGAGTGGGTATTGAAATTTTATTAAAAAGGATATAGGGGAGGGTCATTGGGAAGAATTATGTATGTAAAATTTTTTGAATATAAATTATATTTACCAAATATAAAGTGGAAATAGTTGAATGAAATGGTTATAACACACACTGGGGTTTTAGTAGAATTTTTTACTCATGAATTTACTTTCTAGGAAAAATAAAATATAACTGCATGAATTTAAATTTGATAAAATTTACAAGGGTTATTTTTACATGATCATTGATAACAACACCTTGGTGTGGTATTTTCTTTGATCACATTTCTATAATGAAATAAATTTTCTTTCAATGATAATTATTTATGAAGTTGGGAATACATAATTGCATCATTTTAAAAAATGTGACTTTCCCAAAGAGTCTATAATTTTAACAATTTTTCATGAAAAATAAAATTTATTACATTTTAAATGATTATTTATAACATAGTGTGTACCTAAGGTTATCTCTCAAGTTTCTTTGGTGGGTTAGAACATTTATTTCCAACATGTTTTTTGAAATCAAAATTGAAAACAGAGACGGGGTATTTTAGATGATGTTTAAAAATAGAATGATTTAATTAAAGTGTTTAATATTTTACAAACGAAGGTTGATTTTGAAATGAAATTTAGGGATATCATTGTAATTTTACTACACCACATGTCATGTCCATTGTTTTTATAGGTTATTTTTTGTTTGGAGTTAATATTTCACTAAGAGATATCAAAATCCTGATTAGTCTCGATGATTTTAGCCAAATGAAAGAATAATTCAATCCTTGACATATCAATCATGTAGCCAAGTTTTAAATTATATACATGATATAAGAACTTCAAGAGAAAATTAATATATTTTTTTGGGAAAGAAAAGTAATCTTGTTTTGTTTAATCATTACAACACAAGTCACACTCTAAAAACCTCACACCGATCGATTAAAAGTAAGGGGAATTACATTCTATTGAATCAAAAAATCCATCAAATAATAATAAAAATAATATAAATCAAAGTTAAATGTTTTCAAACCCAAAATATGTCAAACCAAAAGTAAAAATAGTGATGTAACTTCTTTGAAATGACATAAAAATCCCTTGAAATGAATTCGCACCATTTAGCTTGCCATTGAGAGGAGGATGAGGATTGGGTGGATGTCTTTATTCATATGAGTTCTCCAAATGAGGATACGGAGATTAATAACCACCTTGGTGATGAGGGAAATCATTTGGACCTAAAAAATGGATGCACTTAATATCTTGTTTGAGCTTTCAAATGATGTTCCCAAGGTACCCTTTTATAGACAAAACAGGAAGTGGTTTTGTAAACCCATATTTCAGTATACCAGTTGTCTATTATATTTAAATTGTTAAAAAATAATGTAAAAGTTTTAAAAAAATATAAGTGTTGTAATAATTCTCCATGATTTTGGTCTTGTTAACTTTGGAAGCCATTGGGAATCTGAAAAGGGATATACTGTCCAAAATATAGAACCAAAATCTTGACTTTAAGAATATTTTATTTCCAGACAGATCAGTTCATGTGGGCCACCATACGAATGGATTTGGGTTAGATTTCTTGAGATGAGTTGTATCCCACTTAATTGTGGATGATCCTAAAAAATTTAATCATAATTCAATAGACTCAATTATTTGAATATGTGAAAAGGGAACAATTGTTCATGGGATTCCATGTAGTTTTTCCCATTTTTCTTTTACATCATCAATAGACCTTAAAATCACCTCCTCCTATAATAAGATTAGCCCAAAAAAGTAAATTTAACCATTTTTATAGTTATTAAAATTCACTAATTTAATGAAATTTGAATTGAAATTGATTGTTAAATTTATCAATTTCATTAAAAAAATTGTTTAGAAAAGTGTTGTAAGGGTGAAATAAAATAGTAAATCAATGAACAATAAATATTATTTGATGATTCATATGATCCTTAAAAAACATTACAGAGGATTTAAATTAAATTTTATGTTTTAATATATTACTATTTAGTTTAGAGAACCTAAATGTAAAAATATGAAGGAAAAAATAGGTTAATCCGATGGATTTTTAAGATGATCCAACTTTATAGAAATTAAAATGAATGTATAATAAAATTAAATAAATGTGTCATTGGATAATACATATTAGTAATTATTTTCCATATTAATATAATAATTTAATATAATTTTATTGGATATTATCATAACCATTTTTGTTTATGTTTTTGGTTGAAAACAAGGTTTTGAAAATGAAGTTATGATAGTTATGTCACTATAAATTCTTATCTATTATATATTTATAAGATGGATTATTTTGAAACAACTGTTGAGAATCTTAATATATGAATATTTTATATGAAAACATGATTTTTACAGTATTACACATGATAGTGAGTATAGAATGATATATTAGTTTATGACCTTTTATATGTGTTCATTAGTGATTAGTATTTATAATTTTAAGGATGAAATTTATTTATTGAGTGTAGAATATAACATTGTGGTATTTTGGTATGAATTTCCCATTAAATAAATATTATTTTTAATATATTTATTCACATTCAACATTGGGAAAATATTATTTGAAATATATTTTAAAGATAAAATTTTATGTATTGAACACAATAGTTATAATATAGTTGTTAAATTGATGGGTATAAATTTATGTAAACACATAAATAAATCTACATAGAGGGAAGTAGAAATTAATTCAATTAGTAGAATTATTCCATATGAGGATGATTTAAATAATCTTAGAATGAATTCTGTATCACTAGGGTTTTACCTAGACAAAGTGAAACCTGAACTCCAATAATTGGGGCTTGAACGAAATCAGTTTCTGGAAAAGTTCAAGCTCAGGGAAATAATTAAGAGTTCCATGATATCTGGGTCACCACTCGTAGAATCCACTCTCACTTATCTAATCCTTAATTCTTATATGGATGTTTTTAATGTATTTTTATGTAGAAGTTAGGATAATATATTCATGTAATTATTTATGTAATAAATTTTATATTAATACATGTATTTTATAAATTTTTGTATATCATTTTTTTAAATAATTGATTTTACTATAAAATAAATCTTTTATTGATACAAATTTATTGTGAAATTTAATTAATACTTAATAAAAAATTGATCAATATTAAAGACAATTGAGTAAAATCATTTAGTCCGTTATGTTGAAGGATTTTATTTATATATATATTTTATATTTTTGTCTTAATAAAAATTTGTTCATTTTTGAATTATTATTTTAAATAATTTGGTTTGAAAATAAAATCAATAATTTAAAATTATCAATATATATGAAATAATATTAAGAACTCTTAGTGGTTTTTAAAGATTAACTTTCTATAAAACATCTCATTTTCTATAAAAAAGTATGTATTGATTTAAAATTTAAATTTAGAAAATATAGAAAAGTATTTTGATAAAATGGGTTTATTTTTGTATTCATTGTATTAAAAGTATCATGGGATGAATTTTGGGATTTTTTTTAAAATCGTATATTTTTAGTTAAATAGTGAAAAATATTGATTTTATAGATACCATATCTTTTACAACATCATCATGAGATTAGTATCACTTAAAAATTAATGAAATATTCTCCTTTAATAAATATTTAATTAATAAGTAAACTTTTACATTTGAAAAATTATGTTTAATTTGGAAACCCATGACTGTATTTTTTGAAAATTAGATATATTTTATCATGATAAAACAATTTCTACTTCCTGTAATGAAGTATAAACAATGAGACATTCGGTTTTAGATTCCATTTGAAGTCACATAACTCTTATTTTTTTATTATAAACCAATTAAATTTGAATTAATTCAATTTTTTTGTAAATTATTTTTAAGACCAAATGGGATTTTTTCTAAAAACAATTTTTATTGATGTAACTCCCCAACCCTAGAAGCGTGGAGCTGATGCACTATTTTATTTCATTGGCATTGTCACAAGTAATCAAATCATAGAGTACTGTTTAGTTTAGCAGTCTTAGAAATCCGAATTACATAAATGATATCAATAATTCATTGAGAAACATGAATTACAATTATGATACCTAAAAAAAAGTGTCTTTAAAGGCTTTTTCAGAGACTTCTACTTCATGACTTGGAAAAAGAAAACATAATAAGTGTAAGATCAAATGATCAGTAAGGGTATATAATGTGGAAGCCATAATGAATTTATAGGAATTGATTAAAATGTAAAGGTTATTAAATGATAAAAAATGACATTAAAATAACTAGATAAGGCAATATCCACATGTAAAGGTAAGAAACTGAAACTCATGCCATAGAAATGAAAAAACAAATAATAAAATGTGTCCACAGATGTGTCGACACATAATCTAATGGATGAATAATAACTAAAACTAATGTAAAATATATCCATAGATGTGTCGGTGAAAGATATCATTGATTGATAATAGTTAAATATAAATGAAGTGATTAATTATTGGAGACCATGTTTCATAGGTACATGGTACCCTTACCATCAAGACCTTTCACAAGTTAGTTTACAACACATAGGGTAAAAATCCATATGATTGTCCAAATGATTAATCTATTGAGACTACTATTTCATTGATGGGATATCTATAAGTAGGCCCCAATCATGTAATATTTGTAAAAATTATTTATAATATTAATTAAAAATGTGCCATATCAAAATATATTCATATTTAATAAAAGATACAAATTTATCAATAATTCCCTAAATAATAATATAACTGTCAATGTGAACACTATATGTAAAATTATATATGGTTTAGGAAATAATAATATCCATTTTGTGAGAATATAGATATTAAAATTAATTTCAAATGTAAAATAATTTCAATAAATTTATTATTTCTAAGATAAAGTTAACAATCAAAAAATAAAGTTATAATTCAAAGACGATCATTAAGAAAATGTTTTAGTAAATTAATCATTAAATATCTCAAAGTGTTTTCTACCACATGAAAAATTTAATTCATAATACCCATGATGGAATGTTTTTCAATCCATTAAGAAAAAATATTTATTATATAATGTATAAATGGGGAGTTAAATACACTATACAAAACAAGTGTGTGGGGTATATGGTGTTTTCCTTACAAAAGAAAATTAAGACAAAAATCTCTTACTTTAACCTTCCTTTTGATGTCTGGTCCTTATACTCCTATATATTGGTTTAAAATATTTTAATAAGTTATAAAAGGACATTAATCATGTTTATAATATCATATACCAATTCCTTATAATATTTTATTAATATTGATAACAAATTTTATTAATTTTTCTATTTCTGGTATTAATTACCCAATTTTCTCGAGTACGTTTTAACATTTTATCTGTTCTTCCTGTTTCTTATGTCAATATTTAATCATATAAAGAATGTAAAAAATTACTAAATTATCTTATATATTCATTACACATGTATTTATAGTAGTCCATAATATTTGGATATAAGAACTGAAGTCTGCCGTTTATGGAGACGGTCGGCCGTATGCATGCATGAAGGCTACATTCATTTATTTATTGTATTAAAAAAATGAATGATAAATGATAAATAAGAATACTATAATAAAATTATTATATCTATGTTATATATTTAACACAGGTTTATTATAACCATCTTTTATATGTTCCTTGTACGGCATGAATGAGTCATATCGCTTTGAGGAGGCGGTAGTCCACACTTCTTCAAACAAAATTATCGTATTTACACATGATGAAAAGCATAAATGTATGTTATAAATTAAAATTAAATAAGTATAAAGACATTTTATATATCATATATAAGATATTTAAATATATTTTCCATCATAATTTCCACCATGAGAGGTTATATGGTTAAAATGAACAATCATCTTTTCGTGAGACCGTAGTTTACCGTGCAAAAAAACTGTATGTTTGTTACCCATTAGATAGAGGTGTGTGCAAGTGTAGATAGAAATATTAACATAAGAAATACTAGTATGTTTAGTATACTGTTTCTTTTATGTAATCATAGAATAATAATTGTATAGGGAGTGGAGAATGGAAATGATTCTAAAAAGATTGAGAGAAGACATTACCTCTAAATCATGTAAATTTTTTTGGTTTATACCAAAAAAATTTATTGTAAAGATTTATACAGAAATGGGGGATTATATATCATGGGGAGGGATTTTGGAAAAATATTTGGGAATATATTGGCTGAAATTAAGAGGTTTTAGAGGTGGGAATAACTTGCAGAGGTGTTGGCCTTTAACAGGGAATGAAAATAACTCACTAGGAATTTTTGAATAAAATTTAGGTATACAGATGTTATTACCTAATAAAAAGTCTTAACTAACTAGAAAAAAACCATAATTTATGTTTTAGTTATGATATATTTCCATATAATGGGTGTTTTACAAGTTTCAAGGTTATTTGGGCCCTTAAGTTAAAGGTTTAACCCTTTATTAAGCTTAAGTTTTCCTTAATCACAATAGTTAATATCAATCAATTTCACTAATCATTTTGGTAAAAAAATATGTTTATATTATTAAAATCTAAATATAATATTTAATACAATGGGGTATGTCCATTTTTTTAAATTCAATTCATCGAAGGGGGAAAATTAAGATTACTGCTAATCTTGCAGACAGACGAATTAATAGGTTTTAGTTAAAAAATGTTTAAAAGGTTTTTATGTTTCTTATATTGAATTTTAAAATGAAATTGATTATAATGACCTTAATTAAATTAATAGATTTAAAATTTTTCTAGTTTTATATTAAAAAAATTAATATATATAATTGAAAATTAATAATTATTTAAATGAAAAAGCTGTTTTTAAATAAAATCCAGTATTTTTTTCACTATTCATCAAAAAATGATGTTTCTAAAAAATAATACCAATAATTCACCCTAAGATAAATTTTAAATTATGAATTAAAAAATTAATTTTATTTTATCAAATTAAATTAATAAAGGCATCAAAATTCCGATTCAAAATAGGTGTCCCATTAAAATGAGGTAAAATTACCTTTATAAAAATATTGGTTTTTATGTGTAAAATAGGGGTTTTTCTTATATTATTCATATAAAAACTAATGGATAAGTATTATAAATATTTTCTTTAATATATAAGATATCTGTTTAATTAAAATCTATCAATAATTATAATTTGTTATGTTTATTAAAATAAAGATTCTTGGGAAGCATAAACATAATAATATTTCTTTTAATATCGAATTGTTTATCATTTTTATCTCTCATTAATTGTTAAGAAATTAATTAATTTTATATTGGTGTAAAACATAGTTTTTTATAATTATTTTTTTCTATTCATAAAAACTAATTTTACAGCTAGTTTATATCATATTATATTAAATAATAATATTTTAATAATACATTGTTATTTTGTGAAATTCGGTCTTGTGTGAAATGAAATCTATCAAGGAATGTCACTCTTGGATGTAAAAAAGCTATCAAGGAAGATCTCTCTTGCATGTGACATAAGCTATTGAGGAATTTCTCTCTTACATGTAACAAAAGATATTGATTTGGGTCACTCTTACATATAACATAAGGTATCTCGATGTTGCGTGCATTACAAGAAATATCATTTGTTGAATTTATTTAAAATTTTAAATATATAGTAGACTCTTTAGGTATTATATTACCCTATGTATTTGGTGTGGCATGTAGTATACACTATTGAAGACAAATTTGTACTTTATAGTTTTGGGGTATTACATTCTCACCACCTTTATTAAATTGCATCCTCACAATTAAAAGTCGATCATGGTGATAGATTTTTTGATACTTCTTCTGTTCGAAATCCCACTTAGTGAGAAGGGTTTGTAAATAATTCTCTATAAAAGAGACAATGGGATGTAAAGGGGTCACATGTACTTCCATGTAACTAGGGATCTAAGTAGGATAATATTAGTAGCAAGTAGATATATGTACTTGTAGGAAAAGTTAAAATATTTATATGGAGTGAATGAGGTCATCTATAAAAAAATTGAAAGACAAATAGATTGTTGAGGGACTCAAAGACATAAATATAAGATTAATTAGAAGACCATTGGTTCAATATAAATCAGAGTATTATGAAAAAATACTTTTTATAATCCATTTTCTTAATGTTGGGTAATTCTTTCACTAACCCTTATTATAAGGCAATGTTCTTTCTTTATAGGTTTCTATTTCATATGAACAATCCCAAATTTTGGTTGTCCTTCAATGTAATTACCATTCATCAAAAAATACATTTTGTGGGTTGAAGAACTAAAATACATTTCCAATCTTGAGGCCCATAGTAGAGTGAAAATTCCAACTATTGGTCTTTAACTATATTCTATAAAAAATACAGTTAATATATTATTATCTAATCATCCCGAAGTGATACTACTTGTTCATCATTAACATTTATTCATAAAATTGTTTAACTAGAAAAATGAAAAATTAACCTGGGAATTTCGTAGGTTAGTGGTTGGTGTGAAACCATTATCATTCTTTAGTCATGGGTTCAAGAACCGCAACCTTACTAGATTTGATTGTTTGTCACCCGTAATATATGTTTTCTATTTCTAAAACCAAATTAATCTAATTTCCAAAATAAATATGATGTATATACTTGAAAATTAATCATTTAATATACTCTTAACTATGGTTATCAATTCATCCTAAATACATAAGTATTTCATCCACTTACTTTCACATAGATCAATCCATGTTCTATATTTTATCCTTTATAATAAGGAATTTACTTGGGTAATGTTTAGGTTACACACAATTATAGAAATAAACTATAAATGATTTTCTTGGATAAGCTTAATTTCCTTCCATTTTACTCTTCATTTTTGTAACACCCCGAGCTTCCACGATACGCTTCTCATTCAATAATGCAATAGCTTGCATTGTACGCAAGTTCGAGTTCTAACACACCGCAACTAATCAAAGTAGCCGTTATGAATAGTAATAACCACCTTTTAAAATTATAGAAATTTTATATTTTTCAAAATGGACTTCATTTTTGTATTCGTAATATCGAAATTATCCTAAGTTGAATTTTTTGTAACTTTCTGAGAACTTCCAATTTTTTATGAATAGTGAAAAATACTTAAAACAACTTTTTTAATCAAAATAATTCATAGTGATAAATTATACTATTGAGTGGTTTTAGAGTATAATTAGAATATATTTTTACCATTTTATCCAATGGTGGTCATTAGAATTAATTTGACATTGAAATTGGACATAAACAATTGTCAATCTTTTGATATAAATTGTTTCTTAAAAACACGCTATTTTTTGTGACAGCGGGAATTAATTATAAAATTAATTAATGCAACTAATATGTTTGGAATTTTGTAAAATAGACATCATTTTTCAATTCGGAATATCAATTATAGCTTAGGGTGAAATTTTGGCCTTATTCTGAAAAACTTCAATTTTTGATGAATAGTGAAACCACTAAGTGGTTGTTAAATAACTGATTTTTCGTTTAAATGAAATATTACCACTTCTGTGATTTGATTTTCAAAAATCCGACATACATGGTTGTCATAAAGAAGTAAAATGTGGTTCAATGGGATAAAAATAATTTTTTGGTGAATAGTAACTTATTAAGTTCTTAATCGCGATTAGTGGTAATTAGGGTAGTTTAAGGTATAAATAATACATTAATAATATGAAATGACCTAGACACATGTCCCAACCTCATTGGTTGAGTCATGGCCGACCAAGACAAGCCATGGCCTAACTTGGGGACCCCATGGATCCACTTTTGTTGGGAAATAACATAAATTACTTTTTATTTAATGTTAAAGTGAAAATGACACTAACATAAATTGTTCTACTAAAACAATTTTTAATTGGGGTTATACAAGTCCAAATTTTGATTATAAATAGTAATTGGAAAGCTAAAAAGATTTCCTACATCATAGTATTTGTTTTATAATTTTTAGACATTAAATAAATTAAAGTATTTATGACATAATAATGATGCAGCGATGACATCATTATTTGACGATTTAAATAAAATGAGAAGATAATGCAAAATCCGAGGCTTACACTTGTCCAAAGCCTATTGGATGAAGATATTTCGAAACCTTATCACCTTAGCCTCGAATTATATAGATGTGGGACCTTTAGAATCCGAAAAGCATTTTGAAATAATGTAACATTTCATTACTTTCCAAAAGTGCCCCTCCTCTCCACTTATAAAAGGCCCCCACCTCTCCCACCTTATTCACACCATCAAGCCATTTGGCTCGGCCAACCTCTGCCCAAATACTCTCCCAACATTCCTTCCTTACTCCTAGAAACCTCACTTTGGGCAGAACTCTTCCCAAGGAAGCCTTTAGCTCAAATCAAAAAGAGTTACCCGATTTTGAGGTAATGTCTTTTCTAATGTTGTTTTGTTTTATTTTTCTTCTCCAACCCCCTAAACTCTTTTTATTCATTTCTTTTGTAACAACACCAGTATCCTCAATATACTAGGATGTTTTTATAAGAAGGATTCGAGCTACACTTACACACACCTACATCTAATGGTTAAAGAACATACGGTTTCTGTGGATGGCGAATTTCTGCCTCACGAAACGATGATTGTTCAACACTCATATAACACCTCCAAAGGTGGCCATTAAGATGTCACTATTTTTATATATGATATATAATATGTTTTTGTTTTACTTATGCTTCTGTATTTCTCATTTATGGCATACTTTATGATTTCCATTATGGGTAAAACGCGATAATTTCATTTTAGGAAGTGCGGACTACCGCCCCCTCAAAGTGATTTGAATCGTTAATTCCATGTGTGGGATGTATAAAGGATGGAGTAAATGGTATTATACACTATATTATACTGGAATTATATTATACATTTATATCATTATGATTTCATTCCATTAAATATGAAATTGAAATGAAAGTAGCGTTCATGCGTACGTACGGCTTACCGTCTCCATGAACGGTGCATTTCATTTCTTACCTCTAAATGTTACGTAATATTATAAATGAATGTATATACTGTATATATATGATATATATGATATCTACATCATTAATATAATTCTGGATATAATGGATATTTCACCACATGAACAACTTATAATTATAAGAAGTTTATTGTTGACTCATGTACCAAAGATCGACAAAACGACCGTTATTAACTTAAATAATTACATAATGTTCATAACATTGTAATAAGTGATATAAAAAGGATAATGAAATTGAAAATGGTTCTTAATAAGGTAGATATTAACTCTAGTTTATTATTCAGGAGGTTAAAGAACGGTTGAGTCAAGTCGGACACAAGGTAAGGGAACTTCTTAACCCAACTTCCATTCTTTGGGTTAATCTCCTACTTTCAAATTATGTCATGATATTATTATGTCCTATCTTGTATTTTTACATTATTTATGTGTACCTATAGTGAATACACATAATAGATATATTTTATTTAAAAATTATCTTTTAAAGTACTTCGTCTCAATCTCCTTTCATTGAGGCATATTTGGTTTTATACACAATTTTCATTTATACGGTGTATAAACCCCTTTGACTTTTACGTTTGTACAAAAGGAATCTTTTTATACGAAGCGTTTTGCTAAACGAAAAAAGGGAATGTTTTTCTTTCCGTACTTATGCGGCGACAATGACTTCTCCGCCGCCGTGACCATCATTTGAGTTTCTGCTTCCTTTACAATCCATCACTTTTTTTTAATGAAAAATAAATACAAAGTTTTAACATTCTTTTATTTTGGTATTGAAAATGGTTTTGAAAGAATTTTTACTATATCAATGTGTTGTATTGATATCTTGTGATTGAAATGTGGAAATGTTATGTTTCCTTTATGCATGTTTTATGTGATATGATTATGTTATGGTTTATGATATGTTTAAACCTATTCATATGAGGAATGCATTGGACTTAATAAGTGACGGGTGGAGCCCGCTATAGCTCCTCGATGCATCGGCAGGTCTCATGAGACAAACTAGTGTCTTGGCACAAGGCCTTGACAAAATCTTATTTGTAGTCTTGGCACGAGGCCTTGGCTATGTGGTTATGATAGTCTGGCATTATGCATTCCATCATTATGAAAGTGGTTATTGATATTGCATGTGATTATTCGACCAGTAGAATATCCATGTGAAGAAGTAAATGGCATTATCTCATTTTACTTTTGCCATATTATGTTGAAGTTCATGTTTAAAAGGCTTTTGTTTTAGTTATACATTGCCTTAAATGTTAATGTTTATTTATGAAAGCTTCCGCATTATTGTTATCCTTACTGAGCATCTGAGCTCACCCCTTTCAATGTTTTAATATTTTCCAGGATGTGAAGAAGTATTTTATGAATGACCTGCAGGGATAGTCGGAAGAGGATATGAGTGTGGACTATGGAGACTTTGTTATTGTAGTTTTTCACTTTTTGATGTAATGAAAGACTTATGAATGTATCTAGTGTTTCCAAGGCTACTAAACTAATCGGTCTTTCGAGACTTGATCCTTTGTGATCATGCCAATGTTACGAAGTAATGCACCGACTCTGGGTAGCTGGGGTCGGGGCGTTACAGTTGGTATCAGAGGCAGTTTAGTACTAACCTTGGAAGCTAGATTTAGATAAACTCTGATTAGAGCACATAGCCCAAAGATAGACTTTGAGAGTTAGTATAGAAGAACTTCCTAGAATTTTAGTATTGTAGAGATGTTGTGAGTTTTCCGAGCAATACATCCCTGTCTGGATACGAGCAGGTAGAGGTGGATCTGGCACAGATGTACCTAGGGGTAAAACCCGAAAACACCGCTTTGAGCTAGACTCAAACGGGAACTGGTGCACGACAACGGGCCTTGCTGCACTCTTGGTTATGACACTCCCGGGGGATATGCTTAGGATAATTCTCATTTTCTTTACAAACCATTATGTAAGGTTTATGAGTACATACTTCCTCAAAGGAAACATTTCTTTTTATGATTATGGATTATATCCATAAATAGTTCAATTTATGTTAAGTATTATACAAGTATGGAATTATGTATTTTGATTCATAAACTAATCTGGATTATGCCATTGTTTAGAAATGGCGCCTAGTAGAAGGAATGGAAACTGTATCAATGCACGAACTCCGTGTAGGGATTGCCCTCCTGCTCAAGATAATTATTGTGGACCTGGAGATACAACTGGTGCTGATCAACTTATTACCATACTGGGACAACTCACGCAGGTTATGAATAACAACCTTACTCGTATGGAGCACCCTGATTCGCAACGTGGAGGATCAATGCTAGACCGTTTCATGAGGCAACAACCGCCAACCTTCAATGGGAGTACAAATCCTACAGTAGCTGAGCAATGGATAAATTCCTTAGAGAAAATATTCCATGCCTTGGGGAGTAGTGAAAGGGAGAAGGTTGTCATGGCAGTTTACCGCCTCACTGGAGATGCCGATCAGTGGTGGTCACTGATTCAAAACACAAAGGAAGATGATGACGTATCGAATATGGAATGGAGGGAGTTCAAAGAGCTTTTCTTAGAAAAATACTTTCCTCGTGACCATCGAGCAGATATGGAAAGGCAATTTCTGAGTCTGAGGCAGAAGGAGGATGAGAATGTCGCAAAGTATGAGGCTAACTTTACAAGGTTAGCGAGGCATGCTGCCGATTATATACGTAACCCAAGGAGTAAGATTGATCGTTTCTTTGATGGGTTAAAACCATTTCTCCGACGAGCTTTAGTATCACAATCCTTCTCATCATACGAAGATATAGTCTCATGTGCTATCAAGACAGAAAAGGAATTCTCTAAGTCTTATGACAACAAAGTAAAGCAAGAGAAGAAGAGAACGGTGGAACAAGAGACAGATAAAGGGAAAAAGGGAAAGAAGGATTTTCCATTATGTGATAATTGTGGGAAGAATCACCCTGGTACTTGCCTAAAAGGAATGGGAGTCTGTTATAAATGTGGAGAAAAAGGTCACCAGGCACGTGATTGCAAGGGAAAGAAAGAGGCTGTCAAAGTTGAATGCTACAATTGTAGAGAAATGGGTCATTACGCAAATGAATGTCCTAAGCGTCAAGGAATCTTACCTCAGAAAAGGCCAAGGGATCAAGGACAATCTTATGCTATTACTACAGTTGAAGCAGAATAACTAATGTATTGATGCTTTCGGACTCATGGATTATATTCTGGTTATTAGAATAATGTGATCTATATAAGGATTGTACTGCAGTACTTGTTGGTTTCAGTAAGGTTTTAATATGATTAAGGTAATCATATTTTTAGTATGTGACAATAAGAGAAACTTTTCTTTGTTTGGGGAATCTGATGTTACAATTGATTTTGGAATTAAGAGACCTTTTAGAGAAAGTTTGGACAGAGGTATTTTGGATAACTATAAATGTTGGGATGGATTAAGTTGAACTTTGAATAGTATTGTTTAAGGTTAAAACTTTTCTGAATATTATTTCTGGAATACTATAATACTATATTTTTAGAAAAAGGACAACCTGCAGGGTGGGGAATAACCCGTCACGTCGGACACAGCTGCAGGAATCGAACCCACAACCATAGTGCGACAAGCCTTTATTTCCTACCACTAGCCTACAGGAAGTCCCTGGTTATTACAAAATCGTTTTACTAATCTAAATGGTATGTGTTAACATTTGGAACCTTATACAATTAGGATAAATAGAATATTTTTGAGTTCCGTTACCATTTGGAGTAAAAGTTGGGTTTGTGGTAAAAATTTATTAACGAATGAAAGTATACATAACAAGTATGTATATTCCCCTACGTTCTTAGTAAATCTCATAAATAAATTCCTCAACATTATAAAAGGTAACTTAAAACAAAAATGTTGTCGGTTAACTTTTCCAACTGGGGATTCAATGACCGTTTAACCAATCACAAGTTTGTGATTTTCTTGTGGTTAAACATTCTCCTAATCCTGTTTTCTATAACTCTCCATCAGACCTTGATGGTTTGTTTCTCCTCCATATCCATATTTTCATAGAATCCTAGAATGGGCTATATCGGGTGACCTTTGTACTTATCCTGCTTTCTTTTAATGTTATATATTTATTAACCTTATTTCCGATGTGGGTTTTCCACAAAGGTATTTTCTATTTTCAGCCTTTTATTATCAACGAAAAATTTCAAATTGCGAGGACGCAATTTATTGAAGGAGGGGAGAATGTAACACCCCGAGCTTCCACGATACGCTTCTCATTCAATAATGCAATAGCTTGCATTGTACGCAAGTTCGAGTTCTAACACACCGCAACTAATCAAAGTAGCCGTTATGAATAGTAATAACCACCTTTTAAAATTATAGAAATTTTATATTTTTCAAAATGGACTTCATTTTTGTATTCGTAATATCGAAATTATCCTAAGTTGAATTTTTTGTAACTTTCTGAGAACTTCCAATTTTTTATGAATAGTGAAAAATACTTAAAACAACTTTTTTAATCAAAATAATTCATAGTGATAAATTATACTATTGAGTGGTTTTAGAGTATAATTAGAATATATTTTTACCATTTTATCCAATGGTGGTCATTAGAATTAATTTGACATTGAAATTGGACATAAACAATTGTCAATCTTTTGATATAAATTGTTTCTTAAAAACACGCTATTTTTTGTGACAGCGGGAATTAATTATAAAATTAATTAATGCAACTAATATGTTTGGAATTTTGTAAAATAGACATCATTTTTCAATTCGGAATATCAATTATAGCTTAGGGTGAAATTTTGGCCTTATTCTGAAAAACTTCAATTTTTGATGAATAGTGAAACCACTAAGTGGTTGTTAAATAACTGATTTTTCGTTTAAATGAAATATTACCACTTCTGTGATTTGATTTTCAAAAATCCGACATACATGGTTGTCATAAAGAAGTAAAATGTGGTTCAATGGGATAAAAATAATTTTTTGGTGAATAGTAACTTATTAAGTTCTTAATCGCGATTAGTGGTAATTAGGGTAGTTTAAGGTATAAATAATACATTAATAATATGAAATGACCTAGACACATGTCCCAACCTCATTGGTTGAGTCATGGCCGACCAAGACAAGCCATGTCCTAACTTGGGGACCCCATGGATCCACTTTTGTTGGGAAATAACATAAATTACTTTTTATTTAATGTTAAAGTGAAAATGACACTAACATAAATTGTTCTACTAAAACAATTTTTAATTGGGGTTATACAAGTCCAAATTTTGATTATAAATAGTCATTGGAAAGCTAAAAAGATTTCCTACATCATAGTATTTGTTTTATAATTTTTAGACATTAAATAAATTAAAGTATTTATGACATAATAATGATGCAGCGATGACATCATTATTTGACGATTTAAATAAAATGAGAAGATAATGCAAAATCCGAGGCTTACACTTGTCCAAAGCCTATTGGATGAAGATATTTCGAAACCTTATCACCTTAGCCTCGAATTATATAGATGTGGGACCTTTAGAATCCGAAAAGCATTTTTAAATAATGTAACATTTCATTACTTTCCAAAAGTGCCCCTCCTCTCCACTTATAAAAGGCCCCCACCTCTCCCACCTTATTCACACCATCAAGCCATTTGGCTCGGCCAACCTCTGCCCAAATACTCTCCCAACATTCCTTCCTTACTCCTAGAAACCTCACTTTGGGCAGAACTCTTCCCAAGGAAGCCTTTAGCTCAAATCAAAAAGAGTTACCCGATTTTGAGGTAATGTCTTTTCTAATGTTGTTTTGTTTTATTTTTCTTCTCCAACCCCCTAAACTCTTTTTATTCATTTCTTTTGTAACAACACCAGTATCCTCAATATACTAGGATGTTTTTATAAGAAGGATTCGAGCTACACTTACACACACCTACATCTAATGGTTAAAGAACATACGGTTTCTGTGGATGGCGAATTTCTGCCTCACGAAACGATGATTGTTCAACACTCATATAACACCTCCAAAGGTGGCCATTAAGATGTCACTATTTTTATATATGATATATAATATGTTTTTGTTTTACTTATGCTTCTGTATTTCTCATTTATGGCATACTTTATGATTTCCATTATGGGTAAAACGCGATAATTTCATTTTAGGAAGTGCGGACTACCGCCCCCTCAAAGTGATTTGAATCGTTAATGCCATGTGTGGGATGTATAAAGGATGGAGTAAATGGTATTATACACTATATTATACTGGAATTATATTATACATTTATATCATTATGATTTCATTCCATTAAATATGAAATTGAAATGAAAGTAGCGTTCATGCGTACGTACGGCTTACCGTCTCCATGAACGGTGCATTTCATTTCTTACCTCTAAATGTTACGTAATATTATAAATGAATGTATATACTGTATATATATGATATATATGATATCTACATCATTAATATAATTCTGGATATAATGGATATTTCACCACATGAACAACTTATAATTATAAGAAGTTTATTGTTGACTCATGTACCAAAGATCGACAAAACGACCGTTATTAACTTAAATAATTACATAATGTTCATAACATTGTAATAAGTGATATAAAAAGGATAATGAAATTGAAAATGGTTCTTAATAAGGTAGATATTAACTCTAGTTTATTATTCAGGAGGTTAAAGAACGGTTGAGTCAAGTCGGACACAAGGTAAGGGAACTTCTTAACCCAACTTCCATTCTTTGGGTTAATCTCCTACTTTCAAATTATGTCATGATATTATTATGTCCTATCTTGTATTTTTACATTATTTATGTGTACCTATAGTGAATACACATAATAGATATATTTTATTTAAAAATTATCTTTTAAAGTACTTCGTCTCAATCTCCTTTCATTGAGGCATATTTGGTTTTATACACAATTTTCATTTATACGGTGTATAAACCCCTTTGACTTTTACGTTTGTACAAAAGGAATCTTTTTATACGAAGCGTTTTGCTAAACGAAAAAAGGGAATGTTTTTCTTTCCGTACTTATGCGGCGACAATGACTTCTCCGCCGCCGTGACCATCATTTGAGTTTCTGCTTCCTTTACAATCCATCACTTTTTTTTAATGAAAAATAAATACAAAGTTTTAACATTCTTTTATTTTGGTATTGAAAATGGTTTTGAAAGAATTTTTACTATATCAATGTGTTGTATTGATATCTTGTGATTGAAATGTGGAAATGTTATGTTTCCTTTATGCATGTTTTATGTGATATGATTATGTTATGGTTTATGATATGTTTAAACCTATTCATATGAGGAATGCATTGGACTTAATAAGTGACGGGTGGAGCCCGCTATAGCTCCTCGATGCATCGGCAGGTCTCATGAGACAAACTAGTGTCTTGGCACAAGGCCTTGACAAAATCTTATTTGTAGTCTTGGCACGAGGCCTTGGCTATGTGGTTATGATAGTCTGGCATTATGCATTCCATCATTATGAAAGTGGTTATTGATATTGCATGTGATTATTCGACCAGTAGAATATCCATGTGAAGAAGTAAATGGCATTATCTCATTTTACTTTTGCCATATTATGTTGAAGTTCATGTTTAAAAGGCTTTTGTTTTAGTTATACATTGCCTTAAATGTTAATGTTTATTTATGAAAGCTTCCGCATTATTGTTATCCTTACTGAGCATCTGAGCTCACCCCTTTCAATGTTTTAATATTTTCCAGGATGTGAAGAAGTATTTTATGAATGACCTGCAGGGATAGTCGGAAGAGGATATGAGTGTGGACTATGGAGACTTTGTTATTGTAGTTTTTCACTTTTTGATGTAATGAAAGACTTATGAATGTATCTAGTGTTTCCAAGGCTACTAAACTAATCGGTCTTTCGAGACTTGATCCTTTGTGATCATGCCAATGTTACGAAGTAATGCACCGACTCTGGGTAGCTGGGGTCGGGGCGTTACAATTTTTCCCTATAAATCTTTTTCTTTATGTCTATCTTTCCCACATATAAATAATTCCATTTTTCTATTGTGACTCATTCATGGGTTCCTTCTTCCACACTTCTCACATGTCATGAATCAAGCCCTCTTTTCTTTACTATTTCCACCACTCGAGCTCTTAACAACCACCATGCTTCTCTTCTTTTCTGTGTTTGGGAGTTGGTAATGGTTTATATTGTTAATCATATTTCTGGAAAACAAATTTGGAATAAAGAAGATATCATTCACTTGTTTTAACACATAATTTGGATTCTCATTTTCACCACCTTTTCATTCATGTTCGATGTTAACTTGAATCCTTTGGGTTCCATCCATTGACTAAAACTAGAAATGATATTTTCAGAAACAATAGTCATAATGAGAAAAGCTTATAGTTATCTATAAGATATCTAAATCATTACACCTTATTTTTAAATCCAAAAAAAACTTAGTTTTAACTTAGAATATTCATTTCAACTATCTATTAAAATTCTACATAATGGTTTATAAAGAAAAAGTGGACTACCCTACAAAAAATCCCCCAAAATTGTAAAACTAGGTGTGCACTAAGGCCCATTTTCGTTTATCAGGTTACCCCGAGTTAGGGACAGGACACCATGTTGGAGTTATTACTCCTTGGTAAATCTATTTGATAACCATATCCACTTATAGTATCTAGAAATTGATGTATTTATAGGAAGACCCAAATAATATATACTTTTCCATAATTCTTGGGTGTTCTTCAATTATTATCCTCAAATTCTACCACAGGGTTTTGTTCTCTAACCAACATTTTCATAAATATAGTCCCCATGGTTGTTACTAAACTTCCTTTGATACAAACTGTAGAGGACCAACCCTATAATCCCAGATCTGGTGCATTATATTTTCATTGACATTGTAAATAATATTCAAATCCCAAAGTACTGTTCAGTTTAGAAATATTTGAAAGACAAATTACATACATGTTACCCATAATGCATTGAGAAATAGGAATTATAAGCACAATAAATAATTAATTTAAAACAAACTATTCCCTTCAATTCTTATTCAATGACTTCTTCTTCATGACCTGGGGTGGTGAAATATGATAAGGTTGAGATCAAATGATCAGTAAGGGTATGTAAAGGTGAAGAAATCATAGACCAATAGGAAAACAATTAACATATAAATGTAAATAACTAATAAAACATGGCAGTCAAATAACTAGATAAATAAATATCAATATTGCAAGGTAAGAAATTGAAACTCATTCAATCTCAATCAATAAACTGGGAAAAATTTAACCATAGATATATCGATGCACAATCTCATGGATGAATAAAAATTTAAAATAAGTTAATATGTATCCATATATATTTCAAAGAAAAATCTCATGGATGAATAATAACTAAATATAAATGTTGGGAATTCTTAATTATAGGACTCCATGATTCCTAGGTACACGGTACTTTTACCTTCAATACCTTTCAAGAGACGGTTTATAGAATTTAGGGTAAAACCCCATCTGATTGGCCACATGATTGTCTTATGAGTCTATCAATGCATTAAGGGGATATTTCCGACTAGGCCCCAGCTGTGTCGTACCATTCCAAATCATTTATCAAATTCATGAAAAATTTTCCATATCAAAATGTATCTATATTGAATAGAAGATAAATATTTATCAATAATTCCCCAGTTAATGAAATAACTATCAAAGTGATCACTATATGAAAAATCATATAAGGTTTAGGAAATAATAATATACATTGTGTGATAATATTTACATTAAAGTTAATTTCAAATATGAAATTATTACAATTAGGTGATTGTTTCCTAGATAATGTTAACAATAAAAAAAGGAAGTGAGATTTCAAAGATAATCATTAAGAACATGTTTTATGAAATTAATCATTAAAATCCCAAAGTGTCCCATACCACTTGAAAAATGTAATTCATAATAATCATGAATTTTTTTTTTCAAATTATCAATAAAAAGGATTTATTATTTAATGTATTAAAGGGGTATTAGATACACTATAAAATAGACCTATGTGGTGTACATGGTGTATTCCTTTCGAAAAGAAAATAAATATAGGAATCCGTTAACTTAACATTAATTCTGGGGTGTGGTATTTATCCTCCTCTATAGTTGTCTAAAATATGTTACTAACTTATACTAGAACCATAATGATGTTAATAATATCATACATTAATTAATAATAATTTTTATTACCCATTTGTTAACAACTTTGATTAATTTTACAATTTCGGGTGTTAATTGCCCAATTTTCTCGAGTAAGTTTTAAATTTTTATTTATTTTTACTATTTAATATATCATGAAATTATCATCTATAGAATTGAAACCATGACTAAATTATTTTATATATTCCCTAAATATGTATTTATATTAGTCTATAATATATGAATATTTTAAATGAAGTGAAATGTTCATGGAGACGATATGTCCTACCTATGCATGAACACTACTTTCATTTCATAGTTGTATTAAAAGAATAAAAGATAAATGATACAAATTTATATTTTAATTAAAGTTTCATATTAATTTTATAAATTTATCATATTTATATTATAACTATCCTTTACATTTTCCATGTATGGCATGAAATATTCATATCACTTTGAGGGGGCGGTAGTTCACACTTCCTCAAATGAAATTATAAAATTTACACATGATGAAAAGAATAAAGGTATATTTTGAATTAAAATTAAACATTAATAAAGACATTATAAATATAACATATAAAATTTATAAACATATTTTTTCCATAATATCCACCATGATAGGTGGTAAGGTAAAAATAAACAATCGTCATTTCGTGAGGTAGTAGTTCACCATATACGGAAACATAATGTTCATTATCAATTAGATGGAGGTGTGTGTATGTGTAGGTGAAAATATTATAATAAAAAAATCCTATTATATTGATTATACTTGTATTTTTATGTAATCATTTAATAGTTAGAGTATAGGGAGTGGATAATGGAAATGAAACTAAAAGGCTTGAGAGAAGATGTTACCTTCTAATGGGGTAACATCTTCTTGTTTATACCAAAAGACTTACATAGAAAGATTTATACCCAAAAAGAGGATTAAAGGTTAATGAGAAAAATTTTGGGAAGATATTTTCCTAGATCTTGATAGAAATTAAGAGGTATAAATTTTTTTAAGAAGTGGGAGAGGTGGTGTTCTTTTATAGGGAAAGAAAAGGACTCAGTTAGATTTTATGAAAGCAAGTTTGGTATACTCATGTTCTTACCTAATAAGAAGTCATAAAAACCATAGAAACTAAATAATTTAAGGTTTATGGATGAAATATGGATATAAAATGGGTATTGGAAAAGTGGTTAGGTTATTTGTGCCCTTAAGTTAAATGTTTAGTTGGTTATTAATCTTAGTTTTTTCTTAATCACTATAATTAATATTAATCACTTTCAGTAATAATTATGGTAAAAAATTAAGTTTATCTTGTTAAAATATATATAACTTATTTATTAAAATGTTTTATGTTCATTTTTTTAAATTCAATACACAGAAGTGGGAATATGAAGATTAATTAAAATCTCACAGACAGATGAATTAACTGGTTTTAGTAGAAAAATGTTCAAAAGTTTGTTATGTTTTTGTATAGAATTTCAAAGTTAAATTGATTATAATGAACTAAATTGTATTAATATATTTATAATTTATATAATTTTACCTTAAAACAAATTTAAAATATAATTTATCATTAATAATTATTTAAACAAAAAGGCAGTTTTTTACTAAATTGCAGTATTTTTTAACTATTCATCAAAAAATGATGTTTCTCATGATAATAAAAATTTTTACCCTAAGATAATTTCTAAAATATAAATTCAAAAATTAATTTAATTTTATCAAATCCAATTCATAAATTTTTCAAAATACAAATTTAAAATATGTGCACCACTAAAAGGATGTAAAATTACCTTTATAAAAATATAGGTTTTTACGTGTGAAATAGGGATTTTTCATATCTTATGCATATCAAACCTAATGGATAAATATCAAAAGTATTTTATTTAATATATAACATATATGTTTCATTAAAATCATTTAATAATTGTAATTACTTATGTTTATTAAGATAAAACTCCTTTGAAAGAATAAAATATTAATATTTCTTTTTATATCCAATTGGTACTTATTTTCATTTCTAATTAATTTTTATCCAACTAATTAATTTTATATTGGTGTAAACCACACATTTTTATAAGTTATTGATTAATATTCATAACAATTAAATTGTTAATTTGTATCATATTATATTAAATATTAATTTTTTAATAATACATTTTTATTTGGTGAAACTTGGTGTTGCGTGTAAAGAAAGATATTTAATAAGGTCACTCTTATGTGTAAAAAAATCTAATGAGGAAGTTCTACCTTACGTTAAACACAAGATATTGAGGAAGGTTTCTCTTATGAGTAACAAAATCAATCCTGGAAGGTCTCTCTTGTGAGTAACAAAATATTTCACGGTGTTGTGTGCATTATAAGCAATATAATGTGTTGAATTTAATTAAAATAGTAAATATATAGTAGAGTATTGGCATATTATATTCACTTATGCATTTTGTGTTGCGTATCATACACATAATTGATTACAAAGTTTTACTTTAGAATTTCAGGGTTTTTAAATTGCGTTATGTTGGCTTTTATTAAAATTTAATTTTACTACCTTTAAAAACTGAATATTTTAAAATGGTTTTAAATTTTAAAATAATAATTTTAAAATTATTTAATATAGTTAATTTCATTTTATTCATAAAAATGTGTTACTAAGGAAAAAAATAAGCGACCATGATAAAAGTAAATTATGGTAAAAATGTAAAGTATGAGTAAAGTGACTAAAATATTTCAATACATAACCATTATTTTATTTTAATGATAGGTTTATTGACCAATAATACATATCTATCCATTACATTCAACTTTTTGATCCACTTTCAATTCAATGTGACATGTCCCTAAGATAATGTTACAAATATTTTAAACATTTTCACCCCTCTCACTTATAAAATTTTTCATTATAAACCCAAATTCTCCTAAAATAAAAAGACACTTATAATGAGCAATATATTCCCAAATCCATCTCTAAAACATCTATCCACATTAGAGTTGTTTTGGCCTCACTAAAAGACTATTATAAAAAGTCTCAAGTAGTGTTCTCGAGGAGTAAGGTAAAAACTCATAATCACACATTTTCATTTACATTCAAATCTACTTATAGCTTATCAAAAAATATTATACGTATAATATTATAATTATATTATTATAATTTTTATACTTAAATTTTATTATGTTGATAAAATAACCATTTCCCACCTTCCTCCCAACTATTAAATAAATGAAAACATGGCTCAAGCGTACATGGAGACTATCATATCAATGAATGATGTATTTTATTTTTCATCACCACCACACATAGATAGTTATAATAATTTATATAATGAACATATATTATATTAATTAATTAATATATATTATATAAATAAAAATAATTATCTACAACCCTCCCCTCCCATTCATTATAAAGTGATAACGTGACTCATGCATACGTGAGGACTACCACCACCATGGATAACATGTTTCATTTTCATCCCCCTATAAATGTATCATTCTAAATATATACATAATTATTATGTATTATATTATAGACTAATAAATTTCAATAATACAGGTTTACATGGATTCCACCAAAAACAATGATTTTTATAAAGCACACCATTAATAGTGGTAAATTACTGGAAACAAGATAGTCACCGATTTCATATTCACAAATCATAACTAAAACTCTCATGTAATCATATTAAAACATTATAAATCACTATGGAAATTATAATATATTAACTTAATAATATTTTAATTGTTAAATTTTTAGGAAATAATGAGTATTGATATTTCCATAACAAAAACCCGCAAAAAATGAACAAAAATTATTAACATTTGATGATGAAAATAAACTAAAAATACCTAATATATGTGTGGATAATGATTGTAAATAAATTATATTAAAGTTATTATATATTAATATGGTTATAAGACCATTTATTAATATTTTTATGTTTTTTATAAAGTAATATAAATCACTTTAGTTGATGTTAAGGGTCGAGGTAAGGGTTTTTTCTGAACTCAATTTGTCTTCTTTGAGACATATTAAATATTGACCACTAATTTAATTTTGTGTGTATATATAATAACCATGTATGCATTTTTAGAAAAAGTATCATGAATTTAAACTAATTATAATATCGATCTACGGTTTTCTCATAAAAAATATTTTGATTCAAAATTTAACCAATACATAAAGGATTTTGTTAATTGAGATTTCATTTCATCGAGTTATAATGTCTCATATTGAATATTGTTATTATATTATTGGTTTATTAGATCATATGTTTTTATTATATGGAAATTTATTTTTCACTATATGAAAAATTTCATTTTTAATTTGTAAGGTCATGAACGAGGAACTACTAATCCCTCCCTTGAGCTAGTGGGTCTCATTGCCTCATGCATGCATCCCTATATACTAGAGGCTACCGAATAGCAGTGAGGGTGTAAAGGTTTTATGGTGGGGGGGGACTATATACTCTTAACAGAGTGTAAAAAATTTTTATAATCAAATAAATACAACAAAAGAAGTATATAAGAACATATAGAATACTTAAATAAATAAATAAGTGGAAGACTGAATAACTAAAAATAATAGTTATAAGCCACCAAGGCAGTGTCAGATAAATGGATGCATGGCATGCTGGAAAAGAAAAAGGGGAATAGGGGACATGTTGGTATAAGCATTCTATACAAAACTAAAAATGAAAAAATATATACACATGTATCTCAAACCTATGCTCGTTCCTCTACTCCTACGCTCCATATATAAATAAGAATTTTGACAACCTGGATAAGGGATCCTTCCCTTATAATTAAATATAGATTGATAATATTCATAGGCACCAAAGGTAGATCAATTCTGTTGTTAGATAAAAATATTAGTAGGCCACCACCAACAATGTTCACTATTTATTCAAGTTTTACTGGTAAATAAATAGTGTCTATGCATAAGTAAATAATTAACAAAGAAGAATAAATGAATCCCTGCTTACTCAGGTTCTGAAGAGAAACATGGCGGCTCTACCCGCTTTGGCTCATGGAATGAATGGAAGTCTGATCAGTCGCTATATAAATATATATTGTAATAATATAAATAGTATATATATATATATATATACTGAATCCCTCTATATGAACTTAGTACATGTAGAAATAAGTTTCCATATACCTGTAATCCTAGTGATGGCTAGACCAAAGTGTAAATCAGATATCCATAACTACTTTAATCAGCCTATAAGATCAAGAAACATGGTATATTCCCTACATGTCATAGTGAGTGTGAGATGTCATGCTATTTACTCAATATGGTGAGTGTTCTATCATGTCAACACACAAACATGGGATGTGGTGCATCAAACCCAACATCCTACTAGTGTCAATGGTGTGAGATGTCATGCTCAACACTCGATGTAAGGGAGCATGACACCATTATGCTCAACTAAACCCATACCATTATACGAAAACTTATAGAAAGAAATAATTACATTTAACAGATTATTCATTTATGGAAAGGCAGTCATAATGAATTATCCATTCCATATTCACATTCCATGTAATTTAATAATTCAAATAAATTTAATTTAGAAGGCTCAAAGATTCATTTAGAAGGTTACATGGTCAACAAGGCAATATCCTACATGGGAAATTCCAATTATGGGTTGATCGAAACACCCAAGAGGTGCGTCAGGTTCTAGAAACAATCTTATATCAAGGAAAAAAAATTAAACTCTATGTTGGTAGCTAAATAGGAGTTATGGGCATTATAATAATTAAATACAAGGGGTAATTCATCTTGGAAAACCAAAGTGGTGTCTATATTTGAGGTCAACACTATATGCACAACTAAACAAGAATCATGAGACATTTATCCCGAATCAACAATCATATGGATATAAGGAAATAAATTTAAATGGGGAACTTGAAAAAATTTAGCATACAACACAATGACATTGATATGATGCGAGGAAACTCAAGGTTGAAATGGTTAAACCATCATCCTCAAGGTCATAGATGACTCCTCATTCAATATCGACCTCATCTTGACAGCAGGTTAAAAGAAATCTGAGAAATGGTACAATGCCCTGAAAATAGGGGAAAAGTGATTGCACCTAAATATCATTATGGATTCAAAGATAAAATTGAATAAAATTTAATAGGATTTCATGGATCAGATTTAGGAATCAAATTCCTCTATTGGATCTTGAATTGAACACTGGACAAAGAAGTTATCTGGGATCAATGTTGAGGGAGATGCAAACCAACCAAATAAAAAATTTCAAACCAGTAGCTATAGGAACAATAAGAAAAGAAAAAAATAGTTTATAAGTTTATATTAATTCAAAATCATAATTTCACAACAAAATATAAGGATGCAGGGGTTGATGACATAGCATTCCAGACCGTGCATCAACCGTGTGTCATTCACTGCAATATTGGGGCACCATTCATGGTTAGGCATACAATTTATCAAAATATGAAAAGGGATATATCACAAAACCCTAAAAAACCACACGACTATGTTCCTAGGGTCTCAATGTTGCAGACTCACCATTAATTCCATTGGTCTCCAAAGTTTGTAACTGTATAGTTTCTGAGAAACCGTGTAGTCTGGGAAGCATGGTTTATTCAAACCGTCTAGCCTAGTAATTTCTTCCCATTTTAAGGATATGGGATTCAGAAGATCGCTAGACACACCCAAGACCTCCCTAAATTTATTAGGTATCATTATAAGGATTTTTAATTTAATTAAATTGAAAAAAAAACAATCCATAACTTTCTGAAATGATGGTTCATTACAACCTCTCCCCCTTAAAGAAACTCATCCATGAGTTAGACTTCTAAGGTTAAAGAGGTATTGTATGTTAATAATTATGGCCATTGATATAATATATCAGCTTCCCATTCCCAAGTTTCATCCTGAACCCATTAATGCTTCTATATAACTTGTACCAAAGGAACTAACCTACCTCAGAGTTTCTTCATGCTCCGATCAAAAATACAAACTAGATACTCCTCAAAGGATGAATCTAAATCCAATTCAACTTCATTGGGATGAAATATGTTTCATGGGTCTGGATAGTATTATTGAAGCTTAGATACAAGAAAAACATCATGTATTCACCAGTATCTATGAGGAAGTTCCAACTGGTAAGACACTTTTTTGATCTGTTTCACAACCCTGAAGGGTCTAAAGAACCTATGTGAAAGTTTAACCTAACTATTAATATGTATATAACCAAAAATGGGTGAGAATATTAGGAAAAACCAGTCTCCAACCTCAAATTTGAGAGGTCACCAACATCTGTTGGCATATGACTTCTTTCTGGATAGAGATGTCAACATGTACTTTCTGATCAAATAGACCTACTCGATAGTCTTCTACAAATACATAGTTCAACCATAGAATTATCCCATTCCATTAAAAAGTATAGAGGTTAGGGGAAAGGACTACTATATAATTCATCATAAGGATCTATCTCAATGGTATCTTGGAATATGTTGTTATAAGAAAACTCAACGAGGTGGATGTGTTTCTCCCAGAAACATCCAAATTATAGGACACATGCAACGAGCATGGACTATAACACCTGAATTGTGTTATATCTCTGTGAATCAATTTGTGGGTGGTTGCCCAAGCTCAAATTTACATGTGTACAAGAGTTCTTTTGAAACCCCTTCCCGAATCATGACATGAAATGAACATCTCTGTCATAAACAATGGAACAAGGATCCATATGAAGGCATAAAAATTCACTAACATATATACTTACTATCTCATCTATAGAGACGATATCCCATTTAGGAAATAAGTGTGTGAAATTTGTAAAATGATCAACGAAATCCCATAATATATCATTTCTACTAGGTTATATGGGTGGACCGGTCATGATTTTCATTGAAACATCATCCCATTTCCACTATAGAATGGGAAATAGCTATAAATTACCTACCTGATGATGATGTTCCACTATCACCTATTGAAAGGTCGAACACTGAGTGATGAATCGAGAAATCACTCATTTCATTCCAGGCCACCAGTATTGGCGTCGTAAATCTCGATACATTTTAGTGACACTGGGGTGAACCGTGTAACGACCCAATGTTTTAAAAACAAAATTCCGTATAATAATTGTCCTAAAACCACATGAAAACACAACATAATTAACTAATAAGTGATATGTTACCTTTAAATATAATTTTATCACTTTTTTGATTGGAATTTCAAAAATCGGACATAAACGGTTGTGATCAGTAAGTTATTTTGAGTTTGATAGGAAAAATACAATATTTGGTGAATATTAGCCTACCTTTATGAATAGTAACATACCCTTATGAATAGTGATATACCCTAATGAGTAGTAACCATACCTATGATAGTATAAACGTGATATTCAAGTGAAATTATGATTCCCCTATATTTTAGAATAAGTAAATGAATGTTTTAAAACTGGGTTTTTAATAATAAATTATAATTTTAATTAAATATTAAATTAATCTTATAATAAAATTATTTTTGAAAAATCTATTTCATTTCTGGATTTTACACATCAAAAAATGGATAGGGTTAAATTTTTGGATTTTTCTGAAATACTTGATTTTTTTAGTGAATTGTAAAATACATTAATTTACCGTACAAAAACCTTATAATTTAAATCCAATATTCCGGACATCATAACTGATGTAAGTACCCAAATCTCGAACTCCCATTCACTTAAGACTATTAATGTTCATGTAATCCTTGATATTTATGGTCTTGAGGGAAATTAATAAACTAATGATTAAATAATTTTGAAAACCCTCCTCTCCTCCACTATAAAAACCCCCTTCACTCCCTCTTCTCTTCACTAATCTCAACCCTTTTTCCATGCCAATATTCTTTCCAAATATATCCCCAAGCTCCTCCACCACATCCCAAATCCCCTAGTCTCTTCAGAAATACCATGACCTCTCCCCTTAAAAGTTTCTCAAATGATACAAACTCTAGAGGTAAATTCCTCTTTCCAATTCTATTATTTCTTTTAAGTTATTTACTTTTCTCATTTATTTCTTCACCTCCATTCACCAAAATGGTATGATAAATCTAGTAGCATAAATTTAATGTAATGTTGTTATTCTAATGGGATATTTCATTCTCATCTCTCATTCCCCATCTTTTTTTTGAAAGAAATGAATACACCGTTTGAGATATTTTAATTTAGATCATTCAAGGACAACCGTTTATCAATTTCTTTTATCATTATTAATTCGGGTCATGATACCATTTGTGTTTTGGTTAAACCATATTATTATATATGTAATATATCCTAGTTAATGTTCTATAATCCTTTTATATAAATGTTTTTAAGTTATAAAGAAAAACATGTTCATTGTAATCAAACCCATTGATTAACCAAAATCGTTTTCACTAAGGATTTATATAAGAATTCATATTCACTCCCAATAATCGAATGAATTTTTATAAACACGCAATCAAATAGATTTTAAATAATAACATACAACTTGAATTCTGGATATTCACTTCTATTTTTATGTAAAATATTGTTCTCTTTTCTATTTTAAAATCTATGTAGTATTTTCTGTAAAACTGCCCAAAAATGTTTTAATGTTAAAATTTATCAAATACATTTCCTACATGATGTCACTTATATTTGACATCAATTTACATGATATATGACTATTTTACCTTACTAACATCCATGTATGTTATAATTTCCTTCTTTCATAGAAGCTTTCATGATACACCCATTGGTTTTTCTTTTTGTCATGATTGTGGTACCAAATTCATTCCATGGGTAACCCTTATATTTATGTAAGATTGATTATGTATAAATATTTATGTGTAAAACATATTCATGAAATGCTAGATGGATGATCCTAGATAGTTCTCCACTGCATTGGGTAAATTAAAGTCTCATGAGATACTATGTGCAGCGGTCTTGGCGGTTAGCCTAGGATTTTGCTACAATGGGAAATGGGATTGGAGATTATACATGGATTGTACTAATACAGGAATAGGATTAGAGGTTATCCTTCACTTGTACTAAATACATGTTTTATGTTTCTCCCAAACTTTTATGATTACATGTTTATATTATCTGAGTATTATATGTTATGATTCCTTATGTTCCATGCCTTTGATATCATTATGTCATGCCTCCTAACTCATATGCTTAATATTTTTCGTTGTGTTCATTTCCTTACTGGAATTTTATTTCATCCCTTTGTTCATGTGTTCCCTAGGGTACCCTATGCTGGTGTAAGGGCTCAAAAATAAGTTAGGATCTCTTTATGGATATTAAATAACGAAGTGTATTTTTGTTATCCCCATGTTTTATGTTTTATGTACCTAGTCTTGAAAGACATTGTACTTTATGATCCTTGTCTTGTACTATGATGTATTATTATGCTTAAAATCATGTAATGTTATATGTAAAAGGATAGGGTGGCTATAGTTAGAATTAGAGAATGGTCTAGTTATTTTTGAAGATTAGGAAGAGATCACCATAGTGAGAACTTTAAGGATGAGACTAAGTATAAAGAAACACACCTACCTTTTGGTAAATATTAAATAAGTGGTTTATCAATAAAATATGACCCTATTTGGATACAAAAAGGTAGAGATGTATCTGTTATAGATGTACCTAGGAATGAAAGCATCTACAAAGAGTTTTAGGATTGACCTGGGGTATCCTAGTACACGACAACAGTCCTTTTTGCACTCTTGGTATTGACACTCTTGGGGGATATGCTTTCGTAAATTCATGAGGTTAGTAAAAAACATTATTAAGGGAATAAAAAAATTTCTTAAGAATATAAGTTAAGAAATAAATCAAGGATAATGTAGATTTAAACCTAAGGAATCACAAGTTAGGATATACTTCTAATCTACAATTTTATCCTTTTATGTTCAAAAGTTTACTTTTTTATGTTCAATAACTATGTGTTCATGTCCTCTAACTATACATTATTTTTCTTAATTAATAGATAGAAATAGAATAACATGTTCCAAAAACCAATGCGTTAGGCAATGTGAATATTTCCTTAATGATATCCCAGATATGACGGGAACAGGTGCTCAAAAAATTATGACAGTACTTACTTAGTCGGCTCAAGTTACGAATAATAACATGAATCATGTGGAATTCCCTCCTCCTACAAGGAAAGAGAAAGTTTCTGTTGAATCCTTCATATGGAAAAGGCCTCCCATGATTAGTTTATATTCTTATCACTTCCCTGAGAAACAGTGGATTAACTCCATTGAAAAGATATTCTCCATCCTCTAGTGCTTAGAAGAATATAATGTTGTACTGGCCGTATATCGTTTTGACGGGGAAGCTGATCAGTTGTGGATAACGATCAATAATAAAAATTTCCAATAGAAAATTTATTCCATGAATTTGGAATAATTCAAGAGGATGTTTTTAAATAAATATTTTCCTCTATCCCTCTATCTTTAGATGGAAAGAGAGTTCCTCGAACTCAATTAGAAGGAAGATGAGTCCATCGGGGCATATGAATCAAACATTAAAAGGCTTGAAAGGTACACCTATTACCTTTTCAGGAACACCGAATGTAAGGAGGATTGCTTCTTTAGCTGGATAAATCCAAGTCTAAGGAAGGTGCTGGCGATCTGAGATGTCGACAGTTATGAGGAGATTGTCCATTGCGCTCTAATGGTTGAAATGGAGATTCGAGACTCTCAGTTTTCTCATCGGACCAGTGATAAGAAGTGGAAAATAGATAACAACTTCTGTGGTTCAATCAACAAGTACCATGATAGAAATAAGACTGAATATCCCACTTATAAAATTTGTGGGAAGAAGAATATTGGGAACTATTTAAAGGGAACCAAGAATTGCTTCAAATGTGGAATGTTTGGTCATCTAGCCAAGAACTGCTGAATGGATATGAAAAATCTTGCTAATGTTAAAGAAGAAAGGAAGGTACTGATCAATGTTCAGCCAGTGGTGTAGTGTTACAACTACAAATAACATGAGAATTATGCGAACAATTGACCCAAGTAAAGGGTTGGTAGATGAAATCAACAAAAACCTCCAAGGCAATACGGAATGGATTTTTCTATCATTATTATAGAGGTGTATTCGAACAATAATGCGGTGACATGTATGCTAGTTATTCATTCAGGAATAGAAAATGTACTATTTTCTTCTTGTTCTACACATTCTTTCATATCTTGCATGTTTATTAGAACTATTCCACCACAACCTCAAAATTTGGAGGAAACGTTATCTGTGAGAATAGTGAATGAGGAAATTATTGTTTCCTTGGTATATAAATCTTATCTGGTTAACATTTGTGGACTGAATCTCCCATCAAATCATGTCATAGTTACATTAGTGGAGTTCGAAACAATCTTGGGCATTGATTGACTATCTTTATATAATAAAAACATCAATTTTCTGGAAAGGGATACCACTCTTTACATCACGATGCATTCTATGATTCATTAAAAGTGTAAGGAGGGAGATGAATCTCTTTTAGAGTCATCGTATCAAGTGTGTATATTTTGTTTTCATTATAAGAAAGCATATCTAGCTCAAATGATTGAGAAAAAGGAGAGAATCATTCTTTAAGGCATGACCATCATGAGGGATTACACTATTGTATTCCATGAAGAGTTTCTTGGTCTTCTTCCTAAACTAGAGGTTGAGTTCTCAATTGTACTTAATCATAGATCTCTGCCTATATCAAAGACACGTTACAGAATGGCCACTGTAGAGCTACAAGAGCTGAAGAAGCTATTACAGGAGAATCTAGAGAAGGGTTTTATATGACCGAGTGCTTCACCATGGGGTGTTCAAATCCTCTTTGTCAAGAAGAATTATGAATCAATGATCTTCTGCATTGATTATCGCAAGCTCAATAAAATCACAATAAAGTACACGTATCCCCTTCCATAGATAGATGACTTGTTCGATCATCTTCATGGGGCCAGTTATTTCTCTAAGGTGGACCTTCAGTCGAGATATCACCAATCAAAGGGGAAAGAAGTAAAATATTCCCAATATTACCTTTCGAACAAGGTGTGGAAACTATGAGTTCGTAGTTATTCCTTTTAGACTCACTAATTCTCCATCAATTTTCATGGATTTAATGAATAGAGTCTTTAGATAATACCTTGAAAAGTTTGTGGTAGTATTTATTGATAATATTATGATATACTCCAAGAGCAAGGAAGAACATGAAGAGAATTTGAATACTATGTTAAAGACTTTGTAAAGGGAGAATCTATATAAAAATTACAATAATTGTGAGTTCTAGATAAAGGAAGTATTTTTTTGGGGCACGTTATCACTAAAAAAGGGATATTTGTGGACCCTTCTAGGAAAAAGTCAATTGAAGAGTTACCCAAGACAACATCTGTAATAGAGATCCACAACATTATGAATCTAGTCGGGTATTATTGATGATTTGTGAAGAACTCTTCAATACTGTCAAACCCAATGAACAAGTTGACATGGAAGAGAGTAAAGTTTTTCTAGAATCAGGAATATGATGACTAGTTTAAGGAGTTTAAAAAGAGGCTTATCACTGTGCCAGTACTCACCCTCCCAAAAAGAGGAGAAATCTTTGTGGTGTACAGTGATGATTCAATGAATAGATTAGGCTGTGAGCTAATAAAAAATGATTAAGTGATAGCCTAAAACTAAAGGCAACTAAAAATACATGAGTAAAACTACCCCACACATGATTTGAAGTTGACGAATGTGATCTTTGGGAGAAGTGTCATATATATACTGATCAGAAGATTCTCAAATATATATTCACACATAAAGAGCTTAATATGCACCAGTGAAGATGGATAGAGCTCATCAAGGATTATGACTATTCAATCCACTACTATCCCCGTAAGGCAGACAAGGTGGCAGATGCTCTATGTAGAAAGTATCATGCATCTTTATCAATTATGAGAATTGAAAATGATATGATCTTATTATATTTGTAGAGGATGGACATGGGAATCAATAAGGTGGAAACATCATTAATACTTTCTCAAATTATTTCTCAACCATCCATCATGGATAAAATATATGATGCTCAATGAAAAGATTTGGAACTTTTAGAAAGGCTGAAAGCTATTAGAAATGGGAAATCCTTAGATTTCATGATTGATGGGGATGGAGTTATAAGATTTGGGTCCATATTATATATAGCATCTGATCCAGATATAAAGAAGGAGCTTCTGAATGACGCACATATCTCAACCATCTCTATTCACCATGGGAGAACAATGGTGTATCGAGATATCTATGAAAACATTTGGTGGGACAATATGAAAAGGGATATTATTGAATATACATCAAATTGCCTGGTATGTCAGCAAGTGTAGGATGAGAGGCAAAATTCTAAGGGGATGATGTAACCACTACCCATACCGACATGGAAGTGGGAAAACATTACCATGTAATTTTTCACTAGACATCCCAGGAAATCCAGAGGAAACAATGATATATGGGTCATTGTGGACCATCTTACAAAGATATCTCACTTTATCGAAATCTAAGAGGATATCTCATTGGATTAACTTGCACATATTTACATAAAATAAATGTTAAGGATTCATGGATTACCACTCTCTATTGAATCTGATCGTGATTTTATATTCATGTCGAAGTTGTAGAAAAGTATCCAACATTCTCTAAGAACTAAACTAAACTTCAGTATGACCTATCATCTTCAAAATGATGGACAATCCGAGACAACTATTTAGACACTGGAAGACATGTTGAGAGAATGTTCTACAGAATTCAAAGGAGTATTGGACCAACATCTTCCACTGGTTTAATTCTCTTATAAAAACAGGTTTCACTCAAGAATCGGAATTCCACCATAGAAATCCCTTTATGGGAAAAGGTTCA
Source organism: Viscum album (assembly GCA_963277665.1). Taxonomy (NCBI): domain Eukaryota; kingdom Viridiplantae; phylum Streptophyta; class Magnoliopsida; order Santalales; family Viscaceae; genus Viscum; species Viscum album. The sequence goes on along the minus strand of OY728125.1, from coordinate 768,400,235 downwards.
TAACACAGGCGTGTTGGGGTGAAGTCGGTGAGCTTAAGTTGTTAGGACCTGAAATGGTCGAAGAAATGGTGGAGAAGGTTAAAACCATTCAGCAGCATATCAAGGTATCCCAAAGTCGACAGAATAGTTACACAGACAATTTTCGACGAAACCTAGTGTTCAAAGTTGGAGACATGGTATTTCAAAGCATATCTCCAAGGAAGAAGGTTAAGATGTTTGTAATTAAAGGGATGATATGTCCCAGGTACATCGGCCCCTCGAGATTCTTGATCATGTCAGGGTTGTGGCCTATCAACTAGCACTTCCACCTACCATGATCAATGTACATGATGTATTTCATGTATCCCTTTTAAGAAAGTATATACCAGACCTTTCACATGTACTCTCTCAGAGGTGGTACAGTTGGTGGATGATCTTTCCTAGGAGGAGAAGCCAGTGATGATCTTGGATCATAGAGATAATGTTCTATGTAACAGAACTACTCACCTGGTCAAAGTAATGTGGAAGAACCATAAGTACGAAGAGATAACATGGGAATTAGAGGATAAAATGAAGGAAAAGAATCCACACCTGTTTATGTCCTAGAATGTAAAATGAAATTTGGTGGGAAAAATTTCTTAAGGGGGTAAGAATGTGACGACCAAAAGTTTTCAATAGAAGTTTACTTCAAATAATTATGTCATAAAATCACATGAAAACACAAAATAATGAACTATTAAGTGCTATGTGACCATTACACATAATTTTATCACTTATGTGTTTGGAATTTTAAAAATATGACATACACGATTGTAATCAGTAAGTTATTTGGAGTTCGATAGGAAAAAATTAATTTTTGGTGAACAGTAACCTACCCTTATGAATAGTAACACACCCTTATGAATAGTGGTATACCCTAATGAATTGTAACCTTACCTATGATATTATAAAAGTAATATTCAATTGAAAGTATGATGTACCTATATTTTAGAATAAGTAAATAAATGTTTTAAAACTAGTTTATAGTATTTGTTGGCGCCAAAATATGGCCCAAAAGAAAGGAACGAAAAGGATGGCTGGCGCGCTGCCTCACAAAGCACCGACGCGAAGCACCGAGGCGAAGCCCCGCCATGAAGCACCCCGACCATCGCGGCCTCACGATGCTCCCGAGGTGGTAATTCTCCGCGAACTCATGTGACGTTCGCGAGCCGCCGTGAAGCTCTAGAGGCGGTAATTCTCCGCCAACACATCAGATGTTCGCGAGCCACTGCGAAGCTCTAGAGGCGGTGCCCTCTCCGGACAAATTTGACATTCGCGAGCGCTCCACGAAGCACCGGAGGTGGCGCATGAGTTCTGCTTTGCGGCGCCCCTTCCCTATAAATACTGGACTCCCCCTGAGTCCCAGGGACGGACAATCCGACCATTCGGCTTCTCCTCTCCCGAATCGCGAAGCACTCTTTGCCCCAGGAATCATGAGCTCCGCGAGGTATTTCTACTTCGCAAGACGCCTCTTCTTTGTCTTGTTTTGAGCCCCTCTTCCGAGAGGGATGCCCTTTGCAAAGCTCAAGGCCATTCGCAAAGGAAGGGGATTCCCAAGGGAACCCGGGCAGCCGCGGAGCACTTCTGCTTCGCGAAACACCCAACTTGTACCAGCCATCCCTATGCTAAGGCGGGATCACTCCACATCGCGAAGCACACTGCTTCGCAGGACCCTGCTTCGCGAGACACCCCTTCTTCGCAAGCCAGTGCTCCGCGAACACTGTTCCACTTCGCGAAGCACCTTCCCCTCACACCCATGCCCCATGCCAAGGCCAAGGCACTCCAGTTCGCGAAGCACACTCCTTTGCTTAGTGATTCCTCTTCTCGTGCGACCTTCCAGGTTTGCATGATGTGATTTCAAAGTCCCATGGATAATACCACTCGTAGCGTTGCTTCGCCTAATGCTTCTTCGCATAGGCACGCTAATGGCTATTGCTTCTTCGCATAGCCATGCTAACGTGGACCCCCTGATGGTTCGTTCCACAACCCCCCAGGACCATGGACTTACTGGTACCTTCCCTTCCCCAAGGACCAGAGGGTACCGGTTATGTAAGTCCTAGGGGTGCGGAGTGAACCCACCTCGTCTGAGCTGCAGGACATTAAACTGCCAAGCACCACATCCTCAACACATGACGTTAAATTGTGACCCGACCTCGTGTCTCTCACAAAGGGTCCCCCCAGCTCGAACATTCTTTACACCACTCGTCTCCACAGGAATGGAATCACCCATCCACAAGGGATGATATCCTCCACACTAGAGTGGCGTATGTTCATGGGAGAAGGGCGAACCTAGTTCCCCAACGGATGACTGCACCTCTGCATCTCCGTACTTCCCCACTACCAAGGTCAGTGGAGGGCATGATAGGGAATGAGGCACCTCCCACCATTGGTCTCAAATCCCTCTTTCGCTGCGCTTTGTCGCGCTCTGGGCCTCCACCCTGGAGTAAGTCCCAGCACCATGGGCCGCCTAATGCGTAAGCCCCTCTTCGCTTCTCACGAACGCATCCTTCGTGACGTGATCGTCAGGTCCTTGAAACCTCTTGTTTCTCACACCGAGCATGACTCACGTGGGATTATAGTGAGCACCGACCCGGACCCCCATTCCCACCTGAACTATGAGGACTTTGATCCATGCCAAGGCATGGTACGTAGGAAGCCTCCCTGAGGTTCAAGCCCACCCGTCATCTATTCATGTCGGTTCACCCCTGTCCTGCATGACATTAAACTGCATTCCCCAACCCAAACTATGAGGAATTTGATCTGTGTCAAGGCATGGTACGTAGGAATCCTCCCAGAGGTTCAAGCCCATCTCCCATCGGACCAAGGTCCTTCATTTATGTCGGTTCGCCGACACCCACCGCCCGTCGTTTATTCACGTCAGGGTTCACTATCATCCCGCATGACGTTAAACTGTATTCCATCAAACCTGAACTATGAGGACTTTGATCCATGCCAAGGCATGGTACGTAGGAAGCCTCCCTGAGGTTCAAGCCCACCCATCATCTATTCACGTTGGGTCCCATTCCCGTCCAGCATGACGTTAAACTGCATTCTGGTCCAATGGTAAGCCGTTGCGACCCATCCTGAACTACGAGGACTTTGATCCTAGCCAAGGCATGGTACGTAGGAAGCCTCCCTGTGGTTCAAGCCCACCCATCATCTATTCACTTCGGGTCCCATTCCCATCCATCACGACGTTAAACTGCATTCTGGTCCAGTGGTAATCCATTGCGACCCATCCAGCGAACTATGAGGACTTTGATCCATGTCAAGGCATGGTACGTAGGAATCCTCCCAGAGGTTCAAGCCCATATCCCATTGGACCAAGGCCCCTCATTTACGTCGGTTCACCGACACCCATCTCCCGTCATTTATTCACGTCAGGGTTCACTACCATCCCGCATGACGTTAAACTGTATTCCATCAATCCTTTGAACTACGAGGACTTTGATCCATGTCAAGGAATGGTACGTAGGAAACCTTTACAAGGTTCAAGCCCACCACTAGTGGACCCACGAGTCTACATTCACATCGGTTCACCGATGACACCCCTCGAACTAAGTGGGTTTTGATCCCTATCCTCTACACAGGGTACGTTGGAAACCTCCAAGAGGTTCAATCCCAAACAATGGTAATGTACCCCATCCTGGGGTGCACTTCCCCTGATCCGCCCTCAGTGGTGTTCAGATCATCCATTACGGTGTGACATCTCCCCTCTACGGGGCACAACACCATCGATCCATATCTATGGGACATTTTGATCACCCTTATTTCATCTCCTCAAGACGTTAAACTCGCAGCCTACCTTGTGATAAACACGAGATGCCTGAGGAAAACCACGGATGGAACGCCTTTGGCGTAACCATCTTCGCAAGACGTTAAACATGTTGCATACCCTGTGTTAAACATGGGAAGATGAGGAAAACCTCAGATACATGCCTCTGGTTATGCACCCTTGAGATGCCCTCTCATGAGGAAGAATACAGGTTCCCCAATGTCCATGCACCCAGAGATGCCCTGACATGCCTGATGTTGCCGTCTACTCCGACCGATGGTCGCTACCATGTCAAGACCCCATGGAATGTCTTGACGGAAGTAGTGTAATTAACCAGCGTCCATGAAGATATGGCACTGGGAAGAGTTTCACGAACTACGTATGAAATCTATGAGGGAGACCCGGACTAGGTAACGAGTTCCGAGGAGGAATCCACAGAAGGAAGAACCGACATCCCATCATCCCGTTTCGATCAGAGAGAAGACGTACCTGAACAAGGAACGAATGCCACCCGCCTTTGGAAAGCGGGAATGCGGGGCAACAAAGCCGCACGTCCTCCTCCGCGAACGGACGGATGCGCGCACGCCCCGACGAAAGCGTCGGAAACAGAAATGGTGAACCCGGCGTGAAATTCTTCTCCTCAATATGGAGATTAGTAGCGTTCGAGACACCAGTAGATTGACGTGTCACCGGATCCAGATATCCGGCGCCTGGTCCTGCAATGCAAATAGCGGGCCTATCGTGAAACTCACAGAAATTCAGGGCAGTAGAACGTGAGACACTCCGTTCTGCAGCGTGTTGGCGTGGATCCTTCTTACAGATGTGGAGAATGGAAGGACGCTGGGGCACTGGTTGTCAATCCTTTTCCCTCTCAGTGCTGATGAGTTGATCCCTTCGTTTCTCAGGAACCCGGTTGCTGTTACAAAGACGCAATCACCGCCTGCTAGCCTACGTAGGGGCAGGGGCAACATTGCCACAGCCACCCCACATGGCGCCGCTACCACCACAACGGCTGCCACATCGCGGAATACGGGGCACCCACGTCCCCTTTCCCCATCAGAGGTCATCCAGCGAAGGGTGATCAACAACCTCGTGCATAGGTACGAGGAGGAAGGGGTCATCCCAACCAGGGATATGGCCCGACTGGAACCGAAGGCATCCAGGCCCCGCCGTCAACGCCGCCCTAACAGGCCGCGCAGGGAGCCCCTGCTCCCCACCCCAACGTTCAACCATTTCGGGATCCTGTCTCCGGAATGCCTTGACGATTCCTCGCCTTACACTGATGAGGCGGGCACCGTCCGGCTCAGCCTGCTCAGGGTCCCGACCCAAGGGCTCCAGGCGAGAGCTCCCGCCCGGCTGCGTCAGCGCCGCCGTCCGGCTCCGCAGGAAAAGTAGGCAGGCCATGCCCCTGCACCACCTGCACCAGCTCGCCTGACCCGACGTCAACGCCGGGCCCGGGCTGAGGATGCTCGCCCAGGCGCATCGACGTCGACAGCTACAGTGGCCCGAGCCACCGCCGACGTGCATCATGAATCCCCCACATACACTGAGTAGGGGCACTCCTTCACCCAACCAGGATCGAGACCCCAACCGCCCCACAGGCAGGCTGGGTTGACTCTCCGGGTTGCAGGCCCATGTGGTGATCGCCGCGAAGTAACCCGCGGTGATGTCGCCCCGTACGGAGGTCCTCCCCGTACCACTACTCCATAGAGCGTGGGCCTTCCCCGCTCCGAAGTTCGTCATAGAGGCATGCCTCGTGCTACCCCCATCCCGAAGGAAGACCTACCCCGCGGCAGTGATGCTCAGTGTGGAAATCTTTCCCGCGCCCACTATACAGGGTATGGAGTCCATCCTCCTTCCCCTGACCACCGATCTGAAGGAGCCGTCCCTCCGGTCCTTCTCCAACGTGGGGGCCCTCCCTACGTCTTATCTGCAACCGGAAAAGGTCCTCCTTGCCCCAGCAACTCGAGGAATGAAGGTCAGCCTCGCTCCACCCGCAGCAACCATGGAGGTCCTCCCCATGCTCCTGCCAATTCCAAGGGTTCTATTCATGGAGGTCCTCCCCATGTACCCTTCGACATTTGCCCCGGTGCCCCTCTCACCTCGGCCATCTCAAGTGGGGGCCCTCTCTGCCACGGCGCCAGCGCCACCCCGAGACACCATGATAGGGATCAACCCTGTCCCGAAGAGCCTCCCCGGGGTAGGAGAGCAGGTTGTCGCCACCACAAGAAGAGTCCTGGGAAAGCCCGGGTGGAGATCAAACCCGTCCGCTTCTCCGACTCTGAAGCGGAATGCGATTCAGCGATGGAACCTTCTCCCCGCTCCTCCGTATCAAGGACAGGGGCAGGAACCAGACGCGTTAGCCTCATTCTCCCGGAATATGAGGTCCACCAGATTCCCGTCTCTCTCTGCATGTACATCCAGGAGGAAGAAATCTTGGGAATTCCACAAGTCCTGACCGCGCAATCATCTCCATCATCACCAGAAGCGCCCTCTACCTCTACCAGAGATCACAGGGAGCTGTTTTGGGGGCCAGCGAAGGTAGAACGATGATATGGATGGTCACCGGTAGCCGTGACTCCTGTACCAAAAGCTGTGGCTATCAACCCATCATACCGTGACATCGTGGCCAGGTCACCTTGCTCTTCGGAGGATGGCCCGGAATTCAGCGGCCAGTCAGCTCGTTCGCCGTATTCTCCACCGCCGAGCTTACTATCCCAGAGGTCCGCCTCGGTACCACTACCAGTCCCTCAGCCTCCCCCGGTTGACGAGTGGGGCAACACAGGTCCAGACCCCGAGTCCGATCCCAGGAGCTTCTGGAGTATTCTTGCAGCGGATTACTTCCCGGAAAAGTTCTGGCCGACGGCAGCGCTGAATTTTCACGTACCGAAGTCTCTTACCCCTGAAGAAGTGGGGTGCTTCTGTCGAACCCTATGGGCGACACACTTCCGCCTCCGTTACAAACTGGTGGTGTACCCCAAAAGTCGAGAGCACTTCGAAGAAATCGGCAAGAAGTGTTGCCTGATCGATGCGGCCGCACTCCTTGTGGCCCAGCACCCTGAGTCGCCAGGCCGCCAGAGTGCCCTTCAACGAAAATGCGCTCAGAGTTTTAAAGCACTCCGTAGGATCGTCAGGGAATCCACCCCCCATGTGCAAGTCCGTGGTTAGGGACACTATGCCGGTCTCCTCTTCGACCCTATCCGACGACAGCCCGATTCATTATGTGATATCGAGGAGATGCCCTCGAGAGGAGTCGTGGTCCACATGGCCGACATCGTGGACAAGGAAGACGAGCTTGAATTCCTTGATGGAGACTTACCCCCCGAGGGCGTACCGCCACTGCTGGACCCATCATGGAGAGTTACCCGTCAGTAGAGGAACATGCTTGGCCTCCCCGTACCCACCGAATCGCTGGTACTCTGTCAAAACACCGGCAAGGGTAAGGAGCACGTCGGAACTGTCAGGCACTCCGACCCATCCGCCTATGTGCAGAAAAAGGACGAGGATCTTGAGAAGGCGACGTTACGCCAGCAACTTGGTGAGCAGAAGAGGCTGGTTGACGAACTCTTGGCTGAGCGCGCCGCAGAGCGGCGACCTGACTATGGTGATCCCAGGCCGGGACAGTAGGGGCAGGAACAATTTCCCTCCAGTGAGATGCCTCCGGGAAACCCTGATCATGCTACTGCCGCAGACAGGGCAGAATCCAGAACGTATGGCAAGAGGGCACGATACGTCTCGCCGAATCCCCCCGAGCGACGGGGCAATCTGAAGAATCCAGTCCGGGTTCCCCCAGTCGCCCCGCTGGTCGTCCAGCCAGTTGACCCACGAGCGGCCGAAGCCGTCTACCGTGTTGAAGAACCTGGCAATGCACTTGTGGTTTGGGATCCCCGTCAAGACAGGGACCCCCGCCCGGATGATCTTATTGCGGCACTCACATCCCGCCTTGAAGAGTTAGAAATGCGGCAGGTGGCGGTCCCACCGGATGGCAAGCCTTATCCCGCGTGGGTGGATGATATGCCCGCAACTCCAGGTTTTGGGAAACCCACTTTCTCTCCCTTCAATGGGACAGGGGACCCGCCCCAGCACTTGGCACATTTCTCTTCCAGGTGTGGCCCCATGCTGGGGACCCTGGCTCAGCAAGAAGCCGCCAAACTCTGATGTTTTGTACAGACATTGGATGGTCCGACATTCGTTTGTTACAGCCAGCTCCCTATCGGATCGGTGACCGGTTGGGAGGATCTTCGCCGACAGTTCTTATACCAGTTCAGCTCCACCATGTGGAAGACCAGCATTGCGGACCTCTTCAAGTGCAAGCAGAGGCCTGATGAGCGAGTTGTAGATTTCATCGCCCGGTGGAAGGGACTTACGTATTCCCTCGATATGCCACTGACTCAGGAGAAATTACTGACGATGTGTGTAGGGAATGTCAAGACAGAGTTGGTACCCTCCTTGATCACCCAAAACTACCCTGGAGGGTTCAGATATTTCTCAGATAAGGCTCAGCGCCTCGAGGAAGCCCTGCAACAGGCTAGTCAAGCACGTTTGTTCCCCCTATGATCCCAGCCAGGAGGGCCGCCAGTGCCGAACCCACCACGGTGGCCCAAATAGAAGCCCCGAGGCAGCTGGAGTTACTGCCGGTGGAACCACCCCCGCAACCCCGCAGAGGTCCTCCACCTCAAGCACAGGCTCCCGCCCAGCAGCGACCACCTAAGAACCGACAAGTTCCCCCGCGCAATGCGCCACCACCACCTAGGCGAGACAATCAGGCGCCACCTCCTCAGTAGGCCCCTTCGGCCCCTCGTCAGGGCCAAGCCCCCAGGGCCCCCTTTCCGGAAAGAAGGCACCAGAATTATTCATTTAACGAAAATCACGTCCCTGGCTATTTCCGAAGTGCTCTAGAGCAAGGGATCGTGTGTTTGCCCGAGTGAAGAAGGCCGGCAGAGGCAAATCTCACCGATCACCCCAACTACTGCCCTTATCATCAGATTCTGGGGCACACTCTCAAGCAATGCTATGTGTTTAAAGACTAGCTTCAAGACCAGGTCAATAACAACATAGTCAAGTTGGTCCCGGCACCAGCACAAGTGGTGGGTGTCTTTGCAGGATCAGAGATCGGCAGCGATAGTGAAGGCGAGTGGCAGCAGGTCCCCAGCCGCGGATCCCAGAAATACGATGACTCGATGGCTCGAAAAACCATCGACTGTGCCCAAGGTATCATCCGGGCGCACCTAAAGCAGCCGGAACCTTCAGAAGAAGTAGCCGGTGCCTCCGCATCGTCTTCATAGTCGACCTCTTCCCAAAAGGGCAAGCAGCGGCGACGCAAGAATAAGCAACGCGCACCGCCGGTGCCATCGTCATCTTGCACTCTCGACAATTTTATGCCCCCTGAAATGGGGATACCTCCCAGAATCCACCCAGCGATGGATGACTCCTCGAGCGACAGCCAGGGGTATGCTTTGGTTAACATCGTGGAGCTGGTAAAGCCCTATATGACCACCGACGAGGGGGAATGCCAGGCATACCTCCCCAACGTTCCCAGTCGACATCAACATCTGCAGAATCGCAACCGCGCCGGTTATCGAGGTACGTCAGTCTTACCGAGGGCCTAACTCCGCTGCCGTTCATGCTACTGGATTGGGGAGAGCTGCCTCGTTCATATCACAGTCAGTCTTGCCCGGCTACAGGCCAACCTCCACCGTCCAATCCTAGTCCAGTGACTATTCTCCAGGCTTCAACTAGTAGGAAGCAGGATGTACCCAGTACTAGCAGATCGCCGGTTCAACCGGCAGGACCCGCAGTGCCTCCAAGTGCCGAGCGACCTCCTTCAAGCCGAGGTTCATGTTTGGCACGAAAGTACGATGTCCTAAAGCACCTAGCAAGCATTCCGGCGAGGCTCTCCATCCTTGAGGCCCTTTTCCTGTCATCCGAAATGCACGAGGCACTTTCCGAGGCCCTAAGGAGCCCCCTCCAGTTTGAGAAGGAGGTCGCAGCTGCAGAAGACTTCCATACCGAGGCGATTGAAAACGCCGAATGTCAGGAAGTTATCTCATTTTCCGGTAAAGATGAGGATGCTCCTATACAGGGGCACATTCTCCCGCTGTACATCACTGGCCACTTCAATGGCATGGAAATCCGCTGCTGCCTCGTTGACACGGGTTCCGGAATCAATCTAATTCCGACCCAAACGTTGAAAAAGCTAGGTCTGTCTGAAGGTGATTTAACTCCCTCTGACCTTAGGATCCAGGGTTACGATAGGACCGAGCAAACCCCAGTCGGCAAGATCCGCCTGAAGACTCAGTTCGGTGGCTTAATTTCCAGCACCGAGTTCATGGTTGTCTCTCAGGACACCGCCTACAACGCTTTGATGGGTAGGCCATGGCTCCATCTGCATGCAGCGGTCCCTTCATCATATCACCAGTGCCTCAAGTACTCGCTCAACGGTCGAGTAGGCGTGCTCCAAGGAGACGCGTCCCCTTTCGCTTCTTGTGAGGCCCGCTACCTGGATGCGGGTTATTACAAAAGTAAGGATAAACAGATCCTAGTAAGCGAGGATGAACCCGCCCCGGTCACAAGTGATCCCTGGGCAAGCATGGATGATGTATACATCCTCCCGATCCACCGGTTGGAGGCCACGACCCCCGACATGGGGCAATGTTTTATTGTTTCGGGTACGCAAGGAAGGCATGTTCCCGTGTCCAAGCGACGGCGGAAAATCACCTCGTACTCCTACATCAACCAGGATCAGGTGATCCCGGAACCTCCTACCCCTGTACGGTACAGGGAAGACAAGCTGATGACAACGGCGGTGTTCCATACGTGTCTCTTCTACTGGGCTGGAATTAACCGACTCAGGCCGACACGCCACCACTTCTTTGATATCATCAAACGGTGTCCCTTATGCCGAAGGCCAGATGGGATAGGGTCGACTGCCTTCATTGCTATGGTCTCAATGGAAAGTGACTCTCCTGATACGATGACCATTGCTGTCCAAGACGGTACCAGCTGCCCCTCAGATCTTGATAGCCCAGAAGTATCTTCCGTCGCGGGAAGTCCCCCCATGGGTGGGGAGGAAGACCTGGAGGATGCTCCCCCCGCCTTTGAAGAAGGCGTCTCTACCACGATTGATGAACTGGTACAGGTGAACCTTAGCAGCGAGGCAGATCCGAGACCCACATTGATCAGTGCCGCCATGTCCCTCGAGGAGCGGAAGCAGTACGTAGACTTCCTCAAACAACACCGTGATGTGTTTGCCTGGAGTTACAATGAGATGCCAGGGCTAGATCCCCAGGTGGTCGTTCACCGTTTGGGCCTCCCGGCAAAACATCATGGGTTTAAGCAGCCTCCCAGGAAGATGCACCCTTCTCATGGTGCTATAGTTGAGGCTGAAGTTGATAAGCTAATCAAATCCAACTTTGTTAAGGAGGTCCAGTACCCCAAGTGGCTTGCCAACATTGTGCCAGTCAGGAAGAAGAATGGGCAGATCATAGTCTGCATCGACTTCCGCGATCTTAATCGCCACTTCCCAAAGGATGACTTCCCACTACCGGTGACAGAATTATTGATTGACACCACGGCTGGGTTCCAGGCTCTCTCTTTCATGGATGGGTATTCCGGGTACAACCAGATCCGGATGGCCCCCGAAGACGAGGAGTCCACTGCCTTCAGGGCTCCCCAAGGTACCTTTTTCTACTAGGTAATGCCATTCTGTTTGAAAAATGCAGGTTCCAATTATCATAGGGCCATGCATCGCATATTCAAACCGATCCTCGAGACATTGGTGGAATGCTACGTGGATGACCTCATAGTCAAATCATGTCAGCGCCAGGACCATCTCAAAGACCTTGAGAAAGTGTTCAGTTTCCTCTGTTCCCGTCACCTGAAGATGAACCCGCTGAAGTGTGCCTTCGGGGTCACCTCTGGGAAGTTTCTGGGCTTTGTTGTCAGATACCGAGGTATCGAGATTGACCCGGAGAAGATCAAGGCCATCAGCCAAATGCCTCCCCCGAGCAACATTCGGGATCATCGAGTCCTTCAAGGCCACTTAGCCTATATACGCCGATTCATCGCGAATCTAGCCGGCAAGTGTAAGCCCTTTTCCCGGCTCATGAAGAAGGGCGCCACCAACGAATGGGATGAGGAGTGTCGGATCACCTTCGAGGAAATCAAGCAGTATCTGCTCCAACCTCCGGTCTTGATGCCACCCGTCTCCGAAAAGCCACTGGTCCTTTATGTGACCTCCCTGGAGAGATCCCTTGGTGCACTGCTCGCCCAGAAGAATAACGAGGGTACTGAGAACAGTCTCTACTATCTCAGCCGCATGAGTCTCGATACGGAGGTCAGATACCCCCCCATCGAAAAGAGCTGCCTTGCACTCGTATTCGCCGTGCAGAAGTTTCGACATTACCTACAGCACCATGAGGTGCAATTGGTCTCCCGGGTGGACCCACTGAAGTACATCCTGAACCGCCCCATGCTAACTAGCTAACTATCACGGTGGGCAGTGATTCTTTAGCAGTTTGATATCAGGTTTGTACCTCAGAAGGCCACTAAGGGGCATGCATTGGCAGAATTTTTAGCTGCCCATCCAACCTCCGCAGATCAATCCCTAGAATTAGATTTCCCTGATGAGACGATCCTCTCAGTCGATCATGTTGTCCCGTGTTGGCAAATGCATTTCGACGGCGCCTCTCGGAGTCCCACCGGTAGGAGGCTCAATGATCCCAAGCTCAATAGAGTGGGCATGGGTATTGTCTTCATTACCCCGGTGCAGGCCATCCTGCCATACTCATTACTGTTGTTAGAAGGTTGTACGAACAACGAGGCAGAGTACCAGGCTCTCATCACCGGCCTCGAGTTGGCCCTTGAGATCCATGTTCCCCATCTACATGTGAAGGGAGATTCTGAGCTGGTAGTCAAACAGGTTAATGGCGACTAAGTCGTCAGGAAGCCAGAGCTTGCACTGTTGCTGGAGTACACCCTCCGCCTAATGGCCCAATTCTCTTCTCGACCAGAGGTTACCCATGTCCCACGGTCGCAGAATGGCCATGCAGACACCCTGGCTGTTTTAGCCGCGTCACTCGCAAAACCCGAGCAATATGATTTGATCATACACGTGGCACACCGGAGAGTCATTTCCCCCGTCACCCAAAAGGACAATGATGGCCTGCGGGTAAGTCATCTCACTGCCGGACCCCCTATGTCAGGGGTCCCGGGTTCGTCAGACACAGTGATTGAAGCCACTCCCGACTGGAGGGCACCTTTTGTCGAGTATCTCTAAAATGGTCGCCTCCCGAACGACTGGGCCGAGCGCGAGCGAATCTGATGCCGCGCACTGCAATTTACCCTCCAGAGAGGCCCCAGTCTTGAACAAATCCTTTATAAGCGGATCTTCGATGGTGTCCTCCTCCGTTGCATCCAAGGAGTAGAGATACCTCAAGTTATGCAAGAGGTTCACGCCGGTTTCTGTGGCACCCATCAAGCTGGGCCGAAGCTGTCCCATCAAATATGGAGGTTAGGGTACTTTTGGCCCTCTATGATCTACAATTGTATTGGGTATGCCAAGAGATGCTACGCGTGCCAAGTTCACGCCAACTTCCTGCATCGGTCGCCGGAGCCCCTCCACCCCACCAAGTAATCTTGGCCATTTTCGGTGTGGGGGCTTGATGTAGTGGGACTGTATCCACCGGGGACAGCCCACCAGTGTAGGTTCATCCTGACTGCTACAGATTTCTTCTCCAAGTGGGCAGAGGCAGTTCCGCACAAAGAAGTCAAGGCCCGTTCCATCGTTGACTTTGTGAGCTCCAATATTATCCACCAGTTTGGGGTACCTCACGCCATCCTCACCGATAAGAGCACCAACTTCCGAGCAGCTGAATTAAAGAAATTGTACGCCAAGTACGACATCCGGTCGAACCATACCTCCCGCTACCACGCGCAGGCGAATGGACAGATCGAGGTGTTCAATAAGACCCTCTCTAACATTCTGCAGAAGATGGTTGGTCAGAACAAGAAAAGTTGGCCGGACAAGCTCCCCAACGCCCTCTGGGCTTACCAGACGACGACTCGCAACTCCACCCAGGTGACCCCATATTCCCTGGTGTATGGAGCTGAGGCCATCCTACCCATTGAGATCTAGCTGCCATCGCTACACACTGTGGTTTATGATCACCAGACATCAGATGAGGTAGCCGAGATCCGTCTAGCTGAATTGGAAGCACTAGACGAGAACAGGCTTCGTGCCCTGCACAATTTGGAAAGGCATCAGGACAAGATAGCGAGGGCCTTCGACAAGAAGGTTCGTCTCCGCAATTTTCTACAGGGTGACCTGGTACTGGCCCTTCGAGCACCAATGATTCCCGGTAGGAAACCGCCCAAATTAGAACCTAAATGGGAAGGGCCTTATATCATCCATAAGGTTTATCCCAAAAGAGCATAATCCTTGGTGACCATAGATGGAGAGCGTATAACCCCTCCCACCAATGCCAAATTCCTCAAGCGATACTTTTCCTAGAGCAAAAGGGTCCTGCACGACCCTAAACTGCGAGATGGTCCCGCACGACCTTAAACTGCATCCCTGTCCTTACTGCAAGACGTTAAACTGCAAGCCAGTCAGGCCTTCCTGACCGAGGCTCAGCCTCAGGCCCCTTGGCCTCTTTGGGCCCCTGGCCCCCCGTCCTTACTGCAAGATGTTAAACTGCAAGCCAGTCTGGCCTTCCTGATCGAGGCTCAGCCTCAGGCCCCTTGGCCTCCTTGGGCCCCTGGCCCCCCGTCTTCACCGCGAGACATTAAACCACAAGCTGGTCAGGTCTCCCTGACCGTGGTCTAGCCCCAGGCCCCTTGGTTTTTTCCCCGAATTACCCTCTTATGGGATCATACGGTGTGGTGTAGGACTATGTCCTCATTCACGTCGGATTACATGCCGCACCGTACACATCCCCAAATGAGATGCTCCGCGTCCCGCATGACGTTAAACTGCCTGTCAAGAACTACGTGTGGCTTGATTCCCATCTTCATGGGATACATAGGAATGCTCGAACGCCTCATCTTGAGCCCAGCCCCAAGCATTTCTCTTCCACTATCCCCCTGGGGGTAGTTTCCTTGGAGGAACTTTGTGTAGCAGGGAGTAGACTTTCTTAGCCTCACTCATACAACCCCGCTCGCACAAGGATTGTAAGGGTCACACCATGTGCCCACTCCCATTCTTCTATCCTCCCACGTCCTCACCACACGACGCTAAACTGCATAGACTTCAATAAACTACATATGGATTGATTCTCATCCTCATGAGATACGTAGGAACGCCCGGACATTTCGTCCGTTGGGCCAGCCCAAAAGCCAAAATCTTCCCCTCGGGTCAAGACATGGCAGGGTGCACACTTTTTCCCCAACTCACATCGAGCAAGCCTCGACCCGGCTGTACATCCCCCTGGAGATGTTTGCCTCTTTCATGGATGGATACAGCTATGCTTCACCCAGTCTTTGACTGGGATTCCATCATTTTTTCACACCCAGAGGGGTCCCCAAGAACGGCCTGGATACTATGCCCAAGGGCTCTTTTACCGATACGGGCCAATGCCCCCGAGGGTTTTCAAGCAACAAGCTAATACAAGTCCCACGTTGCAAATTTGGTCAGCGGTCGATGCTCATTTGTTGCTCCCATATCGGGTCACCATAGGAATGCTGTGTTTCGAACATGGCCAACAGTGTCATGGATCTTCGGGTCCACCCCGAGATGTCCCAGAAATCGAGTGCAGTGACTCATTCTTCCCCATCCCGAGGTGACAAACTTCCCCCCAGGTGGTGCTAGCGATCGGGCCCACGACCCCGATTCCTCGTAGGGGTGTACGGTGTGGTGTAGGACTGCATCCTCTTTCACGTCGGGATCATGCACCATGTCGTACGCCTTCCTTACCAAGGCTCAGCCTCAGGCCCCTTGGCCTCCTTGGGCCCTTGGCCCCCCCGTCCTCATGTAAGACGTTAAACTGCAAACCAGTCAGGCCTTCCTGACTGATGCCTGACCTTAGGCCCCAATGCCTTCTCGGCCCCCCCCCCCGGTCCAGGTCCCCTCTTACCCAGGGTGTATGGTGTGATGTAGGACTACGTCCTCATTCACGTCGGGATCATGTACCATGCCGTACGCCTTCCCTTTACGAGGCCCAGCCTCAGGCCCCTTGGACTTCTTGGGTCCCCGAACCTTGTCCTTATTGCAAGACATTAAAGTACAAGCAGGTCAAGCCTTCCGGACCAATGCCTGACCATCAGGCCCCTCGGCCTTTCCGGGCCACGGCCCAGGTCCTCCCTCATAGGAGTGTATAGTGTGGTGTGGGACTATGTCCTCATTCACGATGGCTTCTTCGCCATACCGTACACCTCCCTTGTTTAGTGGTATATTACTCCCCTCCTCGTCCCGTATGACGTTAAACTACATTTGGAGAACTATGTGTGGCTTGATTCCCATCCTAATGGGATACGTAGGACCACCCGAATGTCTAGGATTCGGGTCCAGCCCCATCCCTCGGGAATCTTCATCCCATCTTGGCCCCTTGTCCTACCCTTCCTTTATGAGAGGATTATATGGCATGGTGTGGGATTATGTCCTCATTCGCATCGGTCTCGTAATGACCACCATGTACCTCTCCCTACTGAGCTGTTTCGTCAGTCCCTTTGTGGCAGTCCACCGATGTGCCTGGGAGTACTCTGGTTTATTACCTGGAATGCCAAGCTTTACTCGGACATGTCCGCACCCACTTTCCAGGCTTTGTGTATCCCTGCATCAGGGATTTCATCATCCTTCACACCCGGAGGGACCCCCAAGAATGGCCTGGATACTACGCCC
Source organism: Viscum album (assembly GCA_963277665.1). Classification (NCBI taxonomy): domain Eukaryota; kingdom Viridiplantae; phylum Streptophyta; class Magnoliopsida; order Santalales; family Viscaceae; genus Viscum; species Viscum album. The sequence goes on along the minus strand of OY728125.1, from coordinate 768,383,607 downwards.
AAGGGCTCTCCTACCGTTACGGGCCAATGCCCCTGAGGGTTTTGGACAACAAATAGATAAAATCCCGCGTTGCGAATATGGTCAGCGGTTGATGCTCGTTTGCTGTTCCCACCTCAGGATAACGCGATATGGACACTGCGATTCCACCATGGTTAACAGTTTTCCTCTCTCGCCACGCCAACCCATTAGGCCCAAAATGGAGGGAGCACAATTCACGCCCTTCATCACTTCATCGTGTCCAAGTAGAGTTTTGAAACTCTTGGGACTTTTCCTCCGTGCACGTCTGCATGTTGGGGAAACAAGTCGTGTCGAAGGTGTCCTTCGGGGCTCTCTACCAACTCCCGTTTGACTCGCCCCAAGTATTGTGATGAGGATACCCCCCTTGTTTCCCACACCGAGTTTAGCTCACGTGGTCTTAGGGATCGGGTTGACATCTGTGCTTACTCGGGAAGTTGTCACCATCCATGGTCCGAGCTCTAAGACCATAAACTAAGATTTCCATTTGGAACTACGTTCAGCTTGATTCCTATCTTAATAGGATACGTAGGAATGCCCAGACCCCTTGTCTCTGGGCCCAGCTTGAGTTCCGCAAGTTCACCTCTCTAGTCCTGCCTTTAGGACCCCGACTACAGGACCACGTGGCGTAGTGCCAGATTATGTCCTCATTAACGTCAGGTTTGCAAAGGCTACACCATGCACACCCCAGTTCTGAGAGTTAGTCCTCCTATTCCATGCCCATCACGACATTAAAAGGCACCCTTTATAACTACGTGTGGCTTGATTCCCATCTTCATGGGATACGTAGGACCGCTCGGACGCCCTGTCATCAGGTAAAACCCATTTGGGGAGCTAGTATTCCCCCCATGTTTCACCTCTTACCTCTATATAGGCCCCTCGGCCTGAGGTCTCCCTCTTCGATTGGCGTACAATTTGATGTGGGATCATGTCTCCATCAATTGTGTTTTATAACACTGCGCACATTTCCCGCCTAGCATCGTCTCTGCTACATCTGCGCTGCACGACGATAAAATGCATGCATGGTCCTATCATACGACCCTAAACTGTGACATTATCGTCCAGACCGCACGACGAAAAACAGCACTGCATTGTGATGACCTTGTTGTAGAGGACATCACGTTGGGTATTGGTCACATGCCATGCCATTTTTCAACGCCCATCACGGCTTGATCCATGTGGCGGCATCACGACCTACTATTCTAGGTCTGTCGCTTCACAAAAAAAAAACCATTCACCTTAAAGAACAAACAAGATTCATCAAATTTTTCTTCTTTTAGTGCAAGGGCCACGCCCGCACTCCCCTTTTCCCCTGGAACTGGTACCCTACCATGCCGCCCTCCAGAACTACGTATGGCTTGATTCTCATCCTTATGAGATACGTAGGAGCGCCCGTGCACTTCCCCGTGGGCCCAGCCTAACCTTTGTGTTTGGTCCTTTGACTCGAGAATTTCCCCAGAGAATGCATGGTAAGTAAGGCTTAGGTCCTCATTCACGTCGGGTTTTGTAACCACCTTGCCATGTATCCCCTGCTCCCCTTACCCATCCATGGTCTAAATTCTACGACCCTAAACTATGATCTCCCCATGGGAAAGGAATCTTCTCCCTCTCTCTAATACATCTCATTGTCGTATTCAGATGTGTTTCGACAAAGAGCCCGAGGAGTGGGATTTTCATGGGGACATTCCTCTCGTCCCATGAACAAGCTTCATGAACTCTCTATTTGGATCCTCACATTCTTCCACATCCAAAAGGTCCCTCAAACGACATGGATACTAGGCTTAAGGGCTATCCATGAATGCTAGACCTACGGGCCCTCCAATCGTTTCGGGCCAACGTCCCTACGGATATTTGACAACATTTGTGACATGGTCCCGTGTTTCGAACATGGTCAACGGTCGACCCTCATTTGTCTGTCCCCATTCTAGGCTAACGCGACAGGATGCTGTGTTGCGAACATGGTCAGCAGTTATCCTCCATCGTCACGCCTCCATCATAGTGATCTGAATCGCGAGCGCTATGATTCACACATTTCCACTTCCTCATATTCAAATGGAATTCCATCATACTCAGCTCTTTCTCTTCGCACATCTAGGTGCGCGAAATGATCATGTTAGTGTCATTGGGCCGGTATTCACCAAGCATCCCTTTTCCCTAACCTGCCCCTTTTTGTGTCGGGAAATTCCCACCACGACTGCTTGTTTCCCACACCGAGCACGACTCACGTGGGCTTAGTAGTTTTGGCAGGATGTGTACCAACAGGGCCAGGATTTTCATCATCCCACATGACATTAAACCATGCTTCTAGAACTACGTATGGCTTGATTCCCATCCCCATGGGGTACGTAGGAACGCCCGACCACTCTGCTTCGGGCCCAGCCCAATCCTCACTCTTGGTCCCTCGACCTGAAGAGTTTCCTCCGGGGGAATGTGGTATGATTTGGACTCCAAGTCCTCATTCACATCGGTTTCATATCTACCGCACCACAAGCTCCCTGGGATCTTTCCTTTTTCCCCACGTCCTATCATATGACGTTAAACTACAGGAGTTTGTGTGTCCTCGACGCATGACACTAAACTGCGGTTCTACCCTGAACAAGTTTAGGATGCCCCAAGATCCCACTGGGAAGTGACAGATCCCCTCATCAGATAGGCCCTGTACCAAAGAAGGAATGATCCATGATCAGACCAATGTGCCCATCTGGTGTGCTCCCACCACGGTGGTGTAACTACCTAAGTGTCGGATTCTGTTCGGACAAACCATCACTCCATATTCCACGCTTTGCGTACCCCTTATTCGGACCCTTGTCCCCTTTCATGTCTGATGGAACCCCCTAACAGCCTGGTATCATGCCGCATCGGCTCACATACCATCCTGCGCCAATGTTCCGGAAGACGGGTCATGTCTGGAAGGACCCCCTAACAATATGGATGTCTGACCTATGGTCCGCCAACTGTCCTGGGCCAACGTCCCGAAGGATTGATCAACAAAATTTGTGACATGGTCCCGTGTTTTGATCATGGTCAATGGTTGACCTTCATTTTTTGTCCCCATTACAGGATAACGCACACCCCTGATGTTGCCCCGTTCGTGCATAAGAGCACGCTGAAGAAATGGTGGGATGAGAGGGCAACTATCTCCTGTTTCTCACATCGGGCTTGACTCATGTGGGCTTGGGGAATTGTCGCCGAACATCCCGCAAACATTGTAGGGATATAACAAGGCAATTCAAACAGTGGAAATAGTGCGCGCTACAGCCTTCGAAACAAAGAAAAAAAATTTGAAGCACGAAAGTACCAATAAAAGTTTTTTTGGGTTTGTTACAATAGTCGGGGGTCGACTCCCCCCATGGACGGGTTGACCCCGTCAAAAGAGCATTGCAGCTCCGCCACCCGTTGACTTGCGGCATCCAAGGCTTACTGCCGCTGAATCAGCTCCCGCTCCTCCTCAGTAGAGGTGGGGCACAGTTCGTCAGTCCTGGCTTTGGCCCTCTCTACGTCAGCTTGAACAACAGCCATCTTTCCAGAGGTTTGCCTCATATGCTCTTTTGCCTCTGCCAGCTGGGCCTTCAACCGTGAGACCAGCTCAGATTGTACATCAAGAGAGGCTGAAAGCTCGTCTGCCCGGGTCTGCATCTGTTGGACCTCGCCTTCAGCCTCCTGGAGCTTCTTAATGCTGGTCGCCTTCCTCCGCTGCCAGCCCACGTTGAGCCCATGATCATGCTCCCGGATCTTCTCAGCCAAAAGATCTCGGATGAGTGCATGAGGACATTGGGCATCCACTCCCCCAGCACACAGTTCGCGCAATCGCGAGCAGAGTCTATCCATTTCGGCTAGCCATTGCGCTTGGGGGGGTGTCCTTGATAAAGCGCGCGATCAGCTTCCATGACCGGTGGCTGACTATACTGTTGTCTTCCTCATCGGAGGCCATTTCGTCCCAATCTGCGCGATTGGTAGGCTTGCACGCGGGGTACAGCCGCAGGAAATCCTCGGCAGGATCTACATCTGGTGTTGAATCCAGTACGACACCTGGCGCCGAAGCAGGCGCGACAGGACTGGGACCGACCGGTTGATCCTCTTCCTTTGAGTCCACCTCAATAACTTCGGGTACGGCCCTGCTGATGGTCCCGCCAGTGATGGTGTGCGTCACAGCCTGAGGAGATGGGGGGACTATTGCCACCATCACCGGCATGCCCCTAGGAGGGGCACCACCAGACATCCCGACCAGTCTTGCCGCAACAGCCCACGCCAGTCGAGGAACTGTACGACAGAGATGGACATAAACGTTAGTTGGCATGGCCTACATATGACAACGAGGAGACCGGTAGAGGAGACTTACGGAGATCGACCTCCTGGTGCTGCTCTTGAGACGGTCCTGACGGGACCCAGAGGCGAGGCCCTCTGTACACTGTTGGAAGGTCTGAAGATTCCGGAGGAGCCACCTCGGGCGCCCTGGTCCCACCAGACGTGGAACTAGACGCAGCCATAGGTGCGGGTTCTGAAGGTCCCGCATCATCACCCGCCAAGGAGTGAGAACGAGGCCTGCGAACAAGTTCCTCCTGCATGGCTCAAACATTGGTGAGAAGTCCATAGTGACCCAAGAACATATCGTAAGGAGAGAAGTTCAGAATGCTACATTGAGAGCCTCCGCGAAGTCGTCAGATTCTGAGCCTCGGTCTCCGACCTCGCCCTCCTCCAACGGGCTCCCTCCTCTAGCCTCATCCTCCCGAGAGGAGTCCTCTGATTCCTTCGGCAAGGGGAAGCGCTCCCTCAGATCGGCAGCCGATAACTGTGGGGGGACAGTCTGATTCAACAGTACCCTCACTCGGTCTGTCATTGGGCGAGGGACACCACTGGAGTGGACATAATTCTCCAGCTCGTCCAGGTACTGTTCTGCCTCCGCCGGAGACGCCATGAATCCAGCCCGAACTAGACCTATGCCCGGTAATTCCATCCTAAGGTGATTCAGGAGGGCCCATATCTCGGGTGGGATGAGGAATTGCCGGTTGACAACCCAAATGTCCCAAGCTTCCGGGAAGACAACATCCTCTACCATGTCAATGTGACGCAGACGCTTCCCCGAAGCCTGAGTGGATATCCTACAAAATCCCCTCGGTGGCCGCCCCTCCGGATGCCCTTACTCTTCCAGAATCACCGGATACACTGCTGCTGCCGTACCCTCGGCCGGTGCGGGTCTCGCCGCCATGGTAGCCCCGCTACTGTGAGCAGCCCTAGCTGCCCTCCAACCCCAACCTCAAGATAGAGGAGGCCCACCATCACCGACCCAGATTGTTGGTTGCTTCAGCATATCCCCTGGGTAAGAAGCATCCCAACTGATGGTGTAATCCATCACCAATCTGAAAGCAGCGGTGGATGGAGGAAATGCAATCCGCATCATCCCATCTTCCCGTGTGAACATGAGCCACAGCTGCCTCATCACACACTGGTGCTCCTCGTGACGCACCTCCTAGTAGACCTGCGGGGTCAGCCGCTGGAGGCACCAGAACTGCCTCGCAAACCGATGTGGGGTGTACGGTTCGCAGAGTGGATCACGATCTATCTGTGCCACCAAAACTCCACCTCGAAAGGCCAGGAGGTAAGCCCGATGTTCTTACATTCCCCTCTCGTCATCAATAAGTATCCCCATCGACAAGGGGAAGGGGTGGAAATTAAACTCGTCCGCCCTCCACACCCGATTCAGTACCATCGGAACGACCAGTTTGAATGGGAAGCCCCCGACCGCGTTCAGGATGGAGGGGCGGAAGTTCGATCCCGGTGGCAAAATGGGGTTTGGATACTCGTAAATCCCCCTGATATGCGCTGCGATCCACCCATATAGGTGGTGGAAGGGCCCGCATATCCTTGGCGGCTTCTTGCCCTCGCTAATATGCCGCAGCATTCTGTACAATTTGGTGAGCATCGGAATCCCCAGATTGATCAGTTGCCCCCTGGCCAACATCGACTCCCTGATAAATGAGCTGGGCCACACCCCCATGCTTGTATCTCTCACCGGTAGGATCCAGCCACAGATGAGAGCTGCGATGAACGCCTCTAGCCTGACTATTGGCTGTTGTTCAGTGCTGACACTGAAACCCCAAGTCTTCCATTGGCTGTCCTCCAAGACCCGCCAATACGAGTGCCCCTTGCCCCATTGGGCCGCCCTCGGACAAGTTCGAGGCCTTGGAGGGATCTCTCTATTCTCTGGGAAATTCAGGAAGCATTTGAACCGTCTCCTAAAATGGACATCCCTCACTGCCTCCTTGTCCTCTCCAGGGACGAGTGCCATCAGTGTTGACGCCAGTCGTGGCATTTTCTCCATATCCTCCCACGCGCTGATGACGAGGAGGAATTCATCATACACGGCCCCCAAAATCGGAACCCCAGAAATCTGGTGGACATCCCACAGGCTGATGCCCACCTCCCCGTGATGCAGGTGAAAAGTGTTGGTCCTAGACGACCATCTGATCTACAATTCCAGCATCAGTTGCTTGGGTTGGTAAATGTGGAATTGGGAGGCCCACGCCGCCTCATACAACCCCACTCTCCTCAGCTCGGCCCCGAACTCCTCGCATGAGGCGCCTACCCAGTAGGCCCAGGCCCAGTCATCAGTAAAGTTTCCGCCCTGGCGCAGGTCCCACTCATCGGACCATCCCTTCTTCGAATCCTGCAAGGCCGCCTTCAGCATGGTACAGTAGAGAGGAGGGGACGTCTCTGGTTTCACTGACCTCCCATCAATATCGTTCACATGGTTGTAGAGACAGTCAGCGGTGACGGGTGTGAAGTCCTCCCACGCGTGACCATCGGCCGCCCTGAACCACTGGTGCGGGCATGGTATGCTCCTGAACCAGCAAGCTGGTTCATCCCTTCTCACCTCAGGGATAAAGACGTCATCCCTTAGCCCAAAGCCGTACAATGGCAGTTTCATGCATTGCGGATAATCCTTATGACCCTCCGATAGCAGATCTGTCAAAGAAGTGTGGTCCGAGTGGATTCGGGCCATCTCCCCCAGGCCTGGACAGTTGGCCATCTCATCCCGACGAGTAGCATCTGCAAGCACCCCCAATACAGCCTCTTGATGGGCCATTTTAACTCTGGCCCTCAGAAAATAATTTTTTCAGCTGGATCGCGAAGCTCGACTGCGAAGCTGAACCGCGAAGCCGGATCGCGAAGATCGGTCGTGAGACCAAGGCGCAATGTCTGGCCAAGGCCGACAAGTAGAGGTTCGCTTGGTGCGGACGCGGAGCTAGAGACCCGTGGTTCGCTGTTGAGATAGAGACCCGTGGTTCTCCGCGAAGCTCGATTTGCGGAGGGCTGTCACGGAGTACGCAGAGCTTCGCGAAGTCGAGAGCACAAAAATACAAGGAAGGCACGTGAAGACAAAAGAGGTCGACCCCCCTATTTATAGGCGGCGACCCCAGAGCATCGCAGAGCACCTCACCCGCGCGGAGGATCGCGGCGCACCCGGATCGGTGGCCCCGGTGAGCACTGCGGGGCCTCTTCGCGTAGCGGCATCGCGAACCACCGACAATTTTGGCGATTTTCCCTCAGACTTCGACCCTTCGCCCTCCGCGCCTCCAAGTCTGAGGGGGGGGGGAATTTGTTGGTGCCAAAATATGGCCTAAAAGAAAGGAATGAAAAGGACGGCTGGCGCGCTGCCTCGCGAAGCACCGACGCGAAGCGCCCCGACCATCGCGGCCTCACGAAGCTCCCGAGGCAGTAATTCTCCGCGAACGCATGTGACGTTCGCGAGCCGCCACGAAGCTCTAGAGGTGGTAATTCTCTGCGAACACATCTGACATTCGGGAGACGCCACGAAGCTCCAGAGGCGGTGCCCTTTGCGGATGACGTTGATGTTCGCGGGTGCGCCACGAAGCACCGGAGGCAGCGCGCGAGTTCTGATTCGCGGTGCCCCTTCCCTATAAATAATGGACTCCCCCTGAGTCCCAGGGACGGACAATCCGACCTTTCGGCTTATCCTCTCCCGAATCGCGAAGCACTCTTTGCCCTAGGAATCATGAATTTCACGAGGTATTTCTACTTCGCGAGATGCCTCTGCTTTGTCTCCTTTTGAGCCCCTCTTCCGAGAGGGATGCCCTTCGCGAAGCTCAAGGGCATTCGCGAAGGAAGGGGATTCCCAAGGGAACCCGGGAAGCCGCGGAGCACTTCTGCTTCGTGAAACACCCAACTTGTACCAGTGATCCCTATGCTAAGGCAGGATTGCTCAACATCGCGAAGCACACTGCTTCGCAGGACCCTGCTTCGAGAGACACCCCTTCTTCGCGAGGCAGTGCTCCGCGAATATTGTTCCACTTCGCGAAGCACCTTCCCCTCACACCCATGCCCCATGCCAAGGCCAAGGCCCTCCACTTCGCGAAGCACACTCCTTTGCTTAGTGATTCCTCTTCCCGTGCGACCTTCCAGGTTTGCATGATGTGATTTCAAAGTCCCATGGACAATACCACTCGTAGCGTTGCTTCGCCTAATGCTTCTTCGCATAGGCATGCTAACTGCTATTGCTTCTTCGCATAGCCATGCTAACGTGGACCCCCTGATGGTTCGTTCCACAACCCCCCATGACCATGGCCTTACTGGTACCTTCCCTTCCCCAAGGACCAGAGGGTACCGGTTATGTAAGTCCTAGGGGTGCGGAGTGAACCCACCTCGTACGAGCTGCAGGACGTTAAACTGCCAAGCACCACGTCCTCAACACATGATGTTAAACTGTGACCCGACCTCGTGTCTCTCACGAAGGGTCCCCCCAGCTCGAACATTCCTTACACCACTAGTCTCCAGAGGAATAGAATCACCCATCCACAAGGGATGATATCCTCCTCACTAGAGTGGCGTATGTTCATGGGAGAAGGGCGACCCTAGTTCCCCAACGGATGACTGCACCTCTGCATCTCCGTACTTCCCCACTACCAAGGTCAGTAGAGGGCGTGATAGGGAACGAGGCACCTCCCACCATTGGTCCCAAATCCCTCTTTCACTACGCTTTGTCATGCTCTGGGCCTCCACCCTGGAGTAAGTCCCAGCACCATGGGCCGCCTAACGCGTAAGCCCCTCTTCGCTTCTCACGAACGCATCCTTCGTGACGTGATCGTCAGGTCCTTGCAACCTCTTGTTTCTCACACCGAGCATGACTCACGTGGGCTTAGAGTGAGCACCGACCCTGACCCCCATTCCCACCTGAACTATGAGGACTTTGATCCATGCCAAAGCATGGTACGTAGGAAGCCTCCATGAGGTTCAACCCACTCGTCATCTATTCACGTCGGTTCACCCCTGTCCCGCATGACGTTAAACTGCATTCCCCAACCTGAACTACGAGGACTTTGATCTGTGTCAAGGCATAGTGCGTAGGAATCCTCCCAGAGGTTCAAGCCCATCTCCCATCGGACCATGGTCCCTCATTTATGTCGGTTCGTCGACACCCACCGCCCGTCGTTTATTCACGTCAGGGTTCACTATCATCCCGCATGACGTTAAACTGTATTCCATCAAACCTGAACTACGAGGACTTTGATCCATGCCAAGGCATGGTACGTAGGAAGCCTCCCTGAGGTTCAAGCCCACCCGTCATCTATTCACGTCGGGTCCCATTACCGTCCAGCACGACGTTAAACTGCATTCTGGTCCAGTGGTAAGCCGTTGCGACCCATCCTGAACTACGAGGACTTTGATCCATGCCAAGGCATGGTACGTAGGAATCCTCCCTGAGGTTCAAGCCCACCCGTCATCTATTCACGTCGGGTCCCATTCCTGTCCAGAACGACGTTAAACTGCATTCTGGTCCAGTGGTAAGTCGTTGCGACCCATCCAGCGAACTACGAGGACTTTGATCCATGTCAAGGCATGGTACGTAGGAATCCTCCCAGAGGTTCAAGCCCATCTCCCATTGGAACAAGGCCCCTCATTTACGTCAGTTCACCGACACCCATCGCCCATCGTTTATTCATGTCAGGTTTCACTACCGTCCCGCATGACATTAAAATGTATTCCACTAATCCTTTGAACTACGAGGACTTTGATCCATGTCAAGGCATGGTACGTAGGAAAACTTTACAAGGTTCAAGCCCACCACTAGTGGACCCACGAGTCTACTTTCACGTCGGTTCACCGATGACATCCCTCGAACTAAGTGGGTTTTGATCCCTATCCTCTACATAGGGTACGTTGGAAACCTCCAAGAGGTTCAATCCCAACCAATGGTAATGTACCCCATCCTGGGGTGCACTTCCCTTGATCCGCCCTCAGTGGTGTTCAGATCAGCCATTACGGTGTGACATCTCCCCTCTATGGGGCACAACACCATCGATCCATATCTATGGGACATTTTGATCACCCTTATTTCATCTCCTCAAGACGTTAAACTCGCAGCCTAACTTGTGATAAACACGAGATGCCTGAGGAAAACCACGGATGGAACGCCTTTGGCGTAACCGTCTTCGCAAGACGTTAAACATGTTTCATACCATGTGTTAAAAATGGGAAGATGAGGAAAACCTCAGATACATGCCTCGGGTTATGCACCCTTGAGATGCCCTCTCACGAGGAAGAATACAGGTTCCCCAATGTCCATACACCCAGAGATGCCCTGACATGCCTGATGTTGCCGTCTACTCCGACCGAAGGTCGCTACCATGTCAAGACCCCATGGAATGTCTTGACGGAAGTAGTGTAATTAACCGGCGTCCATGAAGATATGGCACCGGGAAGAGTTTCACGAACTACGTATGAAATCTATGAGGGAGTCCCGGACTAGGTGACGAGTTCCGAGGAGGAATCCATGGAAGGAAGAACCGACATCCCATCATCCCGTTTCGATCAAGGAGTAGACGTACCTGAACAAGGAACGAATGCCTCCCGCCTTTGGAAAGCGGGAATGTGGGGCAACAAAGCCGCGCGTCCTCCTCCGCGGACGGACGGATGCACGCGCGCCCCGACGGAAGTGTCGGAAACAATAATAAATTATGATTTTAATTTAATCTTGAACTAATAATATTTAAAAAATTATTTTTTAAAAATATATTTTATTTTTGGATTCTACACATCGAAAAATGGTTAGGCTTATTTTTTGGGATTTTTCTGAAATACTTGAATTTTTTACAGAATAGTAAAATACATTAATTTACCATATAAAAATATTATAATTTAAATCCACTACTCCTGACATCGTATTTGATGTAAGAACCCAAATCTAGATCTCACAAGAACCTATGACTATTCTTGGTCATGGAATCATCACTATTTATGGTCTTGAGGGAAATTAACAATCTAATGATTAAAAAATTATGAAAACCCTTCTCTCCTCCACTATAAACCACCCCTCACTCCTTCTTCTCTTCACAACCCTCAAGCCTTGTTCCTTTCCAATATTATGAAAACTTCTCACTCCAAGATCACCCCCCACGTCAAAAAACCCCTAGTATCTTTAAAATACCCAAACCTCTCCCTTTAAGAGGTTCTAAATGGAGACAAACTCAAGAGGTAAATTCCCCTTCCCAATTCTTTTATTTCATTAAAGTTTTTTTCATACCTTTTTTGTTACTAAAATCCATTAACCCAAATGGTATGATAACTCCAATAACATACACGTACTTGGATTTTGTATTTCAAATGACATATTTCAATCTTCATCTCTCCTTTCCCCATCTTTACATCAAAAAAAAATGAAAACACTGTTTGAGATGTGTTAATTTAGCACATTCAAGGACAACTGTTTATCAATTTCAATTATCATGTTTTATTCTAGTCATGAAACAATTTTTTTTATAATTGAAACAGATTATTATATATGTAATATATCCTAGTTATGGTTATGTAATCCTTTGGTACAAATTGTTTTAAGTTACAAAGCAAAACATGTTCATTGTAATCAAACCCACTGATTAACCAAAACAGTTATCACTAAAGTTTTATATTATAATTCATCTTAAATACCAATAACCAAATTAATTTTTATGTCCATGTAATCTCATTTATGTTCATTAATAACATAAAACTGAAAATTTGGAAAACCGTTTTCATCTTACATGTTTATACGAACATGAACATAAGTAAACTAATCATTAAAGACAAGTAAGAAAAGAGACTCAAACAATGAAACTGAACCTTATAACCAATAAAAATGTTTATAAATGAACATAAAATTATTATAAAAAATAATCTACTTATATAATTGGTTCTAGATTTATTAATTAAAAAACCTAATTTTTTTTATTCAGGTCATTAAGTTTGAGAGAAGATCACCATCAGATTTATGGTAAGGGATCCTATCCAATTAACTCTTAATCAATATTGTCCTCTATATTATGAATTTTTATGTGTAATACCAAAAGATGGGGTATAATTTCTCACCTCCCCCATACTAACCTCATGATGTGTAAGTGATTAGAAACCACTTTTCGCTCTAATCAAATGCTCTTAGGTACACCCGAACCATGCCGATAATTCGTAACGAAATCTACCAGAACCTCCCTTGTTCTATCAGGTTGCCTTATCTTTCTTTATAACAAAATTGAATTATCTTATCTATATATGTGAATATTTAAAATTCGGTTTAGTTCTAAAAAATTCATTTATCAATACCCTTTCATCACTCTCTTTCGGGGATATATGTTTTTTTAAAACATTTCCTCCTTAGTACTTTCCGATAAGCAACATTTTTTAATGGAACATCCCAAATTTTTAATCAATCTCAAGTGAAATATATCCTCTATTTTATGCAACCATTTTCTTTATAAAATTATCTTTTTTATTATTAAAACCTTCTAGGTTCACTTCTAGTTTTATGTAAAATATTTTTCTCTTTTCTATTTTAAAAGATCTATAGTATTTTCTGTAAAACTCCACAAAAATGTTTTATTGCTCAAATTTCTAAAATATATTTCATACATGTTGACTCTTATATTTGACATCACATTCCATGATATTTGACTATTTTACCTTATTAAATTCCATTTATATTCTAATTATTTACTTTCATAGACACTTTCATGATACACCCATTGGTTTTTCTTTTTGTCATGATTGTGGTATCCAATTCTTTCCATGGGTAACCCTTATGTTTATGTAAGATTGATTATGTATGATTATTTATGTAAAACAATATTCCTGAAATGTAAGATGGGTGTGCCTAGATAGTGCTCCAATGAATTTGGTTAAGTTATGTCCCATGGGATGCTATATGCAACGGTCTTGGTGGTTAGAATTGGCTTGTGATACAATGAGAAATGGGATCAGCGGTTAGACTTGGACCGTACTACTATGGGAAATGTGATTGGAGTTTAGCCTTTAATTATGATAAAGATATGTTTTAACATTCTTCCACACTTATATGATTCCATGTTTATATGATCCCATGTTTATATGTTATGATTCTTTATGTTCTGTGCTTTTGATATCATTATTCCATTCCTCATAACTCATGTGCTTAAGATTTATTCTTGTGTTCATTTTCTTATTGGTATTTTTAACTCATACCTTTAATCATGTGTTCCCCAGGGTTCCATATATAGATGTAAGGGCTCAAAGGATGTTAGGAGCTCTTTATGGATATTAAATAAATAAGTGTTTTTTTGTTAGCCCTATGTTTTAGGTCTAATGTACCTTTTATTCAAAGAAGTTAGACTTTATGATCCATTGATTATACTATGATGTATAATTATTCTTAAAATCATGTAATGTTATATATAAAAGGATAGGGTCACTAAAAACCGCCCATGATATGGAGTGGAATTCATGTACCATATCCTCTTAGATGTCTTCTGGGACCCATACATGCCCCTGTAAGAGTAATGTATCATCCCCATCCGTGGCCTATCCTGATGATGTACCATAATACAAGACACTTTCCCTTAGGAATATGCCTTTGGGATCATATATTTTTTTCATTATTACCCATTGCAAAAGAGTAGAAGTCACTGCTATGTCTGAGAGGATAATCTGACTAGGATCTTTCAAAACCTCAATGTAAATCTATGAGAATAAGTCTATGAGATTCTCCTATCCAATGGATTTCTGAACAGCCTATGTCTATGTATTTTGGCTCTGAGCATCAGCCAATGTGTTTCCTTTACCAAACATGTAGTCATGCTCAAAATCAAATGATTATAGGTACTCAACCCACCTGTTCTACTTGAGATTCATATCTCTATGTGTGGGGATTTACTTTAGGATTTTTTGAATAGTGAATACCACAAAATTTTCTCCATGTAGATAGCATATCCTACAATAGAGAGTTTGAACTACAACATATACCTCATCGTCGTGCATCAAATAGTTCATCTTGAAATTCCACAACTAATAAGAACTATATGCAACGACTCACACATCCTGCATCAGAAGAGATCCAATCCAGGTAAAAAAAATTCATAGTAAACACTACATATATTTCCAATATATCTGTAGAATATATATTATCACTGAAGCCAAATGACACTTCAACTCCTGAAAGTATTATTCATAATTTTAGGAAGATAAAAATTTCACAGACTTCTTTTTCAAGATCATAAGTTATAGTGCAAGGTTTTAGAAATATTAGATGAAGCATATGTAATAACCAGTTATCCCAAAGAAACTATATATGTCAAAAAAATTCGTGGGGTTATCCAATGAAAGTAAAACTATCACTTTTTCAAGGTCTACTGAAACTGTTGACTTTGAGGTAACATGACCTAGGAAGTGTAATTTATCAATACAAATATTGTATTTACTAATCTTAGCATATATATAGTGGTCTCTCAGCATATTCAACACGATATTAAGATGGGTGGAATGGTTGTGTCTAGAGTGTGGATACACAAAGATGTTGTCAAGCAAACCTACCAGAGATTAATCTAGATATAAGTGGAAACCCGATTCATAAGATCCATGAAGAAAGCATGTGTGTTAATGAGTTATAAAATCATGACCTGGTACTCGTAAAGACTATAACTTCTCCTGAAATCAGTGTGAGGTAAATATGATGAAATGAAACACACCTTGTGATTTCCTGACCACAAATAAATCTTATAGAAAATCCTATATCCTCACAGTTGAGAAAAGTTTCCATCTATTCAAGGTTTTTGATACAGTTTCTTTATCGTGAGCCAGTTAAAATGAGGTTATTCCACAAAGAGCCTATGGGTAACATCCGCCTTCTTGGAAGAACAGACCAGTGAACTGTAAGTATATGTGATGGGAAATATAATGCCTTTATCCTCCAGGTCCTTTAATTTTTTAATGAGTTTTATAAGATCCTTAGGTATCATCGTATAAAGAGGAATGGTCACTAGTGCTACTCCTAGTAGTAGATCAATTGTAAAATCTCCCTCTCATGCTGAAGGTATACTAGATAAGTCATCAGGAAATAATTTCCTCCAACACTCTACTATAGGATAAAAATAATGGGTTGTAACCCCTAGTCGTCTAGGTAAACACCAGTGACTTGAGATACCACACTACCGAGCCTCATCTGCTCAGGCCCTACTCATGTATCCTGAAAATAAAATTCATCCTTATATACATCCCTACCACCCACTTTTGATCACAACATCACCCTATGATGATATAATTAAATATGTTATCGATATGGAACAAACCCATCCATACCGATGATTACTTCACAGCGTGAAATATTGAGGATTAAAAGATTCCATATGAAGAGGTAACCTAATATCTCCATCGGTAAGTCCTTACAATAATTATCACCCTATGAATAGATACCTAATGAGGTATCTAGCATCATAACACAAATTAAGTGCTCGATATTGAGGCCCAGCCTTTCCATAATAGTCTTAGTTATAAAAGTGTGATATGTGCGTGGGTCAAATATAATAGACACTAATATAGAGGCCACTAGAATTTTCACTTGTATAGTATAATATCCAACTCTCTTCTCCTTCGGCATATCCTGGAATGCATGTAACTAGCATGTACTATATCCCTGAGTCATAGCTTAACTTCCCTAAGCAAGCTAACTCTACTGACACTGCGAATCATCAGTCTGAATGCCTCTACCTGAACCACTACCTCAGCCTGATCGGCTGGTGGAATTTCAGCTGTCTACCTGTCATGTTACTACTAGCCTCGATTATGCACATGGAGTGGGTGTATATCTCTAGTCTTTATGTATTTAGGGGAACATTCATTAGAAGCACTAGATATTCCCCATCCTGCTGTATCCTCTACACTCCAATGGATCAGACATGCTTTGTTGTATTGTATTCCCCAACTTCTCGCACTAAATAAAGATCATAAAACTACCGTCACATGGGATATGACATCTATTACCTCCTTGAGTAGCCTCAAAATGAATCTTTTTCCTAGAATACGTATATCATATATACCTAGGTGCTGAACTAATAGGACTCACACCATTAGATACCCTCATATTCCATTCTTTGATATGGGGTTGGTTTATGATTTCAGAAATAGTAGTCAACCTGAATACATTGAACTGTGACTAGATGGAATATAATATCCCATTCATAAATCTCATTGTGATAATAAGATTATCACCGAGAGAACCAATGAAGCTAAGTGAAAAGAGTGGATTATTCCATAATAGATACAATTTTTTTATATAGGTTTATAAATTATTTTGGTCTACTAGCCCTTAGAGTATGGGGAATGAAGTAGTCATAGAAGATCATCTAGAAAGCTCCCCACAACATATATTTATACATATCTACTTTAGACATACTGTACCACCACCTCTTGGAAGAATCAAGAAACATATTTGTATCAAGTTTTTCCCTATGCTCTGGAGGTGTCTCTAGATGATCAAATAAAGAAATAATAGATTTGAGCTATGAATTAGCCGCATGTGGTTTATCATCCCCAAAAAAGGTGGGAGGATGGTGCTGCTGGAATTTACAAATCAACTCTATCATACTATGGGTAGGTCAAATGAAACATTGATTATTCTTCAACATACATAGAAATACCTCACATAATTTGGTGTGAGATCCAATATCAAGAATATGAAGAGGTGGCATAGGTTTTTCTATAGTAGGAATCATTGGCGGGTCAGGGCCTGCCACCTTAGGAACATGGACATAACTACCTTCAGGGCATGAGATAGAAGGAATTCATGGTGAAATGATACTATACTCCCAAACATACACCTCAGAATAGATTTAATCAATTGATAATATTGCAGATAGAAACTAGGGCATGTAAGAATACATTCTATAAAATCGTTAAGCCTCTATGCCTGTTTAACAACCTAGGTATAGATGGTATAATGAGAAAACAAAAGGCATCAGAATATAAGAAACACCTATCTACCCACTACTAATGCAAGGTTCAGGTATGACTCTCTATGTTACATTTATAGGATAACCAATTTCACTTTAAAATTCATAAATTTATTAATTTTTATCTTTTTAAAATAATTTAATTACATTAAATTGTTGAATTATTTTTGTTACCATTTTTAATCCATAAGGTTACATACTCTTTATAAACCAAAATATGGAATCCAATGAACCCACACCATACCATGTTCCATCCCCTATGACAAATGCTCTATGACTTAACATTCCATAATTGACTACTTAATGTGTATTATATTACCTATTTCGGAAAACACTATTAGGTTAAGGAAGAAAATTTATGCCTCAATTATATTTTCTAACCCATATAATAAATTTCAGCACAATTCTATTCACATTCATGGTACTATCAATATGTTATAGGAAAATGAATGTTGGAAATAGATGTTACATGAAAAAATGTATGGAAAATTAGTACTATTATTCCTAATAATGAGGAATAATATATTAAAAATCCCATATTTCATTGGGCTATAGTAAAGTAATCATCATTTCAATAATACAAATATTAATAACATCATAAACAAGTGCTTCACCCATCAGTGGAGTCATATCAACTATAAATGGAATAATCAATATTAATAATTTAACATCCCATGCAATTTGAGTTTCCTCTATACATGGGTCAGCTACATCATGGAA
Source organism: Viscum album (assembly GCA_963277665.1). Taxonomy (NCBI): domain Eukaryota; kingdom Viridiplantae; phylum Streptophyta; class Magnoliopsida; order Santalales; family Viscaceae; genus Viscum; species Viscum album. Next base: position 768,365,629 of record OY728125.1, on the reverse strand, counting down.
CCAAGTCTATTCCAAATTTCTTTAACTGAAAGTCTACATTCTAACACCCAAAAAGTAAGACAAAGTGAATTTTTTTATCCCTTTGACACCACTTAGTAATTTCTAGACCTATAAACCACTAATATATGCACCGAGCTTGTGGGTCACATGGCCTCAAGCATGCCTCCCCATACACTAGAGGGTACCGACTATCAGGGAAGATGTATAGGTGGAATAGTAGGGTGAATATACCCTCATATTAGTGTGGCATAATAGATATAATCAAATACATAAGACAATATTATAATATTATAAAATACATAATAAATAAATAAATTGATAAGTTTAAGACTAAATAACTAATAGTAATAGTATAAATCCACCAAGTTAGTGTCAGATACATTGATACATGTAAGGATGAAAAAAACAATAGGGGAACATGGGAAATGCAGGTACAAGAATGCTATAAAAAAACTAAAAAAAAGAATAATAATAGATTCAAGAGAATATCAATCCTATAATATGTCCTCTGCTCCTACGCTCCATCAAGAAATAAGCATATTAACAACCTAAAAAAGGTAACTTTATCTTATTAAAACATGTAGATGGATAATCTTCTTGGGTACTAAAGGTAGCTCGAGAAGGGAGTGAGATAAAAATCTCAGTAGGCCACCACCAATGATTTATACTCAAAATCTAATAATTTCTCATAAACAAATTGTGTTCATGAAAAATTATTTCATTTAAAAAGATGAATAAATGAATACCCACCTTCTCTAGTTCTAAAGAGACACCTCAAGACTTTACCTTCTTTGGCTCAGGGCCAGAATATAAGTCTAATTAGTTAAAATATATATAGTAATAATATATATATATAGTAATAATATATATTTTTAAATAATATATATATAGAATAATTATATATATTTTTCATGCACCTATTTATTCCATGTACGTGCAGACGTAAGTGGCCATTTACCTGGAATACTAGTGATGGTTGGATTAGGGCATAACTCTGACACCCATAACCGGTCTAACAAGAATATAATCCCAATAAATAAGGTATATTTTCTACATATCATATTGAGTTGGATATGTCATTATCATCACTCGAGATGGTTATTATTCTATAATGTCCTCAATTGAACATGGGATATGATACATCAATCCCAACATCCAACTTGTGAAAATTGTGTGAGACGTCATGGTAAACACCCGATGTAAGGGAGCATGATACCTTCATTCTCAACTAAACCCTTACCATTGTACCACAACATATAAAAAGGAATAATTATAATTTTAATATTAATCATGTGGAAATACCTCTCTTGTCCTACTCTACAAGGCCATATATTTAAATTATTTATATTCATGTTTATAATTTAACATGTGTGGAAATACTTATCATATGTCTCTTTAGTAAGGTCAATCACTTTTAATGGGTAATCCATTCCATATTTACATTCCATTTGATTCACTAAGTCAGATCAATTCAATTTATAAGGCTCAAAGTTCCATTTAACTAGTTACCTAGAAATGAAGGAAATTTAATATGTAAGAAATTAAAATTATAATTTGATAGAAATAAATAGGAGGTGCCCCAGGTTTTATAAAAAATATTATATTAAGTGAAAAATCATTTAGACTATATGCTGGTAGTTAGATACGAGTATAATACATTAGAACAATAAAACACAAGGGGTAATTCAATAGGGGAACACCAAAGGGGTGTCCATATCTGAGGTCAACACCCTCTAAACAACTAAATAATAATCAAGGGACCTATATCACAACACGAAGATCAATTTGATATGAAGAACTAAATTTAAAAGGGGATCTCAGAAAAATTAGGAGTGTGGCACATCAATTTAGATAAGAAGTAGAGAAACTCATGGAGAAAACAACAAAACCACCTACCTCAAGGATGAATCACATCCTGATATCAGCCTCATATTTACTGTAGGTTTCATCAAATCTAAAGAATGAACAACACCCTAAAAATGGTGAAAATGAAAATTTACCTATATAGTGTGATTGATTTGAAGATAAATTTAGATCGAAGGTAAGATGGTCTGAGAGATAAAATTAAGGAATAAAATTCCTCCAATGGATCACAAATCATAAATTAGACATAGAAGTTATATTGGATACATGTTTGGGGATATAGAATGTTATGGGAGAAGAATGCTCAAACCAGCCACCAGAGGAAGAAGACGAAAAGAGAAAACATGTTTTAAGTTTATATGGGGGTAAAATAGTAATTTAACATCAAAATATAAGGTTTAATGGTTTGGACACAACTTTGTTTAAACCATATGCATATTGTGCACCATTCACTGCTACAGGGGGGAAACTCGCATGGTTAAGAATAAAGGTTATCTAACATGCAAAAAACCATTAAAAGGAGTTTATACCAAAACTGTGCAACACTGCACAACCATGCTCCTAGGGTCATATATTTTTAGAAAAATTGTGCATCCCCTTGGCTTTCTATGTCTACAACCACATGGTTTTAGAGAAACCATATTGGCTGAGCTACACCGTTTTTTCTAATAGTTAAACCATGTCTTTTCTTCAGATTTTGGGTATGCAGACTCTAAATTAGATCCAGATGCACCCAAGACATACTTTACAATACTAGGTCTTATTATAAGGGGTTTTAAGTAAATTTAATTAAAAAACAATATGTACCTTCATGAAAATATGTTTTGTTACCAAATTCAATGATTCTACACTGATGAATTTGTTTCAGATTAAATTATATTATGAAGAACATTTCGGATCCATTTTAGATGCTAATTTTCTTCCACATATATATTCATTTTATAAATTTATTCAGTTCTTATTTTGAAATTAGAACTTGTATTGAATATTTTGATCTTCATTACTTTCTCATATATTTTAAAAAAATATTTATTATTCTATTTATAAAGTGGGTTTCAACAAAGGTATTTTAAAATGTTAAAGGTTTGTCCTTCCGCGATCATATGTTTTATCTTACACTCTATATTTACCCTCGAAAAATTTCATGTATATTTTCAGGGATATATTATTGGGATTTATTCCAAAGTGTTTTTTCAAAAAAAAAATTAATGGTATGTTCTGGATAATACATTTTTAATGTGTCCCATAAATTGTTTTCTATTTTGTTAAAAATGATTTATGAAAAATCCGATTTCACTTAAATATTATTGTTTATCTCTACAATATCTATATCATTTTTATTAATTTTTCATTAATCATATTATAAATTAATCTATTAATTACTTCTTTAGGGTGATTTGATTTTTGGTATCAAAAAATCTTATTATTGATTTCATTTTATGTCATACCTCTCAGAAATGTTATTAAACCCATTTGACTTCCATGGGTTCTTCATGATATGATATATTATTGGTTTCAGATGGAACCCATGTGTATAAATATTATCATTATATGATGGGTGGGGTCCTATATATCCATAAAATTAATTATTTAAGGTTATATAATATATGATATTATTATAGGAATCTTCTATTGGTTCTCTCTTGACTACATGAATCAAGAAGTGGAACCCACTACACTATGTTATGGGAATTAGGTTGTGATTACCACTCCATAATGTTATGAAAAGTAATAACTGGGGCATGCTATTCTATTTCATGGGAATTAGTAATTGACTTTAACTCAACTATGTTATAGTATCCAAGAAGTGATTCTTGGTCCACTAGGTTATAGGAATTAGTAAGTGATGTATACTCTACTATGTTAATGGAATCAGGATGTGATACCCACTATTTTGTGTTATTGGAATCCTGAGATGATTCTTAAACCATAAGATTATTTGAATTAGGTAGTAAATAATCCTCTACTAATTTATAAGAAATCGGTAATGATGACCATTCCACTAGGTCTTGATTTCCTATGAGTACTCTTACACCAATTTTATATAGGACAATATTTTGGATCATGGATCGTGTTTATCATCTCATATTTTCAAATAATTATTCCTTGATAATTTTTGGATCATGTGAGATAAAATAACTTATATTTTTACTTTAGGACAACTCTTATTGTTCCATTTTATTTTAATCAGATATTTCTCCAAGTGTCATGTTTTCTCATATGCCTATGATTAAATCCTAGATGATACGATGATAAGATTTTATCTTATTAATAATTTGACACCACCACTTATTTTATTTATAATTTCTCTATGTAATTATACAAAAGAATTTATTTAGAATGATTTATTGAATATATTTTCTTTGTGGGAGATGATGAAGTTATGATGATTAAAAATAGGTTTCTTACCTCAAATGACCCTAAATGATTGAAATCTAGAACTGTGTGAATATACCTTAGATATAATATTACAATTATTTAATTAAAGTGAAATATATGCATGTTTAACTTAAACCATATCTCTTGGTATCAAATCCATAAATTAAATTATTTTATTTATAACCATATTTGGGAGTTTGGGTTTTAGGTTCCTCTACATTTATAGTTCTTGAGTGGATGATGAGTGCACTCCTAACCATTTGTTTTTACAACTCACTTCAGAAGTTGTATTTTTACAAGACTTACCTTTTTTCCTTATCTTTGGAGGTTACTTATTTATATTGTCATCATTTACCCTTGTGTTAGGTCATTTATTTCCAAAATCATCAAAATATTTTCCTTTTAATCAATAAATTGTTGGTGGTGAATTGAGATATTTTTTTATTCAATTTAATTAATTAATTTTTTTATTATAAAACATCTATATTCATGTGATCTCTGTACAACCCTTACACAATTTAATTAATTCCTCATTACTTTAAATAAATCTCCTTGGTTATTCCTATCATATTTCTAGAATGAATCTTGGTGAATTTTTCTTCCCTAATATTATTTATTATTTACATTACCATGAAATTGTGTTTTAATTTTTCCTATATCCAATAGCACTATAATAATGGCACTCCATAACCTCCATTTTCACCTTGATATCACATATAAAATTGTCATTATGGAATCTAAATTCACTTATGTATAACACTTTATAGAGGCTTTATTTTATGACATTAAAGAAACAATTGATTTTTTATTCTATGTTAATGGTTAATACAAAATAATACCTTCTAAGGATTATGATTTTTTATTTATGTGTAGAAATAGATTAATCCTACATTTTCTTTAGATTAATAAATTATTTATCTATTTAATTGTGATGTGCCTGAGGAAAATATTTAATGAAAATTTCCTCCTTTAAACCTCACATTTTCTATTGTTTATTTCTTCCTCATTCATCTTGTTATTGATTAGAACCTACCATTGATCAGTTTTAACTTTAAAATAAAAAATAGCTAAAATAATATCATGCTATATGATTTTGAGAATACATGACACCACTTATTTTTTTATTTATCCATTAGTTGATAATAAGTGGATCTGAAAACCCACTAAAGGAAAAATTTAATCGGAAAATAAAATACATAATAGCTGGGTTTGTATTATTTAGTGCTATAGAAAGATCAACATGGTTCACGTTATTTTTAATAACCTAAGAAAAGATTTATATGATGGTTTTCACTCCATTTTCCATACCATTTGGTTTCTCATTGGGTTAATCAAAATATTTTCCTTAATACTCATTAATATGAAAGTTTTTTCTAGGTTTTATCCATTTAATTAAGAAAAAGATTTAACATGAGTAATAAACCATAATATCTTAATAAAAGTAGAGTAATTAATAGTATGAATATGAAAAACTATTCCTATGATGTCCTACTCTCTAAAACTGCCATTTTAACCTAATATAATTTTTGTTTAACTGAGGTTTCTTTACATTATGTTCTCTTATAATTTTTAAACTAATCCGCAAAAATAATTGAAACTTACTCTGATACCAACAGAGATGACCCAACCCAAACAGTCATATATTTTATTTAATTTCCATAATTTAAACATTATAAATCACAAATAAACACCATATCCCAAAACCAAATGGTTTAGAGTATTTTTATATTATCTACATAATTTTTTTTATTAAACACTATTTATTAAATATCTCTTATAAAAACATATCAATTGTTATCTGAGACATCCGAGACCCATAATCTAGGATTTAGGGCTCAAAAAATTCCTTATAAATAATTTATTTGATACTGATTAATGAAACCAAAACATAATCATCCATAATTATAATATCAATAATAATTATGGAGTCACTTACATGCCCAAGACCATTTAGGTTTATTGTTTTAGAGAAATAAGTAAAATTTTTAATTAAATACCCCATATAAACCAAGGGTTCCTTATCCTAAAATATGAATTCTAAATCTCCCATAAAATTCCTCAAAAATGATACCCATATATATATCATAGATTATAATCTTCATTATAAACCATGTAAAATAAATAATAGTAAGGGTTACAACAAATGATCTGTAATGATAAACATAAGAGATAATAATCAATGATCACCAGTTAGCATAAAATAAACATGTGTATACGAGAAAATTATCAAGATGCATGACAACATCATGATGATATCATACACAATAAGACAAGGATCATAATTCAGGAATCATACCATAATTCATTTTAGCATGATGGAGTAGATATCATAGGATGATTGAAGCACAAGACTACAAAAAAATCATAAAAATTACATTATAAGCATATGTTAAGGCACAGTTCCATGACCATAATCACATAATGGATTAATTCTTGTAATGGATTGGGATTACACCCCAGAATCTCAAGATATATAAAATATTATCTAATTCATTTTTGGGAAATATAATTTGGGGCCCACTTATCTCATCAGAATATTTACATCCATATGTGTGACAAATCTGAAAACATTTATAATTTAATCATAGTATATTTAATCCATGAAAAAGAAAAAAGATGTACTGAATGTTTTAAAAATATTTATCACATGAATTATATTAAAATAATATGGATGGTATCATAATAAGATATCCACAATTAAGTATTTATTTTTTGAAAGTATGTTAACATAGAAGAACAACACTTTTATAAGATGATAGGATACTCAACACTTTTGAATGATATCATATAAGAAGATATCAAGAATTTGAAAATTTGATACCAAAAATTAAATATTTCAAATGATAAACACTATAATAGAATTGAATGGGTAGTAAATGAAACATAACTCTAATATAGATATATATTTTAGAGTACTATAGGAAAATGGAAGAGAAATACTTTTCAAAAATACTTTATAACTCAGATGTAAAAAAAATATTTTATGTCAAAATAAAAATCAATTTAAAACGAGTGAATGGATGAAATTTAAAATTTTAATTTTTAAATAATTACAATTATGACAACCATTAAATTAAATTATTTTCATTATAGAAAATTAGGAGTGTAAAATAGAAATATACATATGTGGAATGAATCTCTTTATTTATTCTTTTAAAATATAAAACCATATTATCGAATGAAAAATTTAGAAAACCATGGGAATATAAATTTGAAGAACCTTTATGGTGTTTTTTTAACAAAGTTTTGTATTTTTTGACAACTAATATTTTTTTTTGAAGAATGTTTTTGAGTTACAGAACATTGATGATTCTGAATATTTTTTTAAAGAGGATGTTGTTGAAGAATAGGAAGTCAGGAGTTAAGAAAGTGTCTCAAACTTTCCAAACAAAATCAGATGATGCTTTGCTAATCTTAAAGTTCTCACAAATCACAAAAAGTTTCATGAAAAAAGCTGTTGAAGAAATAGTGAAGAGGTTTGATGATTTTCAATGAGCAAAATTTTGACAAAATTCAGAACCTATTTTATCAACATGAAAGCTAGAACCCGATTTCGGAACCTGATTCATGAAAAAATTCAAAACTTATTTTCTAAACTTGAATACCAGAACCTGATTTCGGAACCTGATTCCTTAGAAATTCAGAAACAAATTTTTTATGATGAAAAATAGATCCTGATTTTAGAACCTAATTCTTGAGAAAACAAGAACTTGTTTTATAAAACTGAAAACTAGAACCTAATTTCTACATAATTTGGAACCATATTTCTGAGTAATTCATATAATAATTTATAAACAATTCAGAACCTGATTTCTGCACAATTCAGATCCAAATTTATGAGTAATTTAGGACCTGATTTTTAAACAATTCGGAACCTAGTTTCTGTATAATTCAGAACATGGTTTCTGAAGAATCTAGAACATGAATTCTAAGTAATTCGAAACCTGATTTCTAAACAATTCAGAATTTGATTTCTGCAAAATTTGGAACCTGATTTATGAGTAATTCCGAACCTGATTTCTGAATAATTCTAAACCAGAATTCTGCACAATTTGGAACCTAATTTCTAAGTAATTCAGAACCTAATTTTTGAACAATTCGAAACCTGATTTCTGGATAATTCAGAACCCGATTTTTGAAAAATTTGGAACCTGATTTCTGATTAATTCATAACCTTATTTTTGAACAATTCGGAACCTGATTTCTGCATAATTTGGAACCTAATTTCTTCACAATTCGGAACATGATTTCTGAGCATGTATCTGAGAAAATCAGAACCAAGATCTAGCTTTATCATTCTGATAAAGATATAAAGAGTTCAAGAAGGATAACCCAAATTTCAACTTTGCATAAATCTTGGAGAAATTGAAGGAGATTTTAAGAAGTCAAAGATTGGAGATTAAATGCTAGAGATTTTCAGAGTTTATGAGATTTGAAGAAGCATGAAAGATTTTCCAGATTCCTAGTTCTGTTTTTTGAGTTGACTATAAATATGTTCTTAGATCATTCGCTCATAAGAAATTTTTTTACACATGCAGAAAAGGCAGAGCGCTGGAGAATTCAAAGTGGAAATTTCCTACCATCTTGAAGAACTTTTCTTGAGTGTTTGAGAAGAAGATAATAAGAATCATCTTACCTTGTTAAGATGATCAGAATTATCTTCAAGAAGTTTTCTTGAGATTTTGGTAGAAGGAAATCAGAACCATCATTACCTTGCTAAGAAGACTAGTTTCAGAAAATCAGATTCAAGAAAACTGGACTGAATATTCAGACTGAGTTTTGTAAAACAGCTTCAACAAAATTCTTTTTCTTATGTTTGGATAATTTTTTCATTAAGAAATATTTGTAAACTGACGGGAGTCAGTATAATATTTCCTATCAGTATATAGAAGGTGTCTAAAGGGAGTTGGCATAAGTTGTATCCACTTATTTTTTATAGTGGATTTTCATAGACCCACGGGAGTGGCTATGGAAAGGACATAGGTTCTGTAATTGAGGACGGACCTTTTAAATCTTGTGTTCCTTTTTTTCTTTACCTTTCTTGAATTCTTGATTTTCTTGCTAAAGGATGATAAGGAAATAAATATTAACATGTTGCAAGGGTTAAGTTTTATAATTTTTTGAAACATATAAAATGTTAAACAACTGATTCAACCCCCTTCTCAGTTATTATTCGATCCTTGGAACTTCAAGTGGTATCAGAGGGAGGTTCCTTTATTGAATTCATATCATAGAGAATATAAATTCTGTCAACAGTAGAGGAATTCCTACATTTTATGGAAAGAATTATTATGAATGGAAAATAGGATGATTCCATATCTCCTATATCTTGTCCTTGAAGTTGTTGATGATGATACGATTAGCTTTCTACGTATTGAGAAAAATGATCCTATGACGTTTGTTGATATGAGAAACATAGAAGTTGATGGAAAGGGTAGAAATGATATTCTCATTTCCTTATCAGATTTTTTTATCAAAAGATAATGGGTCTCACAACATCAAAAAGCATGTGGGACAAGCCAGAAAGTGTTTTTGATGGAAATAAAAAAGTCAAGGAGGCCAAGCTACAAATTTGGCGTAGTATGTTTGAATACATCATGATGAGAGATAATGAGACAATTGATGAATAATTCACTAGAGTTAATGAAAGTATATGAAACTTCAGATGATTCAGAGAAGGCTAAGAAGACTCTACAATTATGGAGAAACTTATGAGAAACTTTCCAGACAGGTTTGACTCTAAAATTTATGCTTTAGAAGATAAGGATGATTTATCTCTTGATGAACTACATAACTTTCTTGTTGCTTATGAATTGAAGAAGGATCCAATATTTAAAAAGAAGATAAAAGATGAAATAGATTTTGAATCTATGGAAAAGATTAATATCCAAGATGATTATGAACTTGATCCTTGTGAGTCCATGGATAAAGAAGATGATGTGTTGAATGAAAAAAATCATATCTCTCATATCCAATAACTATCGAATATGAAGAGGAATTTATAGAGGGAAACATCCTATAAATTTTTTTAGTGTGGTGGAATCAGACACTTTTATATGAATTGAAATAAAAAGAAATTTGGAGAAATTCCAGATGTTTCTAATGTAAATTCTCGATGGAAGAAGTATAACAAGAATGAAAATGAAGAGAAGAATTTTAAAAAATTCAAGAGTAATTCTTGTGGAAGGAAAAGAATTATGTTGAGAAATAAAGTTGAATCAAAATTATCTGACAGTGATTCCTTAGAAGATGAAAGTTAATAATGAATTAGAACCTTTATTTCAAAAGTTGAGAAAACAAATGTTTCCTCAGAGAGTGAAGAAGGTGGTGAAGAATCCTAAAGAGTATGTCAGCTAAGATCCAAACTTCTGGCATATCTTGAGAAAAATAAATCTCTCAAGAAAGAAATTCATGTGATGAAAAAAAATCATGAAGATGTTCATTATGGATGTAAATATTCCACCAAGAATGAAGATGAATACATTCAAGAAATTTTAAGTTAAAAACTTAGAATTTTTGAACATGGAAAGATGATTGAAGATCTTAGAAAGAAGCTGGAAACTAAAGAAGAAGAGGTCAACAAGTTGCAATCAAAAGTTATTGAGTCTGAAAATACCCTATGGAATATGAATGAAAACTTCCACAAAGACATTGAAGTAAAATTTGAGACCTCCAAGATTGCTGAGAAGGTTCACCATGAGAATCATGTGAAATATTCTCCTATCAAAAATAAAGTTTTATCTAATTCTTCTAACATTTCAGGTTATGGAAAAAGGATTAGTAAATCTTGGGTGGAGAAAGGATGTGAGAAACCTATCAATCCTACAAAAGTAGAAAACTCACTCAAAAGAAGAGATGGACTACATCATGTGTTTTCTAGAGTTGAAAGAAGTTATCAACCTCAGCAAAGTTTCTATAAAGAAAGATCATTATTTGACAGGAAATCAAGATTTGAGGCAGTTATTGGTGTTGTGGAATATATGAGAATAGAGCTTATAATTGTTGGCTCAATTTATCTCTAACTGGAAGAAGGTTTGAGAAATGTTAAAGAAACAGTTAAAGAAGAATGAGTAACTTTCCAAACTCAAAGAAAGTTGAAAAGGTGAATTATCAAGATATTGGAAACAATCCAACAAATAATGAATTTGAATGTTTGGAAGATGTTTGTGGAAGATGTGATCTGTTTGTTCATTATACCGAGAGATGTATGAAACTCCTTTTAGAACAAGTTTCTTATGATTATAAATAAAACAAAGATGAAAATAAGAAGGTTTATGAGAGAGCTTTTTTTGTTGAGACAACTTTGAAAGAAAGTAAGAGGAACAAACCATGGATTCTTAAAAGTGGTTGTTCTTCACACATGAGAGGTGATATAAAAATCTGGGAACATGTTGATAGTCATGGTGGAAAAGTGGTTACTTTTTGCAATGACAGTTCCTTAAAAATTAAGGGAATCTAAATGGTAGAGATTATAGCAGAGAAACTAAAATCTATGGAATTATTGCTTGTTGATGGGATAAAATATAACTTACTTAGTGTCGGTGTACATTGTGATGATGGAAAAGAAGTTATCCTCAGAAAGGATTCATGTATTATCAAAAGTGTGAAAAATGGAAAAGTGATTACAAGAGGAGAAAGAACCTGTGGGAATCTCTTTCAAATTAGAGAATCAAATAACCCTTTTTATTTGAGTGTTGAAGATGAAAACATGGTATGCACATAAGACTTGGACAACTTGGGTAGAGGAACATGAATAATATTTCTAAAGTTGATGTTGTTCAGAATTTTCCTGAGCTAGAAAGAAGAGATGAAGATGTTTGTATTACTTGTCAGAAAGGAAGGATGACTAAAAAAAGTCATAAAAGAGTTGGTATTCAATCTAAAAAACCAATTGAGCTTATTCATTCCGATCTGTGTGGGCTAATGAGACATCAATCTACAAGAACAGATTTATACTTTATCACTTTTATTGATGATTTCACTCGGATGACAGACATCATGTTCATAAAGCACAAGTCAGAGGCTATTGAAATGTTTAAATTCTTCAAAAGAGATGCTGAGAAAAAATTGGGAGCTTCCATAAAGAATTTCATCATAGAAAATGGTACAAAATTTACAAGAAATGATTTTGAAACTTATCTAGGGAAGCATGGTATCAAACACCACTGTAGTGCTTATTATACTCTACAAAAAAATGGATTAGTATAAAGGAATAATATATGCTTGGTGGAAATTGGAAGAAGTATATTACCAGAATACAGACTTTCAAAATTCTTTTGAGGAGAAGCTATTAGTACAGTTATACATTCTCAAAATAGATGCTTATCGAGACCAAAAACTAACATGACTCATTATGAGATGTGGTATAAAAAAACAGTTGTCTGAATACTTTAATGTTTTTGGTAGTCCATGCCTGCTCAAAATCAGAAATCAGAAATTAGGAATGTTTGATGAAAAAGATGAAGATGGAATATTTATGGTTTATTCACCAAATGGAAGAAGTTACAAATTCTAGAACAAACATTTACAGATGTTGGTGGACTCATTTGATGTAATAGTAATTTAAAATCCAAGTTCCTTTACAAAATCTGTTAATAATACTGAGGAAGATAAATAAAAGAATCCCCACAATAGTGAAAGTTACTCAGAGAAGTCACATGGGGAATAAAGTGATGTTGGGAATGGAAATGTGAGTTTTACTACATTACAAAAACTTATTGAATTTGGAAATATTATTGGGGATCAGAAGGCTCCAGTTCAGACTAGAAGGAAGTTGAGATTATAAAATCAGACTTCCCTTATCTCAAAAGTTGAACCAGAATCAGTTTCAGAAGCTATTAAACATAAATAATGGATGGATGTTATGAATGAATAATTGGATCATATTGAGAATAATGATACATGAGAACTTGTTCCAAGGCCAGCAAAAAAATGTTATCAGAACCAAGAGGGTTTACAGAAATAAATTGAATGACTATGGAGGAGTTACAAGAAACAAAGAAAGGCTTGTGTGTAAAGGATATGCAAAGGTGGAACATGTGGATTTTGATGAAACCTTTTCCGCTGTTGCAAGGTTGGAAACTATTAGAATGTTTCTTGTAGTGCATGCTCATTAGAATTAAAATGTTTATAAGATGGATGTAAAGTCAGCTTTCTTAAATGGTGGGATTGAGGAAGAAGTTTACATTGATCAACCTTGTATGCTTTTACGTGATGAGGATGAAAGAAATGTTTGAAAATTGAAGAAAGCCTTGTATATGATGAAATAATATCCACAATCATGGTATTCGAAGCTTGAAAATTCTTTAAGAAAGAAGAAATTTTATAAAGGAAAGTTTGATAGCAACATGTATGTTAAATATGTTTACTCCGTAACATTAATTGTAATTTTTTATAGGGATGATATAATTTTTTCTGGAGGTAAATAAAAGGTTTTTGAAGAGTTTGAAGAAGAGATTTTGAATTTTTTTGAAATGTCAATGATGGGAGAATTAACTTTCTTTATTGGATTATAAGTTCAATAACAAGAAAACTACATTTTCTTATCCTAAGAAAAGTATGCCATGAAATTGTTAAAGAAGTTTGGGATAGATGAATCAAAGGAAGTTTCAACACCCATCTCAGTTAGCACAAAGTCGAGAAAATATGAATCAGGGACAAGTATGAATCAGAATGACTTTCGAAAGTTGATAAGATGTCTTCTTTATCTTACAGCTTGAGGGCCGAATATTTCTTATGTTGTGACTCTCTATCCTGGTATCAAAGTAATCCAAAAGAATCACACATGTTGGAAGTTAAAAGGATTCTAAGACATGTTAAAATTAAAAATTCACATGGGTTGTTATACAAGAGAAACAATGAGATGGAGTTTCATGGTTATATTGATGCTGACTATGCTGGTGATTGTAATGATATAAAATCAACACCAGGAGGAAAATTTTTCTTAGGGGAATTTTGTGTGAGTTAGCACAGTAAGAAACAATTTTCAGTAACTTTAAGAATAAATAAATCTGAATATATTGTAGATACTCAATCTTGTACTCAAATGATGTGGATTGAGGTTCATATGGAAGATTTTAAAGTGAAATTTTTAAATCCTTTGAAGATACTCTATGATAATCAAACTGCCATTGATCGTTCTAAGAACCATGTTCCAAATTCTAGATCAAAGCACATTTATATAAAGTATCACTTTTTAAAAGAGAAAGCTGCTGCTGGAGAAGTCTTGATGGAATATATTTCATCAAAGTATCAGTTTTCTAATATTTTTACAGAACAAATGTTTAAGGAAAGGGTTGTTGAACTGAGGCTGGAACTCCATATTCAACCTCATCCCCATGAATTCGTAGAACTCATAATGAAGTTACCCACACCTTGTTTTGGATTATGTTGAAAAAGGGGGAGAGTATGTTTTTATTTATGAATCTAAAGTTTTGGTTAACATATAATGGGGGAGAGAGAATGAAAAAGAAAAGTGAGGAAGAGGAAGGTAATAGTTAAAGGGGAGTAAAGAAAAGCGAGAAAGACAAAGATAAAAGTTAAAGGGGAGTTAAATAAACTGCTGAAGAGAAGGGTAAAAGTTGAAGGGAAGTTTGAGTAAGGTGATGTTTATCCTTACATGGCCACAAAATTTTCTTCTCACCAAGAGATTGAAATACTTCAAAAACATTACTTTATCCAGTAGTGTAGTGTTAAGACACTCTTTTTGAGAAAGGATATGTTTTGGTAAAGTTATATAACATGAGATGTGATAATTTTTGAGAGGTGAAAACTTGTTAATAAGGGTTTCCAAAAACCCAATGGGGGAGATTGAAGAACCTTTTCGGTGTTTTGTTTTATCAAAGTTTTGTATTTTTTGACAACAAATATTTTTTATTGAAGAATGTTTTTGAGTTAGAGAAAGTTGAAGTTGTTGAATTTTTTCTTAAATTGGATTTTTTTGAAGAATAAGAATCCAGGATATAAGAAAGTGTCTCAAACATTCTAAACAAAATCAGAAGATGCTTTGCTGATATTAAAGTTCTGACAAATAAGAAAAAGTTTCATGATAAAATATGTTGAATAAATAGTGAATATAATTGGAAATTTTAAAAGAGAAAAATTTTGAGAAAATTCGGAACATTTTTTCTGGTCCTAAAATCTAGAACCTGATTTTGGATCCTGATTTCTGAAAAAATTTAGAACCTGTTTTCTAAACCTAAAAACTAGAAGCTGATTTCGGAATCAGATTCTTCAAAAATTTGGAACCTGTTTTCAGAACCTGAAAACCAGAACCTAATTTTAGAACCTGATTCTTGAGAAAACCAGAAACTTTTTCTAAACCTGAAAACCAGAACCTAAATTCAGAAAAATTTGGAACCTGATTTCTAATTAATTCAGATGCTAATTTTTGAACAATTCTAAACCAATTCCTGTACAATTCGAAACCTGATTTCCGAGTAATTCAGAACCTGATTTCTGAACAATTCTGAACCATATTTCATTATAATTTAGAGCCTAATTTCTACAAAATTTGGAACCTGATTTCTGAGAAATTTGATACCGGATTTCTGAATAATTTGGAACTTGATTTATGCACAATTTGGAACATGATTTCTGAGTAATTTGGAACACGATTTCTGAAAAATTCGGAACATAAATTCTTCACAATTAGGAACCTGATTTCTAAGTAATCCTAAACCTTATTTTGGAACAATTAGAAACCTAATTTCTAAATAATTCGGAACCAGATATCTACACAATTCAGAACCTCATTTCTGAGTAATTCAGAACTTGATTTCTGAACAATTCAGAAACTGATTTCTGCATAATTTGGAACCTAATTTCTACAAAATTTGGAACCATATTTCTGAGCATGTTTCTTAGAAAATCATAACCATAATCCAAGTTTATCATTCTGAAAAATATATGAATTTTTCAAGAAGGAAATCCCGAAATTCAACTTTGCATAAATCTTAGAGAAATTTATGGATATTTGAAGAAGCCAAAGATTGAAGGTTAAATGTGAGAGATTTGCAAAGTATTTTATATTTAAAGAAGTAGGAAAGATTTTTAATATTCCCATTTTGTTTTCTATGTTTTTATAAATATTCTCTCATAATCATCCACTCATAAGCAAATTATTTACACACGCGGAAAAGGCATACTACTGGAGAATTCAAATTGAAATGTTCCTACCATATTGAAGAAGTTTTCTTAAGCGTTTGAGAAGAAGATAATAAAAATAATCTTACCCTTCTAAAAAGATCAGAATTATTTTGAAGAAGTTTTATTGAGTTAAAAAAAAAGGAAATTAGAACCATCATTACCTTGCTGATAAGAAATATTTCAGAAAATCAGATTCAAGAAAACCGGACTGAAGATTCAGAGTGATCTTTTGTGGAGTAGCTTCATCAATGTTCGTATTCTTATGTTTGGCTAATTTTTTCTTTAAAAAAAAATTGGAAACTGATGGTATTCAGTATAATATTTTTTATCGGGAGATAAAAGGTGTCTAATGGGAGTTGGCATAAGTTGTTCTCACTTATTTATTATAGTGGATTTCCAAAGACCCACGAGAGTGGCTATGGAAAGGATGTAAGTTATCTTATTGAGGCCGATCCTTGTAATTGTTGTGTGCCTTTCATACTTTACCTTTATTTCATGCTTTAGTTTCTTCTCTAAAGGATGATAAGGAATTAAATCTTAATAGTTTGCAAGGGTTAAGTTTCTTAATGTTTTGAAACTTATAAAAAGTTAAACAACGGATTCAACCACCCCTTCTCTATTGTTATTCAATCCTTAGAACATCAAAATTAACTTGTAAAACCATGAAAAACATTTATAATAAGATTCATTAAGAAAAAAAATATTTCCTTTATTATAATAGATTCATGAAAAAAATACTAAAAATGATATTTTTTCCCAATTTTGTAAAGAAAGTATAAAATGACCTGTGTAGAAAATATTAGAAAAATTGCCTTTAATTTTTTTAAAGATGATAAAGTAAAATAGAATAAATACTTAATTAATAATTTAAGTAAATATAATAACTTGGATAAAATAATATGAATAATATCGATATAGAGGATAAGTATTTTCAACTGAAAATAAAAGATAAGAACAATTTCACATATGGGAAAACGTTTGGTTGAATTGTGAACCAAGATGAAGTGAAACGATAAGGATACATGTAAAAACTAGAAATAAATATATAATAAGTAAAAAAAATTTATTTAAAAATAATATAAAATTATTTCAAGTTGTAACTTAGACACAAATAATATCTAAATCAAAGTAATATTCAAAGATAAACCCTTAATGATTTACAAAAAATTGTATCAAAACCCAATGAACGAAATAACATGAAATTAAACTTCAAATAACATACATAAATAGATAATAATTTTATAATACAAAAAATATTATGTATATACACAATACTAAATAAAATAGGTTCATAATAAAAAACATGTCCCAAAGGAAGAAATTTGAGACCAATAACCATTATAGACATTATAATTCTTGATGTTGAAATCATTTAGATATAATATTATGAGAATGACATTTAAATAACTATAAAATAAATATTTACTACAATATAATACAATTATATTATAGAATAAACCAAATATAGAATCATTAATTTTATTAACAAGGTTTCTAACTCAATGAAAGTAAATTAAGTTAATTAAAACCCTTATATACATAAATAATATTTGAATCAAAAGATTGAAAGTGATCATGAAAAAGTTTTTTAAACCACAATAATAAGAATATAGTTATGAAATAAATAAATAAATTTGATATTAAGTACACATTATTAAATAAATACAACACCAAAATTTGAAATAAACCTCAAGTAATGGAACTTGAGGCAAAGAACACTTCACTTGGATTACCACTTTCTTGGACATGCATTAATAATCTGCATAATAAAATAAGAGACATTAAAATCTATTTAAATATCTTATTCATATATATTAACATCTATATTAATACATTTTATTAATTTTTTACATATTTTTGGTTATTATAAGTTAAATGTGATCCGTGGTTATTAGTATTTCAATCATTCTTTATCGGTTTCTATGTAACAGTTTTGTCAATACATAATCTTCATGGGTGAATCATCTCAAAAATTATAAATGTATATATTATTTATCATTGAAGTATCAAAAAATTTATTCATATCATTTTTTTTCTAAAAAATATTCAAATTTTTAAAAAATGTATTAGTATGATAATTGTGGGTGGTTAAGATCGTTGTGATCATTTATTATTAATTTCATTATTATATTGACCAATTTTTCTCTAGAGAATCTCAATCATGTAATAAATATCATATTTAATAATTAAATAAAATTTTAGAACTGGAAATGTAAATCAATGATGAAAAATGAAATACATCATCCATAGAGGCAGTTGACCGACCATAATACGGATGACATTGTCATTTTTTGAAGGGAATGGAGGAAGGTTGATAATTAAAATTCTATAATGAAAACAATATTTAACTATAATAATGATATATATTCCATTATGTTATACTTTTATAGTATATTTGTAAAATTTTTATGAAATATAATGGAATTGAAATGAAAAGGATTAATTAGAAGTTCCCACCTTACATTTTATGAAAACTCCATTACAAAGTGGATTATACCTTCAAAGAGTGTCCTTTTAATGAGACCAAAACCTCTATGACATGGATTAGAGTATTAGTAATGTTTTATTATAGATATTGACTAATATAATATGTTTTTGGATTGATTAGAAGTGGGATGGTAAAAGGGTTTGTTTATAAGTGAGAGGGGTGTAATATTTATAAATATTAATTTTATAATATAAAGGAAACGTTATATTCGAGTAAAGTGAATCCAAAATTAATAATTAGTTACAACAATTTAATTTATGAAAAATAACGAAATCATACACCAATTTATATGTTATGTTTTCATATATTTTGTGACCCTATCATTTCATTAAAAACTTTTACATCATTTTTGCATCTACCATAGTGACAAATTTTTACCTCGGTAACTCATTTTTATACCCTAAATTTATATTGACCTTATTTAATTTTAAAATTATGATAATTACAAATATTAACTAAATTTTATTTAATTCATTTTCCAAAGGTGACAAAATTATCTTCAATATAATTATGCATAATATAATAAAAATATTTTTTAAAACATATATTTTAAGCATAAAAATATATATTTAGGCCAAAGAATATGAATATAATTAATTCCCATGAAATTTATTAGTTTATTATTAGATAAAAGAGGTTATTTTATCTTTAAAACTAGGACACAACTAATTGTAATCATTTGAATACTTACTTAAATGAGGTCAAATTTTTATTATTATTATAAAATATAATTTAGATTCCAATAGGTAAAATGTGGATTTATAAATTAAAAATATTGTTTTTAAATGAATTATTTTAATCCCTAAATAAATATTTTATTTATTAAATTATTTCATAAAATTTTAAGACATGATTTTATAATGATTATTTCATAGGCAATATTATGTTTTAAAAAATAGTATTTCTATTAATCACAAAAAATAAAACCATTTTAGAAAAAAATTCAAATATTTTCCCCTTAAGCTAATTTGGATAGGATTAATAAAAAATAAAAATATTTTTTCGTAAATAAAATAATATATTTTTTGAATTTAAATTAAAAAAAACATAAATATAATGAAAATTATGTTATTATACAAAATTGAAATTTTAAACGCTAAGTATAGTCAAAGAGATTTGATAACATTTACCAACTAAATGGGTGCTAATCTATTTATTCCTACACTGAAAAAATTTATTAGAAGAAATATTGCTTAATTTAATTTTATATTATATTACATAACACATTAAAATAAAAAAGGTTCTTTTAAAATTATATCCTTTTGACATTTAATAATTTAATCACATCCCAAACCATAATTACTTATCTTTTAAAATTGGTTAAATTAATTCATATTAAAATACATAAAATTATTAAGTAAATATCAATAATAATATTTAAGGAATAATTTATTCTATTATTATATTGATTTTTAATTAATTATTATCTTTTAATTTACTTTAATTCTTAC
The DNA here is from genome assembly GCA_963277665.1 of Viscum album. Taxonomy (NCBI): domain Eukaryota; kingdom Viridiplantae; phylum Streptophyta; class Magnoliopsida; order Santalales; family Viscaceae; genus Viscum; species Viscum album. Next base: position 768,345,301 of record OY728125.1, on the reverse strand, counting down.
TCTGATTTTATTTTTCTAAATGATGTTTATCATTATATTCTCATAATTTATCAATATTGCTCTTTCAATATAATAAAATATATAATATTATATTTTAGTTTGGTGTTTTATGTGACATAACCTATTCAATATATTATTTATTTAAATTTAAATACATTCAAAAATATAGGGGTGTTATATTCTCCTCCATTAACTAAATTTCATTTTTTTAATTTTAATTTCAATCACCATTGAAATGATATTACGGTGATATTAAAATATTATTGAGTCATTTTATAATTTCAATTGATAAATACACCTAACTATCTACGGAACGACTAAAAACACATAATTGCCTCATAATAAGTATAAGATTTTATTTTCACTTATAAAAACATTTTGTGCCAAATATACTTCCTTGTTTTGGTTATAATATTGTTTTTTTCTAGAAACATTCTTCTCTCAAATTCATTTTCATGATCCTATAATCAAATAAATTCAAAAAGTAAATTGGTTATTGAAATAATCGATAAAAATATAAATATGGAAAATCAATCATAGATGATTTATACATTTAAACATTACTTTTAACCAAATATACATACAGATCAACTATTTGTTCAAAATATAACTCGTTCTTTCTATACTAGATTCATTGATGTTTTATCCTCTTAATTTGAATAACCTACCCCTAAAAATAATGTGAAATTATGAATAAAATTATTACTATATTTTAATCCCAAAATCATGGAAACTAATTCTCATAGAATTCAAATTAACCTTTATAAAAAAACATTAATCAAATACCAATAAATATACCTAAATCATATATAACCTCAAAAAGATATTAATCTATTCGAAAAAAAACCTGAATGTCCTTATCAAAAAAATTTACTTTTCATCCCCCATGGATACCTTGAGTTATTAACTTATGTTCCCAAAATGAATAATCCCACTATGATAAATAAAAATAATTATAGAAAAATTATATCCCATATCATATGAAGTGGAAACCTATTCATTAAAAATTCATTAATCTAGGAAACCTAGTAAAAGTATCCAAAATATTGTTAATAACCTTCAAATCCAATCCTATATGACATAAAAAGCGGTATCTATGACTTCAAAATTATGATAAAACTTAAACATGTTAATTAATAATGGTGTAAATAATTATTATAATTTCAACATTTTATAATATCTTATCCCCTAAAGTTATCTAAACCTATATTTGATACCAATTAATATGCCCCATACTCGTACTCCCAAATCTGATGCTTAAAACATTTCCTCTACATATTGGTTTTGATAATTAATGAACCGAAAAAAACATAAAAATATATAATTATATTTTAAATAACAAACATTGAGTCACTTTTATACCCAATAACTTCTAATTTTTTATTTTTATATAACAAGGAAAAACATATAACAAAAAAATCATATGCATTTCCCATTAAAATGAAATTTCCTTCTTAAAATAATCGATTCCTTACATTATAATTATTATTCAACAACATATATAAAATTTTCAACACCTGATAAATATTTTGATATGTCATATGTCAAAATATTATTAACAACTCATGGAAATGGAAACATAAAATGTGTGAGAAAAGACACTCAGTAAAGTTAAACATAAGAAAAAACAAATGAATATTTTAAGTAGAAAAAAGTTCAAAATGTGTATATGTGTAAATAATCTTGGTAAATGTGGAAATAATAAGTAAATAAAACCTAATAAAAAATAATAACATTTATATAATTATTACATAACTCATTTTGGCATTAAATAGATTATTTCATATAATCATGGAATAATAATAATGCGTAAAGGAAAAAAACAGGACATCATAAGCGTATGTCAAGAATCGCTAAAAAGACCATCATCAGAGAGTGGATAGAGTCATGTAGTGGACTGAGTTTACTCTGTAGTATATTAAATATCATATAATGATATATAAATTATTATCCTATTCATTTTAGGGCTATATAACTCTAGTTCCACCCATTGGAACATAATATATACATGTATATGTGTGAAACATTTGAAAACATTCATAATTTCATTATAACATAACTTACATATAAGAAAGAAACGAGGATTCAAGAATATATATACAAATATGATCATATAAAATATAAGGAAATAATATTTAAGGTATTGTTAGATTATATACCCAATGAATCATAATAATGATTAAAGGAGCTGAAATAGTTGTAAAATAATTTTATTAGAGGAGGGGTTACTTAACACTTTGAAATGATATTACATAAAAATATAGAAATAATCATATATTTCATAAATCAAGTAAGAAAAAGGAAACATCTCATAATATAATTTACAGGGTAATACTGAAACTTTTATCTAAATGTGACATATCATTTAGTGTTTTTAGAGGTAAAGGGAATGAGTTTTTTTGAAGATTCTATAACACCAAAGTAAATACAAACATATAAGTCACATTGAAAAAAAAATTCAAAGGAATTAAAATTGGGTGTCGAAACAAATAATTTAAAATAATTCAAAATATTATAACCTTGAAAAGAAACAAATTTAAACATAATAAATGTGGATTGGAAGATACAAATATACATAAGTGTAATGACATCCTTCTATTTATTCTTCTAAATCATCAACCACTATTTTTAAAATGAAAAATTTAGAAAACCATGTGAATATAATTTTCATTGTAAAAAAATTTAAATTTCTTTATAAATGTTCATTATGAAAAACAATCATAAAATAGATCAATTAGGTTCATGTGAAAAACATTGAAAATGACATTTTTCTCACTTTTATAAATAATGTAAAAAATTACTCATGCTGATAATTTTAGAAATATTACATTAAACATTTTTAAACAAAGTTAAATTAAATATGAAATTGAATTAATAAATCATCAATGTAAATGGAAGAAAATTTATATAAAAATTCAAAAAAAATATATGTATAGATGAAATATTCCTGAAAAAAGATTTGGCCAATTTAATATATGACAACATTTTGGTTGACCTATGAACTAAAAAAATGTGAAATGATAATATTACATATAAAAACCATAAATAGATATATAATAAGAATATGAATGGGTTTTTCGAGATAAAGAACATAAAAGCACTTCATGTCGGAACTTATATGTAAGAAATCATAGAATCAGTGTGAGATTAGAAGAGAAACCCTTATAGTTCTTTCAACAACTGGATCATATGATATTAAAAAAGATAACATGGAGTGGAAATTTAAACACCCCAAAAAATATAAAATCATTATATAAAATGGAAATTAAAATATATATACTTCATATAAAATAAAATAAGTAAATAAAAAATATGTCTCAAATAAGGTGATTTGAGATGGGAAACAATTACAGACATTGTAATATTTCAAGTAAGAATACATTGGAAACACATTCAAGAAAAAGAAATTTAAAACAATTTAAAATATAACTGTATTAAAATTTAATAAAATCATATAGTGTATTAAATGAAACATAGAAGGTTAAATTTCACTAATGTCACATCTATGATTTATTTTGAGATATTTTATCTTTTATTTTGGTCTTAGTTTGTTCTTTTTGATTTCCTGGGAGTTTTTGGAAGAAAATCGATTTTTTTTTCTCAGAAGAAGGTTTTGGATGATTGTTTCATGGTTAGAAGAAACTGTGATCCATCATAGAAGAAACTATGCACCCTAGATTGCGGCACTGTGCAAGGTGTAAGGCTCACACATAAGTTTGCAAGATAATTGTGTTCTCATATTATTGGGTCTGTTTGTGGCACACGATCAACTGCACGTGAATGTTCCCCTTATTGGGATACTTTGTGGGATCATCTTACTTAGGAGGTATGTGCCTCATGTCTTCTTCGTGGTTTGGAAAATCATGTAGCCCAACCATGCAGCTTGGCCAAAATCATTAAAATGCTGAATTTTCTTAAACAACCCTTAAATTATTTTAACACAAATCTACCCAATTTCTCCCCCACATGGTATTTTAATCCTGAGGTGTGACTCTTACTCCCTCTTGGATCCCTTTTACTACCTCCTCTTGGTGTATTTGGTGCATCTTCTTCAAGAACTATTTAAGTACGCTCGTCCTCTCTTGAATTATTCTATCTTCTAGGATTCTTCTTCCCTCTTTCTTGATTTATATCTTATCCAGTGGGTTAGATTCCTTAAAATTGGTTAAACCTTAGTTTTTGGGTTTTACCTTGATGTTTATGTTTTTATATTACCTTTCTATTGTCTTCTTATAGTGCAATTGTGATTTTCTATAGGTTTTCAAGAAGTTTACAAGCACGAGGTCAGTGATTCCGCGATTTAGAATTATTGGATGGTTTTAACATGCATTTTATGATTTCTAAATGTGATCTATGAGTTTTCTTGGTGGTTAAAACAATTCTTTCAATGAATTTTGGAGTGTATTTTGGTTAAAAATGGCCATTTCCTTTTGAAAATGGTAGTTTTAATTTTTATTTCTATTTTTAGGCGTGTTTAAGTGAAAGTGGTGGTTTATATGACATAGGAAATAGATTTGAGCAGAGGTATAATATTATGTGAAAAGGATAAGAAGAATAAGTCGAGTATGCTAGTTGGATTTTCATGGATGAGGTTTGGTTCCCCTTAGTAGGATTTATGCTAAAACAATATCTAAATATTTATTAATGATTAGAGACACCTAGTAATTTGGATTGACTCTTATCTAGTGGATCATGCATAAGGATGGTGTGGGAAATGGTTTCTATACCGTGTCATTGAGATATATACATACTAGGTCCCCACTAAATCTAGTGACTTTTGGATTACCTGAGGTTCTCATGTGGTGTTACAGTTGTCTCTCAACATACTGACACATTTAATTTTCCACTTTCAAATTCTAAATAATGTTTCATTCAAAATGTTTTAATTTAATTTAATTTATTTTAAGAACTGCATCTTGACTTTTCATGTTATATTATGACAAGTATTCTTTATGGGTGATATCCTACTAGGAAGGGTCTCACACCAAATACAATCCCATGGGTGTATTTAGACCTTGTTTTTTTGACCTAGGTAAAGGAATGATATTCTTTGGTGTTGGTGGTGGATCCAGTCTCTAGTATCGCATCTCTTGAAGGAGTTGGTGGATGAGGCATAGTAGTGATGGACCTCTTTTTACATGGAGTTATTGGTAGTGTAGTAGGTTCACCCCATTTGGGTGTTGGTTTTTAGTTAAAAATGTTGAACTACTTAACTTGGGATAATTGAATCTCTTTTGGTTGTGGTTATTGGTTATCATTTGATGATTGACTATTATGTACTATTTATGGTTGATTATTGTAGTATAAATTAGTCCCAAAGGTGATTTTTGATTCCTGAGAACAAGATTCTAGCTCGTGGGGACTAGGAATTCCCTTCTAACCTTGTCACGGGCTAGGTCGGGTGTCGGGTTGGTTATCACCAAAGCTTGTATTGGGAAAAAGTTGATTCAAAGGAGGCATTTCCATTTATTTTTTTCATGATGTTTGGGAAGATTGTAGATAGATCCAAGATAGAACTATCAAATCTTGAGGTTCAGGATGCGAGTACATTTTCTTACCAACATAACTTGTGACAGACATTGAGTCACCATGTAATGTTTGGATTTGGTTTGATTCTTCCTCCTGGAAATATGTGAGGGATGTAGACTTTTCTTGGACATATGGTATGGTTGGAATGGTTTGACTTGTGATTATCATTGATGGGGTTCTGATTTTGTTATTGATTTATAAATATTTTTTAGAGTTGTTATTATTAAAATTTTAATAGATATAATGCTGATTTTTTTCTTTGTGTTTAGTGATGGGTGTAACATCAAGCCTCCCTGATGACTTCCTATAAAACCATAGGAAGAGGTTGAAGATCATTTTCCATCAATAGTTTCTCATATAAAAGAGGAATTATTGGTTTAAGATATCCAAGATTTGGTTTAGGGAGAAGGATATGGTCTTTCTCTTATTAGGGAAGCCAAACTAGGTCCTGAAAATGATAAAGCTCAGAAGTTCATCATGAACAAACCTCCTCTCTATCAAGGTAGAACTAAATTCCATGAATCTGAAGATTAGATTTAGAATATCAAAATGATGTTTGGGTTTTATGAAACCCATAAAATAGTTAAATTGAAATGTTTTTTGATGCTATTTGAAGGTCCCATTCAGAGGTGGTGTTACACAGTGCGTCAGGATATGAAGTAGGATCAGATGGGTTGGAAGGAATTCTAGGTGGTCTTTAATGTGAAGTATTTCCTAGAGACCTTGGCCTTCTCTATGACCTAAGAGTTTCTAGAACTCCACTAGAGACTAAAACCGTGTTTTAGTATGCCGACCATTTTACTGAGTTAGTATGTTTCCCACTTGATTTTGTTTACAACAAGAAGACAATGTCTCAGTGTTTTGAGATGTGGTTGCAACCAAACATCCAACCCTAGGATATATGTTTAAGAGTTTTGCTATTGTATTTGATCATGCTTCAATTGAGGAGTTCAATCCAAGTGACAAGTCTAGATTTTTCAGTGTAGTTTCTGTAGTGGGATGGGGTATTTGTGGTTTATCTAAAAATAAGAGGAACCGTGATGAGATTGAAAATAGTGGAGGTAGTAGTACATGCCATCCCATAAGACCATTTCTATATATGGTTTCAGATTTTGGGTCAATATTGTTCCATAATTGTGGGAAGTTAGGGAATGTGCGGTCGTTATGCCTAGCCACACCTATACCTTACCACTGATAAGGCCGCATGGGACACTTGTAATGGGTTTGTGAAGCCACAAACCCTTATCAGGGTGTCATGTATTCCTTAGTCTCAATGGGAATGACAACCCAATCAAAACCATGTAGGATAGAAGTCTTTTGGTTTGGCCATCATGGAAGTCATCCTGGATCTAATACTTTTTAGAGACATCTTAAGGCATATCCACAGGTCAATTGTCATTCATAGGTTTAGGAAGAGATGAGGCACCTTACCAATATGGATCAATATCCAATGAATTTTGATACAGGTCCTTCCATATTTTGAGGTATGGTTTTTGTTAAATCTTCCATAACACTGCCATTTTTTGACCTGGGTACCTGTAATTCATTTTTTTCCCCATCTCGTGTAATTTTAGAATTTTCTTACCGAGATCAATCCATATTCCATGGTTTTAGTGACACTGTCTAGTAAAAAGAGATATCAAGGTTTTAAGTGCTCGTATTTTTTACTCTCTGAGTCATGGGTCGAGCTGGGTTGGGATTTTCTAATCCTAGAAATGGAATTCTTCGACGTGATCCTTGGAATGGATTAGATGGTGAGCTACTATAAGAACATCAATTTTTATCTACATTGAGTGATTTTTTTATCACCTCTTAAAAGTACCAATGTTTCTCAAGGTGGGTTGTATCCTTGGTTAGGATGTTCCAAAATTAAACATTTGAAATTGGACATTATTATTTTCTAGATATCATCACCCATATTGGAATACCATGGTATAACTTCTGATGATGGATTGTATCTTATGGTGGATGAGTTCCCAATATTTTCTGAGATTATTTCTTAGGGTTTCCTTTCTAATGGGATGTAGAGTCCATCCTTGATTTGGAACAAGGAACAAATAGGATATCTCATACCTCATATCACATTAACCCCATCGAGTTGATGAAATTAATGATATAGGTGGATGATTTGGAATCCAAAGGATTCATTAAAATGAGCATCTCACCTTGGGACATACTATTTTTATTTGCAATGAAGGCCGATGGATCTCTTTTTTTGTGTATCAATTAACATAAATTTAATAAGATAACGATCAAGAAGAAATACACCTTCCCCCAAATTGATTACCTTTTCAATTAAGTCAATGGTGAGAGTTTTTTCTCTTATATCAAATTTTGTTCCATATATAACCAATTTAGAATCATAGAGGCAGATGTTCCTAAGATAGCCTTCCAAAGTATGTATGTCCACATTGTGTATTTTTTCACAACTTTTGGGTTGATGAATTCTACAGTGGTTTTCATGGTTCCCATGAATAGGGTGTTCAATCAACATATTGGCATATTTTTCACTATATTTGTGGATGTAATCCTAGTATAATCTGGGACCAAGGAAGATCATGATAATCACTTGATGTTTGTGTTGTTCACTCTTCATGATCACATCCTATATTCTAATCTTTATAATTGTATATTTTTTGCCAGTGAGGTAAAGTTTATAGGCCATTTAGATTAATAATTTGGTGTTTTAGTGGACTATGAGAAGGTTAGTGTAGATATTTCATGGGAACATCCAAATAATATATTCAAGATGAAAATGTTTCTAGGTCTAATAAGGTATTATAGCTGGTTTGTTTTATATTTTTCTAAGATTTATTCTGCCACAAATTCCATTTCTCAAAAAGGGGTGATGTTTTGATGAATTGTGGAATGTCATACATCCTTTTATGAACTAAAGAAGTGGTTAAATACATCCCATGTTTTGATCTTTCCCAAATCTTTAAATGGAAGCATGGTATACTTTGATGCTTCAGGTATGGGTCTTGTGTGTGTGTTTGTTCAATGTGAACATGTGGTGGCTTATGCGTCTCTTCAAATCCAACTACATGAAAAGAATTACCTAATCCCTGGCCTAGAATTCGAAGTGGTTATCCATGACTAGAATACATGGCATCATTATATCTTCAAGAAGATGTTTGTAGTATAATTATATAATATGAGTTTGTATTACATTTTCTCATTGAAGGATCTGAATTTAAGGCAGTTTCATTAGATCTAGTAACTTCAGGGGTTCAATTTTAATATCACGTATACCCCAACAAAAGGTAATGTGGTAGTAGATGCATTAAGTAGGAATGTACTTGTGAAAGAAGTCATTGAGTCCAGTGATGAGTGTAATTTGATAGAGATTTGTTTATAGATGCATTTGGTGAATAAGTAGTGGAGTTGAGGAATGTTCTTGGATAGTGTTTAGCCAACTCCATACCTCCTATAAATCATTCTATAGAAGAATATTAATGACAATTTGTACTAGTGGTCCATATTTTTTTCATCATGTGGAGGTTCTCAGTGAGTGTTCATTATCCCCTAGGGAATTATTTTCATTAAGGGTGATCTTGTGGTTCCATTATAGCAGTAGAAAGTGTCGATGAACGATAAACACTAGACTTAGTGGTCTATTCATCTCGGTACCACCAAGATGTTATATGATGCGGGTCATCAGTTCTGGTATCTAGGTATGGGACAAGATATATCATATTTTTTATCTTTATGTTATACATACCAGAAGGTTAAATTAAAGCACCATAATCCCTAAGGTTTTGTTCAACCACTACCCAATGCTACCTATTAGTGGGGAGAGGTATCTATGAATTTTATCACACGGTTACCTATTATGAATTATGGAAAAAATGATATTTGTGTGGTGATTGAATGTCTTACCAAATCATCCCATTTCATTCCGATTAAGGATTCATTCAAGGTGGATGAGTTTGGTAGGTTTCATGTTTAAGAGACAGTGAGGATTCACGATGAACCATTAGCTACCATTTCAGATTGGGACACCAATTTCAAAACTTAATTTTGGGACGGAATTCATAATTAAATGGTACCCCAGTTCAATTTGATCCTGATATACCATGCCCAAAAATATGTTCAGATGAAGTGAGAAAATCATATTCTGGAAGAAATGCTCCTGGCATGCGTACTAGATTTTAGAGGCTCATGGGATAACTATTTGTGGTTGGTAAAGTCATTATATAATAATTTTTAACAATACTAAATTATAATTTCTCTCTTTGAGTAAGTTTATAGTCAGCCATGTTTATCACCTCTATGGTGGGTAGAGGCGGGTGAAAAATCTTGAATGGGATTAGCCTTGTGTAGGAGAAATATTATATGGTTTGGATGATCATGAAATTTTTATTGACAGATCAAACATTCTATAAATCCTGTTCACATCGGCGGTGCATAGCCTTGGAGTTCTCAATTGATTATTGGGTGTTTCTGAAGGTGGTTACTCACATGGGTCACCGTCATCATAGTAAGTAAGAGAAGCTAACATCAAAGTATGTCATATTTTTTGAGGTTATTAAGAGGTTTGGTAAGGTTGAAGGTAGATTAGATTTTCCATATTAGTTTCATCAATTAATGATGTGTTTCATGTATCTTATTTAAATAGGTATAATTCATACCCATATAAAGTGATGAACTAGGAGAAATTGTAGCTGAAGCCCGATCTATCACTGTTTTAGTGACCATTTTGGATTGTGGATTCACAAGAGAAATTTCTTCAAGGGATGTCTATATTGTTAGTTTGGGGTATTTGGATGAATGGTAATGATTATCATGGGACATGGGAATATAATTCTTTAATTGGGGAGCAGTACCCATGTTTGTTCTCTGATCAGAATATTGCATGAGTTTTTAAGGACGCAAAGTCTTTATGGTGGGGTGAATTTCCACATCCATTATTTATTTTGAGGTATTTTATCTTTTTAATTTTGGTCTTATATTGGTGTTGTGTAATTCTAGGGTATTTTTGAAGGAGAATGGAGTTTTTGGAACTAACAGATGGTGGATAATGGTTGGTGTACAGTTATAAGAAACCATGTGCCATCCGAGAAGAGACCATGTACCCTAGATAGTGGCACTATCCGAGCCTCATGTCCCAAACAGTGGCATGAAGACTAACCCTATGCCTAGTCTAATTGTTCTATTTGAGGGGTAAAATTGACCACATGGGTGTTCAACCTTTCCCAGTAGACCGTATAAATTCATTTTCTTTAGGATGGAGGTACCGCTTGGCTTCCATACGATTTGAAACAATTTGTGGCGAAACAATGTGATCTTCCGATAGTCTTTATGATATTTAATTTCCTATACCATACATCCAAGAGTTTAACCCAAATCCACCCATTTCTTACCCCAATTTGGATATCCATCCCTAGGCACGCCTCCCCCACCTTCTTGGAACCCTTAGACCTCCTACTATTGCTAGATTTGGTGTGGATTCATTAAGAACTCCTCATGTAAGAATGTCCTCTATTTATTTCTTCCTTATTCTTGGTTTCTTCTTCCATCCTTCTAAAGTTATGACTTCACCAATGGGTTGGTTTCCCTAAAATGGGATAAAATGTAGTTCTTTATATTCTATATTTCTATTTATGTTGTTACTTAACCTTTTTAGAGTCTCCTTGGGGTGTGGTTATGGGTTTCCACTGGATTCTGAAAGTTTTTAATTTTGAGGTAGGTAATTACATGCTTTATAATTATTGTATTATTTTAATATGATTTCAATTCTTTCTAAATGTGAGATATGAATTGTGTGAGTGGTGTGAAAAATGTTCTAAAATAATATTAGTGTTATTTTGGGTTAAAAAGGGGTTTTCCCTATAAAAAATGGTGGCTTTTAGGTTTATTTCCATTATTGGGTGTGCATATGTGAAAGTGGTGGTTCAAAGAAATAGGATATATAATTTTGAAAAAGGGAATCCTATGTGGATTGGTTTTGTCGAATTGGTATAGTTTTCTTGGTGGATTGGTAGGACTGAGTCCTAGTTCCCCTTAGTAGGATTTACACTACAATAGTAAATAAATATTTTACATTGATCAGAGACCACAAAAATAATGGATTGACTCCTCCATAGTGGATTATGCATAAGGATGTTGTGGGTTATGGTTTCTATTGAATATCACCATGATATAAGGATATTAGGTCTTCACTAGACCTAGCTCTTTAGGGATTACCCATGGTTCTGTAGTGATTCTAGGGTTGTCGCTCATCTTAGTGACATGTTTACTTTCCCACATTCAAATTCTAAATCGTGATTCATTCAAAAGGTTTCCTTTTATTTTCATTCCTCTTAATATTTTAATGTTGATTTTCCCATTATGTATTATTATAAAATCTATTTTTGTGATATCCTACAAGGAATTGGATTACACCAAACATACAACCATGAGTGTATGTAGACCTTATTTTGTTTGACCCTTGTAAAAGAAATTTGTTCCCTGGTGGTGTTGGTGGATCTAGTTGATAGTATTCCTTCTATTGCAGGTGTTAGTGGAGGGGGAATGGGGGTGATGGACCACTCGTTAATTTGAGGTTTTGGTAATTTATGGGTCTCCCCCTTTTGGATATTTCTGTTTTTGGCTAAAAATGTAGTTATACTTAACAAGTGATAATTGAATATCATTTGGTTTTGGTTATTGGTTATGTTGTGACATTTGATTATTATTTGTTTTTTATAGTTGTTTCTTATTAGAAAGGTCATTTCCAAAATCGACGTTTGATTACCAAGAACAAGTTTCCATCTTTTGTGGATTGGGAAGGCCCTTCAGGCCTTGTCATGGGCTAGGTCGGGTGTTAGTTTAGATGGCACCCCATCTTGGTTTGTGATAATAAATATAAGTTATTACTCAACAGAAGTAAATTAAGTTAACAACCACTACATAGATTTAGAATATATGCATCAAAATCATATGGAAATAGATCAATAATAAGTGTTTTGAACCAAAATAATATAATGTTATTTATGATAAAATTAAGTAAATGTGGTAGTAATTACACCATTTTAATGAAATATATGTTCATAATCTAAAACATGCCTCATGGAATAGAAATTGAGATAACAAACTGTACATTGGATTCCTAATTGATTTGATATACTTTAAATTCATGTATAATAAACTAAAAATATTAATGATTTATTTATGAAAAAACTTCATGTGTATTTACATCCATATTAATCGTGATTATTCATTATTTACATAGTTATTACTTATTTTTAGTTGACATTGATCCCCAGTTATTATAAATTTCAACATTTATCTGTTTATTGAATTGTCATTACTATTATAATTACATCATGTTCTTGTGTTAATTGGCTAAATAATAATATATTTATATATTATTTATCATTATATAATTATAAAATTTAAACATCACAGTAGATTTTCCAAAATAGATTAAAATTTTGAAAGATGTCTCTGTATGCTTTTTTTAGGTGGTTAAAATAACTATGATAATTTATTATTTATATCAGTAATATAAAGTACAATTTATCTTTACAATTTTCAATCATTCCATAAATATCATATTTATTCATTAAATTAATTTTTATAACCTACCTTGTATGTTTGTGATGAAAAATGAAATATGTATTCCATAAAGGCAGTGCATCGACCATAATAAAGATGGAATTTTAATTTTTTATAGAGATGGGAGGAAGGTAGATAAATATTATTATATAAAGATAATGATGTTTAAATATAATAAAGATATTTATTTATTTATTATTGTATTTTTAGAATAAATTTGGATAAGCTACATCTAAAATAAAAAGAATAAAATTTAAAGAGTATTTATAATTCTTCACCCTATATCTCAGGATGACTCATTTACTAGGTGAATTATGCAACCAAAGGGTTGTTTTGTTGATAAAATTTATATAATACATGGATCATAGTGTGGTTAATGAGTTTTGATGTATTATTGTTGAGATAATAAGAAATATTTGTGAGGGGAATTGGACGTGGTGAAAGGATATTTTTATAGACGAGAGGGGTGACATTTTGGTACGTATTAATTTTTTCATATAAAAGGGATTTCATATTTAAGGAAAGTGGAATATGTTTTTTAATTAATGAGGATAATGTAAGTTATGGATGATAAATTCTTCATAAACCCATTTATTGATGATTTTTTGTGATGTTCTGTGACTTTATCTCTTGATATAACTCTTATTCCTCATTTTAGTTTTTATCATGGTAACTAATTTCTACATTGGAAATTTGTTTTTATTCCATAAATTTAAAATGAAAATATTATAATATTTTTATCATGATAATTTCCAATATTAAATCCATTTTATTTAATTTAATTTCCAAATGTGGGAAAAAATAATTTCAAAATAATTACGCAATACAGAATGAAGCTAATTTTCAAAAGAAGGATTTTTATGTATAAAAATACTTATTTAAGAAAAATATAATAAAATAATTAATACAGATGATATTTAATGATTTATGATAAGATAAATATTTCATACGTTGATTTTAAACCAATCCAAAACCGAATAGAATAAGTTGAATATTGGATTAAATGAAAAATATAAAAATATATTTTTTAGAATAAAATAAAACTTCATTTCCAAAATTTAAAACATTAGTTTCTAAATTCAGCATATTAATTTTAAAAGAATTATATTGATACCTAAATACATAATTTTTCATGAAGATGTTTTCAATTTTTTTAATTTATGTTTTTATCTTGATTATTTCGAAAAATTTATGATATTTTTAAAAAACTATATTTTCACAATTCACCAAAAAAATAAACCATTTAAAAATACCCAAAACTCATGATGAGATAATTTTTACATCCTTAATCCAAAAATTATGATAATTTTTTGAAACTAAAATTCTAAAATTTGGTAATTTATCCTTTAATAAAAAACCAAAAATATAATTAAGAACCATTTTTATAGAAAAATTAATTTTTAAACATTAAATTTTCTGAATATTATTTTATATAAATTACCAATTAAATGATCATTAATATATATTTTTTACATTAAAACATTTCCTTAGAATAAAATATTTTATTTTAATTTTATATTAAAATACACAACACCTAACAATAGTCTTTGAAAAATATCTCTTTTTGACATTGAATGATTTTAAGCACATCGCAATAAAAATAAGTATTGAAATTATAAAATTTATTCAATTAATTGGTATTATAAAATATTAAATTATTCTTCAAAATATTAATAATATCTTATAATGAATACATGTATTATGTAATAAATAATTTTAATTAATTATTATCCTTTCATTTACATGAGGTTTTACTCTTCTTATAATTTTCATAAAAAAAATTTACATTCAATTATCATAATGTGTAATGGTTCATAATCAATTATAATTAAATTATTAGGGTTCATTTTATTATGGTTGTTCATGTGATAGAAAAATCTTTCATAATATATATTTATATAAAAATACATATTTAAATCCTAGGGTGTTACACTATTCCTCTAGTCACACTATACTGAATAATTTTCTTCACTCCCTAGGTAATGAAAACCTAAAAATGAGTAAGATAAAATTCTCAGGAATGAAAAAAATATCAAGGTTTCATAAAAGGTTGATAAAAATTTCTAAGATAATGAAAATAGGAGAAATATGTAATTAAATCACAATCATGGTAGATGGACATATGAACTCGAATTGTAATTTTGAAATTATAACATATAACAAAACATAATAAAGTGAAAATATGAGAATATAATAATTATCTATGGGGTATAAAAAATGAGTTTTTTTCTAAAGAAAACGTAAAAAATAATAACATTGGGAACATATC
Organism: Viscum album; assembly: GCA_963277665.1. Taxonomy (NCBI): domain Eukaryota; kingdom Viridiplantae; phylum Streptophyta; class Magnoliopsida; order Santalales; family Viscaceae; genus Viscum; species Viscum album. The sequence continues at coordinate 768,329,964 of OY728125.1, read as the reverse complement.
TAATCACAATCATGTCAATTCCTTAGGTTGTTAATATAACATAAAAAATCCATGTTGAAGAATTTTTTTGTGAACATAGATAATTATAATCAAGAGAACACATTATATTGTGAACATTGATAATAAAAATAAATTCTATATATCAGGTTATGAACACAACTTATCACAATCATGTCAACCCATTAGGTTGTGAACATAGATAATAAAAATCCAATCAATACAATATGTCCTGAACATTTCTGATTACCCTCATATCATAACATTATGTTTTGAAAATATATTACCACAATCATTTTCACACATTATATCCTGAGATATAATGATTTACCCAATGTATTGTCTGGATATATAGAAACCACCCTCGATATAAGGATTATCGACATATATGTGTGCCAAATTAAATCAATCATTTATCTTTTCACTAAAAACATATGGAAATAATAACAGTTGCATAAAATTTTCAAATGGTATCATATAAAAGGACAATAAAAATTAGATTTTTTAATACAAAAAAGAAAAAAAATCAACTAGAATAAGTATATCAAAATAAAATTCAGAGGTTGATAATTAATATTACTTATATGAAATATTCCTTCTAAGATAGATAAAAAATTAGATGTGACATTATAAAATTATTTTTTATAACCCATTTTTAAAATTTTCAAAAAAGAATGAAGTGATAATTCAATTTTACAAATAAATTTGAGATGGTGAAAATAATAAATTTTAAAACATTATATTTAAATAATCCCTAATAACAGAACCGTGAAATGAAATAATGTTTACATAAATAAATATGATGTGTAAGATAAAAATATATATGAATTTGAAAAAATATTACTTTTTATGTTTTTTAGGACGTTTTAATTATATTACAAATCGATGAAAGCGTTATAAAATTTCTTTTTGTGATGAGAAAATGATAAATTTATAGATTAAAGAATATATAACTTACTATTATTTAAAAATAAAAAATAAAAAATTGATGGTAACGAATATAGAATACTTATAAGAGCATATTCAAATGAAAAATGTTATTAAAAAATTGAAATTGAGAAAAAATACTTACAATTAAAATATCTCTTATTTTAAAATGAATAAATGTATAAAACTGTGACAAAAGGAATTTGTTTGGAAGGTATTGAATATCTAGAGAGGGAGCTTCAATAGTAAAACTAAATTAGATTGCGTTAAAATGAGATCCAGAAGAATGTATAAAAATGATAACAAATCAACACAATGGAATTGAGTAAATAGTAACCCATCACGACTTCAATAAAAAAATATATGGAAATTGAAAATGGAAGATAGAATTTGAAATGGACCATTAAATACCATAAATAAAATAAATTTGTTACAAATTTTTTCAATGATATAATATACACACCAAATCAATGAAAACCAATGAATAATATGAAACATGTCTCAAAAAGGAAAAAATGGTATGAAAACCCCTTACCTTGGATTCTTTCATAGTCAGATGTTCTCTAACCATATTTAAGACTTGAATATTACCTTAGAAATCCTATTGTAAATGATAGATTTTGGAGTCCCTATGGACAAAGGTTACTATATGTGAGAGATGATTTTGAGTGAGATAATGTTCATAAGGATTTAAGATAAAATTTAATGAAAGGTGTGTGATGAATTTTGTAAATGATTGACTCTTTTAAAGGCGATATTGTGTGCTCTTTCACAAATACCCATTAATCAATGAGTAAGAAATGAGATTTACTATGTAAAGTTGATCCAAAGTGGGAACATAATCGATATAGTATAAGTTTAGGTTTAAAATTAAATCATACACACATTTAGAGATAATGTTTCATGATATTTTAGGTATATACCCCTTAGTTAAACTCATTTACCATATTTTACCTTTACTATAGCCACTCAATTATTACCTTGGTAACTTATTTTGATGACAAAAAAATTAAATTTTCATTATTAACTAATTTTGAAATGTTAATTATAAATATTAAATTAATTTTTTCAAAATACATTTATAAATGTGATAAAAATTAATTTAATATAAGAAAATATGATGCATACAATAATTTTTTAGATAAATGTATTTTTCAGAATAAAAATTAATTTATTCTTATTTCATACTATGTAATTATCATTATATGAATGTTAATTTATTTTTTTACATATATAAATATAATGATTTATAACTAAAAATACTAAATTGTGATTATCATAAATTATTATAATAAAAATAAACAACACATTGAGAAAAAATTATATGAAAATGTCAATTTTAGAATTAAATTATTTTGAATTCAATTATAAGGAACTTATGATAAATTAATGAATTATTATTCAGTATATATATATAACATAAATTTATTTAAACATAATTATTTAAATATGAAAATTTTAGATTTTAAATAAAAACATTTAATATATAATAAAAATAATTTTTTATCATAAAATATTTTTATTTTTCCATAAATAACTAAATCAATATTCCATATAGTCAACCAACTATTCATTGGATGGTATTATATTATTTAACAAATTATTCATTATATTTTATAAATATATTTTATTGATATCGTTCATTAAAGGTAACAAGTTTATCAAAAATATGAAATTTGTAAAACAATTCTTTGTATTCAATGGGGGTTTCACAAATAAATTATTATATATTAATTATTATTAAAATAGTTTATTTATAATAGAAATGTGTGGGTTTTATCTTTTAAATAAAAATTACGTATAATGAATACATATTAGTAATTATGAACTATTATACCCTATGGATATATACTCATTTTTAAAAGTCATATAATAAGAATATTACCCCCATTACATTATATAAATTCATCCTATTCAACCCATTACCCCCATTTATTGAGTTTACATTTTGGAATTTACAACATGATTTCTACTTTCATTATGTTATTATTATTATTATTATTGGTTTAGTTAAACTACTGAAAATTCTAATTTTTGAATATAACCATGGTGATTTAATTTTTATAAAAATAATATTTTATTGTATTTATTTTTTGAATTTAAATGTTCAACTTCTAAGGGATGTAACCCTCCACTCTATATAATAAATGGGTTCATTTAATTATATTATAATTCCCTACTATTAGAGAATAAAATGATGTTAGTTTGATTCATATATTATTTGAATTACATCCTACTCAAGTTAAAATATTTCAATGTAATAGAAAAACATAATTATGAAAGATATACATATTATTTAAGTAAGGAAAATTTATCCTCAAACCCGTAGTCTTACATTATCTATGATACAATGGACAATGACATCACACATTATTCTTGACAAAATGGATATTGAGTTTGACTCAAATATTTTCTCTAAAATTATTTCACAATTAATTAATACTTTGTTTTTAATGATAATTAAAAATTCATTTCAAATTATGTGATACAAGGTGATATTTATGGTTTCTTCTAGACAATGTTTTGGATGATTTCCAAAATATTTTTTAGTTATTTTTTCAGAATTTATTTTATATGATATAGTATATTGAGAAACCAAACTAAGAATATGATGATTGTTTTCTGTAATATTGATATAAATGTTCCCAAAGGGGTTACACATTAGATGTGTGTATCATATAGTATGATAAGGGAATATCATAATCTTGAATATATTGATATCATGTTTCTTCCTATTTTAATCATATGATATAATGTGACATAATTATAAGGGGCCTAATTTTAGAATATAATTAACATGAAATTAAAATTTATATAGAAATTGAATGTTAAGTGTTAACGTTTAAGTGATCTTCTATGTGGGCTATCATTTACTATAAGAATTTTATAAAGATGAAAATCATGAGAGAAGTATCACAACTGAGTTGTTATATTCATTGTGATCTCAATGGATTTAACTCATATCTTATAGATTTTTGTATTAATTTATAAAGAATGGATGTGGATTTGAAAGGATGGTTGATACAGGGAAATGAGTTCCATGAATGTGTGATCATGGATGATTCTCTTCCATTGTCATAGTTATTCCCATTTGTTCTCCATTTACCTTCATGAGTCACTATCAAGTATTGAGAGATCAAATAATCTCACTAAAACATCAAAAGATTAATATTAACCCATGTATACTCCATAGAGGATAGAGCCTTTTGGAGGCATATATGTGATTTTTATCAAGCATGTGGGATAAAGATAGTTTTAGAAACAACTATATGATAATAGGTATAGATTTTCTGTAATTTTATACATAGTTTGGTTTTAGTTTCAATACATGGTGGATCTCAGGTTTGAGTTTTATGTTATTTATTCTATATTGTTTGAGTGTAAATTGATCCTTATAAATCCTCGTCAATGTTTGAGAACATTTTTGAATACATCATATTATTTATGGTTAGACATTCTAGAGGGAATTGAATTTTTTTGGTTCTGAATATGTGGTTGTTTTTATAACTAATATTTAGATCCGAATTATGATATTTATATCATAATGAGTTTATTGTTTTGGATATATATCAAGTATTTACATTTGTCTCATTTTTTCAATAAAGTATTTGGATCTTTGGGTAGGAGTTTATAATTTCATAGAGGTCTTTTTCCCATGTGCATGATTAAAACATGGTTATGGAAAACCAAACTAATGAACTACGTATGTTGGTTTTAGATTGGTCCAAAATGTGTGGTTGTTGTGTGTTTGTAGAGAAACAATGAAAACCATCAACTTTGATAGTGACAGTTTTCACATGGTTGATTCATGGTATGGAAAACCATGAGGTGAAACAATGTCTGGGGTGTGTCCTTAGATAGTGAAGGCTTCACAATTGACACAGATCTTAAAATACCATGTGAACAAACAATATAAATGACTAAAAATAACTAAAAATAGTAAAAGACCATTTTACCTGTTAATTTTAAAAGAAATTACCCCATTCATTTCTCCCTCTCATGCATGCCTGAGCGGGCCTCCAACCCTCTATTCATCCTTCATTGCCTCTTTATTGGAGTGTTTTTAGTATAATTATTAAGTGTTTTAAGATTGGTTTCCTATTTTAATTATTCTATTATTCCTTCCTTATTATTCTCCATGATTTGGAGATGTTTAGGTTTAGGGTTTTAGTGATTATTGCTTTACAGCATGCTGAAATCATATAAGAATGAGGGGGCTTTTGTGTGGCTTCTCTAGAAGGCATCCTTGGAGGATGAATGCATGTTTTCACAAGTATTTTTTATATAGGTTCAGTTACTAGTGAATTTATTTATGTATTTTCATTAAATTAAATATATTTAGGTATTGAATTTGTTCGGAATGATAGGGATTCTTCCCTAGATGATATTAAGAGTTCACCACAAACAGTTTATGGGTGGTTGGTCATTATTTCAGTGTGATGAGGTTTCTTAGTGTTATTTTAAGAAGTATGGAAAATTGAAAAAATTGTTGATTAATTAGAAATTATTTATATGGTTTCAAATAATTTATTTTATTTTTTTATAATTAATTAATTTATATTCATTTATTATGTTAGGACCTCGAGATGTAACACGAGGTTTTGACTATCTTAGGCAGTTTGTTGAAGGAAACAACATGAGTAAGGTCGGTGGTCCCTATGCACAATATTATGGTTTATAAATACTAAGTATGTAGTGTGTGATTTGTTTTTAGGTAACTATGGGTGCTCAAACGTTTTGATTAAATTAATTGTTTGGTTTAAATGAAATTCATAGAAATAGGAAACCTTTCATGGGAGACGACCACTGATGGACGAAACCTTATTTACAAATGTATGCCTTATGATATACAGACCATGATTGGGTTGAATTAAATGATCTTAGTGATCATATTAGACCTAGATAGGTTCTTGTAGAAACATTTAGAAGGGATCAGAAATGAATTTGGGCTATTGGCCTGAGTGGTCCATGATGGAACTATCAGACCCCTTATATCCATTAGGCTAGTTTTAATGATTGTGTGGGCGTGTGTTCCCATCCTACCAATGGAAGATAACTCTATGGGTATTCTCTAAGTAGATTTAGGACTGGTTGGGTGTCTGATAACCAACCTAGGATGACGAGAGATTAGATGGGCATTATACTCCCTTTAATGGAAGATTTTCCCTATGGGGCTGTTAAGGCCATAACATGATATGAGTATAATGTGGTACCATATGAACTATGAGTAATGGGATTGAAATTGAGTTATGATAATGTGATATAGGGGACCATGTAGAGTTTTTATGCTATGGGGTGACCAAAACGACTATGGTGGTTGCCCTGTATGACATTGACCCTAGAGATGGTTAGTGCTGGTAGACAGATTATGTTAATCTCACGTGTTACCAAAGAATCCAAAAATATTGTGTGATACCTATTAGGATATTTTTTTTTGAAGGTAGATATTAACTGAGGTACACACTCCCACTAAGTCCTTATGAATTAATTATCAAGAGTTCACATGGGATTTCGCCATTGGTTCTATATAGAATGCCTCGATACTTTCACCTAGGAATTTGAATAATGTCTGATACTATTTTGGGATGATTTAGAAAATTCTCACGATCCATACATTAATACTAATACTATTAGGATTCTTATAATAGTCCCTTGGATCCAATGCTATATATTAATATATGATACTCATATAATAAACCATAGGATTGGTTAGACATAAATGATATGTAGGGGACACTCAGGAAACTAAATAGGAATTGAAGAGTATACCTAATGAATATGGGATTATTATTTCATCACCTAAAATAAAATGTCTATCCACATATAGGATTCCCATGACATTAAATATAATATGAAAAATATTCCTTCTTGAATGGCCATATATGGATACAAGGGATTTAAATTATTTTTATATAGGATAGCTCAGATACTTACTTGGATCTAGTGATTGAACCTTATAATATTGGGATACCTAGGATGCGACCCAGTCTAGCCATTGAGCATGATACTTATGGTAATCTTGTGGATTCTAAATTAGATCTAGTGTTTACACATGATACTATTTTCAATTACTATGTCATGTATTCAAAGAAACTTCATCACTGGAAAAATAATGTATAGTCTATCCCAGGTATCATGTTCGAACATGAGGATCAATGATGGATTATTTAGTGATGGTTCCATAGATTATTTATTTATTCATCTTCACATATCACATGTGAAGATAATAATTTACTTGTAATTTTTGTGACCATATTCATGATTCTCTTCTTAGTTGTACTGACACCTTACCAAGGTGTCCATGATACATGAGTACTCAAGAAGACATCATTGATTGTAGGTCCAAGTTGGGTAGAGTTTATGAACCAATTTTTTGTATACAGATTCATATAATTTCTTGATCTTTTAAAACATGTTTTACATGATAAATTCAATTTTTTGAATCCATTATTTTATTTTTGTGTTAATAATAGTTTTTAATGTTTTCCTTGTCAAAGTCACAAATAGGGAGTGATCGGAAAAATTGATATATTCAAGATGTGTAATTTATAAACACATTACTTGTACTCTTTCCCAAACATGGTTTGACTAGACTGAGTGCACAACAATGTAGCCAAACAGAGAAAACATGCGATGTAATCACTGTAAAAATAATATGTACACCATTCTAGATATGGTTGGTTACTGATAAAAATTTTAAAAACTATGTATACTGGCACCATATGTTGTTTACCCTCACCTACCAACAATTGATGCTTCTAATTCAATGAGAAGTACATCGGATCACCAACCATTGGAGAAAAAAAGACCAAATTCAATTAACCTGAGTGGACTGCATTTTTTGGGAAAACACCATATATTGTATTTTTATTAAATAGAGAGGCATGCCTCTCAGAATGTGGTTGGACATTCAAGGGGGAGGTTCTTCTGATCTTTCAATCCATCTCCACCAAATATAAATTTGTGTTTCCTTTCAATTTTATTTTCTTCTGTTTTAGTTTAATTATCCATTCCAATTCTCCTTTCATATAAATGTTAGGGTTTAGATTATTCTAATCCCACACACTATGATAATATTCATGAGAGGTAAGGTTTTTTGTGCTGGGTTGTAATAAATATTATGGGTTTTTGTAATTCAAACTCTGGTGTGTTGCGTTTATTATGATTTTTATCTTACAATTCCTTTAATGAAATTAATTACAAAATCATTATGGGTGTTGTATCAGACCAAAAACGAAACCAATGTTGATAACTAAAGGGTTTTCAAAGGGAGAAACCATGACCATTGGGTGAGATTTTTTCTAATATTTTAGGGGTAAAGAACTTAAATGTTTTCAAGTTACTAATCACTGGACCATCAGGTTACCCCTTTGTACTTGTAATTATCGGTTATCAGACCAAGAAACCATAATTTAATTTAAGACATCAAGGTAATCAATTTTCATTAATCTTTTTGATGGTAAATAATGTTTATTGAAGTAAACCATGATTAAGTTACTGCACCAACACATTTGTTTTCTGATTTTTCTATCCCTTATTTTATTTTAATATATTTTTTGAAAATAGTTTATTGTTTTCATCCTATTATATTAAATCATTTTTATCTAGATAATCGAATGAGACTTTCCAAATCACCTATAATTTTTCTTTTTTTAATTTATTGATTCTTTTCTTGGGACCCTCGACCCCTATTTCTTACAAATTTTTATTCGAATGGAAATTGAAATAAATCAACTAGGGAGGATTTTTAGCCACATTATCTAGTGTTTTTGTACCCATATTAAAAATAGTATTTTCCATACATGGATGATGGGATTAAATACAAAAAATAACCTTATAAATCCTTCAACCCAGCTATTTTCTATTCTCTTCTAGAACCATCTTTGGGTAATATTAAAAATTTATTATTAATGATGACTTGGTACTATGGTCATGAAACTTTTAGAGATAGTCACTTGTATGGATAATACAGTTGAATGTGATGATTATTCTCTAAAAAGTTTTCAAAAGAGAAGGCATGTTATGATGTGAGCGCCAACTATAATTCCCCAGGAATTTAATAAACTGATTTTCAAAACTCAAACTTTTAATATGGATTCATCTCATATCATGTTATTTTTTAATTTGATCAATCATTAATTTGTGAACCCTCAATTGTTTATTTACCTTACACGAAATATTCAAACAATTATTTTCATGTTTTTAGAATAAAAAAGTAAGAAACTATAGAGGTATATGTTGTTAAAGATAAACCCAAGGCACAAGTCCACCTTCAACATCTACTGGAAACATATAATTTATATTGAAAGCTACCACCCAGACCACCAGATGCTCATGAAACATGTTTAAAATAAGAGGGAACTAGGAACATATGGTGGTTCTCACAACATAATACACATCAACCATTGGATTATTTGTAAGTATCATACCTCAGGTCGAGACAATGAAAAAAAAGATCACTGATAGGAGGAAACCCAACCATTCCTTTATAATTTTCTTTTCTATTTTTAAAAATTACATGTTGTACGCTTTTCTTTAACACATCATATAACTACATTTCTAGCACTCACTATTTGAATAAGAATAAAATGAGATTACACGCTTTGTTTCACCTCACATATGAAGTGTAAATTTCTTTTTATTATATATTATAATATATTTTTTTTATAAAGAAATATTTATTTTGTTAATAAATAGGAAGGAAACCTATGGCGATGACATGGTCATCAGAGTGTATCTGAGTTGTCACTGATTTTAATCCCTATTCCCCATCCTTTGGTACAATATTCATTCTCTTCCATCCCATTTTTAATTAATTAGTGCATGTGATGTTTTCAAAATATAAATAAAAAATTGAAAAATAAATGAAAAATGATGCTAGGGATGAATTGGAGGGGGGGTTGTAGCTGAAGGTTCTAAGAGATATGGGATTGAGTCCTTATAATAGATTTAGTTTCACTATTTTTCACTAAAATTATTCCACAAGGTAGGTATTTCTATAAATTTAATGTTTCATGTTTTCAATAATTATAATTTAATACAATTTTAAGAATAATAAATCACCCAAGGGTGTTGTGGGTTGAATAGAAGAGTTATAACCCATGGGTCCAAAAGACCTGGGTTTGAACATGGATAATCTCCCTACATCATCTTAATCATAAATAATTTAAACCACACACCGTGCATCATTATTTTCACCAAGTAATACTACATATAATATTTAAATATTAAAATATAATAAAACTTTCAATATTACAACCTTCTCTATAGTGGTTGAGGGCATGCATTTTGATTAGCCCATTTGCCAGTTCGAATCCAACCCTGAAAACCCGACCGGTGGTTGTTGTTCTCTTTCTAAATTTTAGAAAACATAGTTTGTATTTATCTGATAACTATACATTAAATATTTAACAAAAAACATACTTACTCGGGTTTTATGTATTTCTCCAAGATGTGTGGTTCATCTACAAAAGTAGGGGAACCCTACCATGACACACCCTATGTTGATTCCCCCCTCTTCCCATTTCCTTCGATCATACTCTCCTCAGAACCCCCTCCCAAAAATCCATTATTTTTTGTGATATTTTGGAAAAAAAATCTTCATTTTGATCCTTTATCTAGGTATGTTATTCTACACCATTCATTTTAATGATTTTGATATGTTATATGTGATTTAAGGATATAGAAATGCATTCAGCCAAAACCTACAAGACATGGTCACCAAATGAAGAACACATATCCTAAAATTATCATACATGGACACACATTATATGATTCAAAATTTGAAATCACATGGTGTGTGCATTCGGTACATTCCATGTACATTTCCTCTCCATATATTAAGGTTAACCCATGTCCTAAACTATACAAAACACTACCTACACTATCTAACACATGTTGTGTGTGTTTGGAACATTCCATGTATGCTCTCTCATTTGACATAGCCCTATAATGAAATATATGGGTCAGTTACCCATTTATCAAACACTCCGTTTGCACATTATACAAGATGTTTACATTGTTTTCTTCCCCAATCGGTAGATTCAGTGTTGGGGAATACACATAACCCTCTTTCCATGTACTTATATATGGTGTGTACACCTCATAAATATCATGTACTATTATTTCCCACAAAACGGACCACTCATATTGTGTTTCCATAACACACAAGTTCACATGACTAGAAAACTACAAATTGTATACTCTGTATCCACATGTTGTGTGCTTTTATTTTCATGATTTCACACTTCTTTCATTAATTTTCATTTCCTTTTCAGTTTTTTTCTCCTTTTCTTTCATTTTTAAATTATGGATGTTGGAGATTGACCTCGTGGGAGGAGGACCTAGACCACTACTGAGGAGAGTGACCCACACCTTGTCAAGTTTGGATTATAAAACTAGGAGGGCCTTACGTGGTAGATCAACCACCTCACCTCCTATACTCATTAGTGTTTTTCCTCATCTCATGAAAGTAGTGACATACAAATCCACTACATAACCCTATAGACACCCATTCTAGTGATGACCATGCCGCCCTCTTTAGTTTCTAAGGAATCCAGCATAGTAGATTCTAGTACTACCATGCCCCCATCCATAGATTCTAGTAATTTAGAGTCATCTACTACCTAAACCGATCATCCTGCTGCTATGACAGCTGGGCCTTCAATATTTATTTCCGTTGCTAAAACAAAACCAGATCGGGTAGAAACCTAACCCTAGCTACCCCTCACAAACCTACATGGAGCTTCATCCTGTTGTAGACGGAATTTGATGATTTTCACATATCACAATCCACTTGAGTGTCATCTTGCTTGATATCATTGTTCCTTATTTCTTAGGAATCTGGGAGAATATAAATTAGTTCCTTTGGAACATACATCTAATTATCACCCTCCAAGACGTCCCTCCCACATTCCAAGAGTTATTTTTTGGAGTTTTCTAATAAATATGAGTTAGAAATATCCACATACCAAGGGAATCCCAATGACACCATGACTGTAGTCAAATTTCACCTGGGCAGCTGACATTTTTCCGTCACTATGGAAAGGTTTTTCCAAGGGTGTAGTTTTTACCCCCATCCAGCCACCCCACTTCCCATTGCATCCCTCACCTGCATTGGTAGTTCTAAAATTATTTCTTTATGGATTTATATTTCTATACTAGACAATAATTATTCCCCGACCTCACAGAAGAGTAACCTTATCATTTCCTTTACCCCCTACTTTATCCATTGTTTCTTTAGTCCCATTATTTCCCATCTTTATGAGGAAATGGGTGTCATTTATGGATGTGACACAGATATACTTACTTACATCTTCTGGCATGATTTCCCTGACATCCCCTTTTTACTGCCTCTTATTTCCACTCTATGATAACTGAACATCAAGGAAACCTCAATGGAGGATTCTATGAAAACTAGATAGAAATCCATCTAGAGGTGTTTGAGCCATCTATTCATCATGATCACATAGGTTTTCCCTAGAATATATAATTTTTCATGATAATTTACATGAGGATGGTCGAGAGGTGAGTAGTCAACTTTCTGATTGTATAGGATTTTCCATCATCACCTACAGAAAGAGATGACCAACTTTCTTCTAATGGTGCTACTACTCTGATCCCACCACATCCACCAGCAAACATTCCTTCATCTCCCCTTCCAAATTCTTAATCATTTTCCCTCCCTTTAATATGTGCGACTTCATCAGCCCCATCCACACCCCCACATCTACCCACAACTTCAACTGATCACCCAGTTTCTCTCCACCATGCCACCTTGGACCACTGCCAGGACATCTTAGAGACCCACAAAACAATCATGGATTAGATATTCGACCAAATAGATGGGATGTCGGGCCTCATTCATCATCACTTGGGAATTTAGTTCCCTTAGTGCCTACTCATTGATTATATCCTCGTCCTTTAGCACCACATGTCCCATTTATATCTCCCTCCCTAGATTCAGTTCTCACATAAACTATGAGACCAAACCCCACCCTACTAATACAGCTGGCATGATACCGACCACACCCACCCCTCGGAGTAAGGAACTAATGCCTCCAGCTTCTTCTATATCCACCAAACCCCTCTTAGATGCCCGGTAGTAGACAATGCCTCTTCTAAGGCTACATAGTGATTTTTTCTAACACCCGGTTCATTCCTTATATATATATATTGTTTTATTCTTTCGATGTGATGTTTTTAATGAATTCATGATTCGTTTTCCATTTCATCGATAGTCATAGGTACACTGTGTATGATAGAAACAAAGATATAGATTCTCAATAACAAGAGGGTTTGAATTGTAAGTTTAAAAACTTTTGTTTTTATCCTTAATGAAATATATGTTTATTAAGGTTAAAAAATGTAAATTCACTAGACTTATTTTAGTTCTCAAAAAAACATTCTAGGTTTCGGAAATAAAACATAATGAATGTTTACAAGGTTCTTGAAATATGGTTCCATAATGTATACTCAAGAAAACATTACAAGGAAAAGATTCTACCTTAAATTGTATAGAATATTAATTATCAGAATATAAAAAAGTAAAAGAATGTGTAAGAATGTTATACATTGTAACTTTAACAAAATTCAGTGGAAATAAAATTGAAACAAAACAAGTAACATGTATAAAATATTTTAACTTAAAGAGTAGGGTGTCCACCAACCTTGGATAAAGGTCCCATGATTTATAATTTCATGAAAGTCTGTCTTACCCATGCCAGGGTAAGCCCTCGATAATAATATCAGAATCTGTCTTGATATCTTCGCAAGCCCTTGATCTTTAAGTTTGTTAGCACCTCTGTCTTCCTATCCCTATAAGTTCTCAATCTTTAAAGTAGTTGGAACCTTTGTCTTCCTATCCCCGAAATCCCTCGATTGTACGCAACAACAATTAGAGTCACACAAAGTAATCTAAACAAGATGGTCAAAACCACAAAAAGCATGACAGTCTCTCTCTAAAAATCACTTTAGCAACATGAAATCTCTAGAGTGATAAACATATTGATCTTGTTCAAATGAGACACTATTTATAGGCCCTTCTCTAGTGGTTGGCTACCTCCTCCAATGGTCAAACTTTTCCTTGAATCTCAGAGGGACCTATAGACGTGTCACTCAAACAATGGTTAGTTCAAAATAGATTATACATCATCATTTAATAAAATGTGTAAGGAAAATGAATAATAATAACCAAATTTATCATTTATAGTCTAACAAAATAAACATTCAGTGTCTATAAGATGTGGATATTTGGAATCTATTTTCCAAAGAATTCAGAATCTAAATCCAATAGTTCTTGGAGTCCAAATTTTAATGAATTAGGTATCTATATTATAAAGAATTAGGAGTCTAAATTCTATGAAATTTGGAGTTTGAATTCTGCAGAATTTGTAACATGATTTTTTGAGAATTTAGAGTCTGAAATTTCAAGATTTCAAAACCTAAATTTCAAAAAATTCAGATTTCGAATTTCTGAGAATTCAGAACTGGAATTTTAGAGAATTCAGAATCTGAAAACAGAATACTCTATATCTAAGGTATTATAATATTCCATGTTTTTAGATATGAATTTTTTTTTCCTTATTAATAAAATGAGTTAGACGTCTCCTGAGGTTGCGGGGGTTCTCCCCCTTCGGTGACGGGGGAGGCTTCCGAGCCGGTCTCTCATCGCCCACTGGGAGAGGGAATTCTGACGTCCTTCGAGGGAGTTCCTTCATCTTTCTCACCTTTAACTAACCCTGACCTTCTTCCCCCTTTTCCCCATGTTTCTATTTTCCCTAAAGTAATGGATTTGCTTAATAGATTTCCGAACCTTTCGCTCTCGACCTCTGAGTTGAAAAAGGCTTCAAGTCTTCTAAATCATTCCATGGTTGTGAGGTTCAAGAAGAGGGGTCCTTCTGTGGATTCATTCGATAGATGCATATTTGGGTCTTGGGGATTACAGGATAGAGCTACAGTGTGATTGCTTGACTCCAGACACATTCTGATTCGATTTGAATCAGAGGAGGATCTGGTGAAGGCTTGTTCGAGTGCTCCGCATAGCTGAAATGGATTTCAGTACTACTTCTTCCGATGGTCATACGATTTCCACATGAATTGTGACTCCTCTACAGCTACAATTTGGGTTAGTTTCCTGGAACATCCCGTACCATTTCAAAATCCCATGATTTTTGAGAATGTTAGGAATCCTTATTGGTAGATTGATGTGTTCTAATTCTATAACCAAAGCTCTTTGTCACCAGGTTTATCCCCAGGTTTTTGTGGAAATAGATGTCTCCAAAATTCCTCCCAAGTTCGTGTGGATTACAGTGGAGGAAGAGTTTGGTCATAAGCAATCAGTGGTCTATGAGTCATGGATCAACTTCTGCTCCTTCTGTAAAAAACCGGGGCACCCTGTGGAAGTCTATATATGGGGGAGGAAGGATTTCCATCCTCAAAAGGATGCAAGTTCAGTTGACAATAGCAAGGGATTGGGATGTGGTGAGGGTGTGTCTGGCCAGAATCAATTAGCGGCCCCAATTGGTATTAAGAAGGTGCAAAGTGTGTCAAAGGGGGGAAACCCATTGGTGGCTGAGGTACTCCAATGCTTGCGCAAGGACCTGAAGGTTCCTGTTCATGGTTCTTCGAAGAAGGAGGGCTCCGATGTGATGTTGGGAGGGAGTGTAGGAGGGGCTGTGCTATGTGACAGTGGCATTTTTTTGGATGTTGAGACAGTGATGGTAACAGATGTTGGTTCAAGGACTCCCTTGACTTCTTCTTATACAGAGCCACTACATGCTGGAAGTGGTTCAAGTGAAAGAGGTAGATCTCAGATGATTGGAAGAGAGGTAGAGTTATTAGGTGGCTAGGGACAGGAGCAGGACATAGGGGGTGGTATACCGATTCATCCTAACCCAAAGAGGCAGGTTATAGCTATTAATATGGACAATCACTTTGAAGGGATAGTGATTAAATATCCAGTTTAGGACTTAGATGCAGCTAGGACTGATGAGCAGGGGGCGTCCAACGATGAGTCTATTGAGTTCTCACTAGGTGATACTTCCGATGACCTTCATGATAGAGGGTCGCCCATCCCAAGGAGGGGAAAAATCATTAAGGGGAACGGTTGAAAGAGATATTCATTCTTACCGCTCCTAATAGAAACAAGGTCCGCCAAAAAATCAAAGGACAAGATGATTGAAGGTGACTCCAAAACCTCTGGGGGCTATGCAGAGCCCACAGATCATGGTTATGCAGTCCTCCAGCTGCAGGAGTTAGGTGAGGCCCATGAGAAATCCTTTGAGCTTCTTTTACATTCTTGATGAAGAGATAGTGGAAAGTATTTTGGTGATTAATTCCTCTAATGAAGAATCTAACAAGATTATGGGAAGGTTGGTTAAAGTAGGAACCACTGAAGAGCAGAGTGCATGGATTGACAAGAAATACCTTATATTGATAAGAGGATACAATGTACTCTTCTTGATTAATCCCACCCAAGATCCCACTTACACTTCACTCAAAGCATTTGGAGTTGAATCAATTCTTGGCCTCATATCTCTACAATCCTTCCAAGGTGCCCAAAACTCCCAATAAGACCCTCTCAAGCCTCTCCCAAGCCTTTGGGATCCCACTTCCATGTAAGGGTTTTCTTCCTTTCTCATTTTGTCCAATTTTATTTCATATGTTATGCCCTTTTGTTTTCAATTACAAATGTTGGGGTATGATTTCAAACCTTCCCCATATTACCCTATTTATGTTTGGATAATGGGATACCCCTTCCTCTCTCAATAATTCCTCCCATGTAAACCTATCACCATGCTGAAATTCCGTGAGGGATTTCTCTCTCCTCTTTTACATCCATGTAATTATTTTGTATTATGTATCTAAATTCCATTACGTTTCATGGTAAATGTATCTATATGACCCCATTACTTTATATTTTATGTACATATGATGAAGTACTATTTTCAATCTCATCAATCGTTTTCTTGAATCCTTATGTCACATCATTATGCTACCGAAATTGTACCGTGTTTTCCAAGCCTAGATCATTGTGTAGTGAATACCAACCCCATGTCTCTATCAAGGGTATTATTTTTTTTGAACATATAAATATATAATGGTACTTTAATGTATTTATTCCACATTACTTAATCGTGGAATAAATTATGATGTTGATTGATTCCATGTTATATGATCCATGTGGCACACTTATGCATGAAATGAAATGTTTAAGAAGGGTGCACCCTGATATCACTCCAATGCATTGGGTAAAGTATAGTATCAAGATACATCATGTGCAATGGTTGATGTCTTATGATAATTAGAGTGCAACAAGGTTTCACTTGTGCTTCATGTTCAATGAGGGTTTACTCATGCTCCATGTGCAATGAGCCTTGGTTCACGCAAATTCCATGTTAAGTGTTGTTTCCACATTTCCATGTAATGATTATCATGCTTTATCATGGATTTATGTTCATGTTTATATTGTTCTCCATTGATATTCCTATTGTTTAACATGTATTGTATTTCTCAGGTTATTCTATTTTTTTTCTTTACTAGGCTTTATAGCTCACCCTTTTCTTATGCATGTCCTCGGGTTATCCCATGCAATGCTAAGTATAAGGGAATGTAGTGGTCATGTAAAGGAAGTTTTCAATAAAGATGTTTTATTTGATGTTTTTAGTTGTTATGTAATGATCCTATGCCCCAAAGACACTATACCTATCAATATTCCATGTTGTATTAAGTGAAGAATTTATGTAATAAATCCTGTTTATGTTTTTAATAAAAGCAGGGTTGTTATAGTTTGTATCAGAGGATAAGTTTTGTTATTTTTGGGATTAAGTTTAGAAAATCCTAGTGAAGACTTAGAGAAAAGAAAAAGTATACTAAAAACATACCTAAGTATCAGTGAGTATTTATTTAGTGGTTTATCAAGAAAATACATCCCTACTTGGATACGAGTAGGTAGAGGCAGCTTTAGCACAAATGTATCCTAGGGGTAAAACCTGAAAACACCGCTTTGAGCTTGACTCGAATGGGAACTGGTGCACGAAAATGGGTCTTTCTACACCTTGGGTTATGACACTCCCAGGGGATATGATTTGTTAAATTCACAAGCTTAGTATGAACCCTTATTAAGGGAATAACAAAAATTACCCTAAGAATATATGTTAGAAAGTAGATCGTGGATAACATAGATTGAAGCCTATCGATTCATATGTTAATGAAATAAAAGTTATTTATAAGTAATCAGTTTTTTCCATGGATTACCCTTTATGTGTTACCCATAAAATTCCTTTTATTCCATCTAATGTTCGGTAATAGGAGGACTCGGGCTAACAACTGATGTTAAGATCATTGTGATGATAGTGCTAATGAGATGCCCAGTCCTATAGGAGCAGGAATCATGAAATTTTTCACACATTTCTCTCAGTTAACTCATGATTTGAATAGAATCATGGGTCAAGATGAATTTTCAACCCCAATAAGAAAGAACAATTTGCTATCAAGAGTTTCATGAGACAAAGGCCTCCTACTTTTAATGGGTCGTCTGATCCCTCAATCGCCGAGCAATGGATTAACACCATTGAAAGGATCTTCTCCATCCTTCAATGTTCCAAACAATAGAAGGTTATTATGGATGCTTATTATATGGAAGTTGAATCCAATCAATGGTGGACGTTGATAAAAAATACAAAGCCTGAGGAAGTGATTGAGGCGTTAAAATGGAAAGATTTCTGGAATATTTTTTTCGATAATTGTTTTCTGCTCACCCTCCGATATAAGATGAAAATGGACTTCCTTGCCCTCAAGCAAAAAAGATAACAAATCTATCAGAGCGTTTGAGGAAAACATCACAATTCTTGCACAGTATGCCTATGGCTTTGTCGTTACCCCCAAATTCAAGGTTTACCACTTTTTTGGTGGTTTGAAACCTAACCTACGGAAAGCCTTGGCGATCCGTGACTTCGACAACTATGAGTAAATTGTCTGATGTTCCCTCATGGTCGAAATGGATATTAGATAATCTCATGGGTATCATGGGGATAAGAAGCATAAGGTGGATTTCAATGCTGGAGGTATGATGGATAAATCCTATGGTGCTAAGAAGACCCAGCACCCCACTTGCAAAAGGTGCGGAAAGAATCACCCCATAAATTTCTTGAAGGGGACATGGAAATGCTTTAGGTGTGCAAGAGAAGGGACCTTAGCTGTTAATTGCCGACTAGAAAAACATGCGTCTACAACAAAGGAGAGGAACGCTCCATTAAAAACTCAATGCCTTGTTCATTGCGACAACTACAAATAACCAGGGCATTTTGAAAATTAGTTCCCTAGGAATGGGTTTTTAGAGGAAACCAACATTTATTTCCCAATGTCCACCACACAGAAATTTAGTGCATAATGGATCACGTTAAGGAAAAAAATAGTTATTATTGAAAATTAGTTTAGAATAGGTATAACCAAATCCAGAACTATTTCTTAAAGGTCGAATCTATGAATGCATCTTGTCAAAATTTTCCTTACCTAGGGTAAAATTTGATAGTCATTTCCTTAGAGAAAATATATTTGACTTCAGTTTAATAACCATATTTTTATCCTAAAAACATTACTTTTATCTCTAGAGTTAGTCTCTAAAATATTTTTCATAGAAATTAAATTTTAAAGATCCTTTAAAATTTTATCATTATTAGAATTAACATCCTTATGGTTTTTAGAAATACTTTAAAAATAAAAAGTTTTCTTATTAAGGTCTTTAAAAGACATGATACCTCTTTGGTTAAAATTGATAATCTATAATTTTTCTTATCAAGATTTTTATTGAGTTTATAATTTTCATTCTCAAGAAGTTTTGAAAACCTAGGCACTTCTTCATAAGAAGGTAATGTATTATATTCATGATAAAAAGATTCTTCATCTAAAGACTTATAGAGTTTATCATCAGTATAATTTTAATTCAAAGAAACATTGGTGATGGATTGAACATTATGTACCTTGTGCATTAGAAAATGATTTTCAATGGGTAATCAGGCTAGTAGACCAAGATTATTCAAACCAGAATATTCATACTCGGAGGATTCACCAAAAGAGTCACCACCATTTACACTCTAGGTGTCATTACCGTTAAGAACGTTCTTATATTTTTCCTCTTAATACTTCATTATATTGTTTTTCTTATTCTTAGAACAATCTGGCATGATCTGCCCTGCACATTTTAATTCATAGAAAGTGACTTCCGAGTATTTATTGTCTTTTATTTATTTCATCTTACATCTACACTGGAAGTCTTTCTTTCCCAATATCTTGTTAATCCTTCGGGAAAGATTAGCTAGCTCATTATCATAATTTTCAGGTTCACTAGATTCAGATAAAACTGTTACTTTTTAAGACATAGATCTTGTAAGCCTTTCTGGAGTCTTGGATTTAGTATAAGTAAAAGTTACACTTCCATTTCCATTTTTATTCTTATTCAAATTAATATATCTTTTCATTCTAGTTTCATGTTGAAGTAGAGTTCCAAAAAGCTCATAAAAAGTACTTTGAGATACTTTCTTATTATCATCAATAATTTTTCTCTTGGATTCACACTCATTTGGCATGATATCTATAATATTTTCTACAAGAGCTTCATCGTCAATAATTTTCTCTCCTATAGATTGTAAATTGTTAACAATTCTCATAATCCTTTGTTGTACCTTTCATACTGGTTCTCCATAAGGAAATATAAATACATGATATTCTTCTCTAAGGATAGCTCTTCTAGTCTCAATCTCTTTGGAAGTTACAAAATGAGTATCCTCAAGTTTCTTCCAAATGAAATTTGCGGCTTCACAAGAAGAAATATGACTATATATATTCCTAGTCATTGAACACCAAAGAGTATTGCATACCTTTTAGTTTAATTGATATTTTGTATTTTTTTGATTGGTAAAGGTTTTGACTTCTATTTCAAAAATCATGTAATCTCTAGTAATCATGACAAAGTTGTCTACTCCACTGTTAATAAAAAAGGGCTTCACATGATATATTTAGTATTGGTAATAATTCCCATCAAATATAGTTTGTCTAGTAGGATTTATATTTTCAATCAAACCAACATGCATTCCTGCCACTCAAAATGAAAATATATTTCCACAGATACTTGTCAAAAAAACTTTGTAAACAAAAAAAATTCTTAAGAAATGAAAAATTTAGAACCCTGAAATCATGAGCATGAATTCATATATTTTAATATACGTATTTTAGAGATTCGCCCTGATACCAATTTTATGATTGAAATAAAGATGTAAATTCTCAATTATAAGAGGGGGGTGAATAATATTTTTAAAAACATTCGTTTTTAACCATAATTAAAACTATGTTTAACAAGGTTAAACAAGGTAAATTCATTGGAATTATTTTAGTTCTAGTAAACCAACTTTCTAGGTTCTGGAAGAAAACTTAAAGAAAGTTTACAAGGTTCAAAAAAAATGGTTCCATAAATGAAACTTAAAGAAAGTTTACATGGAAAATATTAAACCTTAAAGCATATAGAATCTTACTTATTAGAGTATACAAAAGTATAAGAAAGTATAAGAGTGTTATACATTATTACTTTATCAAAATGAATTAGAAATAAAATTGAAACCAAAAAAGTAACAAGTATGAAATATTTTAACCCAATGAGTAGAGTAACCAACAACATTGGATAAAGGTCCCTTGATTTATAGTTTCAAGAAACTCTATCTTACCGACACCAGGGTAAGCCCTTGATAATAATATCTGAATTTGTATTTCTATCTCTGTAAGACCTTGATCTTTAAGGTTGTCTGTACCTCTGTCTTTATATCCCTAGAGTCCATGAAATTTAAGGTAGTTGGAATCTCATTCTTCCTATCCCCAGAAGCCCTCGATTGTACATAACAACAATTGGAGTCACACGAATAAATCTGAATAATATGTTCATAACCGCACAAAGAATGAGAGTCTCTCTCTCTATAAATCACTTCTGCAGTATGAAATCTCTAGAGTGGTCAACATATTGAGCTAATTCAAATGAGCTTCTATTTATAGGCACTTCTTCAATAGTTGGCTCCAACCTCCAAGAGTCATTTGTTTCCTTGAATCTCATATGGACCTATACACATTTCACTCAAACAACAGTTAGATAGAAACATATTGTACGACATCTTTTCATAACATGTTTAAGGAAATTTAATAAGATTAAACAAATCTATTTTTTGGAGTCTGACCAAATAGACATTCAGAGCCTATAAGACATGTATATTCAGAATCTATTTTCCAAGGAATTCATAATATGAATTCTATAGTTTCCAGAGTATGAATTTCAATGAATTAGGTATCTTAATTCAAAATAAATTGGAGTCTGAATTCTGAGGAATTTGGAACCTGAATTTCACAGAATTCAGAGTCTGAATTTTAGAGAATTTGAAACCTGAATTTTACAGAATTAAGAGTCTGAATTTCATAGAATTCAGAACCTGTATTTCAGAGAATTTGGATTCTGTATTTCAGTGAATTTGGAACCTAAATATCAGAGAATATGGAACCCGAAAATAGAATACTCTATATCTAAGGGATTATATGATTTTGAGGATTTATATGTGAAGTTGAATTTTTTTTAGTAATAAAATGAGTTAGATTTAGAGAGAATATAAATTAATGATAAATAACATTAGTAAGGATAAAAATTTACTTATAGAATGGAACTTTTCCTAAGAGAATGGAAATTTTCTTTAGAGAATGGAGATTTTTTTAGAGAATGGATATTTTCCTTATGAGAATAATCCATAGGGAAATTATAATTTTACTAAAAATAAAGTGTTTGTGATTTTCAAAACATAAAGGAATGGAAAATTCATATGGAAACATTATTGACTCAATACACTATCACATCATGGAAATATAGATTCCACTTTATTCTACCTATTCTAGTTCACTATGAGGAGAGTATAATTTTGGTGTTTATTTTACTTACTTTTATTTAGATTAATTATTTCACTTCTCTTACTCCCTATACTAGTTGTGTTTTCCGGATCCTCTTCTATTCTTTAGTGTAGAACTTCATGGATAATGTGAAATATTATGTTTGTGGGAGGGTCTCTTGACTACACTAGTCCTCATATTTAAACTATTCTAGGAGACAAATTTAACATATTAAATATGTAAAAATGTAGATAATTTTTGATTCATTATAATTATAAATAATAAATATTTAGATGATAATTTTAAAAGATACATGATTGCTTCAATTTTAATGTATCTTAAATTTGTTTATGATATTGTTGTATTAATTATTTAAATTATTGGCCATTTTTATTTATCAGTATATTCATTTTTATTCATTTCACGACCTGATTAACCCATTATTATCCTCGTTTCTGAGAGGTATTCTGATACATTCATCATATTCTTTATTATAACGACTTTCTTAAGAGATTCTTTGGATATTCATGACTACTATAACTTGTTATTTTTTCTCTTCAAAACACAAAGATCTTCAATCAAATTTAAATTTTTGGGGCCATTTGATTATTTTTAAGCCCCATTGATTATGAGGCCTACCATATATTAGACCTATATAAAACCTATAGAAACCATGAGTTTCCCTGATAGGGAGAAATATTAGAAGCATATTTATCCTCCTTAACCTAATTTTTTTGATAATTATGCATTATTATTAATTTGATCTTGAAAATGAGAGTTTGAATATTCATGGTGTATTTTCGGTGAGAAACCATTAAATTAACTGTGGGTGAGAGTGCTACTATTTGATTTGGGTAGAAGAGTTCCAAAACAACTATTCATTGTATTCCTAAGTGGTACCTTACTTTAATAAATATAATGATTAAATATTCAAAATAAGATCAAATTCATTAATTACAATTATTGATGTTTTATGAAACCATGTTGGAAAGGTAATATCATGGTTATTTTGACCTATAAGAAATCATGATGGGGACACATTTTCAATGAGATTTATTATTTAATATCATGATTAATTATTTAAGAATTCAGACTCCTTTTTTATGACCATGTGATTGTTTTCACATCCTTACCTACCAACCATTAGCCTCATAAACATCTGAACCTTATTAAAAGACCTCATAATTTATTTGATTGGTTTTCTAAGTGGTTAATGATAATACATGAAAACCTATAGAGAGAGTGGATATACTTATGATTTATAATTACTTTGATTGAATGATCTTGATTGATGATTATGTTATGTTTTGGTGAGGTAAATCTTCATGTGGCATGTATAGTTATAAAAAGTGGTAAAATGAAACTAAAATAGGTTAGACGTCTTTAATTGAATTATACATGAGGCATGATTAGAATATCGTTGAAATTGAAATATATTCTTTTCTTTTTTATATCCTCAACAATGAATATAATATTTATAAGAATAATTAGATGAATTCATCCCTTTTTAGGGTTTATAGCCCATTAATTAGATGTTGAATGTTTTTCATGAGGGAAAGAAAATGATGAAGTGTGTGGGAGTTTGATGTTCCTTACTTGTATATACCTCTTATATATTATATTGAGTTCATAAACATGTTTTCACTGGAAACATGATATTTTATTAATCCAAGGATTTGTTTTTGAGTTTATAATGATTTTTTAGATGTTCATAGTGAAATCTTAAAATCAGGAGTGAAAAGGAAAAATATATATATATATATATATACTCAGCATATAATTTATAAACACATATCGTATACTATTTCACAAACTTGGTTTTGTTAGACCGAGTACATGTCCATGTATCTAAACAGAGACACCACACTATATAATCACTATTTTCATTCAATGTTCGCCGTTATAGATGTGGTTAGTGGATGATAGATCTTATACACACCATGTATGTTGTCACCACATGCCATGTACCCTCACCTACGAACATATGATGCATCAAATTCAATGGGTGACACAAATGATCTCTTTTTGGAGGAAGAAAATTCAAATTCTAGTTAACTTGAGTATACAGTGGGTACTTTTTGGTAAACACCGTGTAGTATATTTTCTATTAAATATATAGGAAGGTCTTTAAGAATGTGTATGGACATATAAGGGGGAGGTGTTTCCACTTTGCTGATTGATATCCCCAAATTCCAAATTTTAGTTTTCTTTATGTTTTATTTTGTTCTATTTTAGTTTATTTCCCCTTCCACTAGTCCCCTCATATCTATCGTAGGGGTTGAGTTTCTAGTCAAGCTATTAACTGTGACCAAAGTCATAATAGGTTAGGTTTCATGTGTTGGGGTTGTAATAAATATTATAAGTTTTTTGTAGTTCCAATTCTTATTTCCTTCTTTCATTACGTTTTTATAGTCTTACAATTCCGTTAATGAACAAAACTCCACAATCTATGTGGGTGTCATATCAGACTAATAATGACACCAATGGTGAAAAGTAGTGGAATAGTAATGGGTGAAACAATGACTATTGGGTGACCTTGTTTCCAATATTTTAGGGGTAAATAACTTAATTGTGTTTTAAGTGACTAGTCACCAGACTAAGGGGTTTACCTTTTATACACATAATTATATGTTATCAGACCAATAAAAGAAATTTTAATTTAACACCCATTGTAAAAGAACACATTAATGTCTTTAATTATAATGAATTATTATTACAGTAAACCTTAATTGAGTTACATCCATGACACATTTGTCTTCTAATTTCTCTATAACTTATTTTGTTTTAATTGAATTCTCACAAATATGTTCACTTTTTCATCCCATTGCATTCAATAAATTTTTTCCTGCATAATTAACTAAGACTTTCTCACTTGAACATATCAATGCTTCTCTATTTTCTCTATGTGATCGACCCTGACTATTTCTATCTATATAGTTTGTTTCATTTTAAGGGAAATAATTTTAAATTTTACATGCTGTATAACAATAGAATTAAATATTTATATTGGAACTTGATGAAGTGGGATAGATTAAAAGTGATTATAGATTTGGTAGAAGAGGATTAAGGATAGAAGTAACATTTTACTGTATTTTATTATTATTATTATTTTTATTCATGATCAGCCTCATGAACTATCTCTTGCAATATGTCAGTATGATTATGAGTCTATATGATTGAATGCTTCTACATGTCCTTTTTTTATAAAATTGATATGGGTTATTTTTTTCTTAATTTGGTAATTATTAATTTGGATGATGTTCAGTAATTTTAAATTTTTTATTATAATGATATGAGGGTATAGTCTCCCCATGACCACTCTTAAGACTCTCACTACTAGTCCACAACCTCTGGCATACATGGAGGCACACAAGAAGTAATGTAGTGAAAACTAATTATGAAACATTTGAGTGTTTTGGGGTGGTGGTAAAATAAAATTTTGGACCATATATATATATATATATTACATTTTGTAAAAATATTAAAAAAATTACATGATATTAGTTAATGAGGGAAATCACATTATTTTTCCAAATTGACTTAATAATTTATCTTGAAGATAATAAAATTCTCCACAAACCCCACTAGATATCTTTATATAATACGCCTTATATAAATATTTCTAGAGAAATAATATTTTTCATTGGAAAAATAAAACTACTGATGGAGATTAGTCTATTAAATAAAATGAAATCAAATATATAATTCTCCAAAAATAACACCTATATCAAAAATTAATCAAATAAATCATCTAGTGGTTGGTTTTTTGAAAAGTATTATTTTTACTTCAAATAAAATTTATAGAATTGAAATTTGATTTATTGTTTATAATGATTAGGAAATGATAGATGAACTAGTATACCTTGGATTGTACCTTCATAAACAATATAACCATTGACATATGCAAATTGATGTGCCAAAAAATAGTTTTGGATTCCACTTTAAAAGTTTTTTTAAGGATTTCATAGATCACCTATGAAGGATTATATTTGAATATTTTTATGAATTTGTTTGGCATTCTAGGTATATAAAACCTATTTATTTCATGTAAAAACAAACTTATCATTACTAGTTCTTCCACTTTTTCACCACATTCAGCAACTTGTAACACATGTTCTATATTTTTTATCATTAAGAGGGAAACTTATTTCAACCTAACTCCCTTGAGATCATATAGAATTGATAATGGATTGATATGAATAATATTATACTCTTTGTTAGAATATCTATATAAAAATTAATTCTGCATCCATAAGTGTAACAACTCGTTGGATTTATAGTACATGAAAAATATTTATTTTAGAAGAAGGAATATTTCATTATATTAATCTTTAATAAGAAATGGGATGTGAAAGGTTAGTATAAAAATGAATTTATATATTAGAATATATTTTATATTTTGGTTTTTTATATTTTATTTTCAATTAGGGATGGTTAATATAAAATTATTATCATTTTTATTTTATTAGGTAAATTTATACTTGTTGTGGTTCTCTTATAATCCAAAAAAATTAAGGAAAAATAAAAAATCCTTCATTGTAATTATTTTTTAGAAAACCACTAAAAATGGTTTAAAAATATCCCCCATGAATTTCAAATCCCACTATCCTTTGAAATCATACAATGATATTTATATCTCAATGTTGCTTTAAAAAATTTATATTGGAAGAAATATAGTAATGAAATATTAATATATATTGGAAAGAAAAAAAATTTCCTTTAAAAAACCATATATATATATTTTCTTGAAATTATATAATATCATTGATATATTTTATAAAGTAATCCTAAATTCTTTTTAAACATAACTCTTTTTAAATATAATGTTGAAATACAATACATATTTATTGTAGTTGTAAAAGTTCATCTTATTATTGTTATTCTTCTATATAGAACATTATTTATCTAATTCAAGTTCTTTGTTGATATTGTGTTATTTTTATACTATGATTTAATTATATTATTAATGTTTTTCATCTAATATACATTATCCAATTGTCTAATATTTTTCTTGAATATTAGTTTATTAACTCAAAATTAAGTCATTGAGTAAAAAATAATTTTATTAGTCTTTGAATATGTGAAGACCCGTAAAATTCAAGGGAAATTTTTTCTTAATTTTCTTTGGAATTTTACAAGAGCGTGGTTTCTGACAGCACCTGATTCCGAGGCCCGGAGTGCCCAGAATCAATTTTCGAAGTTTGGCTCGGGTATGTTCCGTGAAAGAACGATCGAGAATTTCTAACTTTTGAACCGGTGCACGGAATCGAATTCCGAGGGCACCGATGAACTCGCAATGCCGATATTCGCTTAAGGAGACCTTTTCCGAGGTTGAATTTTATGCGGGTTGAGAGTTAGTTTTTGGTAATTTAAAATGAAGTTAAATAAAATGTGGATACACAATTTATTTTTATCCAAGTTGGTTATAACCTCCCAAAGGGAGTTAGGGGTGGGACCCACATCCACTTAACCTCCCTTGAGAGGATTAAGTGTGGTGGGGCCCACACGAACCCTAAAACTTCATCTTCCCTTTAAACTCCCTATAACTCCTCTTTAATTAATCTTGACAACTTGGGTTATTTATTGAGTTGAGTTGTTTTAATTTCAAACTTTTGAAATTCAAGTTGTTTAATTGTGTAAATAAAATAAGCTTTAAGCTTATTTTATTTTGGTTGGTATCCTTTGCCACCTTGAGAGGATTTGGGAAGATCTCTCTATCTTCTTCAACCTTGACGAAGAACACGAAGAACACTTAAGCTCCGACGAAGAACGCCGCTTCTCTTCTTCGTAGCCGGTGTGTTTCCGAATATCGATGACGCCGCATCTTCTATCATCTTCCCGTGTCAACGAAAGGAGACGCCATTTCCTCCTCGGACTTTCTCCGTCAGCTTACGAAGATTCTCCAGCGACGTACCTCTTCGGACGCACCTCGACGTCAATGGAAACGACGTTCGATTTCCGTGACACCCGACCACCGCGACGCTTGTCTTCCGTGGCTGGTTGACGTGCTCCACACATGAAACCGAGGTAGGGGTTTATTTTATTCCTTTGTTCATGATTTATACCCGTGATTATTTCTTCGTGAAATTTGTCCAATTGTTAGCAAATAATACGAGGGGGCCGGACCGCACGAACATGGCCGACCCTCCTCCTTTTACATGTTGATTCTATTGTGGATTGAGACGAGTGTGGCGCGGTGACGTCGTACCGCACGGGATCATACATCAAGAAATGCGCGGAGCCGTCACGCCGCGTCATAAAATAATGCAAGGACGCGACGCCGTCGCGCCGCGTCGAAGAAAGTCGGAGACACCGCGGCCGGAGCGGGGCCGCGGCGGAAGGGCGCGACGCCATCGCGCCGTGCCGGACAACGAAGTCCGTGGCAGGTTCTGAGCCGCGGCGGAACGAGATGACCGACGGCCAGCCGGGCCACCGGTGTCGGAAGCCGGAAGGGGACCGGCCTTTGCCGGTCCCGTTGAGGAAGAACCGGCTGGCCAAGTCGGGCCGGCCGGAAGGGAGACAAACCGGGGGGAATTAATACCCCCCATCCAGCCAAAACGGCCCCCCATAATGGGGGGGGGGGGGTTCACAAAGGGGGGAAGGCGACCCCCCACCCCCCGTTTCCAATCAGCTCGGGCTTCGGCCGAGCTGGCAGCGCGCCCAGCGCGCTGCCTTGCGCCAAAACGGTGCGCCCGGCCGGGCCGCGCCGGGCCGGGCCGGGAGGGGACGGGCCGTTCCGGGCTTGGTCGGCCCGGTTCGGGCCAACTGGGGGGTCTCGGGCCGGGACGGCCCGGACCCGAAACCCCCGTTACCGAGCGGTTTGGATTAAAATGCCCATAACTCGGGCTACAGACTTCCAAACGATGCACCGTCAGAGGCGATACGATCCTTGGATCGAGAAGGTCGTTTCAGTATATCACACTCAAGTTTTCAGATTACTTTGAGTTCATCCGGGTTGGTTCGTACATGAAACCATCTGGGCCCTCAGAGCGGAAACTCGCATATCTTGAGCTACAGACGTCCGATTGACGTGCCGTTGACTTTGTTGAGTTCCTCTTAGTGAGACGGATCTTTTGGCATACTCCGACCTAGGTTTGGATGCAGGTGGGGTATGGTTGGGTTGGTTTTAACTTAAAAACCAACCGGGCCCCTGGAAAGAAAAAGCCAATAACTCTCAGACCGGGCGTCCGATTGACGCGCCGTCTGTTGCGTTGAGTTCCTGTTGACGATACGGAACTTTTGGATACATCAACTCTGGAATTTGTGATAGTTGATGTATCAGCCTCTTGGATCGTGGAGCGAACCCTCCCGAACGAGCTTGCTGTGTGTGAAAACCCTAGAGCTGGCTGTGACTGCTTCTGTGACTGCGATGACGACTATGCAGAGATCCTCAGTGGATTCGACGACGACGACTATAGCACTCAGCGATCCTGTGTGGAACAGTGCTACCGATCCTGTGTGGGTCCGATCCTGTGTGGGTCTGCGCTCAGCGGTCCTGTGTGAACCAACGCCTACAGATCCTGTGTGGGTCCGATCCTGTGTGGGTCTTTGCGGGGGTTAGTACCTATCGATCTTTTGTGGGTCCGACGACTTAGATGGATCAGTGATCATCTCTATCATCTACTAAAGAAGTATACCTGTGTGAGCTGAATCATGTTTGCTTTCCTGTGTGGATTTTGTTGTGCTATCCTGTGTGGATTACGTTTTGCTTTCCTGTGTGGAATACGTATACTTTCCTGTGTGGACTGAGTTGTACTTGGGCTCAGAGGTTGGAGCGTATTGGAATTGATGACTTAGGTATATGTTTGGGAATATACCTAAGCAGTGTCGGTTGTTACTTCGTGATTGTATCGTTCTTTTGTGGTTTATCCTTTGTGGATTTTGGGAGACCTTCAGGGGTCTCTTGGTCCCTACAGAGTAGCTTATACTCACCCCTGCACGGGCTATTCCCGCACTACGTTGTGTTGGTTGCAGACGACGGACAACGTTGATCGTGGTTGAGGCTTGCAGAGCAGGACGGTACCTGGAGGTGGACCACTGGGCGGGATGTGCTCGGAGCGGACGGTGGGACCCGAGGAGCAGTGGAGCTATCTGTACCCAACCTTCAGGTGGGATTTCCAATGGACAGCTCGGTGTAGCGGCTTTTACTTTACAGTTGTTGTTTTCCCTTTCGAGTTGTACTTTACTTTCAGTTTGGGTTTGTATACTGGCCCATTTACTTTTCCGCACTTCAGTTGTACTCTGTTTTTACTAAGTGTTTACATTTCCGCTTGTTTACTCTATGGTGCTTGTTTACTTTACAATGGAAATGCCTTCCCTTTTTACCGGGATTTACGCCTTGGTTCTAGTCGCCAGCCCCTGGCCTATGGAAGGCGGGCTTGGGGTAGTCACGGCACGGGCCCCGAGGACGGGTCGTGACAAATTGGTATCAGAGGAGTTCGGTTCTACCGCGAACTCTGATCTTTTCTATGTAAAGCAATAATGTTTAGCATATTGAGTGTGGTTATCAGTCCAGGGAGTCCAGTGTTGGTGCGGCAGCCGACGTATCCGTACACCAGGACCCTGACTTCTGATTTCTGACTTAATGCATGAAAACATTGATTGCGTGTGTGTTTCAAAGTTTTCTTTGTGAT
This sequence comes from Viscum album, assembly GCA_963277665.1. Classification (NCBI taxonomy): domain Eukaryota; kingdom Viridiplantae; phylum Streptophyta; class Magnoliopsida; order Santalales; family Viscaceae; genus Viscum; species Viscum album. The sequence goes on along the minus strand of OY728125.1, from coordinate 768,298,495 downwards.
TACTTTATATCAGCTCACCAGGTATACTGTTCTGACCGTGGCACACCTGTTTCCTTTTCAGGATATCCCCACGACAGCAGCCAGCTAGGGTTCTGAGATTCGAGTGTGACGACAGCCCACCGAGCGACGAGGCCTCGGTGCAGGGCCCTTTGTCTGCTGTGGCACCGTCGGTAGCTTTACCCGCCGAGCCCCTGATACTTCCAGCACCAGCCGCTGACGATGCACGTCGCCTCAGCGCACTGCATGAGTTTCAGCGCCAGCGACCACCCAGGTTCCGTTGGGAGATGGACCCCCAGGCAGCTGAGGACTGGCTGGAGGCAGTGGTACGAGTTTTTAGGCTAGTGAGGACACCTGCAGACCTCATGGTGATCCTCGCTGCGAGCCTACTGCACGCAGAAGTAGGACGATGGTGGAGCTTGATGCTCCAGGTGCATGATGAGGCATCTCTACTATGGACAGACATTGAGAGCCTCTTCCTCTTGGAGTTCATCCCAGCCACCCTCCGTGCGGTGTGCATTCAGGAGCTTCTTCAGCTGCGGCAGGGCAGCATGACGGTCGCTCAGCACTCGGCGAGATTTACCGATCTCTCGCGCTACTCGACCGACATGGTACGAGACCCATTCTTCCGGGCCCGGACCTTTGAGGAGGGTTTGAGACATGATATCAGGGCATCGCTTATCTCCCTCAGCATTCCGACTCATACAGGAGTACAGGAGCATGCCCTTTTGATCGAGATCTTCCTTGCTGAGTCTACACCAGCGCCACGACCCACCACAGGGCGGCACGTGGCAGAGTCATTTGCAGCAGGTAGTCGACGGATGACTCAGGGGTCCAGGCAGACCAGACCCTCAGGAAGACGACCTCAAGACACTGGCTCAGCAGTGCGGGGCACACAGCGGGGATCCAGTCTTTCGAGAGGCAGGCAGTGCTACTCGTGCGGCGGGCAGGGCCACATGGCTCGTGACTGCCCAACCCACCGTGCCGAGGAGCAGCAGACGGTTGAGGGACCACCGAGGCAGAGGCAGAGGGTCGACCGTGGCGGTCTGCAGGGAGGAGGCGGACGAGGCAGGGGAGCTAGCCAAGCAGCAGGTGGTGGGTGACGCTTTGAGGCTCTACCACCACCAGCACCAGGAGGTCCACCCCGACCACAGGGAGCTGGTGGGCAGAGACAGGCACAGCTCCAGGAAGTAGAGGCCTACGACCACGGTGTGCCCGAGATGATTCGAGGTACTATCTGTGTCTATTACACCATTGCTGCAGTACTTATAGACAAAGGAGCGAGTCACTATTTCATAGCCGCTGCCCTTGTTCGGAGCTCGGAGATTCCGACAGAGCCGTTGGCTCGATCCTTACACCTAGAGACTCCTATGGGAGCAGACTCGATGATTACGCACTGGTGCCGGCAGTGTGAGCTTACTCTAGGAGGCGAGAGCTTCGGCTGGGATCTTCTTGTAGCAGCGTCGAGGCCTTATGATGTCATCTTGGGCATGGATTGGTTATCTACGGTCCATGCACAGATTGACTGTTTTAGGCGCAAGGTGCGATGTGTACGCACCGATGGGAGTAGGTTCACCTTCACCGGCGAGAAGGGAGCCTTAGCAGCATAGGATGGACTTCCGCGGAGGAGAGGATAGCCCATCACTCATCAGTTGTCTAGCCTCATCCTTGGAGCAGTTGACGTGCGGAGTCCTGGTTTTCCTACAGTGGTGGATCAGTTTGTGGGCGTTTTTCCCGACGACGTTCCAGGGCTACCTCCCCGTAGAAAGGTAGACTTTTATATTGACTTGTACCCCGGGACAGCCCCGATATCGACCCCAGCATATCGGATGGCCCCCGCCAAGCTTCGAGAGCTACAGGTACAATTGGAGGACTTGCAGGGAAAGGGGTTCATCCGACCCAGTGTTTCACCCTGGGCTTCCCCGATATTGTTTGCTAAGAAGGCGGACGGGAGCTTGCGACTTTGTGTTGACTATCGTCGCCTGAACCAGGTGATCGTGAGGAACAAGAATCCGCTACCGAGGATTGATGACCTCTTTGATTAGGTCAAGGGAGCACGGTGGTTCTCGAAGATAGACCTCAGGTCAGGCTATCATCAGCTCAGAGTTAGAGATGGGGACGTGCAGAAGATGACCTTTAGATGTGGGTATGGCCACTATGAGTTCTTGGTTATGCCTTTTGGTGTGACCAATGCTCCAACAGTGTTCATGGCCCTCATGAACAGGATCTTCCAGCCATACCTCGATCGATTTGTCGTGGTCTTCATCGACGACATTTTGATTTACTCGACGACTAAGGAGGAGCACACCTACCCCTTACGGGTTGTACTAGACACACTCCGAGAGCACCAGCTTTATGGTAAGCTCTCGAAGTTCCAGTTCTGGATACGTGAGGTCCACTTCTTGGGACATGTCATCTCTGAGGCGGGAGTTGCAGTGGATCTTGTGAATATCGAGGCAGTGTTAGCTTGGGAGCCACCCAGGAGCGTGACAGAGGTGCGAAGTTTCTTGGGACTAGCTGGATACTATCGGATATTTGTGCCAGACTTCTCTAGAGTTGCGGCACCACTCTCATCTTTGACGAAGAAGGGGAAACCCTTCGTGTGGTCAGACAGATGTCAGCAGAGCTTCCAGGAGCTGAGAGAGAGATTGACCAGCGCGCCTATATTGAGGTTGCCTGAAGAGGGAGTAGGGTACGTAGTCTACTGCGATGCATCAGGGACCGGACTCAGATGTGTTCTGATGTAGGAGCGGGCAGTGATCACCTATGGATCACGACAGTTGATGCCACATGAGCAGAACTACGCTACCCATGACCTGTAGTTAGCAGTAGTGGTCTTCGTTCTGAAGACATGGCGACACTACCTGATGGGTGAGCGCTTTACAATCTTTTCTGATCATCAGAGTCTCAGGTATATCTTCTCGTAGAAGGACCTGAACCTGAGACATCGGCGATGGCTCGAGTTCCTCCAGGACTATGACTTTGAGATAGTCTATACTCCTGGGAAGGGAAATGTAGTAGCCGATGCCTCAGCAGGAGGATGGGCATTCAGCTACTTGAGGAGGCGATGTAGCAGCTAGACTCTTTGCAGATATCCTTCGTGGATATAGATGGAGCAGCCTTCCTTCAGTCTCTCACAGTCACTCCTCCACTTCTACAGCGAGTCAGGGAGGCACAACGTGGGGATGCTAACTATGAGACGCGGCGTGCACAGATATCCTCAGGACAGGCACCTGATGGTTTCTCCTTTGGAGTAGAGCACAACATCCTTTTCAGAGGACGCACCATGGTACCAGTCTCTTTACAGGAGGAGGTTCTGAGAGAGTTTCACACTTCTCCTTTGGTGGTACATCCTGGAGTGGCGAAGATGTTCCAGGACCTCAGACGACAGCACTGGTGGCCGGGCATGAAGAAGGCTGTGGCAGAGTTCGTTTCTCGATGCCTCACATGCCAGCAGGTGAAGGCTAAGCACCAGGTACCAGCAGGCTTGGTACAGTCCTTGAAGGTTCCGGAGTGGAAGTGGGACGGCATATCTATGGACTTTATGAATGGACTTCCATGCACTTCCAGAGGTCATGACTCCATCTGGGTGATTGTCGACCGACTCACCAAGTCAGCTCACTTCTTACCCATCAGAGAGCAGGGCATAGTGGAGAGATTGGGACGACTTTACGTTCAAGAGATTGTACGGCTTCACGGTGTGCCATCTTCTATCATCTCCGATCGAGATTCTCGCTTTACTTCTCAGCTTTAGAAGGGGTTGCAGGAGGCGTTGGGACGCAACTACGTCTGAGAACAGCCTTTCACCCTCAGACGGATGGTCAGATGGAGAGGCCCATTCAGACTCTTGAGGACATGCTCCGTGCATGTGACCTCGACTTTGGTCGTAGCTGGGAGGACCACCTACCCTTGGTGGAGTTTACGTACAACAACAGCTACCACTCCACCATCGGGATGGCACCGTACGAGGCGTTGTATGACCGAGCTTGTAGATCTCCTTTGTGCTGGACAGACCCTGGGGAGTGAGCACTTGTGGGACTGGAGAAGGTCCAGGCCATGACAGAGAAGGTCCAGGTCATCCAGGAGCGGATGAGGACAGCTCAGAGCTGGAAGAAGTCATATGCTGACAGGAGGCGGAGGCCACTAGAGTTTGAGGATTGCGACCACGTCTTCTTGCGGGTCTCACCTTGTCGTGGTATACGGAGATTTGGCCGGGGCGTAAAGTTATCTCCACGCTTCATCAGACCCTTCCAGGTCCTCAGCAGGATTGGCGAGGTGGCTTATCTCCTGGCTATACCACCTCAGTTGCACCGGGTGCACGACGTCTCCCACGTATCTCAGCTGAGGAGATACGTGCACGACCTGACGCACATCATTTACCATGGGGAGCTTGACGTTGACGATGGGGCGACTTTTACAGAGGTCCCAGTGGAGATCGAGGATCGACGGGAGCGGGTCCTATGTGGACGGTTGATTCCTCTAGTGCGAATGAGATGGCAGCACGGGAATCTTCAGGAGAGCACTTGGGAGCGGGAGGCTCAGATGCGTGCTCAGTACCCTCATTTGTTTCCCTAGTTTTGATGTATCTTTATGGGGACATAAAGCCCTGAGGTGGGAGTAATGTAAATACCTGTAAAATTCAAGGGAAATTTTTTCTTAATTTTCTTTGGAATTTTACAAGAGCGCGGTTTCTGAAGGCACAAGATTTCGAAGCCCGGAGTGCCCGGAATCAACTTCCGAAGTTTGGCTCGGGTACGTTCTGTGAACAAACGATCGGGAATTTCTAACTTTTGAACCGGTGCCTAGAATCGAATTCCAAGGGCACCGATGAACTCGCAGCGCCGATATTCGCTTAAGGAGACCTTTTCCGAGGTTGCGTTTTATGCGGGTTTAGAGTTAGTTTTTGGGAATTTAAAATGAAGTTAAATAAAATGTGGAAACACATTTTATTTTTATCCAAGTTGGTTATAACCTCCCAAAGGGAGTTAGGGGTGGTACCCACACCCACTTAACCTCCCTTGAGAGGATTAAGTGTGGTGGGGCCCACACGAACCCTAACACTTCATCTTCCCTTTAAACTCCCTATAACTCCTCTTTAATTAATCTTGACAACTTGGGTTATTTATTGAGTTGAGTTGTTTTAATTTCAAACCTTTGAAATTCAAGTTGTTTAATTGTGTAAATAAAATAACCTTTAAGCTTATTTTATTTTGGTTGGTATCCTTTGCCACCTTGATAGGATTTGGGAAGTTCTATCCATCTTCTTCAACCTTGACGAAGAACACGAAGAACACTTAAGCTCCGACGAAGAACACCGCTTCTCTTCTTCGTAGCCGGTGTGTTTCTGAAGATCGACGACGCCGCATCTTTGATCTTCTTCCCGTGTCAACGAAAGGAGATGCCGTTTCCTCCTCGGACTTTCTCCGTCAGCTTACAAAGCTTCTCCAGCGACGTACCTCTTCGGACGCACCTCGACGTCAACAGATACGACGTCCGGTTTTCGCGACGCCCGACCTCCGCGACGCTTGTCTTCTGCGGCTTGTTGATGTGCTTCACACTTGAAACCGAGGTAGGGGTTTATTTTATTCCTTTGTTCATGATTTATACCCGTGATTATTTCTTCGTGAAATTTGTCCAATTGTTAGCAAATAACGCGAGGGGGCCGGACCGCACGAACACGGCCGACCCTCATCCTTTTACATGTTGATTCTGTTGTGGATTGCGATGGGTGTGGCACGGTGTCGTCGCACCGCGCAGGATCATACGGCAAGAAACGCGCGGCGCCGTCGCGCCGTGTCATAAAATAATGCAAGGACGCGACGCCGTCGCGCCGCGTCGAAGAAAGTCGGAGACACCGCGACCGGAGCGGGGCCACGACGGAAGGGCGCGATGCCGTCGCGCAGTGCCGGACAACGAAGTCCACGTCCGATTCTGGGCCATGGCGGAACGAGAAGACCGGCAGCCAGCTGGGCCGCCGGTGTCGGAAGCCGGAAGGGGACCGGCCTTTGCCGGTCTCGTTGAGGAAGAACCGGCTGGCCAGGTCGGTCCGGCCGAAAGGGAGACAAACCGGGGGGAATTAATTCCCCCCAGCTAGCCGAAACGGCCCCCATAATGTGGGGGCCGCGGTTTCACAAAGGGGGGCTGATGCCCCCCCACCCTCGTTTCCCATCAGCTCGGCCTTTGGCCGAGCTGGCAGCGCGCCCAGCGCGCTGCCTTGCACCGAACCGGCGCGCCCGACAGGTCCGCCAGGACAGGCCGGGCCGGGCCGGGCCGGGTCAACCCTATCCGGGGCGGGTCGAACCAGTTCGGGCCAACCGGGGGGTCTCGGGCCGGGACGGCCCTGGCCGAAACACCCGTTACCGACCAGTTTAGATTAAAATGCCCATAACTCGTTCTACGGACTTCCAAACGATGCGCCGTCAACAGCGATATGATCCCTGGATTGACACGGTCGTTTTGGTATATTGCACTCAAGGTTTCGGATTACTTTGAGTTCGGACGGGTTGGTTCGTACACGAAACTAACTGGGCCCTCGGAGCGGAAATGCTCATATCTTGAGCTACGGACGTCCGATTGACGTGCCGTCGACTTTGTTGAGTTCCTCTTAGTGAGACAGATCTTTTGGAATACTCCGCATGAGGTTTGGACGCAGGTGGAGTACGGTTGGGTTGGTTTTTCCTTAAAACCAACCGGGCCCCTGGAATGAAAAAGCCAATAACTCTCAGACCGGGCGTCCGATTGACGCGCCGTCTGTTGCGTTGAGTTCCTGTTGACGATACGGAACTTTTGGATACATCAACTCTGGACTTTGTCATAGTTGATGTATCAGCCTCTCGGCTCATGGAGCGGACCCTCCCGAACGAGCTTGCTGTGTGCGGAAACCCTAGAGCTGGCTGCGAATGCTTCTGTGACTGCGACGACGATTGTGCAGAGATCCTCAGTGGATTCGACGACGACGACTACAAAACTCAGCGATCCTGTGTGGATCAATGCTACCGATCCTGTGTGGATCAGTGCTACCGATCCTGTGTGGGTCCGATCCTGTGTGGGTCTTTGCGGGGGTTAGTACCTATCGATCCTTTGTGGGTCTGACGACTTAGATGGATCAGTGATCCTCTCTATCGTCTACTGAAGAAGTATACCTGTGTGAGCTGAATCATGTTTTCTTTCCTGTGTGGATTGTGTTGTGCTATCCTGTGTGGATTACGTATTGCTTTCCTGTGTGGAATACGTATACTTTCCTGTGTGGACTGAGTTGTACTTGGGCTCGGAGGTTGGAGCGTATTGGAATTGATGACTTAGGTATATATATGGGCATATACCTAAGCAGTGTCAGTTGTTACTTCGTGATTGTATCTTTCTTTTATGGTTTATCCTTTGTGGATTTTGGGTGACCTTCGGGGGTCTCTGGGTCCCTACTGAGTAGCTTATACTCACCCCTGCACGGGTTATGCCCGCACTACGTTGTATTGGTTGCAGACGATGGACAACGTTGATCGTGGTTGAGGCTTGCAGAGCAGGACGGTACCTGGAGGTGGACCACTGGGCGGGATGTGCTCAGAGCAGACGGCGGGACCCGAGGAGCAGTGGAGCTATCTGTACCCACCCTTCAAGTGGTATTTCCAGTGGACAACTCGGTGTAGCGGCTTCTACTTTACAGTTGTTGTTTTCCCTTTCGAGTTGTATTTTACTTTCAGTTTGGGTTTGTATACTGGCCCATTTACTTTTCCGCACTTCAGTTGTACTCTATTTTTACTTCGTGTTTACTTTTCTGCTTGTTTACTCTGCGGTGCTTGTTTACTTTACAAAGGCAATGCCTTCCCTTTTTACAGGGATTTACGCCTTGGTGCTAGTCGCCAGCTCTTGGCCTATGGAAGGCGGGCTTGGGGTAGTCACGGCACGGGCCCCGAGGACGGGTCGTGACAGAATATATCATTTGTAAAAGTAAAATGATATTATCTGATCATGATTTATAACTGATTTTAAAAGATTGATAGAAGGTAAAATTTAGTACAAATAAAAATAAACCTTTAATAGTATAGTGAATTAAATAAAACACTCCATGTGAAACACCCCAATATATATTTGATTAAATTATAGAAGATCCATGATTTTAGATCTTGGAGGATATTGTAAAGAGTTAAGATAAAAATAAAAGATTAAAACTATCAATTATATAAATTGTACATGTCATATTGATTTTATAGAGACTTCATAATAAATAAGTACATTTCATCTCATGTTAAATCTTTTGTATTTAGTATATGAAATATATCATTTTAGGAATACTTGAAAAAACCATTATTATTTCATCAATCATTGGAATATCATTCCTTTGAATAATTTGTTTATCAACTTGAGAGATCTAATTTTATTGACTTTGAATGTGTAGACAAGTAAAAAACATCATAGTTATTAAGGAAACAGTTTCCTTTGGTTATAAAGTCTCAACCATACACTAACCATGATTTTTATAAATTATAATCTCCCTTAATACAAATGGGTCATATCTATGTAAAAGATAACATTTATATTATTAGATGGTTTGGATGGATTCTATTTCTGTATATCTTATTAAGCTTCATCATTTTATAGTCAATAAATAGAGCATTTCATAAAAATTACATAAACCTCTTTATCAGTTTCTTAATTTATATATCCTAAGATGAACATATCTTTATCTTTTTAATTATAAACTTGCACCCATAAGGATATGTTTGGATTTAAAACATTCATCATATTTTATGGTAACTTTTATTCGTAGTGAATATAAATTCACTAATGACATTAGTCTCAATGTTTTTTGGTGAAAAGTAATTTTTCTAATATGAGAATTTGGTGATGGTGATCTCTGATACTCTATTGGTTGTGTTTAATGAGTATTTACATACTAGGACACCTTCTTATTTCATATATCTATTAATATTTTTATATAATTTTTTGGGGAAGGTAAAATGGTAAAAATATTAAATGAATTTAATTTATTTATGTATATTATTGGTAATTTTAGTTAATAATGATGCATTCCATGTGCAAAAAAAATTGGCAAGAGGGAAATATATTTCCATAAAAATCAATAGATAAATATGAATAACTAATCAATGTAACCCTGAATATCATATATGGGGTCTTGGAAATTTAATTTCTATATAATTTAAATATTGAATTTCCTTGACATTTGTAAACTGTTTTATCAATTTTTCTATCACTGCTCTTATCGCATTACTTTGGTGGTAAATAATCCAACATAGGATTTTTTTGAACATATCCATACATGATATGTGAATCTCCATGTGACATTCTCAATATAAATTTGTATTTATGCCATTAGACATATCTATTTAAGAATATTACTATATAATTTCTATGTTTTCATTATATTGGAAGAAATATATAAGCCTTTGATGTGATAAATCTATAAACATTAACATATTAATGTAATACTAATGCAAAATCACCATATGGTATGAATAAATATATTATGTAAATCAAATGTAAATATTATATAGGTTCTAGGGAACCAACTCTAAAAAATAATTAGTAAATATGGTTGGATATGATTAATAGTATGTATATATGGGTTTTGAATATGGGTTTATATGTGATTAATTATATATGTAGTAATGATGTTATTTGCATTGCCTAAGCTCAACATCATTTTAGATAAGACATGTATTTTTCATGTATATTGAATGTGTTATTAGAATGAGTTAATAATATACAGACTTTAATTATTAAATGATTTATTCTCTAGGAACATTATATTTTTAAAAAAAATATTTTACACCATTAAATAACATGACCAACTTTTATAAATTTAATAAGTATGTGTTCACTAAGAAGACTAATAGTAGGGTCACCAACTCTCTATCTCTCTTCATGAAATTTTTTTGATGATAGATGTAACAACCCCAACCCAAGTAGCCTAGATTAATTGGAGAATTTATTATATTGTTTTTTGATACAAGTTATCATTACTCAAATGACCGAATAATTTAATAGTATTAAAAAATAGATACTAGAATTTTACATTACCTTCGAAAACTTAAAATAAAACATAGTATTTTATTTTATAACACTATTATTAAATTTATCATATCCCTAAATCTCAATTTTAATATATTTCCAATAATATAAATGAAATAAACATAATAATGGGGTGAGCCTAGATTCTTAGTAATGGTATGCATACAACAGAAACAATCATGAATAAAGAAGTCATAATCAATATGGCATAATCAATATAGAATGTTTATTAATGGAAAACACAATCCATTTAATCAATAATCTCATATATAATATCATTTACAGTAAATAATGAATTATAAAAGAAGTAAATTCATAATACTAGATATCACGATCTTTGAAATCATGTTATATATACTATCAAGACCTTTCTAATAATGTTTAATTAATGGGTTGTTATACACCAAAGACCCACTGAGCACTATCATACAAATATTTCTCATGAGACACTTAAATTTACCATGGAATGTATAATTATAGTACCTAACCAATATTTCATGTCCATTTCATTCCTCATATGTTAAATGATATATTTAAAATATGGACACTATTTATTATCAGGAAATAACCTTATTGAATAAAAAAGATAGATTACATATAATTCTCTTGTCAATCAAATATAATTCAATTTAAAACACTGTATATTTTAAATTTACATGGTTTAGGAAATAATAATATATATAATAAAAATAATATGGATATTTATGGGGAATTTAATGTTAAATGATAAAAATAAAGTTAATGTTTCAAGGGAAATTTTATAACTACAAAAATAATCAAGAATGTGAATGTTAATACTTTCCCTAGTTAAAGATATCATAAAACATCCATAAAATAACAAGGATGGTATAATTACAACATATCGTCGATGGAGTATAATAAAAAATGGGTTTTTGTCTTTGATGAATATAAATACAAAAAAAGACCATTAAAAACATTGTTGAGGAAAATTCCCTTTTCAAATTAAAAATAACTTTTCCAAACAAAAAATTACCAAACTATTAGAATTTTTTTAGTGATAAACATTATAATATTTTAAAGTAATATCCAATAAAATTTCATTCTTTATGTTGGTAAAATTATATTCATGATAAGTATGTTAAAAAAAATATTCCAATAACATTTTTGGAAAAAAATAGAAAAAGATCATTTTTGGGAAAATAACAAGAAGATTAATTTTCTTTAAAATGTAAATCATGGATGAAAACTTATTTAAGAAATAATTTCATAATATAAAAAATATTCATTACGAAATTATTATGAAAATTTTGAAATATAAGAAAAATAATATTTGACTTAAAAGGGTAATAAAGATGTATTGTCTTAAAAAAATTGTACCTATCATTTTATGTTCCAAAGAGAGGAAAATAACACTATATTATTAAATTTTCAAGAATGGAAAGAGAATAATAAAATGAAATTGTTCCATTGTACAATGATCCAATAATTTCATTTAATGTAAATTCAAGAATAAACAGTCCCAACTAAAATGAGATTGAAGCATTAACCCTTAACACTTTAACAAATTTTGAATCATAACCCCAATAAAAGTAATGCAATTAAATTCAATTAATATTAATATATTCAGGAAAAACTTATCAACTGTTAAGTTGATACACATCAAAAAAATAAATAGTTTCATAATACCAAATATACCTCAATGGAGTGGAAATTGAGATAAAATCACTTATAATGACCATACTGTTGAAATGAGGATTAATAAGTGGATTGAATATAGGTATAAAATTTATATACATATAAAATAAGTGTAAATACAACATAATATAATCAAAATTAATTACACACATAATCTTAGATTATCAAATACACTTAAAAAGTAATCCAATACAATGAAAAGAAATTAAGTAATTAAATTTCTTACCAAATTGTAACATTCATGTCAAATCTCCTTGGATGAAATAATTAAAATTGACAGGAAAAATAACGTGAAATATGAATTATGAATGGAATTACATATAAAAAGTTCTCTATTTACACCATATAAAATAAATTTGGTGTATAAATTTAAAATTTGTATCAATGAAGGGAAATTAAGACGAAGTTCCTCACCTTAAACATCCTTTTACATGAAAATTCATTAAAATACATTACAACAGTTTTAAAAATGTTATAAATTTATTATATAAGTATTTATAATTTCATATATGATCACATGATAACATATTATCACCCATTTATTAATAATATTTCATTATTACCATTGTTTTGGGTGTTAACGATTTTGTTTTATCATGCATGTTTTATCACATAAGTTCTAGTTATTATGAATATGATATAGTTAAATCTTATAAAAATGATATTAATGTTATACAATCATATTTTTTCATTGTATACATTTTTTAGAAACATTCCTAACATTTGAACATGGAAAATGAGACACATCTCTTAATGGATATGGTAGACTGTACATATGTACGAGCGACATTATCATTTCATTAATGGGTGAAAGGGTAAAGAAGTGGGTGATAATATTAATTTTCTAGAAGAAAATCAGGTCAAAATTATCAAATTAATTTATTATTACAATCATTATGTCGTTCCATGTGAGTCGGTGATGAGAAACAAATTACATTGGTTCACAATGCTATAGTCCATCATATAGACGAGTGATGAGTTTATTTTCCATTTAATATAGGTATAGATGGATAAATATTATACCATATTCGTAATAACATAAATATTTATGCTATATACTAGTTTTATTATATTTTTACTATAAATATATAATTGAAGGTGGAAAAATAATAATTTAAAAAAAGATAGATATTGATGAAGATGATTACCATCACTTGAAAAACCTCCCTTGGATCTCTTATTTAGTGTTCGAGGGTTGGTATTTTGGGAATACCATCACCTCTATAAAATGGATATATATTATGGAGATATATTTTTTATAGGCTATTTTATTATAATTTCTTGATTGGTGTGAATAACAGAGGGGACATGGTACACTTTTAAAATTGAGGAAGAGTGATATTTTTGAAAATACCCAAAAATATTCAATAATGGGAATAAATATCAATTGATGTTCCTAGAAATTGGTAAATTGTCACGAACTGAATCTGGTCACCGCCAAAACCGGCACCAAACCGAGCCCGTGACATGACCCTAAGGGCGTTCCCTATCCCCACAGGCTGGCACAAGTGCCCCGGTATCATTAATTGAGGTTTGGGAATGATTTACCCGAGTATGAAAGCATAAAACATTAAAAACAATCCATAATATAAATCAGAAATTTTTGAGCCAAACATGACTTATGTAAAAACCAGAACTGAGTACATTGCATTAAAGATAATAAAAGTGGTCCAAATAAAAATAATTATAGCATCAAGATAGCCCCAAGGACTCCACACGACTAGGGGTCATCGCCCCCAAGCTATCTCCACAACTCCGCACCAAGGATGAGAACTAACACCATGAACTGCCATCACCCTTAGCCTTTCCTTTACCTGAATCAAACATAAACAAGTCTACTTACACCCAAGAGGTGTAAGTAGGGTGTGAGCCTAATCCCAGTAGGATACCACCCAATGATTCCAAAGAGTAATAAATACAATGTGAAAAAGAAAGCAGTTTTCAAACGCAAGGAAAAGTTGTGTTAAAATTTCAAGAAATGAAACCTCTAATTGAAAATAGTTTTCAATCCAAAATTTTCAGAATATTAACACATTAAATTAGAAATGTTAGATACTGTAATTTATTTCCAAACACACACTAAGAAATGGGTAAATACTACAAATCCAATGAGCAACAACATTGGGAATACCCCTAGCCACCAGTTTGTCTTGGGCCCTATGTACCTCATACCTCGGTGTAAAGTAACCATAGAAAAATCCTTTCTCTTGCACGAGACACTAGTAGGGATCATACCCATAAACTAGTGGTCCCCAATAATCATCCACATAGTTTAGTTAGCATTGTCGTTATCTAAATGCTAAGTGAAACAAGGACAAAACCCATCCGGTCCACTATCAGTACTAATACAAATCCACCCCACCTAGGTACCCGGGCTTCCCCTTTTGTGCTCAATCAATTTCAGCATGCAACATAAATAAATTTTCATATAAAACACCATTACGGGTCAAAAAAACCAATACAGTAGCTATCACATTTTATACCACTTAAAACACGCAACAAAACACTTAGATTTTTCATAAAACAATTCCTCAAAATCTCGTAGTGTTTCGAACACAAAACTCCTTATAAACCTCACTTGCATACAATGTGCACATATTTAAGTTTCCAAAACATAAAGGGAATCCAACGAAATTTTAGTGAAAACATAAAATCATTTTTAGGGAAACCCCATATGGTTCAAGAAACGACATCATTGCAAAGTCTCCATTTTTACACAACACAACTCTTAGAATTTCATGTGGTTCACAAACACCATTAAAACCAGATTTTTTAGCAACAAACAGAAGGGAAAATAATTAAAAACAGTATTTTTATCTCTATTATAGTTCAATAAAGTCAACTAGTTACTTATAGGGTATCCCCAATTAAACTAATAAAACATTTCTATGAAAAACCCCCAATTTCACATGAAATTGGCCTTTAGGATTCATTTTAAATACAAACACCACTAAAACTATATTTCTCAGAAATAATAAAATTGAATAAGAATGAAAATAATATAAAAATAGTAGCCAATTCACAATGATTTCATACACAATGGAATCACCTACCAAAACCAAAGAAACCCTTGAATCCTTTGTGCGAAAACTCAAACGCACCACCGCCGCACCTCAAGGAAGGTAAACCAGACCTAAAACCGGAATTTCAGACCATTAAACACAAGATAAAACCCTAATTTATAAACCCTACTTCCTGGACATTAGGAACCTCAATGATTATCGAAGAAACCCTAAGTAAATTGGATGTAACCCTAAACAAATTGAAAGAAGAAAGGAGGAGAACAACATACTTAAAATATCTTGTAGAAATCGCCCCCAAAACTACCAGTAGCTGATTTTAAAAATACTCAAACCTTCACAGGAGGTTCAAACAAGGATAGTTATATAATTTAGGAATTTTAATGGGGGAAAAGAGTAAGAATCAAAGGAGTTATGAAGGAAAAAAATTACCTTTATAAATCTTCCTGAAATTTGAGTTCTTCCGAAGTGTTGACCTAAACTGCAATGAAAAAGAGATTAAAAGAGTGTGGGAGGATATTGGACGCACGTCTGGGTTCAAGGGGCATGTTTGGAGCTTGGAATCACCGAAAAACCTTTAAATATGAATAAGTTATTAATTAATGAAAATTTATTTTTAAAACTGGAATTGGGGTTTCGGGCAGGTCCAATCTCTTAAATAAAAACCCATATACACCTTGGTTATGGATTTCCAAAGGCTCCAAATATTAATTGTGGTGTTACTATATCTGGGAAGGACATTTAGGAGTTGTAATGCATGAAAAATATTAAAAAATGAATAAGTTATAAAAGAAAGAAAATTTATTTTTAAATCTGGAATTGGGCTCACGGTTTGGCCCAATTCATGAAAACTAACCTATTCCCCATAAAAACTTTGGAAACCCCCCAAAACAAATCATTAATGGAAATTAAAATAAAAATACATTTAAAATAAGCTATGTATTTGAAAATTCTCCCCACCATGAAAACTTTCCGCCCCGGAAAGTCACAGTAAGGCCAAAGCAACAACCAAACCCAACTGAGAAACCAAGAGGTACTCTCTTGCCTGGTTTCTCCCCCAAAGGCCATAACACCTCCAGTGATCAATGAAGGAAGGAATACTCTCACAAACCTGACTTACACAACATTCCTAAAATAATCAACCACATTCAGGCTTTATCCCAAATGGAAACTCCTTAAACACAATCTGAACAACACTCAATCAATTTTCCTAAATAACCAACAACATCGAACAGGGTTACACTTTCCCTACTATAACTAAACCGTTGGTCACTCTCCAATATCAATGTTTACCAAAGTAAGATGTAGGTAGTTAGATATTTCCAAACGATAATACCTACTTCCCATACAAAACCATGGAAAAATATGAGTTACTCATATGAAGAGACACAAATGGGCTCCCCACCGTAAGAGACAACTTAAATTTTTTTCCCCGAGATAGAATCAAGACACTAATAGGGGAGGCCCAAACAGACTCCCTAGTACAAGGGGTATACATAAATTAGAAATTTACAAAATAATATACATGATACCCACAGTGGGTCTTCCCACCACAAGAACCAACCATATTAACCGACCAGCGTGGGTCGACACGAAATGACCCCAAAATTAAGGAGTTGGAATGGTCGCACGGTTAGTCTCCATAGTTTGGAAAACTGTGCGATAATATGTGGATCCTTAGATCTGCATGGTTATTTTTTTGTTCATGGTTAGAGCTAACCATGTGAAAATCGTGTGCTCAACTTGTCTAGCCAAATTTCCAGCCATTCTCCAAAGACTCAATGGAAACTAAAGGGGGAGGGAATAACATTGTGTGATGACATGGGTACAGGACCCTCCACCTATTTCCACCGAATGGGACAATAGAAGAAATATTATGACACCATAGGTTTAAACTATTATTATCTTTCATACTGAGGATAGGACTTTGTAAAAGTGTTTAAACGACACTGTTGTTTCCCCTGACTACGCGCCAGCTTCTATCCGGGACCTATGGCTGGAGCTCAAAATATTGAAGCATTTTCGGCCACAGAGTTAGGCTATTGAAACCCCTATGTGGAACTTCTTCTTTCGGTGCCACAAACAACTAAACTGCATACCTCGATGGGTTTATCAAGACATAACACACTCCATAACCCACTTTACCAAAACCAGACATTTCATTGAAAAAAGGGATCAGAAGATGCACACACATCGCACCTTGTTTCTTTGGGTGAGAAACAACAAAAGGGAATGACACGTATAAACACCTTCCTCTAAGATAGAGTATTTGATGTTTTTCCCAAGGGAGACATAATCCCAACATAACATAGAACCTTATAGGATTTTCTGACCTTCACCTTTATGGTCAAAAGAGCACACAACATCACAATGCGTCACCGAATATGACCCTTGCGATTGATAGAAACAATACATGGAACAGGACCATATTCAAAGTCCCTAAGAAACAGATAAGTCCAAAAAGTGGAAACAATATCCTATCATGACGGAAATCTCAAAATTGGTGGTTTAATAATAACTCTTTCTTCAAAGAAACTATAAAGAACCCAGAGGCCCTCTTAGACACCATCAAGACACTCATCCATACTAACAACGAAAGAACACTCCCACCTTTGATGAATCAGGAAACTTAAGAAACTAAGGTTTCTTTTAACCTTCCACAATCACTATCCCACTACAAGAGGATCCACCAATCAGAGAAATGAATGGGTGTGGACTCAATAAAAAAATGTTTGATAAAATATTATTTATATTGATCAACTGGAGGATTTTCCAATGGCGAAACAAAATGGGTTGCACTTCAGTTGTTCATTAACCATTAATGGGGGCATACCTTATCCCATGAGAGAACCCAAGGACCCAACCAAGCTGGTCCATTGGTCAAAACATGCCACAAACCAGATCCAAACACATGAACAGAACCACCGTAAAGGCATCCCAATTTTTTTTTCAAAAGAGACCACTAACCGTCCCTACAGCACAGCTTACCGACCAAACACAAACCCAAAACACTGTTCAAACAGAAGGGGTTCTTGAAGTCAAAACATCCCACAACATCAAAATTTTCAAAAACCCATAATACAAACCATACCAAACTATTCATCAAGACATAATGTTTTTATTTAAAACCAATTCTTTGAAAACAAACGGTTTAGCAATAAGAGTATCCACCAATGGTACCCCATGGGCTTGGCACATGCATGTTTTTGTGCCACACCAGGCACCCTCCTCATATCCATCCCAGCACTCTTCCATTCATGCCATCAACCATCCATCATCCCATAAAACCCCATGCATGTGGTTTCTCACGAAAATACCAAAGGTTAAAACAAAAATTCGTTCCACTTTTCAAAACCAAAACAGTCAACCAACACATCCTTTTTCTCAAAACTACTAACAATGAGATCAAAATCCCAATTCAAATCTAACAAACCATTTCATAAGGACACAACCATTTAGAAAAGAATCCATAATTCAATAAAAACACTTTTGAAAACAAACTTCAATATGGTTCCAGCTTTCAAAAGAGGTGTAAGCATACTATTTTCCATTTCAAAACAATTCTAAAAATTCATTTCCACCATTTCATAAATCAAAACATTCCATATTTATTTGAAAATCATTTCACAAAAACTTTACACTTCTTAAAACCAAGTGATTTTAAAACCAAAGTTCCAAGATTTCAAAAATAAAGAACACAAGACAGTGCGAGAGGAAAGTAGTTTCAGTGGGTAACTTGGAAATATGGTTAGTGACCATATTCCAATCACTTCACTGTCACATAGAGTGTTCTAGGGTATATCCCCAGCTCCACATGGCTTGCTAGGCCCTGAGAGCTTACTGAGACCATTAACCCAACTCTCTTTTTATTTCCCCTAATCATCATCAGACCAAGAAAACCAAAAGACATAGATAAATCCATACTTACCATGGTGACTTGAATCCCATCATGAGGTGTGCTGGCCATGCACACTACCCATGACTGAAATTTCAAGTCCCAAAATCCTTTCTCCAGACTATGCTGACTCTTCCCCAAATTACATGACCCAAGGAGCGAACCTCCTCTGATACCATTTTGTCACGAAGCGAATGTGGTCACCGCCAAAACTGGCACCAAACCCAGCCCGTGACATTACCCGAAGGGCATTACCTATCCCCACGGGCTGGCACAAGTTCCCGGGTATCATTAATTTAGGTTTGGGAACGATTTACCTGAGTATGAAAGCATAAAACATTAAAAACAATCCATAATATAAATCTGAAATTTTTGAGCCAAACATGACTTATGTAAAAACCATAACTGATTAAATTGGTTTAAAGATAATACAAGTGGTCCAAATAAAAATAATTATAGCATCAAGACATCCCCAAGGAATCCACATGACTAGGGGTCATCGCCCCCAAGCTATCTCCACAACTTTGCACCAAGGATAGGAACTAACACCATGAACCACCATCACCCTTAGCCTTTCCTTTACCTGAATCAAACATAACCAAGTCTACTTACACCCAAGGGGTGTAAGTAGGGTGTGATACAAATCCCATTAGGATACCACCCAATGATTCCAAAGAGTAAGAAATACAATGTGAAAAAGCAAACAGTTTTCAAATGCAAGGAAAAGTAGTGTTAAAATTTCAAGAAATGAAACCTCTAATTGAAAATAGTTTTCAATCCAAAATTTTCAGAATATTAACAAATTAAAATAGAAATATTAGATACTGTAATTTTCTTCCAAACACACCCTAAGAAATGGTTAAATACTACAAATCCAATGAGCAACATCATTGGGAATACCCCTAGGCACTAGGTTGTCTTGGGCCCTATGTACCTCGTACCTCAGTGTAAAGTAACCATAGAGAAATCCTTTCTCACGCATGAGCCACTAGTAGGGAACATACCCATAAACTAGTGGTCCCAAATAATCATCCACATAGTTTATTTAGAGTTTTCATTATCCAAATTCTATGTGAAATAGGGACAAAACCCATCCGGTCCACTAGCTATACTAGTAGAAATCTTCCCCACCTAGGTACCCGGGCTTCCCCTTTTGTGCTCAATCAATTTCAACTTGAAACATAAATAAATTTTCATATAAAACACCATTACTTGTCAAACACAACCAATACAGTATCTATCACATTTTATACCACTTAAAACATGCAACAAAACACTTAGATTTTTCATAAAACAATTCCTCAAAATCTCGTAGTGTTTCAGACACAAAACTCCTTATAGACCTCACTTGCATAATATGTGCACATATTTAAGTTTCCAAAACATAAAGGGAATCCTTCTAAATTTCAGTGAAAACACAAAATCATTTTTAGGGCAACCCCATATGGTTCAAGAAAAGACTTCATTGCAAAGTCTCCATTTTTACACAACACAACTCTTAGAATTTCATGTGGTTCGCAAACACCATTAAAACCATATTTTTTTAGCAACAAACACAAGGGACAATCATTAAAAACAATATTTTTATCCCTATTATAGTTCAATAAAATCAAATAGTTACTTATAGGGTAGCCCCAATTAAACAAATAAAACATTTCTATGAAAAACCCCCAATTTCACATGAAATTGGCCTTTAGGATTCATTTTAAATACAAACACCACTAAAACCATATTTTTCAGAAATAATAAAATTTAATAAGAATGAAAATACCATAAAAACAGTAGACAATTCACAAAGATTTCATACACAATGGAATCACCTACCAAAACCAAGGAAACCCTTAAATCCTTTGTGCGAAAACTCAAATGCACCACCACCGCACCTCAAGGAAGGTAAACCAGACCGAAAACCGGAATTTCAGACCATGAAACACAAGATAAAACCCTAATTTTTAAACCCTACTTCCTGTACATTAGGAACCTCAATGATAATGGAAGAAATCCTAAGTAAATAGGATGGAACCCTAAACAAATTGAAAGAAGAAAGGATGAGAATAACTTACTTAAAATATCTTGTAGAAATTTCCCCCAAAAATACCAGTAGATGATTTTAAAAATACTCAAACCTTCAAGGGAGGTTCAAAAAAGGATAGGTAGATAATTTAGGAATTTGAATTGGGGAAAAATAGTAATAATCGAAAGAATTATGAAGGAAACAAATTACCATTATAAATCTTCCAGAAATTTGAGTTCTTCATAAGTTTCGACCTAAACCGCAATGCAAATGAGCAGAAAATAGTGTGGGAGGATATTGGACGCACGGCTGGGTTTACCGGGCGTGTTTGGGGCTTGGAATCACCGAAAACCCCTTAAATATGAATATGTTATTAATTAATGAAATTTTATTTTTAAAACTGGAATTGGGCTTTCGGGCAGGCCCAATCCCTTAAATAATAACTCATATACACCTTGGTTATGGATTTCCAAAGGCTAAAAATTTTAATTGTGGTGTTACTATATCAGGGGAGGACGTTTAGGAGTTGTAATGAGTGAAAAATATTAAAAAATGAATATATTATAAAAGAAACAAAATATATTTTTAAATCTGGAATTGGGCTCACGGTTTGGCCCAATTCATCAAAACTCACCTATTCTCCATAAAAACTTTGAAAGCCCCCCAAAACAAATCATTAATGGAAATTAAAATAAAAATACATTTAAAATAAGCTATGTATGTGACATAAATAAAGTATTTTAGGGAACTTGAGGTCAATAAATACCTCCAACACAGAATTGGAAACGTTTCTTAAACATTTTATTCTATTTACCTCCACAGTTACTCACATTTACCATTTTTGTTTTTACCGTGGTAACTAGTTTTTCTAACCTAGATAATTTATCATTTAAGACTAAATTAAAATTATCCTTATTAGATAATTTGTAAACAATGAATAAAAATATTAAATAAAATTTATCAAAAAATAATTCTATGTATGTGTAAAATTAATTTCTATACAAGTACATGTAATGTGAAAAACCTTGATTTGAACTTAACCATGGTAAATAATTTTTTCTGTTTTTACAATTCATTATGACCAAATAATACGTTGACCTTAAAAAATAATATTAATTATAAAAAATAAAATTTAGAATAAATTTCATGAAATTTAATTCATATAAGTGGAAGAGTTTAATTTAAAAATAAATATCCAAGTGCGACAAAAGTACGGTTTTCTAAAGAAAAGTTATCTTATGTATAAAAAGTTTTTAAATAATATTTTGATATAAATTTGATTCAAATGATATTAATTGGATTAAAATAATATAATTGTAAGAATTTTAGATTTATAAAAATGAAAACATAATTGAAAATTTTAAATGATTTAAACTAAGTGACAGTTTTTAATAAAAATCATTATTTATTATAATTAATTGAAAAAAATAATCTTTTCATAAAATTAAAAAAAAGTAACTATAAGATTATTTTTCACATGTTGATTTAAAAATTTAATTTAATTTTTTACAATATCATTTCTAAATTAGAATGAATTTATTATATGATTTTATCACACAATAAAATAAAATAAAAATTATGGAAAAAATTATTTTGAAGCATATAAGTACTTCGCTAAATATTTGGTCCTAATTTACAAAAATATTTACATCATCTAAATTATTTTCACATAATTTTCAATAAGAAGTAATTTCAATTCATAAAAATAATTTTTACATTTAGGATATAATGATAACATTTAAATAGTATATTGTGGTTCATTTAGGCTCATTGTTGCATGTTCTATATGCTATCAAACAGAATGTTCTTAATTTAAAATATTGGGGTTTTACCTTATAACCATGTTAAAAAAAATTCACCCTCAATATTTGAAATTGAGTTAAGAATATCAATGGTTTTCCATATGAAAATACCTTATTAGAAAAACCCACACCATAAAATTTTTATTAAAATTTCATCTTAAAAATGAGAAAGGAAATATTAAAGTCTTCAAAAATAACAAATAAATATGTCTCAAAATGGGATAGAATTAATAAGATGTGAAAATATGGACATAGAAGAAAAAAAATCACACCAAATGAAAAATAGGGGTGATAGAGATCATGGCCAGTAGAAAGATAAAAACCACAAAATGATAAATATTATATTGGATAAAAGGCAATTAATTCATTGAAAATGGTTTTATAGGATTACATTTTTTTCAATATCCATTCCATATATTTGAGTGATTATTTTATTATCAATATAAATAACACCATAAAATATAAAAAATTGATATATTTTTGTTTCATAAGAACAATTTCGTCATTTATATGGACTTAGATCAATTTACACTTCATTTATTATCATCAAAAATTTATACTAAATATGATTTGTTTTCCAAAAGCACTTAAATTAACACTTAACTAATAATATGATCCATAAAAGAGTGAAAATTATTTCTTTAGTCTGAATATTTAACAAAACAAAAATGGTTAGAAAACGTTGTCCATTATAATACACTAATATCTAAACCTCAATAGTAACAAAAAAATTCAACTTAATATTTAACTAATAAATCATTCAAGAAAAAACAATTTCATATTAACTAGAATATCATGTAGTTAGTGGGAGGAACTTCACCCTTTTATTCCTTTCATTTTGGGTTAGAGCCCTATAACCATGCTGGATGTGATTAGTTATCACTTGAAAAATGCATGCTTTCCATTTTACAGAACTATAATAATATAAATCATTCCAAAAAATATGAGAAGCATCATGAAAAATATCATTAATCATAAAATCATTTTTTTAACCACTAAGGTTTTCTATAAAAAAATTTGTTTAATAAATTAAAATAATCATTGTTCAATATTATCACCTTAACACATGTGATCATATTAAACCTAAAGGTTATCAATATATTTAAACATATAAAGATATAATTCTTCCTTAAGGAATACATTATTATTAACCTAAGTGTTACATATACCTCAACCCAATAAAAAACACCCCAAAATGATATTAATCATCTAAAAATTCCATCTTTTAAAACCTCTAAGGGGGTGTCTATGACTTTGATCTTATGATCAAACGTAAAATAAATAAATAATTTTTATACCCAGAACTGTTATGTTAATCTTTATTGAAGACATATATCCTTCCAAAAATTTACACAATAATTAGTTGTTTCATGATCCTTATAACGAAAATATCATGGGTAAAATACTTATACAACATTATTTTTAGTCCAATTATGTTAAATACCAGGGGCTTCATTAGGGAATGACAATTTTAAACAAATACCCCTTTCAGATCTTATTTATTCATTAAAAAACACTCTTCTCTCAATTTTCCATTGAAATGTATGAAAAAAAATTATATAATCCATGAGACATAATAATTTTACTCAGTTCCCCCTCACTGGGATACATCCAAGAAGCATACAACGACGATGTGCTGATGTACCAAATCTAATAAGTATCACTACAAAATTACAAGGTTTGGTCTAGATCGCTACTATGCCTAGGCTCACTTCCTTTACATGGTTTATGTAAAGATCACTACATTCCAAAGGGTCACTCCCTATATCTATTTCTCTATCTCAATGCCAGTGGAAATGATCACCTTATTCCTCTTTATTTTCTCACTACACTTAGAAGGGATTCACCCATAGTTCATGGACATGTAGGTTCCTTACTTATCACTAATTAATACATCCTAAATTTTATATAGATTTTATATTGAAGTCCAACTTTCATAATATTTGTGAATACGACTTTATAACATATTTACTAGGAAATACCTTTTAAATACATTCATGATTCTCACTTTCTTTTCAGTACTCACCTCTTTCAAGAATCCCACTTATCCTTGACTAAGTACCTTACTTTCTCCATGCTCACTACCATCACAATGAACACAACTTTCGTGAATCATACTTAGCCTTATAGAGGTCATCTCTTTCAATTTTCTTTTTATATAAATTGAGAAAATCAACATATTCACAATGCATACATAATTTGGTTTCAGTTTGTTACCTTCATGAACACCCTTCCTTTGAGAACTTTTTTCTCAACAACCACCTTTGCGAACCACCTTTTCCAATCCAAATCTTTACTATCATTTTTAAGTATCTCTACTTTTTTGAAAGGTGTAGAGGCCTATTTATAGGTGTTTCAACCAATTCCCGATGCTTCCCACAAAATCAAAACCATTTCATAATGCTCCATCAGTTGGTTCACCATACTCTATATCTCATGATGTTCAAGGAGAATTTATCATTCATGATGCTTGACATAGTCCCAGAGATCACCGTCATAACCGTAGTAGCTTCACAAAGCCTAATCTTCTTGAAACTCATTCCTTTTCAATATTTTCATAATATACTAAAGGAAATATATCTTTCATGATGCTTTTCATCCTCTAATGTTTAGATCTCAAAAAATTAACAAACACTAGGTAATATTGTCACATTATGTATAAGATATTCTTTTCCAATTCCACAACATCCATTACTTTTTATTGAATATTTGTCAATAATCCTTGTCACAATTATCTCGGTGACTCCACACATGATCAAAGAAAACCTATTTATCAAAAAACATAATCAACCCAACAAATACTACAATGTAAACTTGAGGGAATTTTCACCCACATTTATTCTTAAATCCTAATACAAAAAGAGTTCAATAATTCTTCTTCAATGATTGATATAACATAAACCCTTCCTTAGAATATGAGTTTACCTTTAGAACATTGTATTGAAATAGATGATTTCTAGATTCCCCAAATTTAGGACAATGAACTATAAATGCATACATACAATGAAATTTATTTCCATTCTCTGCACTCTTTCACATTCTATCAGGTGTCTATTTCCTCTTTTCTAACACAAAGGAAATTGATCCTTATTTCTTCTAAGGTCTCTACCACTCAAGAAATTTATGAACTCCAATATCCTCTTATTTACAAGAGTTATTTAACGCTTATTTTGTTAATAAAATATCGTTATTAATGATTTGGAATAATCATGATTTCATTCACTCTATTCAACATCCCTTTTTTATCATAATAACCAAATTTAACAACATATTTAGTGTTAAGATGATTCCTTCACATTCCACCAGTTGAATAAAACCAAAAAAACATAGTGTGAGAAGAATGAATCATTTTAGAAAACCATATGATCATTTATATGATGTTGGAATCATGACACATTATTTTCATTATAGGAAACCATAGGTTTTACATAGGTAATTAATTATTATCTTCCATTTAACTCCTTCACGTGGATAAGGAAAATTTTAATTAAAAAAACAATACCCCCTGAGTGTCAAACCAGGTGTGCACCAAGGACTGTTGTTGTGTACCAGGTGACGATCGAGTTATTTCCCCTCAGTAAAACTATTACCAAGCCACATCCACATTTAATATCTAAATATGTATGTATTTAATTAAAAAACAAATAATATCTTATTTATCAAAACATCACGGTGTTATCCAATAAATATACTTGTCCTCAAATTTAGCCATTTGTATATATCTTGAAATCTATTTTTCCCTAAATCTAGTCCCAAAGATATCTACTAAACTTGATCTGATACCAACTATAAAACCCCAAACATATTATCCTAGAGTCTATGGTTAATTTTTTTACATTGGAAATAGACATAAGAGATCACATCAAAAAGGAATAAATATTTTAGTAGTATTGGAAATATTGATACATACTGGAATTTTACAATATATTTGAAAACCTAAATTAAAAAACATTATTTTGTTTGAGAACACCCATATTACCTTTATCATATCCCTATATATTAAACATAATACATTTATTAGAATTACAGGGAATGAAAACATAATAAATGGTTGATCGGCAATTCCTAGTAAGTTTATGTGTAAGATATAAGATATCATGATTAAATAAGGCATAATATATAAGGCATAATAAATATGAAATTGTATATAACAAAAAACACATTCAATTTAATTAATAGCATGACCATAATTATGAATCCATTGATTACATCAAGGAAATTATATCATGGAAAATAAATTGTAAATTCTCAAAAAGGTAAATTATTAATTTTGGATTTTATGATCATAGACATCATGATATTTATACAATAAAGACCTTTCACTAAGACAGATTAATTGATGGGTAGGTATACACCAAAATATAATTTAATACTAGATTACATTTTTGTATCTTGAGACTATTCGATGAATTAAGGGGATATATTATTCTTGGCTTCCCCTGTAATTTTAATTTCAAATGAATTAAACATATATTTAATAATCAATTTAACTCATAAAACATATTCCTTATAAAAAATTATCCACATTGAGTAAAGAATATAGATTATCAATAATTCCCTAGTAAATGAAATAACATTAAATGTAAAACACTATATATATATACTATACATATTTTATGAAAAAATCATATCCATGATTTATAGAATATGGATATTTATAGGAAACATAATGCTCAATCATCATGATAAAGGGAATGTTTCAAGGGAATCTTATTGACTAAAAAATTAATCAAGAAAGTGAACATAAAAAACGTTTCCTGGAAAAAATAATCATAAACCACAAAGTGAATGAATAATGATGTTATAATTACCACACATACCCAACAAATTATATGTAAAATATAGGGTTATAATCATTTAAGTATAAAAACACCATAAAATATCATTTAAACATTCTTGAGAAAAATTAGCTTTTCAATTTGAAAATAACTTTTCAAAATTAATATATTCCATAATATTAGGAAAAAAATTTCTTTGAAATAATAATTGTAAAATTGTAAAGAAAGATTTAAATTAGTGAGTGGTCATGATGGAGGGAAAATTATGTTAATACCACGTTCCTTAAAACCGACATCCCTTTCACATTTTTTTTGAAAAGTCAAAAAGTACTTTGTTCATAAAATAAAAAGAGTAATCTTTTAATTTTTTGTAATTTAAAAATGGTTATGAATTTCTATAATAAATCATTATATAATATTCAAAATATTCTTTAAATTTTTTTAATTAAAATATAGATATAAATGAAAAATAATTATCGACCGAATAGAAAATAAAGCAGAATTTTAATAAAAAAATTTTATAAAAAGTTTTCATTAAAAAATAGAGAAAAATTTATGTATTAATTATAAATTTCATGAATAAAAATATGATAATAAAAATAACAGGTATTATTATATATTTATCAACTAATTCCGTTCAATATAAATTCATGCATAAAATTTCCCGATTAAAATAAGATCGAGTCCAAAACCATTACTTCCTTGGTAACATTTAAATATTAACACCCATAAAAGAAATAAAACTAAATACCAAGAGGATTAATTGATTAATGAGATAAAATATCAAAGGGTAAGTATTTACACCACATAAAAAAAGTCACACAATACCATATATGTCTCTATAGAGTGGAAATTGAGATGAAGTATCTTACCGTGATCATACCATTGAAGAGATGATTAAGAAATGAATTAATTATGTGTCTAAAATATAAATAAACATTAATCAAGGGGGATTTAGTAATAAAAAATTAAAAATACAATACACACATAATCTTATAATATATTGTTTAATGAATAATAATATAACCCAATGAAAATATATTGAGTTATAACATTCCTTACCACATAATAACTTTAATGCCAAATTACATTGGATGGTATAATTTAAATTGAAACTTAAAATATGGTTACTTATGAAGGATTCATGATATTACTTATTAAATTGGATATATATAAACCATATATAAGAAATTTGGTGGAAAATATTAATATACCAAATAATTAAGGGAAATTGATATGAAGTTCCATACCTGACTCTATGCCTTATTATTCCCATTAATTGAATGTGATATAAACTCGTGTATAATTGGTTTAAACATGCTAAATTATACCAAAGCCATATAAATATTTATAACACCATATAGGGTATATTTATAAAATTTTATCACTTATTCATTAATATTATTTCATTATTAACATTGTTTCAAGCATTAACTGTTTGGTTTTCTAATTCTTATTTTATAATGGATGTTCTAGTTACTATTCATATGATATAGTTATGACATATAAATATATTTACTGATATTAATGTTATAAATACAATATTTTTTCATGGGATATATTTTTTTAGAATCATCCTTGAAATTTAATATTGGAAAATGAATCACATTGCATAATGGAAAAATATTATCCCATAAAAATAATATAATATTAGTTTGGGTTAAATACTAGTTTTGAAATATTTTAATTTTTAAGACATAATTGAAGGAGGTAAATAAATATGTTAGAGGAATGATCTTGGTGACAATGATTTCCTTTTCTTCAAAAAACCTCCTTTTGATCTCTTATTAAGACCATAGGTTTGGTATTTTGGGAAGCAAAAAACATCTATAAATTATATAAGTATGCTGGGTATATATTGTTTCATGGTTTGTTTGATATAAAATGATTTACATTTGAGAATAAGTGGGTGGAGGTGTTCCCTTTTATAATTTATGAGGAGTGAAATTATTGAAATTGCCCAAAACTATTCGACAATAAGAAGTCACTCACAACCCAAGTGCCAGAAATATGATAAATAAAAGTGTGGAGGGAATTTAAGGTATTTAAACACCTAAAGAAAAAATAAGAAACATTTTTTAAAAATGTTATTCCATATAACTCAGAGTATACACATTTTTATTATAATATTATTGAACAAGATAAATTATTTTTTAACCCTGTTAATTTATCTGTTATGAATAAAATAAAATGATAAATATTACATAATTTGTAAAAAAATATAAATAAATCTTAAATATAATTTATTAAATAAAAATTATATATTTGAGGAGAATTAATTTTATGACACTAGTATTTAACGCACAGAACCTAGTGTTAACCATAACTTCTGTAATTAATTTCTACAACTTTTACTATTCATGATGAAAAAAATAGTTAAACATATTAAATAATATTAGTTATTATGATTCAAAAAATTTAATCCATTTTAAAAAAATTAAATTCACATAGCTGGAATAATTTAATTAAAAATTAAACCCATAAGGGCATTAAAAACGTATAGGGATTTAATGACCAATTTTTAAAACATAGATAGGCACAAATATTTACAGTTTAAGGTAATATCACAAATTCAATTACTAATATGAGAAAAATATATTACTTTATCTAGTATAATAATTAGTCTTGTATGGAATATTTATCCATAATATTCCTATAATTTTTGATCACCTTCGTGGATATAAATAATAGATTCTACCCTTGGATAAAATCCAGGAAAGCAACAATAATCACTCATTGAGTGACCAAAAAATAAATCTAATTTGGAAGAGTTCTTTTCTCATGAATTTTATATGGAGTGAGCTCACAGAGAAGAAACAAGAGGACATAAATTATACCAACTCTAGATAACTATATCATGGGGAAATTTTGTTTTTTGTATATTAGTAATAATACATGAGAATATATTTAAACAATGGAATTGATACAAAGTCTATAACTAGAAATGTTCTATAAAACTAGAAGAGGTTATGCAATAATAAAGAATAAATTATATTTAAAAAAAACTCTGATAAATATGGAAGCATATGTAAATTATTATCATAAAATGAAGAATGATTCTTCTTCTCAAAGTTTATGTAAACCTTATACCAAGAGTAAAAATATTCTCACCAATGGATAAAAAAATCAATAAGGTAATCATAAAGGACCAATAATATAATTCCATATATCTTAGCCATATCAATAGATTGGTAGAACAATGTTATGTAAATTGACTTTAACAAAATCCACAAAAAAACATACTCCTAAAACGAACCCCATACCTTTGAATAATGTTTCATTATTAAAAGTATTTTTTAAAATATAAATAAAGTATACACATGAAACCTTTTGTTAAATTAGGTTCCCTATATGATCTATGTGCTGAAAAATACATTACGATTCACCAAATGCGTGGTTTGAAACATTATAAAAGAAAAAAATTACATAATGATCCATGAAAAATATTCCATTATTAGACCATCCACCTCCTTTCCTAATTATATACCATTTTATCTTAAACAGTTGGATAACCCAACACATGTATTTTTTAATTTATGTGTATTTTCCTTATTATATTTAAAAAACAATTATTATAAAACCATGAAATGAGTCACATGTAATCCTTTATCAGTTATAATAATAGATTATATATATTTATATTGTATTAAAAATAAAAATAATACATTGGATCAACAAAATAAAAAAATCATCAATTTATATATAAATAGTGAGCTTAAAAATAATAAATATAAGTCATTACATTAAAAAAAATTCAAACCAACAAACAGATTAATCACTGTAAGAACTGGGCACCAGTGACAACACATACCCCTCACTTTTACATGACCATCAGGTCCTGCCCCACCTGGTACCACCAGTTTCCCCGCAGAAACATGGTCCCCACCCTAGGGTCCACCCACATTCCTGAACATTCCATACGACTAACAACTATCCCTATAAGACAATACATGCCTTTTCCTATATTCTTTTTCTTCACTCAAACACAACCTGGGAAACATCCCAAAATTCCACCTATCCTGACCACTACTCCAGACCAAGCATACTGAACTATGGAGTTCTAATTAGGAAGGCACCCGAAAAAGAATGTGCACTTTGTTGACAAGAACCATATCATTTAGTCATTTAACCCTTTATCATTCTAGGGTGTTTCATTCACCCCACTTTAGAGAACAACATCCTCATTGTGGGACCCACATATAATCCTGATAGTGCATCACAATAAATGCTAGGTACTACCTCTGATACCAAATGTTCCAACTGGGCCCCACCGACAGCATAAACACCCTATCTTTACATGGTCATTGGGTCCTAGCCCGCTTGGTACCACCAGTTGCCCCGAAAACATGGGGTCCCCACCATGGGGCCCACCCACATGCTTGAACGGGTCATCTGATTAATGACTGTCCCCATAGGATAACACATGTCCTTTACTATTTTCTTTTTCCTCACTCAAACACACACTAGAAAACTTCCTAGATGGTCACCCATCATGACCACTACTCCAGGCCAAGCATACATAACTATGGAGTTCTAATAAGGCAGGCTCCTGAAAATGATGGTTCACCTTGTCGACATGAGTCATATCATTTAGTCATTTACCCCTTTATCATTCTAGGGTGTTACAGTCACTATTATAACAATTTCATTATATATTAAAATAAATTTATTTGCGTTAATAATAAAACAAAAAATATCTCTACATATATAAATCAAAACAAAAATTTGGGATAATGATTGAAAACAATAACAGAATAGCTTATCAAGTGATCATTTATTCATTATTTTTTTTCAAATAATGAATATTTCCTATACTAGAAAATAAAATTCAAAAACATATAATATTAAATTTAGTTGTTTATATGTATGATAACAAAAATAAAATATAATCTAATATTTAGTCAGTAAAAACATATAAATGATGTACAAAAGTTTGGATAGGTTATTAGGATACATTTAAAATTATAAATAATTTAATAATTTTATTATAATATTAACTAAATTTTCCTGGAAAAATGGAAAAAATGAAACAGTTATACATGATAAAATAATAATTCAATCTATTTTTTAATATTTAATAAACTTCAATTCATGTATATCATTAAAAAGTAAATTTCCCTAAATATGAGTGTAACACTTCTTTTTTTAAAGATGATTCTCGAATTTTTGCTCCATGAAAAGACATATTGTAAACATATAAACCTATATTTTTTAGGGAGATTCATTCCTAGGAGAAAATAATTAGAAAAATGTTTGTGAAAAAATATGATGAAAAATGGATGAATTATAGTTTTGTTTGAAAAAAAATTAAAAATATAAAAATTAATCTTAAAAAACAATAAATTTTAAGGATTAGAAAATAGTCTGAAAACTAAAAAACATCCATTAATAATAAGATGATATAAAATTAAATTTTATTCCTATGGATGAATTACAATGAAAAATTGGAAAAATATGTGCAAATTTAACACCCTAGATGGCACAAATCGTTACAGTTTAAGGTAACATCACAAATTCAATTACTAATATGAGAAAAATATATTACTTTATCCAGTATAATAATTAGGCTTGTATGGAATATTTATCCACAATATTCATATAATTTTTGATCACATTTGTGGATATAAATAATAGATTCTACCCTTGGATAAAATCCATAAAATAAATAATAATCACTCATTGAGTGACCAAAAAATAAATCTAATTTAGAAGAGTTATTTTCTCATGAATTTTATATGCAGTTAGCTCACAGAGAAGAAACCAGAGGACATAAATTAAACCAACTGTAGATAATTATATCATGGAGAAATTTTGGTTTTTGTATATTAGTAATAATACATGAGATTATATTTAAACAATGGAACTGATACAAAGACTATAACTAGAAATTTTGTATAAAACTAAAAGAGGTTATGCAACAATAAAGAATAAATTATATTTAAAAATAAAAAAGAAAACTATGATAAATATTGAAGCATATGTAAATTATTATCATAAAATGAAGAAGTATTCTTCTTCTCAAAGTTTATGTCATCCTTATACCAAGAGTAAAAATATTCTCACCAATGGATTAAAAAATCAATAAGGTAATCACAAAGGGCCAATAATCAAATTCCATATATCTTAGCCATATCAACAGATTGGTTGAACAATGTTATGTAAATTTACTTTAACAAAAGCCACAAAAAACACATACTCCTAAAACGAACCCCATACCATTGAATAATGTTTTATTATTAAAAGTATTTTTTAAAATATAAATGAAGTATACACATGAAATATTTTATTAAATTAGATTCCCTATATGATCTATGTGATGAAAAATACATTACGATTCACCAAATGCATGGTTGGAAACATTATAAAATAAAAAAATTACATAATGATCCATGAAAAATATTCCATTATTAGACCATCCACCTCCTTTCATAACTATAAACCATTTCATCTTAAAAAGTTGGATAACCCAACACATGTATTCTCTAATTTATGTGTATTTGACTTATTATATTTAAAAAACCATTATTATAAAACCATGAAATGAGTCAGATGTAATCCTTTATCAGTTACAATAATAGATTATATATATTTAAATTGTATTAAAAATAAAAATAGTACATTGGATCAACAAAATAAAAAAATCATCAATTTATATATAAATAGCTAGCTTAAAAAAATATAAGTCATTACATTAAAAAAATTCAAACCAATAAACTGATTAATCAATGTAACAACTGGGCACCAGTGACAACACATACCCCTCACTTTTACATGACCATCAGGTCCTGCTGCACCTGGTACCACCAGTTGCCCCACAGACACATGGTCCCCATCCTAGGGTCCACCCACATTCATGAACTTTCCATACGACTAACAACTATCACTATAAGACCATACATGTCTTTTCTTATGTTATTTTTCTTCACTCAAACACAACGTAGAAAACATCCCAAAAGGCCACCTATCACAATAAATTCTAGGTACCACCTATGATACCAAATGTTCCAACTGGGCCCCATCAACAACATAAACACCCTATCTTTACATGGTCATTGGGTCCTAGCCCTCTTGGTACCACCAGTTGCCCTGAAAACATGGGGTCCCCACCATGGCGCCCACCCATATGCTTGAACGGATCATCTGATTAATGGCTGTCCCCACAGGATAACACATGTCCTTTACTATTTTCTTTTTCCTCACTCAAACACACACTAGAAAACTTTCTAAAATGTCACCCATCATGACCACTAATCCAGGACAAGAATACTTAACTATGGAGTTCTAATCAGATATGCTCCTGAAAATGATGGTTCACCTTGTTGACATG
The DNA here is from genome assembly GCA_963277665.1 of Viscum album. Taxonomy (NCBI): domain Eukaryota; kingdom Viridiplantae; phylum Streptophyta; class Magnoliopsida; order Santalales; family Viscaceae; genus Viscum; species Viscum album. The sequence continues at coordinate 768,263,980 of OY728125.1, read as the reverse complement.
AGTCATATCATTTAGTCATTTACCCCTTTATCATTCTAGGGTGTTACAATCACTATTATAAAAATTTCATTATATATTAAAATAAATTTATTTGTGTCAATAATAAAACTAAATATATCTCTACATATATAAATCAAAACAAAAATTTGGGATAATGATTGAAAACAATAATAGAATATATTATCAAGTGATCATTTATTCATTATTTTTTTCAAATATTGAATATTTCCTATACTAGAAAATAAAATTCAAAAACATATAATAATAAATTTACTTGTTTATTTGTATGATAACAGACTTAAAATATAATCTAATATTTAGTGAGTAAAAACATATAAATGAAGTACAAAAATATTGATAGGTTATTTGGATAAAATTAAAATTATAAATAATTTAATAATTTTATTATAATATTAACTAATTTTTCATTGAAAAATGGAAAAAATGAAACATTTATAGATGATAAAATAATAATTCAATCTATGTTTTAATATTTAATAAACATCAATTCATGTATATCATTAAAAAGTAAATTTCCCTAAATATGAGTGTAACACTTCTTTTTTTAAATATGATTCTCGAGTTTTTGCTCCATGAAAAGACATATTGTAAACATATAAACCTATATTTTTTAGGGAGATTCATTCCTAGGAGAAAATAATTAGAAAATATTTTGTGAAAAAATATGATGAAAAATGGATGAATTATAGTTTTGTTTGAAAAACAAAATAAAAATATAAAAATTAATTTTAAAAAACAATAAATTTAGAGGATTAGAAAATAGCCTGAAAACTAAAAAACATCCATTAATAATAAGATAATATAAAATTCAATTTTTTTCCTATGCATGAATTACAATGAAAAATTGTAAAAATAAGTGCAAATTTAACACCCTCATATACCTCCATCATGTGTTTAAAAATCATTTTATGAAAAAATATAACCACTTAGATATAAGAGAAAAAAATACATAATCATTGAATAATTATTCTAATTGCCTCATTTTTTTCTCAACCCAAACACCTTTCAATGAAACCATGAATAAAATTTTAAATACTATTTCTCCATTATTATTTTTCAAGTATTCTTAAATTCACGAATCATAACCTCATTATAATGAAAAATCAGTGGTGTAATTAATTGGGATTTTATCATAGAAGTTAGCATTTACCACCTACCATTTTATATCCACAAACTTGTACATTATTAAATCCATTATAAACACCTCTATAAGAAAATAATATATAAAAACTATATATCTATATTACTAAATATGAAGAATATCCTAAGGAAACCAAATTCTCATTCAAATAATCCATATATTATTAAAATAATATATATATATATTAAAAAATAGTGTATATAACCAATAATTATCCATCATAATTCCTTGAGAGAAAGGGATCACATTGAAAAAACATTTTTGGATTGAGAACTGGTAGACATTCCACTAACCACAATCCTTTACCTAAAATAAAACATATATTTTTTACAATATTAAAAAATAAAAGGTATATGTTCTTAAAAAATAAATTAAAACATTAAAATTATCATTATATTTATATATTATCTTACCAAATATGATATATACCAATAAATTTTGACTCCACTATAATAGTGATCTAAAAAATCGAGTACACCAACATGAATTAGATACTCCCCCGATTTAATATGTCTTGAGTATACAATATTTGTAACATAAAATAAAATTGAAATTTAAAGTGCATCTGGTTAATATTCATCTCAATTTTTTATTCATTAGTGAAAGCAGTATGAAAATTAAGAATAATATATATAACTTATATATTATAATTATTCAGTTTCGGAACCTTCTTCAAGTAAGTCAACGGTTTTGGAATCACTCATTGTGACTACTTGTGGAACAAATCAGATAAATCACTCTTCTTATTTTCATTCACCAATTCATAAAATACCATTACCTCTGTCATAAAAAGTGTGGAAATAATTCTTCCTAAAACAAAAACTAACATTCCTCTTCAAAAAATCCACATTCCATTACAAAACAAACTCTTGAATTATTTATTATCATGGAAATGGGGAATATTAAATCATGTTTCATACCTTGAACATTTTAGACATCCCTTAACATCAGTAAAAAAATTAATTTATATGAATAGAAGTTTCACAAAATATAATAACATCAATATAATCTCTGTTACCCATATTCAAGATGATAAATTTACATTCTTTATACAAATAAGATAATTTAATATTTGGTTTAAAATGAAAAAAATATATTTAATCAATCATCAAATCCTTTCATGGACCTAAAATGATATAATAAATAACAATAAATAATAAATATCCATATCCTTATATAATACTATATTAGAGATCCTAATATTATATTATATACCACTTCTTCTCTTAATTAATATTATTTTCTAATATTTTTAAAATTTACTCACATTAATTTCATTGCAGTAATTAAATAACATTATTTTCCCTTACCTGTAATCTTACAATTCCCTTCTAAATTTCTAATTTTACCTGAACCTATTTTTTTGACACTAAAATACACATTAAGTTAATTGTAAAACGAAATTACATTCCTCATCACTTCATTAAAAATTATAGACATGTCTATTATCATCACAATGTCAGTATTTGGAGATGAGTTGACCAAAAACATTCTCATAGATTATTAAGAATCCAAAAAATAAATTATAAGAATCAAACCATGTAACTCATTTTGAAACTTGATTCCCATTCTATTTAACATGTAACATCACATTACCTTTCATTCTAGTAAGATTTAAACCTTGTTTTGATTTTCTTTTTTCTTTATTTGGGTTGGGTCGAGAAGGAATTGGGAGGACACCTTTAATGGTGAATTTAAAGAATTTCTAGATTCTTGGAATTAAAACCTATTGGTTCTGAAGCCTTATATGGATTTACATTCCATGTAATTTGGTTACATGACATGTAAGTTCTAAAATAATAAAAAAAAAACATTTCTATAAAAAGGTTGTGATTGTTTAGAGATTTTGGTATTTATCAACTATATGATGTGTAATTCGGTTACACATTATGTAAATACCCGATTATTATTTTTAAACATGTAGTTTTATTAATAAATATGATTTATCTTATCTAGACATAATTTATCTCGACCCGAGATCCATTTCCAAGTGATTTTGGAGCCCTTAAACCCTTCCAGATCATTTTGTTCAATAATTGATCATTTTTTGTGTTCACTTTGACTTCCAAGTAAGAATTATCCTTGCCTTTTTGTATCATTCTATTTTACTCCTTAAGATTTGATATATTATCTAGGTATTTATGGATTTAAGCCCCATGTTTTTGAATATCATTTCTAAGATGAGTTCTTAGATATTCGACACCTTCATTCTTGTTGTCAGATTCTATTGTGGAATTTGTGTTTCTATGAGAATGGTAGGTGTTTATGTTATGAGGGAAAATTTTTATTAACACCGAATTTCATGATTTAAATTCATTTGATTAATTTTAATTCAATTTATTGAAATAAATTTAAATTGGTTTATTAATATCCAAACTCCATTAAATTGTGGGATTTGAATGTGGATTGTAATTTCTGACATAAAAGTGTGACCCCCCAATTCCATTGAATTGTGGTGTGTGTTAAAATTGATGGAAATTTGGGAAATTTAAATTATCGAATATAAATTATGATATTGATTTAATAGAGTTGATTTAAATAATTTTATTGAAAAAATTCCTTAAAAAGTTTTTTAATAGAGACCCACTAGTTTTATCCTAGGAAAAGGAATGATTTGATTAAAAACAAATTTTCGTTTTTAAATAGAAATTATCATATTTTAATTGGGGGATTGGATGAATTTTATTTTAAACCGTTTAAAAATAAATTTCCCATCATTGTTTTTATATTAGTGTACATGGAATATCTAGGTTGTTAGTGAGTTATTAGGGACAAAAAATCTAAGATGGGAATTCCATAGCAATAGATTAAAGCTTTACAACTCTAACATAAATTACATGGAACATTTTATACCCAAGTGGGTAGTCAATGAGTACTCTTTGAATAGTTTCTAGGGAAGTGTGTAAACATTTTGTTATCATTATGTAAGTGTGTTAGGATCCCATAAGCTACAACTATCTTACCTCTTGTAAGATAACCTTGTTTTGCTCTTGTTTATATTTAAAATAAATTCCATTATTTTTTAATTTCTTTACACATGACTTATGAATTTATTTAAACTATTTTATATAAAATGTTATTAATCAATTTGTTAATATTTTTGATCATTTTAAATTTAAATCATAATTCCTTTAAATATTCTTTTGAAATTATTAACCCATTTATTTAAAATTGAAAGATATTTACTTAGTTAATTAAATTTTTGAATATATTCTAAAATCCTTAGTGAGACTCTACCAAAATATTAGATCACACCCTACCTATAAGTTCAAGTGTTTTTATATTATCTCCTTTAAAGTTTTTGTAGGGGAAAATAACCACTTAAAGGTGGTTTTAGTTATTGATATTTAGTTTTTGTGAGTTGAGTCCACCATGACTCAAATTTTCTTTCAGTTTTTGGTACTTTTCTACAGTACATTTGGTTTTTTATATCTGTTTGAATTCGGTTACACATATCCCTTTGGAGTTTCTTTTGTATTCATAATTTCTAGTTTATCTTCCTTCCACAATGTTTGAGGTAAATTCATTCTATAACGACCCTGATTTTCTTACATTACTTTTTGCATCAATTTAAGGATAAAAAACATAAAAAAATTTCAAAATGAGGATCTAAAGGTTTAGTGTATTTGAAAAACTTGGACCATACATAAGATTTATAACATAAAACATAAAAATTATGTAATTCTTTCTTATCAACATCTTATTGGCCATTTTATTATACTTAGTAGAAGTAGTCACCTGAGGATATACATAAAAAATGGGGAGCTAAAATCCAAATAAAAGGGTATATAAGAACATTAAATAAATTAACATGGTGTGGGAATAATAATTATCATTATAACATAGTCATAATATCATAATCATGAGAGGAATCATTAAGATAAGACATGAAATGTGGAAATGCTTAAAAATGAAACATCATGTCTTAGTGGTCAACTACCACACATAGTTGTGAACAAAGGTAGCATCATTTTCACATATAATTGTTGTTTAAATCATGATATTAATCACTTTAACCAAATAATTAGGGATATATTTATTTTTGGTCACACCCATCACATTCAAACATTCATATTGCGCTATATAATTCTTGTCTCACCCTTCAGATCATAACATTTACATTATCATGTACGCAACATAGAAAATATGCCATACTTGAACATAAAATAACCCAGGGAAGGAAATGATTTTTACATCATGAAGAATAAAATCATAAAAATTTTGTTCCAAAAATAAATAGGTAATATCATTCTTTACATAGAACCATTAACCTTGAGTGAAGAGTTAAACAATCTTCTAGAATTAAAAAGGGTGTGTTTATTTGGAAGTAGAGTTGTTCTGGAAAACATTAGATTTTACATGAAATCAACCTTAGAACATTTATATCCCAGAAAATTTAATATAATGAATAATAAATTTTTTTTATGGAATAACCATACTAAAAATGGGGTGAAAGAGGGAAGACCCAGAGAAAGAGAGTTGGATTTGAGAAATCCCCATACCCTGTATCCGAAAACTTTATTCACTTTAATGTCTGGTACAATAACATTATATTTATTAATTAACACTTCCATAACCTTTTATACATGAATATGTTTCATTATGGTTTCTTTAAAGTCTTTTATGGGCCTTTGTATGAGTTATAGAGTTTAAATTCATTGTTATAGAGTGTTATTTTTCTATGTTTTATTGAACGGTTCACTTGTACATGTGAATGGATGTTCGTGTAAAACATTGATAAACATACCAAATCGATATTAAATTATATAAATAATCATAAAAAATTTTAAATTATCTTGTAATTAATTATGTTATAAACCACATGGATGAAGTATTAGTAAAAATTTTATGATGATCAATTTAGGTTAATTTGGGCGATTTTTGGATCACAATGAACATATTTTGTTTTATCATTTAATATTATCTATAATTTTTTTATAGAACATAAAAGGGTTAAAAAATAAATATTTAAATCTGTTTTCAAACATTTAATGGTTTTATTTATATCCTTGAATTCGTTGAAAGAAAATAGACTAGCATTGCCAATGATGTAGGTAAATTAACACATCACATGAAACAATTTCATTTTTATAAACAAAGAGATGGGGCATAATGCATAATATTCCATTAACATTATATAATACCATTATATCAATCATAAAAATTTTATCAAGAAATTTGGATACGATAATTTGGGGATAAAAGGAAAAAATAAATGAAATTTGATAGGAATTCAAAAGAAGAGAGAGAGAAATTACCTATTGAATATATATTCGTTGAGAGCCTCTTTAGAGGAGAGTTTTTGGTCCTTTTATGATACCAATGGATGATGTAAGTGTAGGAGGAGATTGAGAAGATACTTTATCATAATTTAGAGTAGGAATAAGTTTGTAAAGGTGTGAGGAAATGAGGTTTTGAGGGGTGGTATTTAGAGTAGTGGGGAGAGGGGTTTTCTCACTATTATATTCATTAATTTATTATTTCCCCACAAGACAAGAAATAGTGGGAATTCATATGACTAAAAATATTAATAAGTTCATGTAATATTTTGATTTGGGTGCTTACATCACTCATGATGGTAGGAATAGTGTATTTTAATTTAATGTATTTATACGGTAAATTAATAAATTTTACTATTAAAAAAAATCAAGTATTTCAGAAAACCTGAAAAATCCACCATAAATTTTTATAATGTGTATAATTAATAAATGAATTAAATTTAATGAAAAAATTTATCTAAAATTTATTAATTTTATTTTTATTTAAAATAATACTTTACTTGAATAAATGCATATTTTTTAGAATTAAAACTAATTTTAAAATGCTTTCAAAAATTACGTATTGTGTTTTAAAATTATCATACAACCAGAAGTCATAAAATTTTTAATTTATAATTTTTTAGGAAAATACATAATATTTTAAATTAATTAATTAATTATAATTAGTTATTTATGACATACAAAAATACCAATACTTTTACTATGGCAATATTATCACTTATAAGTTGCCCAAATTTTATTTATACATTCATGAGAGAGGTTAACATTATTTTAGACTTTATTATTTATAAGGGTCATATTACTATTAATAAGGGTAGGTTACTATTCATAAGGGTAGGTTACTATTCACAAAAAATAATTATTTTCCTACCAGAAACCAAACATCTTATTGATCACAACCATGTATGTTAGATTTTTGAAATTCAAAACATAGAAGTGGAAAATTTATGTTTCAAGGTCAGATAGTAGTTCATTTAAGCATGATGTGGCATTTTGATTCCTAATTTTCTTTGATATGGTTGTGAAATTACTAAAATAATGGAGAAATTGCATTGATAAAATTTTGGGTCATTACATTCTTCCCGCCTTTTAAAATTTAACTCCCGAAATTTCATTTTACATAAATAGGGTGAGGGTACTTCTCCTTCATCCCATCTTCTCGTTCCCATGTTTCTTCTTCGTATTTATTGTTCCTCCACAACAGTTTGATAAGTTGGGTTTCTACTTGCGTAGATCCTTATCTCTCTAGTCTATACTTTTTACTGGATTCTCCTCATAAGAGAGATCATCTTTCAACTGTACCACCTCTGAGTTTAGTACATATGAGGGATCTGGTATATACTTCCTCAAGAGTGATATGTGAAACACATCATGAACTTGGGCCATATTCAGTGGATGTTCAAGCCTATAGGAAAAGACTCCTATGTAGTCTAGGATTTCAAAGGGGCCAATGTACCTTGGGATTAAATTCCCTTTCTTTTCAAACCACATGACTCACTTCTATGGTGACATTCGAAGGAAGACTTTATCTCCAACGTCGAACTCCATTCCCCTTCAATAGTTTTCAGCATAACTCATTTTCCTGCTCTGAGTAGCTTTGATATTTTTTCTAGAGGACTTGAACCTTCTCTATCATCTCTTGCACAAGATCATGTGAAAGTATCTTTCTTTCTCCAACTTTATCCCAACTGGTTAGGGTTCTAAATCACTTTCCTTATAGAGCTTCATATGGATCCATGAGAATACTCGAGTGGAAGCTATTATTGAATGAGAACAAAACCAATGGGAGATTATGACCCTATCCACCTTTAAATTCTAAATATCATGGTTTTCAAATATATTCAAGTGTATGAATAGTCTTTTCAGATTGGCCATCTTTTTGGGGGTGATATTCCACAATAAAATTTAATTCCTTACTCAAAGCATATTAGAGACTCCCCCAGAATTTAGATGTGAACCTTAGATGATGATCAGGGATAATTGAGAGTGAAACACAAAGTAGTCTAACAACTTCCTTCACATATATCATTGGAAGGTTTTCAATTGAGATATCTTCTTGAATAGTGATAAAGTTGGTAGTCTTGTTGAGTCGGTCAAACACAACCCATATCATATTATTTCCCATATACGTCTTTACGAGACCTATGAAAAAGTCCACAGTGACATTATCTCAGTTCCACAAAGTTATATGCAATGGTTTCATCATCCCTTTGTAATTTTTTCACTCTTATTGAACTTGGTGACATATCAATCACCTTGAGTTATAATCAATAATATCCTTCTTTATTTTTTTCCCACTAGAAGTGTTCTCAGATATCACAGTACATATTGGTGCTACCAGGATGGATAAGGAAAGGTGAGTTATGCGAATTATAAAATTTCTCCTTATTTATCCAAGGCGATGATGGCATAAAATGTCGCGTTCCAAACCAAATCACATGATCATCACCGATATAGAACTATGGAAGCTTTACTTACATTACTACATTCACCCTCCTTTGAATCTTCTTATAATCCCCTAATGCTTCCTAAATCTTCTCTTGGATAGATGGTTGAAAAATAATTTGGTAAATATGGGATTTATTCTCTACCATTATGATTTCCAAATCCAACATTTTCATATCCATGAAGATATGTTTTTTCTCAATCCACAACATGGATAGAGTAGTAGGTTTTTTCTGCTTAGAGCTTCAGCTACCTTGTTCACCATGCTAGGTTGATAGAGAATAGATAAATCACAATCCTTTATTAGGTATAACCATCTCCTTTGATGCATGTCGATCTCCTTTTATTGAATATATACTTTAGAATCTTGTGATCGGTGTATAAGTTACACCTCTCACCATATAGGTAGTGCCGCAAGATTTTCAAAGAAAAAACCAAAACTGATAGCTCCATATCATGTATAAGGTAGTTCTAATCACGGATATTCAACTTCCATGAGGAATAGGCAATCACATTATCATTTTAAATGATTACACAACCCAATCAATTCATTTAAGAAGCACTGTATATCGAAAAACATTCTCCACTTTTTGGTAATTGGAGTATAGGTTCTGTGATCAACCTTGTTTTTTTCTCCATGTAGCTTTCCTTCCATTCTACCCTCTTGACATACATTATCCCTTTCTATGCTAACATAGTTAAAAGAAATGACAATCATGAGAAATGTCTCACAAAAAGTCAGTAGTACCCAGCTAATCCAAGAAAACTACAGATTTTTGTGACACTAGAGGGTCTGGTCCAATCCTTAATCTCCTTTGTTTTATAATGGTCCACATAAATTCCCTCACTTGTGATCATAGGTCTTAATAATGTGACTTTATTCATCTCAAAATAAAATGTTCTGAACATGGTGAAAAACTTCTCCTTTCTCTATGTCTGAAACACAAGTGTTGATGTTCTTCATGTCATTCCTTACTCTTGGATTAGATGAGAATATCATCAATAAACACTAAAATAATTTTTCAAGGTAATGTCCAAAGACTCTATTAATCAAATCAATAAAGATTTTAGGGGAAGTCGTAAGTTTGAAGGGAATCACTAGAAACTCATAGTTTCCATAACTTGTGTGGTATATAATCTTTTGAATATATTTCTTCTTCTTCTTCTTTAGGGGATAATATCCCGAATGATGATCCACCTTTGAGAAGTATCGATTTCCTCATAGCTGATTGAACAATTCATCAATTCATGGGAGATGATACATGTTATTTGTGGTGATCTTGTTGAATTCTCGATAATCAATACATAGACACATTGATCTAGTCTTATTCTTCCTAGAGATCACCAGTGAACCCCCAAGGTGTTTCACTAGGGAATATGAACCCTTTGTCCAAATGCTCTTGTAGATGCTTCTTTAACTCCACTAGTTTGATATGAGCCATCCTATAAGAACACATTGAGATAGGAGTAGCTCCAGGTATGAGTTATATGGAGAACTTTACCTAACGATATGGGGGATGTCTGAGTAACTCTTTAGGAAATACATCACCATATTTCCTCTTGATGTGAATTTCAACTAGATGGACACTTTATTTTAACTCAACTATTTGAGAAAGGTATTTCTATTCACCGAGAATCAACCCCCCCTCTGTTGAATAATTTTTCAATGTAGATTCATGATCTTCCTTGAATTTTTAGAGGAGCATGGCATGGTTTGTAATATGAAAATATATTTCCTTTTATCGATTATTGATACAAGCTCTATATAACGAGATCTAATCCATTATCATTATAACATCGAATTCCACCAAGGTAAGTAGAATATTGTTCTCTAGAAGAATCCTCCCAAAAAGGCCAACAGGAGAAGATTCCAACAATTGTGTTTCAAATTATTCACCACTAGGTGTTTTTATAGATATCTCTAATTCAAGGTTTCAGGGCATTGATTCCATATTTATATAAAACATGAAAGATATAAATGAATTCATAGAACCAGAATAAAATAATAATTTTTCCATTCATGGATGAATAGGAAGTGTACCTTTTATGACTTTATTTTATTTCTTTACTTCTACAGTAGTGATGGAATAATTCTTCCCTTGTTCCATTGGCTTTGGTGGCTACATACACTAATTAGCCTTTAGGGATCAAGGTTTTGTGCATTAGGTTGCATAGTTCCCTTTCTCCCTACAGTTGTAGCATTGAACCATGGGTGTTGATCTCCTTTATTATACCACATTCCCCTAGCTTCACATGTATTTTTGATATTCAAGAGCATGGTGGACTTCTCCACCACACTTGAAACATTTCCCCATCCTATTGAGGTTACTTCCAAGATTATTCTTCCTAATTTTTTTGCATGTGGGAAATTTAAATTTCCCCCCACCTTTACCATTAGATCCTCTAGATTGAAACTCCACCATTATTTTCTAATCACTATAGCCTTGGGAAAAATATCCAAACTCCATCTCCACTTTGAGAGAACAACAAATAAACTATTCAGAACTCTCTATGTCTATAATTTCAAGAGCCTTTCAATGGTGTGGTTTTCATCCACTAAATAAGCTATCAATTTTTTTTATCATTCTTGATAAGAAAACCCAAAGTGTACCTTGTAAGACATGTAAAATTCACTATGTAGGTTGTGATAGATTCTCCTTTATTTTTCATCAGCTTTATGAATTCTCTATCCATATTTGTATGAAGAGTTCCTAGTATATACTTGTTAAGAAAAATGATCTTAATGTCTTTCCATTCCATCCCTTCAATTTCTTCAGCTTTCTAGGTGTTTTTAATCAAACACCACCATTGATCAACCTATCCATCTAGATGATAAATGGCCATAATCACCTTCTACATATCAGAACCGTGAATAATAGAAAATATCTTCTCGATGTAGTTGACCCACTATTCTGCAACTAGTGGATTAGAAGATCCACTAAACTTCGGTGGTCATTTCCACATAAAACACTGGATAACCAGTTTCTCCCTCTTAGGTGAAGGAGGACGTTCCACATTATTCAGGTCATTGACCTAAGAAGGATGGTTAATCATCACCATGATGTTTTGGACTCCACCTCGATAAGAATTAGGGAAGTCATTTGATCAATTGTTTCATTAGCCCTCACACGTGTTGTTGGCCTGGTTTCTTCCAGTTCCCCCCATTTTCTAAATATAAATTCTTAGAACAAAACATAAGTCAACAAGGCATTAACAAATAATTTATTCATTTGTGAAATTTAAAATAAAATTATATCTTATGGGATACCTATATTTAGAAAAGATTATTGTGTGAATATTTGTAATTAGTCTCATACTAGACGTTTTATATAGGGATTACTAATCTTAATTCCCAAATTAACCAAACCTTGCCTCTAATACCAACTATAATGACTCTAATTTTATAACATTACTTTTACATAAATTTAAGGATAATCAGCATAAAAAAATTACACAAGGAGGATCCAAAAGTTTAGCATTTTCAGAAAACTAGGACCATACCTAAATTTTAAAACATTAAACATAAACATTTATTTAATTCCTTCTTCTCTTGTTTTTATTGGACCTTGAGTTCTTCTTAGTACAATTAGTCACCTGAGGATATATGTAAAAAAGGAGTGAGCAAGAAGACTAATAAGATGATATATAAAATCATTAAACCATTTAACATGGGGTGAGAATAATCATTATCATTATAACATAGGCATATGATCATAATCATGTGATGAACCATTAAGCGAAGACTTGGAACATGGTAATCCATAAAAATGAAACATCATGTCTTAGTGGTCAACTACCCCACATAGTTGTGAAAAAAGATATCATGATGTTCAAGCATAATTTAACTTTAACTCATTAGATTCATCACTTTACCCAATGAATTTCCGCACTGTATAATTTTGGGTGCACCCATCACATTCAAACATTCATATTGTGCTATATAATTCAGGGAGAACCCGTTACATCATAACATTTACATTATCATGCATGCCACATATTAAATATTTAAAACATAAAAATAAAATAAAACATGGAAATAAATGGGTTTAAAATCATAAATCAAACATTAATAAACATTTGGTTCCCAAAATAAAGTGGGAATATCATTCTTGACATAGAACAATTAACCTTGATTGAAGAGTGAAAGAATATTCTAGAAGTCAAAATGGCGTGTTTATTTTAAAGAAGAGTTCTTTTGAAAAACATTGAATTTTTAATAAAATAATTTATAGAACATGTATATTATATAAAAGGTATGATAATGATTAAAAAATTATTTTAATGGAATAATGATATTGAAAAAGTGGCGAATGTGGGAAGACTTAAAGAAAGAGAGTTAGGTTTGAGAAATCCCCTACCTTGTATCTGAATGATTTATTTACATTAATGTATTTTATAATGACATTATATTTTTTAATTAATACTCCCATAAACTTTTATACATGAATATGGTTCATTTTGGTTTCACTAAGTTCTTTTATAGGCCTTTGTATGATTTATAGAGTATAAATTCATTGTATGGGAGTGTTCTTTTTCTTAGTTTTCATGAACGGTTCACTTGTACACACGAATGAATGTTCATGTGGAACCTGTGTAACGCCCCGACCCCAGCTACCCAGAGTCGGTGCATTACTTCGTAACATTGGCATGATCACAAAAGATCAAGTCTCGAAAGACCGATTAGTTTAGTAGCCTTGGAAACACTAGATACATTCGTAAACGTTACATTACATCATAAAGTAAAAAAAACTACAATAACAAAGTCTCCATAGTCCACACTCATATCCTCTTCTGACTATCCCTGCAGGTCATTCATAAAATACTTCTTCACATCCTGGAAAATATTAAAACATTGAAAGGGGTGAGCTCAGATGCTCAGTAAGGATAACAATATTGCGGAAGCTTTCATAAATAAACATAAACATTTAAGGCAATGTATAAGTATAACAAAAGCCTTTTAAACATGAACATAAACATAGTATGGCAAAAGTAAAATGAGATAATGCCATTCACTTCTTCACATGGATATTCTACTGGTCGAATAATCACATGCAATATCAATAACTACTTTCATAATGTTGGAATGAATAATGCCAGACTATCATAACCACGTAGCCAAGGCCTCGTGCCAAGACCACAAATAAGATTTTGTCAAGGCCTCGTTCCAAGACACTAGTTTGTCTCATGAGACCTGCCGATGCATCGAGGAGCTATAGCGGGCTCCACCCGTCACTTATTAAGTCCAATGCATTCCTCATATGAATAGGTTTAAACATATCATAAACCATAACATAATCGTATCACATAAAACATGCATAAAGGAAACATAACATTTCCACATTTCAATCACAAGATATAAATACAACACATTGATATAATAAAAACGCTTTCAAAACCATTTTCAATACCAAAATAAAAGAAAGTTAAAACTTTGTATTTATTTTTCATTTAAAAAAAATGATGGCTTGTAGAGGAAGCCGAAACTCAAATAATGGTCACGGCGGCGGAGAAGTCGTTGTCACCGCATATGTACGGAAAGAAAAACATTCTCTTTTTGTCGTTTAGTAAAAACGCTTCGTATAAAAAGATTCCTTTTGAATAAACGTAAAAGTCAAAGGGGTTTATACATCGTATAAAAGAAAGTTGTGTATAAAACCAAATATGCCTCAATGAAAGGAGATTGAGACGAAGTCCTTAAAAAATCATTTTTAAAAGAAAATAGATCTATTATGTGTATTCAATGTAGGTACACATAAAGAAAGTAAAAATACAAAATAATACAAAATAATATCATGACATAATTTGAAAGTAGGAGATTAACCCAAAGAATGGAAGTTGGGTTAAGAAATTCCCTTACCTTGTGTCCGACTTGACTCAACCGTTCTTTAACCTCCTGAATAATAAACTAGAGTTAATATCTACCTTATTAAGAACCATTTTCAATTTCATTATCCTTTTTATATCACTTATTACAATGATATGAACATTATGTAATTATTTAAGTTAATAACGGTCGTTTTGTCGATCTTTGGTACTTGCGTCAACAATAAGCTTCTTATAATTACAAGTTGTTTATGTGGTGAAATATCCATTATATCCAGAATTATATTCATGATTTAGATTTCATATATATCTTATATATCCAGTATATAAATTCATTTATAATATTACGTAACATTTAGAGGTAAGAAATGAAATGCACCGTTCATGGAGACGGTAAGCCGTACGTACGCATGAACGCTACTTTCATTTGAATTTCATATTTAATGGAACTAAATCATAATGATATAAATGTATAATATAATTCCAGTATAATATAGTGTATAATACCATTTACTCCATCCTTTATACATCCCACATATGGCATTAACGATTCAAATCACTTTGAGGGGGCGGTAGTCCGCACTTCCTAAAATGAAGATATCGCGTATACCCATAATGGAAGCCATAAAGGTAAGACACAAATGAAAAATAAAGAAGCATAAGTAAAACATAAACACATTATATATCATATATAAATATAGTGACATCTTAATGGCCACCTTTGAAGGTGTTATATGAGTGTTGAACAATCATCGTTTCGTGAGGCAGAAATTCTCCATCCACAGAAACCGTATGTTCTTTAACCATTAGATGTAGGTGTGTGTAAGTGTAGCTCGAATCCTTCTTATAAAAACATCCTAGTATATTGAGGATACTGGTGTTGTTACAAAAGAAATGAATAAAAAGAGTTTAGGGGGTTGGAGAAGAAAAATAAACCAAAACAACATTAGAGAAGACATTACCTCAAAATCAGGTAACTCTTTTTGATTTGAGCCAAAGGCTTCCTTGGGAAGAGTTCTGCCCAAAGTGAGGATTCTAGGAGTAAGAGGGGGAAGTTGGGAGAGTATTTGGGCAGAGTTTGGCCGAGCCAAATGGCTTGAAAGTGTAAATGAGGTGGGAGAGGTGGGGGCCTTTTATAAGTGGAGAGGAGGGGCACTTTTGGAAAGATTGAAATGTTACATTATTTCACAATGCTTTTCAGATTCTAAAGGTCCCACACTTATATAATTAGAGGCTAAGGTGATAAGGTTTCGAAATATCTTCATCCAATAGGCTTTGGACAAGTGTAAGCCTTGGATTTTGCATTATCTTCTCATTTTATTTAAATCGTTAAATAATGAGGTCATCACTGCATCATCATGATGTCATAAATAATTTAATTTATTTAATGTCTAAAAATTATAAAACAAAATACTATGATGTAGGAAATCTTTTTATCTTTCTAATGAATATTTATAATCAAAATTTGGACTTGTGTAACCCCACTTAAAAACTATTTTAGTAAAACAACTCATGTTTGTGTCAATTTAATTTTAACATTAAATAAATATATATTAATGTCATTTTCCAACTAAAGTGGCTCCATGGGGTCCCCAAGTTGACCCATGGGTTGTCTTGGTCGGCCATGACTCATCCAATAGGAATAGGACAAGTGTCAAGCTCATATAATATTATTAAAACATTGTTTTTACCTTAAACTACACTAATTACCTCTAATCACGATTAAGAACTTAAAAGTTACTATTCACCAAAAAATTATTTTAATCTTATTGAACCA
Organism: Viscum album; assembly: GCA_963277665.1. Lineage (NCBI taxonomy): Eukaryota > Viridiplantae > Streptophyta > Magnoliopsida > Santalales > Viscaceae > Viscum > Viscum album. The sequence continues at coordinate 768,247,494 of OY728125.1, read as the reverse complement.
CATTTTACTTCTTAATGACAACCATGTATGTCGGATTTTTGAAAATCAAATCACAGAAGTTGTAATATTTCATTTAAACGAAAAATCAGTTATTTAACTACCACTTAGTGGTTTCACTATTCATCAAAAATTGAAGTTTTTCAGAATAAGGCCAAAATTTCACCCTAAGCTATAATTGATATTACGAATTCAAAAATGATGTCTATTTTACAAAATTCCAAACATATTAGTTGCATTAATTAATTTTATAATTAATTCCCGCTGTCACAACAAATAGCGTGTTTTTAAGAAACAATTTATATCAAAAGATTGGCAATTGTTTATGTCCAATTTCAATGTTAAATTAATTCTAATGACCACCATTGGATAAAATGGTAAACATATATTCTAATTATACTCTAAAACCACTCAATAGTATAATTTATCACTATGAATTATTTTTATTAAAAAAGTTGTTTTAAGTATTTTTCACTATTCAAAAAATTTGGAAGTTCTCGGAAAATTACAAAAAATTCAACATAGGCTAATTTCAATATTAGGAATACAAAAATGAAGTCCATTTTGAAATATAAAATTTCTATAAATTTAAAAGGTGGTTATTACTATTCATAACAGCTACTTTGATTAGTTGCGGTGTGTTAGAACTCGAACTTGCGTACAATGCAAGCTATTGCATTATTGAAAGAGAGGCGTATCATGGAAGCTCGGGGTGTTACATTCTCCCCTCCTTCAATAAATTGCGTCCTCACAATTTGAAATTTTTCTTTGAAAATAAAAGGTTGAAAAGAGAAAATACCTTTGAGGAAAACCCACATCGGAAATAAGATTAATAAAATTTAGCCTTAATAAGAGGGAAAATGGAAATAAGAAAGTCACCACCAAATTATGATCTCGATAAGGAGAACATTGGTGGCAATTAAAGACATATAATTGGAGGAAAAACGTAAATATTTGTAGGGAGTGATTGAGGTCATCAATCACAATCAACTGTCAAATTGAGGGCCTCAAAGCCTTCAATCTATGTTGATTTAAAATATCATCAGTTCAACAAGGCATAAGGTATTAGGATAACACATTTTTTGTTTTAATATCCCTTTACTAAAGTTTAAGAATTAATTTATTCATTGAATAAGAGATAGGTATATATATATTTATGCTTTACAATTAGTGTTTCAACCTTCAACTCATCTTTCACTCAAAAAGATAATAGAAATCAAAAATATTATTATTATCCTAATTGTATAAGGTTCCAAATGTTAACACATACCATTTAGATTAGTAAAATTATATTGTAATAACCAGGGAATTCCTGTAGGCTAGTGGTAGGAAATAAAGGCCTGTCGCACTATGATTGTGGGTTCGATTCCTGCAGCTTGGTCCGACGCAACGGGTTATGCCCCACCCTGCAGGTTGTCCTTTTCCTAAAACTATAGTATTATAATATTCAAAAATAATCTTCATAAATTTTTAACCTTAAACAATACTATCCAAAGATCAACTTAATCCACTCCAACCTTTATAGTTATTCAAAATACCTCTGTCCAGACATTCTCTAAAAGGTCTCTAAATTCCAAAATCAATTGTAACATCAGATTCCCCAAACAAAGAAAAGTTTCTCTTATTGTCACATACTAAAAATATGATTACCTTAATCATATTAAAACTTTACTGAAATCAACAAGTACTGCAGTACAATCCATATATATATATCACATTATTCGTATAACCAGAATATAATCCTTGAGTCCAAAAGCACCAATAAATTAATTATTCCGCTTCAACTGTAGTCACAGCATAAGATTGGCCTTGATCCCTTGGCCTTTTCTGAGGTAAGTTTCCCTGACGCTTAGGACATTCATTTGCATAATGCCCTGTTTCCCTACAATTGTAGCATTCAACTTTGACAGCCTCTTTCTTTCCCTTGAAATCACGAGCCTGGTGACCCTTTTCTCCACATTTATAACAAACTCCCATTCCTTTTAGGCAAGTACCAGGGTGATTATTCTCACAATTATCACATAATGGAAAATCCTTCTTTCCCTTTTTCCCTTTATCTGTCTCTTGTTCCACCGTTCTCTTCTTCTCTTGCTTTACTTTGTTGTCATAACACTTAGAGAATTCCTTTTCTGTCTTGATAGCACACGAGACAATATCTTCGTATGATGAGAAGGATTGTGATACCAAAGCTCGACGGAGAAATGGTTTTAACCCATCAAAGAAACGATCAATCTTACGCCTTGGGTTACGTATATAATCGGCAGCATGCCTCGCTAACCTTGTAAAGTTAGCCTCATACTTTGCGACATTCTCATCCTCCTTCTGCCTCACACTCAGAAATTGCCTTTCCATATCTGCTCGATGGTCACGAGGAAAGTATTTTTCTAAGAAAAGATCTTTGAACTCCCTCCATTCCATATTCGATACGTCATCATCTTCCTTTGTGTTTTGAATCAGCGACCACCACTGATCGGCATCTCCAGTGAGGCGGTAAACTGCCATGACAACCTTCTCCCTTTCACTACTCCCCAAGGCATGGAATATTTTCTCTAAGGAATTTATCCATTGCTCAGCTACTATAGGATTTGTACTCCCATTGAAGGTTGGTGGTTGTTGCCTCATGAAACGATCTAGCATTGATCCTCCACGTTGCGGATCAGGGTGCTCCATACGAGTAAGGTTATTATTCATAACCTGAGTGAGTTGTCCCAATATGGTAATAAGTTGATCAGCACCAGTTGTATCTCCAGATCCACAATAATTATCTTGATCAGGAGCGCAATCCCTACACGGAGTTCGTGCATTGATACGGTTTCCATTCCTTCCACTAGGCGCCATTTCTAAACAATGGCATAAACTAGATTAGTTTATGAATCAAAATACATAATTCCATACTTATAAAACACTTAACATAAATTGAACTATTTATGGATATAATCCATAATCATAAAAAGAAATGTTTTCTTTGAGAAAGTATATACTCATAACCCTTCATAGTGGTTTGTAAATAAAATGAGAATTATCCTAAGCATATCCCCCGGGAGTGTCGTAACCAAGAGTGCAGCAAGGCCCGTTGTCGTGCACCAGTTCCCATTCGAGTCTAGCTCAAAGCGGTGTTTTCGGGTTTTACCCCTAGGTACATCTGTGCCAGAGCCGCCTCTACCTGCTCGTATCCAGACAGGGATGTATTGCTCGGAAAAGTCATAACATCTCTATAATACCAAAATTCTAGGAAGTTCTTCTATACTAATCCTCAAAGTCTATCTTTGGGCTATGTGCTCTAATCAGAGTTTATCTAAATCTAGCTTCCAAGGTTAGTACTAAACTGCCTCTGATACCAACTGTAACGCCCCGACCCCAGCTACCCAGAGTCGGTGCATTACTTCGTAACATTGGCATGATCACAAAAGATCAAGTCTCGAAAGACCGATTAGTTTAGTAGCCTTGGAAACACTAGATACATTCGTAAACGTTACATTACATCATAAAGTAAAAAAAACTACAATAACAAAGTCTCCATAGTCCACACTCATATCCTCTTCTGACTATCCCTGCAGGTCATTCATAAAATACTTCTTCACATCCTAGAAAATATTAAAACATTGAAAGGGGTGAGCTCAGATGCTCAGTAAGGATAACAATATTGCGGAAGCTTTCATAAATAAACATAAACATTTAAGGCAATGTATAACTATAACAAAAGCCTTTTAAACATGAACATAAACATAGTATGGCAAAAGTAAAATGAGATAATTCCATTCACTTCTTCACATGGATATTCTACTGGTCGAATAATCACATGCAATATCAATAACCACTTTCATAATGATGGAATGCATAATGCCAGACTATCATAACCACGTAGCCAAGGCCTCGTGCCAAGACCACAAATAAGATTTTGTCAAGGCCTCGTGCCAAGACACTAGTTTGTCTCATGAGACCTGCCGATGCATCGAGGAGCTATAGCGGGCTCCACCCGTCACTTATTAAGTCCAATGCATTCCTCATATGAATAGGTTTAAACATATCATAAACCATAACATAATCGTATCACATAAAACATGCATAAAGGAAACATAACATTTCCACATTTCAATCACAAGATATAAATACAACATATAGATATAATAAAAACGCTTTCAAAACCATTTTCAATACCAAAATAAAAGAAAGTTAAAACTTTGTATTTATTTTTCATTTAAAAAAAATGATGGCTTGTAGAGGAAGCCGAAACTCAAATAATGGTCACGGCGGCGGAGAAGTCGTTGTCACCGCATATGTACAGAAAGAAAAACATTCTCTTTTTGTCGTTTAGTAAAAACGCTTCGTATAAAAAGATTCCTTTTGAATAAACGTAAAAGTCAAAGGGGTTTATACATCGTATAAAAGAAAGTTGTGTATAAAACCAAATATGCCTCAATGAAAGGAGATTGAGACGAAGTCCTTAAAAAATCATTTTTAAAAGAAAATAGATCTATTATGTGTATTCAATTTAGGTACACATAAAGAAAGTAAAAATACAAAATAATACATAATAATATCATGACATAATTTGAAAGTAGGAGATTAACCCAAAGAATGGAAGTTGGGTTAAGAAATTCCCTTACCTTGTGTCCGACTTGACTCAACCGTTCTTTAACCTCCTGAATAATAAACTAGAGTTAATATCTACCTTATTAAGAACCATTTTCAATTTCATTATCCTTTTTATATCACTTATTACAATGATATGAACATTATATAATTATTTAAGTTAATAACGGTCGTTTTGTCGATCTTTGGTACTTGAGTCAACAATAAGCTTCTTATAATTACAAGTTGTTTATGTGGTGAAATATCCATTATATCCAGAATTATATTCATGATTTAGATTTCATATATATCTTATATATCCAGTATATACATTCATTTATAATATTACGTAACATTTAGAGGTAAGAAATGAAATGCACCGTTCATGGAGACGGTAAGCCGTACGTACGCATGAACGCTACTTTCATTTGAATTTCATATTTAATGGAACTAAATCATAATGATATAAATGTATAATATAATTCCAGTATAATATAGTGTATAATACCATTTACTCCATCCTTTATACATCCCACATATGACATTAACGATTCAAATCACTTTGAGGGGGCGGTAGTCCGCACTTCCTAAAATGAAGATATCGCGTATACCCATAATGGAAGCCATAAAGGTAAGACACAAATGAAAAATAAAGAAGCATAAGTAAAACATAAACACATTATATATCATATATAAATATAGTGACATCTTAATGGCCACCTTTGAAGGTGTTATATGAGTGTTGAACAATCATCGTTTCGTGAGGCAGAAATTCTCCATCCACAGAAACCGTATGTTCTTTAACCATTAGATGTAGGTGTGTGTAAGTGTAGCTCGAATACTTCTTATAAAAACATCCTAGTATATTGAGGATACTGGTGTTGTTACAAAAGAAATGAATAAAAAGAGTTTATGGGGTTGGAGAAGAAAAATAAACCAAAACAACATTAGAGAAGACATTACCTCAAAATCGGGTAACTCTTTTTGATTTGAGCCCAAGGCTTCCTTGGGAAGAGTTCTGTCCAAAGTGAGGATTCTAGGAGTATGCGGGGGAAGTTGGGAGAGTATTTGGGCAGAGGTTGGCCGAGCCAAATGGCTTGAAAGTGTAAATGAGGTGGGAGAGGTGGGGGCCTTTTATAAGTGGAGAGGAGGGGCACTTTTGGAAAGATTGAAATGTTACATTATTTCACAATGCTTTTCGGATTCTAAAGGTCTCACACTTATATAATTAGAGGATAAGGTGATAAGGTTTCGAAATATCTTCATCCAATAGGCTTTGGACAAGTGTAAGCCTTGGAGTTTGCATTATCTTCTCATTTTATTTAAATCGTTAAATAATGAGGTCGTCACTGCATCATCATGATGTCATAAATAATTTAATTTATTTAATGTCTAAAAATTATAAAAAAAATACTATGATGTAGGAAATCTTTTTATCTTTCTAATGAATATTTATAATCAAAATTTGGACTTGTGTAACCCCACTTAAAAACTATTTTAGTAAAACAACTCATGTTTGTGTCAATTTAATTTTAACATTAAATAAATATATATTAATGTCATTTTCCAACTAAAGTGGCTCCATGGGGTCCCCAAGTTGACCCATGGGTTGTCTTGGTCGGCCATGACTCATCCAATAGGAATGGGACAAGTTTCAAGCTCATATAATATTATTAAAACATTGTTTTTACCTTAAACTACACTAATTACCTCTAATCGCGATTAAGAACTTAAAAGTTACTATTCACCAAAAAATTATTTTAATCTTATTGAACCACATTTTACTTCTTAATGACAACCATGTATGTCGGATTTTTGAAAATCAAATCACAGAAGTGGTAATATTTCATTTAAACGAAAAATCAGTTATTTAACTACCACTTAGTGGTTTCACTATTCATCAAAAATTGAAGTTTTTCAGAATAAGGCCAAAATTTCACCCTAAGCTATAATTGATATTACGAATTCAAAAAATGATGTCTATTTTAAAAAATTCCAAACATATTAGTTGCATTAATTAATTTTATAATTAATTCCCGATGTCACAACAAATAGCGTGTTTTTAAGAAACAATTTATATCAAAAGATTGGCAATTGTTTATGTCCAATTTCAATGTTAAATTAATTCTAATGACCACCATTGGATAAAATGGTAAAAATATATTCTAATTATACTCTAAAACCACTCAATAGTATAATTTATCACTATGAATTATTTTGATTAAAAAAGTTGTTTTAAGTATTTTTCACTATTCAAAAAATTTGGAAGTTCTCGGAAAATTACAAAAAATTCAACATAGGCTAATTTCAATATTAGGAATACAAAAATGAAGTCCATTTTGAAATATAAAATTTCTATAAATTTAAAAGGTGGTTATTACTATTCATAACAGCTACTTTGATTAGTTGCGGTGTGTTAGAACTCGAACTTGCGTACAATGCAAGCTATTGCATTATTGAAAGAGAGGCGTATCATGGAAGCTCGGGGTGTTACAACCTGGATAAATATAGAGTACTAATGTTACATGTTATTAATGATATTATACGATTTTAAATGATCTTTTAATGAATTATTTTATATACCATTTGATGGATGAGTAGTTAAAATTTATTTATTTTCATTTTAGGTTCATTTGGGCGGTTTTTAGATCACAAAGAACATGTTTGGATTTATCATTTAATATTATGTATAATTTTTTTCTAGAACATAAAATTGGTTAAAAAATAAATATAATTTTTTTAACCATTTAATGGTTCTATTGATGGCCTTTAAGGAGTTAATGGAAAATGGAAGTGCATCATCCATGGTGTAGGTAAATTAACACATCACAGGCAATGATTGCATTTATATAAAAAAAGGAGAGGGGGAGGAGTATAATTTATAAAATTAAATTAACAAGATAGAACACCATTTTAACAATCATACTATATTTACTATGACATTTGGATAAGGTAAGTTTGAAAAATGGTATAAAAGAAATGAAATTTGTAATGAAATTGAAAGAAACGTGTTAAAGAAATTACCTCTTGAATATATCTGCTTTGAGAGCCTCTTTAGAGTATAGGTTTTGGTATTTTTATGAGACCAGGGGATGATGGACATAGGGTAGGATCTTGGGATGATATTTGAATAGAATTTGGAGTAAGAACAATGCTTGAGAGGTTTGGGTAAATTATTTATTGAGGGGTGATATTTATAGTGGAGGGGAGAGTGGTTTTCTCAATATTATACTCATTAATTTATTATTACTTTGAAAGACAAAAAATAGTTAATATTATTATGAATAAAAATAGTAATAAGTGAATTTGTGTTTGATATTTTTGATCTTACATCTCTCATTATGTTAGGAATAGTGGATTTAAATTATAATGCATTTATACGGTAAATTAATGTATTCTACCATTTAAAAAAAATTCAATTATTTCAGAAATATCTTCAAAATTCACCCTAACTATTTTTCGACATATATAATTCAAAAATGAAATCTATTTTTTTAAAATATTTTTTTATATATTATTAACATAATTTTTATTAAAATCATACTTTACTTGAAAAAATAGTTTTTTTAAAATTGAAACTAATTTTATAATTCTTTCAATAATTACATAAGGAGTTATAAAATTATCATAAAACCAGAAGAAATAAAATTGTTAATATGTGAGCAAATTTTAGGATAATAATTTTTTTAATTAATTAAGTAATTAATTATTTATTTATTTTTGACTCTCAAAAATACCAATACTTTTACTATTGTCATATTGTCATTTATAAGATGAAAAAAATTTATTTATACATTCATGGGTGAGTTTACCATTTTTTTGGATGATTTAATATTTATGAGGGTCATATTACTATTTATAAGGGTTGGTTACTATTCATAAGATTAGGTTACTATTCCCCAATAATTGATTCCCTGTTAGACTCTAATCAACTCAATGATTTCATCCATGTATGTTAGATTTTCAAAATTCAAAACACAGAAGTAGAATTTTTTTTAAAGGTCACATAGTAGTTCATTTAAGCATGATGTGACATTGTGTTTCCTAATTTGGTTTTATATGATTATGACATAACTACAAGTAGGTAAAAATTTCATTGATTAATGTTTCAGTCGTTACACATTCTCATTTTCATTTTTTATGATTCAATGTAATAGTCACCAACTGTGGGGATTGGGAACACCCTTAGGGCCATGTTTTGGATGTATCAGTTAATAGGTTACTAGTGTATAAGGTTAGTTCATGACAAATTGGTATTAGAGATCAAGGTTGGGAATCTTATTTTGAAGTTAGTATGTGTTTGAGTAGTCTTTTCCGGACTGAGGAGTTAATTTCAACTGATTTACTAGCCATATATCAACACACCAATACTTAAGTCACTAGGGGTGGTTTGGGAAATACAACCTTAGGATTTTTTCAAGTATTAGCCCAACATTTTATATGGATAGATTGAAATCCCAATCCTATTTTCTATTTATTAAGATTGATTTCCCTTATTTCTCCATTTGAGTGTTATTTGATGACTTCATTGTGGTTTACTGATATTATGTCACCTTACGCCTCAATGAAGATGTGCGAGTTGGATCTAGGAGGGAGATGCTGATGAACCTTAGTTGGAAATTCCTCTAGTGGACCCAAACCTAGTTGAGATGATTGTGTGTACTATTCATGCTCTAGGATATGAACCACCACCATTTCTCATTCAGGCTCCCACTATGGATACTCAAAAGGATGATCTTCAGAACTATTCTCAAGAGTTACTTCTCTAAAATCCACCTACGATCAAAGGATCTAATGACACTCAAGTGTCTAATTAATGGTTGAGAATGGTGTAGTATTTTTTATGTTCTTGGATACACTTTCCAACATTAGGGTAATGTGTTCCAACTTTGTTCTAGGAGGACATAGTAGGAGATGGTGGGACATACAGGTGATAGAGAAGAATCATGCAGGATTAGAGTGAAAGGACTTCAAGGTTCTTTTCACTGACCATCTCTATCTATATTTGAGGGGTTTGGCCATGGATTGTGAGTTTTACAAACATGAGATGGTTGACATGATCCTGATTGAGTATGAAAACTATTTTGCTGACCTATTGTGGTTTTCACCAAAGATATTATCAAATGAGATATTGAAGACTCGAATGTTAAATTTGGTACTTAAGAAGGATATTCATTATTAGGTTTTGGTGTTTACTATTCCTTTCTATACTGATGTTTTTGATAGATCATTGGCCTCGAGGTTCTAATAATACTCCTATATTTCCTGGCAGTGGCCCATTTATTTGCTACTAGTGTTTAAAGTCAGGTTATTTAATGAGATTTTGTGCTAAGACACCCAAGGTATGTGGTTACTATGGATTCTTAGGTCACATACATAGGATTTTTCTCATCGATTTCACTTCATGAAGTTGAACAAGATACTCATCACCTACCAAAAGTATAGTGAAATCCAATGCTTCACGGATAATTGGGTTTTATCCATATGCATCTGGAATGAATGTTATTAATCATTAGTGACAAATTTATTTGATACTGGTGTATCTCATTAATTTATTTCAACCAATATTGTTAATATACTAAATCTTCCTATGAATATTTTTTTCTTATGTCATGGATATTACTATATATTTTGGAATAAATGGATAGAAGGTTCTTCGTAGTGCTTCTTATGTTTTATATCTATCATATATCGGTCTTTCTTTGAGTTTTCAAGTTCTCAACATAAAAACACTTGACATTATATTTGGGATGGATTGGATCATAGTAAAATAATACCAGTTTTATTTTTATCTTCAATTCATATCCTTTACTAAACTGGATGATGAATGTTGTATCGTTCAAGGAGAATGGGACATAATGTCTAGTAGGTCAAAACATTCTTACCTAGAGTTGGACAATGTCATATCAATGTTCACCTTTGATCGGAAGTGGGAATCATTGACCGTTTATCTCCCTCCAGCAGTTAGAGAGTTTCTTGACATGTTTCCTTCTAACCTCTCTGGTTTTCCCCATGTAAGGGTGGTAGACTTTTTTATTGACTTAGTCTATGGTACTCAACTAGTTTTATTTCCCTCGTACCAAATGACACTCTTTAAAATGAAATAGATGAAGAACCTGTTAGATTATATTTTAAGGAAAGGGTTTATATGCCCAAGTGTGTCACCTTGTGCGACATTGGTTCTCTATTATAAGAAATCTTATGGTCCACTTGACCATTAGGATTATTAACAAAATTTCAATCGAGTGACTATAATGAATAAATATCAATTACCATAGATTGATGGTCTCATAGAAAATTTGAAAGGTGATAAGTGGTTTTCAAAGATTAATCCGCGATCTGGTTTACATTAGTTGATGGAAAATGAATCAAACATTAAGAAAATTTCTTTTTAGAGTAGTTATGGCCACTTTGCATACCATTTTATTCCTTTTGATATAAACAATTCTCTTTGAGTCTTTATGGATTCAATGAATAGAATTTTATATGAGTATCTTGATACCTTCGTGGTGGTATTTTTGAATGAAATCATTTTTTACTTGAAGTTAGAGGAGGATATTGCGTATCATCTAAGAACAGTAATGGTATTGCTAACAAATCATAAATTTTTTTTCCATGCTCTGGAAATGGGATTTTTGGATTTGGGAAGTGATATTTTTGGGACATGTGGTGTTGGAACATGGGATATCAGCTAATCTTGAAAAGGTAAAATCTATTAGGACAAGGGAATAAACATGATATATTTTTGAGATACATTGATTCTTGGGTCTAGCTTGGTATTATCTTCAGTTCAAAAATGAATTCTCAAAGTTTTATTCTCTGATGACTACCCTAACCCAGAAGGGAGTACTATTTTATTTGGATGAAAAATGTAATAACTATATTGTTGATATGAAATTCATTTTGAATAGTGTTATAGTGTTAACTCTCCCAGAGGCCGGGTAGGTCTACATGGTCATTTGTGATGCTTCAGTTTCAGGATTGTGTTGATTAAATAGGAAAAGTTATCATGACATTACTTAAAGATCTCGTAAACCTAGGCCACAAAGGAATAATTATCCAACCCATGACGTTGAACATGCAGCTGTTATGTTTTCTCTTAAGATTTGGCTAAACTACTTTTTGGAGAAAGGTTTACCATGTTTTCAGACCTCAAGATATTGAGTTATATCTTCTCTAAAAAAATTTGAATCTATAATAACATTGTTGGGTGAAATACCTACAATATTTCAACTTTGACATCGCTTATACCCCAGCGAAAGGGAATGTCATCACATATAATTTCAGCAGGAAACTTCTAACCTAGGTAGTGAAATAATCATTAGAAGAGTGGAACATGATGAATCAATTTTTACAATTGAATATCGAAGTCTAATAATAAGGGTTTGAGGTTTATTTTTTTCAGTTGAAATATGCTCTTCTCGAGATTTTTCTTCATGAATAAAATATTGATGATGAGTTTTGTAGAATTAGAGACTCTCTCTATGGTTGGTAGACCATTCATGAATCATAATACTGTACCAATGGAATAATTTTCTATTAGAATATCTTTGTTGTTACATTAGTAGTATGAAAAGATATCCTAGGAGATTTTTATAACTCCTAGTGGGTAGTGCACCCAGGAACCATGAATATGTTATGATTCATGATGTGTAAATTCTAGTGTCCTTGTATGAGATGGGTAATTTCTGAATTTGTATCTCTTTGTTATACATGCCAATAGGGTAAGTATGAGAACCAAAAACTATTATGTTGGCTTCATAAACATCCAATTCTAGTGGGGGTGTGGGATGAGTTCTCTATGGAATTTGTGATTGGGTTTTAACATAACTAGATAATGAAGAATGTGACATTGTTTATGATTGATCATTTGACTATGTTAGCACACTTTATTCCCATTTGTGATACAATGAAATTTGAGGAGTTGTAAAATTTATATATGAAAGATGTTGTTTGTTGGAATGTAGGTCCATATCTTATAGTTTCTGAAAGAAATCCTTGGTTCACTTATCATTTTTGGAGAGGCTTTCAGGAAGAAGTAATATCTCAGGTCCTTTGGAGTACAATAAACAATATATAGTAAGATGGTCAGATAGAAGAATCGATAAAAATTCTTGAGAATATGATTCAAACTTATGTTCATGACTTTTGTGGGGATTAAGATGACTAAATTGGGATCATTGAGTTTTATTATAAAAATAGTTAGCTATATGAAATCTGAATGGATCCTTTTTAGGCCTTGTAGATTTATATTGTATTGGTTAGAGACTGGAGAAAGTTCCTTGGTTGGACCAGTCATGGTTCAAGAGAAGAAAACAAGGATTCATTTGATTCATTAGAGAATGTTGATAGCACATAGGTGGTATATATTTTTTGATTATCATCACTTCATACCATTGGAATTATTAGTTAGTGACTAGGTATTCTTGAATGTTTCACCATTGTTGGGACATCAATGGATTAATAGGCAAGTGAAGCATGATCCTAGTTTTTTGGGACCATTTGTGGTTGTTGAGTAGGTGGGAAAAGGGGAATATCATTTAGCACTTCCACCACATATGAGGTTGATACATAATGTGTTTCATTTATCTCAGGCACATAAGTATCTTTCAGATCCATCTCATGTTCTAATATGGACTAATATTGAGGTGGAAACTAATTTATACTTGTTTTAACATCCAACTAGTGTAGTTGATTCTAAAACCAAGCTACATAATGGGAGGGATAATCCTTTGGTTTTTGTGCTGTGGAAGCGCAATTCTAATTCTCATGAGAAATGGTAAAACAAGTAACATATAAGAGAGAATGTGACTCACCTTTTTGATTTGTAATCTTCTTGATAGGAATTCTTGGTATAGAATGTTTTTATGGTGAGGAGATTGTAATGTGCCATTAAATTTCATATTAAGTACACATTAAAACTTATCGTGGTTTTCCATTTTTCTTTATCTGGACTGGGCCGAGAGAGAATTATGAGGATACCTATAATGGTGATGTCGGATTTATTTTGGATTCTTAGCCTTTAAACCCATTGGTAATGTATCATTTTGAGGGTTTACATGTTGTGTAATGTGGATACATGTTGTGTATTTTCTGAAATATTAAAAATCTATTTTTATCAAAACAGAACAATTTTTTAGTGGTTTTGGGATATTTCAATTACACGATGTGTAATTGGGTTACATGTTATGTAAATCCATTATTATTATATTTTAACAGGTCGTTTGGCTGTAGAATTTATTTTATATACTCCAGAAAACTTTTCTCTTGAACCCAGATCCATTCCTTGGTGATTTTGGATCCCTTAAACCCTTTCAGGTCAGTCTTTTTAGCAATTTATCATTGTTTAATTTTTTTCATGACTTCTGGGTATGCATTCATTATATCTTTTTGTCTCATTCTCTTTTCCTCCTAGGGATTTGACCGATCATATAGGGATTGATGGATCTAAACCTAGTGTTCTTGAATTTTTTTAGTAAGATTTCCTAGATATTTCATGCCTTCATTGTTATTGGTGGGTTTCATTGCAGGCTTTGTGTTTCCATGAGAAATATAGGTTGTTTAATTATGGTAGAAAATTTGTTTAACCCTAAATTACTTGATTTAAATTTAATTGATTGATATAAATTCAATTCCATGAATATTAATCCAATTTCTTTACTAAAACCCAATTCTATTTAATTGGGGGACTTGAATTTGAAATTGAATTTATGTTATAAAATTAAGAAAACTCTTAAATTCAATTTATTTGGGGTGTGTTGTAAAATTGATAGAAAATTGGAAAATTTAAAAATTTTATTCTAAATTGTGAAATTTATTTTATGGAATTGATTTCAAATTTGTAATTGAGAATATGGATTAAAATGGTATTGATAGAAACCCAATGGTTTTATCTTAGGAAGGTCATGATTTTATAAAAAACACATTTTGTGTTTTAAATGTAAATTGGCATATGTAAAAAAGAGAATAGGTTGAATGTTATATTAAACATATTTAAAATATATTTCCCAACATTTTTTTATACTAGACGTCATAAAATACATTGGTAGTTAGTGAGTTATTAGAGACAAAAATGCTTGGATGGGAATTCCCTAGCACCAGATTGACATTTTACAAATGTGACATAAGATAGTCGGTACTTTTTATTCCCCAATGGGATGTGGATGAGCCCTCTTTGACTAGTGTGGAGTAACATGTGTACACATTTCTGTTATCATTTACAAGTGTGTGAGGGTCTCATAACCTGGAACTATCACACCTCTTGGAAGATGACCATGTTCTCACTTGTTTATATTTGAATTATATTCCATTGACTGTAAAATGATTTACAAATTATTTTTAATTTATATAAATCATTTTATAAAAAATGTTTATTATTCCATTTGTTTCAATTATTTCCATCATTTTCAATGTAATGAATCATTTTGTAAATATTCTTTTTAAGTGATAAAACAATTTATATCAAATTTTAATCTCTTTATTTGGTTAATTAAAGGTTGGAATCTATTGTGGAATAATTGGTGAGACCCTAGTTGAATCTTAGATCACACCATACCTATTCCTTTAGGTGTTTTTAGATTATCTCTTTATTGGTTTGAACTAGGGAAAATAACTACTTGGATGTGGTTCTAGCTACTGATCATTGGTCTTGGAGAGTTCAGTTTCTTGGGACTTGGGTTGTTCTTTCAATTTCTAGTAATTTGGGTTGTTTAAACTTATTCGACTACAGGTACACATATACCTATGGAGTTTATTTTGTATTTATACAATCCAATGTATATTGATTCCAAAATGTTAGTGTAAAATTCATTCCCACTTTTTTTGTATGATGCTAGGTGCTAGTCTCTAACCCATGGTGATAAATAATTCCGTTCACGCCATTTGAGGGTCGGCTCAATTATCTGGTTACCAGGGTACTCTGGTGGTTCTTGACATAACTTGATGATAATTTCATAGAATTTAGTCTAGTTATTCAATATAAGAGTCTCATTTTTATATCTCAAATACATAAATTTCTTAATTAGTCATGTCATGTTATTCAATGTATTTTTAGAATCTAACTATAGGATCTTGAGCCAAATGGCTCACACATTTGTTTCACCTTTAATATGATTATAAAAACATTAATCAATCTAGTTTTAATATATTTTTATACCCATGTTTTTTGCGAATAATATTCCTCATTTGAAATAATAACTAGTATCATTAAAGAAAAAATTTATTTATGAATGTTATTAATATATACAAGATTTTTTATCATTTATTTAAATTAGTAATAATTCAAACCATTTGATTAAACCATAATTCTAAAATTAAATTATATATTTCATATATTAATTTTAGTTCTTAACCATTAACTTCAATAAAACTTTTTTGGGATATCCTTTCCTAGGAGAAATATTCTCATATAAATTTTTCTAAATAAATATAATAAAAATAGAAGGTATATAATTTTATAACAAAATAAAATCATCTCATTGGAATTTAATGTGAAAATACCACAAATATAATGGATTAATAAATAATATAGAATCACAGAAATACTCATTAATAATTAGTTATCAAAAAATTAAAGGTTATGACCAATAATAGATTATAATGATTGAGTAGGAAAAAATTGTTTAAAAATCACACATTGATATACCTCCAAAATTACTATTAAAATTAACTTATTTTAAAATAGCATTTCTCAAATAGAAAAATTAACATGAATCATCACAACATCAATATTCTCATGGTTTTTCTCTCATGAATTAAAATTCTAATGATGGAAATATGGATTTTTTTTCTAAAATTGTTTAATTGAAACCCTAATTGAAGGAAAAAAATATTCTACCCACAACCCATATTGAGTTCTATTTTTATGGATGATGATAATGGTATTCTCTCAGGTTGAAGTCAATGTAGACCCCAAAGATTTTTCTCTCAATATATAATTGATTCCCCATCCATTGGTTAATCACTTTAAAGTGACCTTATTAAAAATTAAGATACAAAAAATAATATATCTATATCGATCTAACTATGTGGTAGATCCAATTAAAAAATGAAAATAACTTCTATCTCTATAATCACACATATCATATGAAAAAACAAAAACAAGATATAAAAATATATCAAATTTCAAAACCCATGAACACCATATATATATGGGTGTTTTAAGGAAATTTAAAAAAAACAATAATATCATATTAATAAATAGAATCATTTTATCCTTGTGAATAATTTCTATACCTATTAAACTATAATCATGGACTCCCCATTCAATAATGTTTAATTAAATATAATATGCGGTGAAAGATTATTTTTCAATAATATTGTTTTTCTAATATCTAAGAAAGAGATAATGCTATAACTCCTATCACACATTGGAAAATACCAATGATCCTATAATAATATGATAGTAATTTTTCTACAACAATTTGGTATGATTTCAAAAGAACACGCATCAAAAGAAATAGAGGATGAAATAGTTTATGAAGTAATTTCATAAAACATATAGTATCTATAAACTTATTATATGATTATAATAAAAAATATTTATTGTTAACGCTTTATGTTTTATATCCTTTTCATAAATATTATATGAACATTTAATGTGACCACTCTTCCCCCGCTATAAATATATATTTTTCTTGAATATTACTTGAAATAATTTAAGAAAAGAACATATAATGTAGAGGGTATGTAGTTTTTTATGTATTTCATGAAACTTATTCAAAACAGTAAATAATTTTTTAATAAATATAAATAAATAATAATTTAATTTAAATGAAAAATTAATTTTACCATTTTTTTAAAAAACTCATTATAATAACATATTAGAGAAAAATTATTTAAAAAGATATAGGTAAAAAAAATTTCAAGGTATTTAAAAACTATTTTATTCCACATATGATGTTCAATAATCGTACAATGTTTCTATATATATATATATTAAATGTTATTTACATTAAGTATCCACATAGTATGAATAATGTATTAATAATCATATTGTTAATAAATATTTTAAATAAAAATCTATTTATAAAAAAATATATACACATTAGAAATTATATAATATGTATTTCATATGTTTGATATAATATGAATTCTTTTATAAATATAGTAACATAATAGTCACAAGAATAATTATTTTTTTTGAGACTATGAGTACATTGACTATTATATAAAATCTAATCTTCTTTATGCTCCAAAATGAATCTTAATGAAATATACTATAAAAAATATCTATTTAAAGATATTCATTAGATAATTGAATGTTTTTAATAATCTAAAACCTTACATTTTGTTATAAATTAACAAAATATCACCAATAAAAACAAAAAAATTGATACATATTATGAAACAAAAAATTAGTTTTTTATCAACTTCGGAAAATAGTATCTATAAAATAAAATAAAATAATATTTTGTGGTAAATTTGTTATAAATTTAGTCATAAGAGCTATAAAAATGTTTTCTCATAATTTCAGGATGTATCATAATCAAAATCCAATGTTTCATAAAAAATATTAAAAAATAATAATTATTTCATCTCAATAATTAAGATATCATAACAATAATTTGAATAAATAGTTTTAGTCTTGAATGGTAGCTTCTGAAAATAATGTGTAATCTATTTATTTTTATCTTGTGGTTATATTTACCGATATTTCATACAAGTAATATTAGAAATCAAAAATGAAATATTTATAGTCATATTTATTTAAATTAAATAATGTATTATGAAAAATTGTAAAAAAATAGATATATTTTAATTGGATTGAAAATGTTTATCTATATTTAGTAATAATAATTAATAAAACATAACTGCCAACGATCCTATACCCTAGTGGTAAAAGCTCCCACTTGGCATCCAAAAGACCCAAGATCAAATTCGGCCATGAAAAAATTTTCGGGGGCAATGTAGTAGTTCTGTAGGAGTACATTAGCAGCGGCGGACTATAGTGGCAGTGAAACTGTTGTGGTGGAGGCACTATATCAGGTGCTTTAATGGTGGTGGGACTGTAGCAGCCCGAGTACTGTAGCGGTACTATTCTCCGAGGAGCCCTTTGAGACAAAAGATGGGCTTTCAAGCCTTTTATTCAGGACACTTGGCCTTGGGTCTTCGGGCTATGTAATGTCTCTCCCTCTACCAAGTCTAAATATGTATTTGCTTTAAATAATAAAATGAGGCCTCGGCCCCGACCTTTAAAAAAATCGGGGTATGATGGATGCTTTATTGGTGATCCCCAAAATAGAAAATGAACAATCCCAAACCAAATAGTGAAATCCAAATGTAGTGATTAAATTATTATTCTGAGTCTCTCTCTTGTTCAAATTATAATTGTTCAAATATCCAAAATCTAAATCTCAGATAACCACTCAATCAATTTACATATGAACTGATCAATTCTCATGTAATAGGTAATGGATGTAACATATTAAGGACATGTTCATGATAATGGTTAAATTTCAATTAACCACAATAATACACAAATAGTAATTATATACATATCATATAATCAGAGGAAAATGGAAGTGGTTATAGGTCCAACATTATCTGATTCTCCACCCATCAAAACAAATAATAGTTGTTATTATCTGAAGTGAGGCTCTTGGTTTCCAAATAATTAATCAAAGAAACAATAGATTAACTAATAGACTAAAATTCACATAAGAATAAATATACATGAAATATAAACTTCTGTTATATGGAAACCATATTGGTGCCTTATAAAATATATTTTTAATATCAAGTGAAGTCAGACCTATTTCATATTAACACTCCCATATTAAACTAAATAGATTTTCACATCATGTGTGACAAAAATGATATGAGCCCTCACATGAGGTTATTTTAAATTATAAATGAGCACATATATGATTAAGGAGAAGGCTATTTAATGTGGAACAAGAAGTAAAAGCCTCGAGGAAGTATAAAAATATCATTTATAAAAAACATAATATCTCATATGAATAAATAAATATGAGAAAAATAAATAAGATAAATGAAATTTAAATGGCACATGATATTATGATCTTATATTTCATGAAAATATAAAGATAAATCTAATAATGATTTTTATCATTTTTAAATCCAACAAACATGAAAACTTTAAACCTCATTTAACTCTCAACATGACCACCACAAGTTAATCTAGAGATCTAACAATAGTAACATTGTGGATTCTAACTATCCTCTTTATAATGAATAAATTAAGATGATCCTAATGTAAATGTGTACGTAATATTCAATCAAAACGTACTCTTGAAAGGCAGTGAACTAGATACACAAAAAGAATCAATGGAATCATATTAATTTTCACTAGCCTCCCTTATTTATTAGATTATAGTAGTGAACCCCTTTTTAGTGAAACTCCCCAGAATATAGGATTCATCTAATCATGGGGAAGAACCTGTGATGGAAAACGATGGCTTCCAACTATAGTATAAATTATGTATTGGGTGATAGACTACTATTTTTTTGGCCAAATTTATCCCTTTAACATCATGAACAATAAAAATTTAATTAAAATTTTATGTATATACATTTTTTCAAATAACCCAATTAATCAAGATGAAAATTCAATAAAAATGTGATAAAAATTTTATTTAAGAATTTAGTTAAAAATTACATCATTTTCATGCAAAATATTTTCTTTTTATGTAATTGTATATGAATATATAATTGAAATTTCAATACTATATCATCAATTAAATGCATTATTTTCCCAAAAAATAGAACACATTCATTTTTTAAATTGTAATTATATTATTGTATATACATAGAAGAATTTATATATATATTCTCAAGACCATCAAATACAAATATAGAAAAAATATATGAATTTTTTTATAAGAAATCCCTTATATATTTATATTCAACAATAGTATAATTTTATCTAAATATCAAAGATAATGTACACAAAAAGATAACATTTTAATAATTCGTTGAAAAAGGAAAATACGAAAACATTTTTTTCTCATAATTTTTACATGAAATATTAAATGAAATTAAAATAAAATAATAAACTGCCCCATGAGTTATCACATATATGGTAAAGGAGAGTGCAGAACTAGTGTCAATTAGTGTGCAAGAATATGCAGTCTCGATGTTCATTTGGTCTTATAGATGATAAGAACTCATTTACAAGAATCTTTCCACATTTAGTAATTAGTCCCCATCTTCCCTAACATTGATCACCATCATATATATACTTGACTGGAGAACCCAAATAATAAAGAATACCCATCAGCTATAATGTCCTCACCCTTTGTTGTTTTGATGGATAA
The DNA here is from genome assembly GCA_963277665.1 of Viscum album. Lineage (NCBI taxonomy): Eukaryota > Viridiplantae > Streptophyta > Magnoliopsida > Santalales > Viscaceae > Viscum > Viscum album. The sequence goes on along the minus strand of OY728125.1, from coordinate 768,226,648 downwards.
AAAATTCATGATCTTGAAACTATAGATGGGCCTAATAAAGTAGTTGGTCCTTATAAAGAATTAAAATCTATCACTGCTTGATTAAATTAATATTGTTGGTCACACACTCACTAGTATATTAATTTCATTCATCGTTGGGTTTTTTGAGTGTTTTATCATTGGTTTTTCAACTGATGTAAATAATAATGAAATTATAGTTATTTTTTAATGACACTTATATAAATTGGTGTTGAAATATTTGTCTCAACTAATTTCCAAGGGCATAAACAATAATTATTTTTACAACTAACATAAAACTCGCCTATAAATTCCTTAATATACATAAATAACCTTATAATTACCTTTCCATATTGATTATTAAAATAAAAAACATATAATATTTTACATTTTTTAAAAATACTACAATACACATAAATACATTGAATCAAAAACAAAATAATTGGACAATAATATTTTAATTATATTTTGAAATTAAGAAAATTAGAAAATCATATACTTTTTCTTTTTACATTCTGGTGGTGGTGTCTTTTGATTTTAATATCACTGAGTTATATTCATTGTATTTCCAAGGAATAAATCATGGGGAATTTTTTTTTGATTTATATCATGGAGAATTGTTATCATTTTTACACGATATAATGTAGTAATCATCATAAATAATCATTAGAAAAAATATATATGATGAATTATAACTATAAGAGGAGAAAAGTAATCATAGATTATTTAAAAATATCATTCTAATGTTGTGGAATATAGAAGCAATGGAATGAAAAAAATATTTCAAATAAACCGAAGAGTGTATCACTATTATTGAAATAATGATAATGGAAAGTAATCTATTGTATATGTTGTGTGATAATTTTTTTAGTGAGAATTAAAAAATAGAAAGGGGGAGTTATGAAAAAAATAAACATCAGTTTAATAAGAAGTGAAAATTTACTTTTAACCTCAGTTATTTATATAAAACACAACATAATTTGTGGTTTTAAAAAAGGTTCTTATAAAAAAAAATTGAACCTCACTATCACAATGGTTTTAATTGTAGCTATATAAATATCCAATGTTAAAACCACTTTTACCTTCTCTTAATAAATATCCAATGGAAAATGACCAACAAAAATTACGTTTTTCAAATATTATCTATCTATTAGGGGGTGTTGGAATCATGTATTGTAAATATCATAATTCCCCAAAGAAATGAAATTATATTGGTGATTCCTTATAGAATTTTGTGATCTATATATTCCTAGAAAAAATGTGATGTGTCTTTAAGAGAATCCCCTCAGTGGTCAAAAACAATACAGTCCTAGTAACAAAAAATTCCAATTTTATATTCTCTTCTTGAAATGTAATGGTGAATATATTGATCAAGTTGATATATTATAATTATATTTATCCAAATATCCTCATATTTTAGAATCACTTTGTATTAGTCTTAAATTTAAATATAAAAAACTAATGATGCATCATTGGATGTAGATATTGATAAAAGGTTTAGGATATATATTCCTCATCAATTATGTTTATATTAATTTTGTATATAAGGTTATGAAATTTCACCTAAAACATACATATTCTATAATTCACTTTTTTTATGGTTATTATATCTTATCATCACATAATCTTATTCGGTATTGAAATGAATTTCATCTTGCACTGACATATAAAATTATTCTACAAGTCCAATGAATTATTATGATTGTAACACTAGTAAATCCACAAATACCATGGAACTGCAAAAAATAATCAATTATCAATGGGGATCTAATACTATATTCATGATTCGATCAAACAAAAAATAATCTATACATTATATGACTATATATCATTATTCTAATAAAAAATGGATCATTTTAATATTATAAATGTATTCAATGAAACCCCATATGGATTTTAGTCAATGAATCATCATACCCAAATTCATTCCCCAAAAAAATTACTAATGTATCTTAATGCACCTCTACTACCATAAATACAAGTTTGAATCTTGTTTAACTATGTATACAATCACAAATCGAACTCATATTCCTAGGATATGTGTAATGAACTATCTTTTATATACCAAAAACCTGATATGAAACTCCATTAACCTCATGCATAATCCCTTTACTCAGTAGAGGTTACCAAAAAGATACTATGAATAAATTTAAACCCAATGGGGATAGTTTTCCTCAAAATAACCGTCAATATATTATACTTTATAAGATGCATAATAATAAAACAGAACAAGATAAATAAACTTCTTAGCTAATTTACTAACTAGTAATATAATTTCAACACGAATCATGATATACGATAAAAAATTCCAATCACTATTTTACATATGTTTAATTTAAATTAATTAAATAAGATATGTTGAAAATGTTTTATATGGTTAATGTCTTTTATATACAGTAATTGACACAAACACCAAAATCCAAGCAGGAATGCATCCCAAGACTAACTCATCATGAAATATTTTCATGAGACCTGATAAATATTAAATGAAAATGAATATACATATATACCAAATTGGAATTTTTAAGAGGATAAAATGAAGGAACATCCAAGAAATTTGCTGTCTTGGGTTGCCATCTTTTCCGAAGAGGTGAATGTTTACAATGATGATACTTATAGTAAAAAAGGATGTTCTCTATAATAGAAAAAAATATTTTTCATCTCCTAAAGATGATGATTCTATAACTGAATAATAAGAAGAACTCCATCTATGAGTGGGTTATCATCTCTCACATGAAATGATAGCTACCTCAGGTAGTATAAAATGGTAAGACAATTTTAGAATCTTACTCTACAGTCATTTTTAAAACTTGATTTACTTCTTCCAAACTGGTTGTATATAATGATCGATTTGATCTTGTCTCCTACAAATAGGAAATGTCTCAAGTTGTATCTCTAATAGTGGTTAGCAAATAAATTGTAGGTAACTCTTCTTCATTAATTATTCTGAATATTAACGGTTCCACAAAGACGCAGGATTCAATTTTGAGCTCTCCTGTTGTGAAAAAACATCAGAATTATTTGGATCCACCTAAAGAAATAGCGGTTGAGGGGATGATGATGCCAATGACAAGAGATGATTCTCCTAATAAATTCAAGAAAATACAATAGCATAGATCTGATTCTGATAACACTAATGTTGATATGTTTTAAAAAAGGAATTAATCTCTTCCTTCAATTAGGGGGAGATCAAGAGGTTGAGTCTGTGGTCATGGAAGGGCCGATTGGAATGAAATTTGAGAAGAATAAAAGAGGATAAGCACATGATTACTAAAAATGATAAAAAATAGTTTTTATTTGGTTTTTTCGTTGTTTTCCCATACTCTTTTTTGTTTCTATATTTTTCTTGTATTTAATAAATGTGATTCTAGCTCCATATTTCTTAAAAAAATCCTAGTAAGGAATAGCCAATTATAATTTATTTTAAAACCATATATGTTTAATTCATTAAGGTAATTTTCTAATGAGTGGCAATGAAATGAAATTAATATTTGAACCCCAAATATTTTAAATGAATTAATGATCAGTGTTTTGAAACCACATTTTTATGATGATCATCTAAAGTATTTTTCAAAAAAATACAAGTGTGTTTAAAAGAATATAATTCATTTCATGAAACAATTAAGCACAAACCCTCTTCATCATGGGATAATTGGATTTTAGATCCTCAAATATAGTCCAACTAATGTAGCGACTCTTTTATAAGTGATGTGATCCTACCCTCTATTTCAACTCAGGTAATATAGGCATGATCTTGGCCACTCACCTAGAATTCACACTCTAGAACTAATCAGTGGAGAAATATATTTTTTATGGTATCCTCTAGAATAAACCACCCATGTAGATATAAAAAAAATAAAAATATTTGAAAGAATATATCATATAACTGTACAAAAAATACCTTTATATTAAAGGTCACAAAACATTAAAAAAAACTAAAATATATATTATGAAAAATAAGTACATTAATAAAAATATTTTGAATCAATGGAAATGATACATATCTGTATATTAATAATATCAATAATGAATTTCAATAATTTTAAAAAAGGTAAAAATATTTTTAATAGTCAATAAAAGGCCTATAATAACCAAATAATGATTAATTTACACAAGAAACTATATAAAATCATTTAAGAATCAAATACACAAATATAATAATCCAAATAAAGATTTATAAAAAGTAAGTATCTCTAAAAACATATTAAAAGAACCTTAATATCAAATTTGGATTCAAAAGACCCATAAATAAATCCTATAAATAAAAATTCAATATTTATTAAAATTATTTTATTCATTTTAAACCTATTATCATAAATATAGATTTAAAATCTGAAATATATGTTGTGCTTACAGAAAACACATATATTTCAAAATATAAACTTACATTTTATTCAAAATAAAATAAATCAATTGTATTTATATTATTAAATCAATAATGGGTTATTAAACCATCCAATATACTATTTTATTATAGAAAAATATATATCAATAAAACCACATATGTTAGGATTTGTGTTGCATTTATGGGACATAACCCATTATTGGATAATTAATATTTGATCTTGGGAAGGTTTATATAGTTAAGACTCATTTTTGATAATGAAACAAATATATGGATTTCTCTATTACATTTTTTATTTTCTATATTGACATATAAAATATTCCCACTTGATATCAGGAAGGTAATCACAAGAAATTTATGAATTATATTGTGTCCCATTTTTTGTATCATAAATGATAGTATTTACTTTTTTATATAACATATATATGATATATATCTTTATGTTGTTATTTTTGGATTTATTATTCTTGATATTACTTCCACAATGATTTTTTGTAACATATACCGGAGAGGGTATAGTATCCGCATGATGCAAATTGACCCTCAACACTTTTTGGAAACAACTAGCCTATTAAGAGGCATGTATATGGTATGTTCCAATGATTTTTTGGGATATTAGTGAGATAGGTTTGGGAAACAAAATTGTGGTACCATATCCCTTTTAATTTTTTCTTACTATTTTTCATAAGGTTGATAATATATTGGATGTTTTCAGAGAAGGGTATAGACTACGTGTCTTCGAGCTGCTAACTCCCATACGAGCGGAGTCTAAATTATTAGGTATTGGTAATGATGTTCTCAATTTTTTATTGTATGATATTATGATTTTTACTAAGTATTATTCTAGGTTAATATTTTATAATTCATATTTTTTTACTTTTGTCCTTACATGGAAAGAGTGGATGCATTATTACATCCTGGTTTGTTTACGAAGATCACAATAAATTCATATAAATTATTCTGATTGACATTCCTAAATTATATTCTGGATAATATATTGAGATAAATTTTTTATAACATAAAAAATATCTTATATAGTGTTTTCATATATAACTTTTTGGCGGAACTCTACTTCAGTAAACAATGGTAATTGAATATTTTTGTTAGTATATATGGATTTTAAATTTTAAAATATGTGTGATGATACTAGTCCCTAAAGTGGGTAGGATGGTATATAATTTGGCTGCAGGGACCCAAGATTAACATACATGGATATTACATTTTTTAGATGAATATTCTTTACATTATACAATCACATGGTTGAGGATTATAATAGTTTAGTTCCTTTGGAATCTTGGACCACAGTCTTCTATTTTGGCCAGAGATATTAAATGATTCCCACAAATATCTTACCCTTTAGTACTCCAACTAAAAACCTGTATTCATAACATAGGGAAATGAAACATAATAAAGGGTGAGATATGATTCAATGAATGGGAAAATAAAAAATATATGAAAAAATAACAACAATATATATGTATGATAACATTATAATAACATTTTAAACCCACACCCTAAATATCAATGACCATAACACTAATTTAGGGAATAACAATTTTTAGTTCATTAGACTTCAATGATATTATAAAAAAGGGCATGATTTATGAGATCGTAACATTAACAAATGAAATAAATTTTTACAATGCACATAACAATATATAATCATGATTTGAAGGTAAATGATGATTTAAAAAACATATTAGGGAACTTCATGGGGGCTAAAACTAATAGGTAGGTATACCACCTTCCCCAGCCATATCCCATTCCTTATAGTGGAATGGGTTCACTCCCTAAACCATCAAAATGGATGAAGTCCCTTGTTGTAATAGGTTAACTCCCCATTCCATCCATGTCTATCTCATATGATATATAAATATTAACCCTATACATTGGAGGGTGATATAGATCCAACCCATCACATAATGAAATCACACATATGTGTTCCACAAGATCATAAATATTCATCATATAATTTCCCCTGAAATGAAATGGGTAACATATATATTTCATTAAATAATAACCTATGTAAATGAAACAATGCATCATAATCATTTAATCTTACCATAACTCATGAATAAAAGTGGGTTTCACAAGTATCATATCTTAGTATAACCCATTGAAGAGAAACATTTTTTGTAAAAAAATACCACATAATCATAATCCAATAAAAGAAATAATAAAAATGGTATCATTGGAACACATCCCTTGTAAATAATTAACAAAATCAATGTATATTATCTTATATGGAGAATGACTATTAAAGATTACATGGATCATTTCTTAAGGAAAATAACCATTAATTGAAAATAACTTTTTGAAACATAAATAATTTTCAAAATACCTTTCACTAAAAACCACTTCGAAAAAATATAATGGATGCTTCAAAATTCATTTATAATTTTTTTAAAAATAAAAAATTTAAAAAACCTTTTATTTGAAAATAACCATTAAAACTTATAATGGAAAATATAAAATAGTTTAAAACAATTTTCAAAACATATAACCTTTTTAAAATATTATTTGAAACTTATATAACGAGGTTCAACCAATGTATTAGTTGTGATGGTGGATAATTATGTACTTGATGTATACATAAAAACAAAGATACTGTTTATATTGTCAATATATTTCAACAGAGCCCTAATAAGAAAACATAAAAAAGAATCCATTGAAAACCATTTTTTTAAACTATTAAAAACTTGGTGAAAAATTATTTTAAATTTCAAAGGATAATGTTATATGATTTTTGAAAACATTTTCATATAACATGGTTTTGAAATGAAATAGATTTCTAACTGAAGGGATAAATAATGTATACTTTCATTAAAATATCATAATTATCATTAGTAGAAAAGATTTTAAAAAGGGAAGAATTACATAAATATATCCTGAATAAAAATAAGAGTTTAAAATTATTGATAATTCTTGATATTTGGATCAAAATATTTCATCAGCGCGAGCGTAATCAAAAAAAGCCCTGATAAATGATGAGATTGTAGAAATAAACTCTTACCAATTTGGTAAACTTGATTAATAATACCAAGGAATGAATTAAATTAATTGAAGCATAAAATATCATTCAAATAATGAGACTGAAGATATAATATTTCAGTGGGGTAGTATATACACTTGTAAAATAATAATGTTCCATATCATACCATTTTTCTTAAAGAAGGATAATTGACACAAATTTACCTTAACGATTTCAAAACATTTGATACTTAAAACCCATGGTAGAGAGACCATGAAATGGATATGTAAATTAAAATTTATTTTATAATAATTATAATAAAATAATTCTTGGGTAGTATATACTCTACATAGAATAGTGAGGTGGTGAATATAGTGTCTGTCTCACAAAATTAAAAAGTGTGAAAGAAATCCACTACCATAAGTCTTCAATCACATCATACTCATTTAAAACTAATTTATTATTTATATAATTTATTATAAATATATAAAAAACCATATTTATATATATAATACCATATATAATTTAATTATGAATTCATTTTACGCATTTATTATCAATTCCTTATTAATGTTTTGTTTCGTGTAAGAACCACATTGTTTTTCGTAAATGTTTTGACATTTTATTCATGTTCCTCTAACATAGATCATTATTCAATAATCTCCACAATGATAAACATGATAATATATATATACATTATATATATACTAATAGTAATCCATCAAATTTAGTGATAGGAAGTTAAATATATAGTTAATGGAGATGGTAGGTCATTGGTACACATTAACGATATTTCAATTTTCATATCTTATTCAAATAAGGAAAATTATTTCATATATTAGAATTATATAATTTTATTTATATCATATATGTCCTAAATTTTAACAAACTCTTCCCTTAACACATTATGTGAATATTATGAACGAATCACATCGCTTTGCGATGTTGTAGTTCGCCATACACATGAGCATCGTTATCATATTCCCAAAAAATGAAAAGCATGAAGGTTTTTTGTTTAATAATTCCATAAAAATAATTAAATAAATAATATAATATATACCATATATAAATATCATTTACATCATTATTCCCAACCTTTAGATGATGTAATAAAAAATGAACGCCATTGGATCGCGATGTAGTAATCTGTTGTACACATGAATGATGATTTCATAACCCATTTGACATAATTGTGTGTGTTTGTAGGAATTAACCATAAAATAATAAAATATAATTATATTTAAGATACTAATTTTTTACTATAATCATGATATAATAATAATATAATAGGTTTGATGAATAAAAATCCAAAAATGTTCCTTGATGAATGATACTATTTCCTCAAATATATCTATTTGGTTTAAACTAAATGCCTTACATGCTGAATTTATTCCTAATATAAGGGTTATAGGATGAGATTATTGGATTTATGAATTTATTTTTAATTTTATTGGTCAATAGAAATGTCTTTATTGGTGTGAATAAGTAGGGGGAGGGAGTTCCATTTTAAAGTTGAGGAGGAGTGGAATTATTGTAAATACTCAAAAGTATTCACTATTGGGAGGTGAAGAATACCAAATGATGCTCTAAAATAGATACTTTAAGGTATATATGTATTATATGGTCTAACCAAACCTCTACTAAGAATTTATACACTTTTTGAAAAAAAATTGTTACTTAACTCTTCAGTTTCCTTATTTTACCATTTTAGTTATTCATTATGTTAACTAGATTTCTAAAATAAGTAATTTATTCCATATATGTAATTTAGATTGATCCAAATTAGATAATATGGTCTTAATAATTATAAATATTATATGCAAATTATAACATGAATATCCAATGTGTGTTGTAAATTTACATTAACCCAAGTTCATGTAACACAAAAAAACACCGATTTAACCGTAACCATACTACATGAGTTTGTTTTCTATTTTACGGTCAATATAGTCATTATAATAAAAAAATTGATCCATGAATTGGACATATTTTATGGTTAATAATATTTTCAAATCACCATATAGATGATAAGTGTTTTAGTAATTTTAAATCAACTAATAATGTAATATTTATTATAAAATTTAATTAATGTCAATTTTGACATTATATATTAAGTTTATATTTAAAAAATATAAAACAAATTAATAAAAATATATTATTTTGAAAATATATTAAAAATATATATTCATATTAATTATTTTTAACTTAATAATTCATTAAATTCACTTCACTATTAATTATTTTAGTATCATTTACTTTATTAAATTATTAATAAAATAATTCCAATGTCAGATTTTCATAATTATTTAATGTAATTATATCATCTAAAAAATGAAATAAATTATTTGGAAAAAATTTCATTTATACTCGAATAGAATATTTATAAACAAAATTTACTAGTTTTGATTCTTATTTAAATGCCTTATATAAATTATAATGAAGGAAGGTACATTTTTTCATTTTATTTACAAATTTTATTATATAGGTCAAATTCATGGAAAATTGTTCAAAAAGCTCATAAAATTAGATCTTAAGGTAACAAGGTTCAAATTTATTTAATAAAATGTATTTTGACCAAGTGTTCAATCATTTTTATACCTTATTTTCTATGTTTGACCACTAGGTAGTCTTATTTTTTTTACCTTAATCATTGTAATTAATTTTAATTGGTTTTAATAATCACATTGGAAAAAAATTAATTTATCCATGTTATAAATTATATATTGTTTTGATTAAAAATTTGGAACCCGTTTTTCAAAATTCAATTCACCTCAGTGGAATAAATTAATTTAAAATTAATCTAGTAGATATGATGAGAAAGTGGTTTTTTGAAGTGAAAATTGAAAAAAATTTCCAATGATTTTATATCAAAATATAGTATAAAAAGGAGTATAATAACCTCAATTGGATTAATTAAAGTATTATTGAACTATTTAGACTTTAAAATCGACTAAAATTATCATCAAAAAATATAAAATATTTAAATGATAAGACTGTATTCAATTAAAATTCATTATTTTCAGTATTCAACCAAAAATTAATTTTCATATATAAACAAAAAAAATCACCCTAGTAAAATTTTGATAATATAATCTAAAAAATAATTTTTATTTTATAAAATTTATTTTCAAAAAGATAAGAAATTTTGTTTTAAAATAAGTGCACAATAGAATGCTAAAAAAACTTTTTAGTAGAAGACAATTACTAAGCATGGAATATGTTTTATTATTATATTTTTTCTACAAAAAATATAAGATGAATGATAACCATTGGGTTGTATATAAAATATATTAATTTTACTAAAATCATTAACTAAATATTATTTGGTTAATTTATTAATATAAAAACACTTTTTTCATAGAAATAGTTTTTAAAAAAAATTCTTTTATTATAAAAAAATTCCATTTTAATTTGAAATTAATTGGTTAGAAAAATAATTATATAAACATTAGTTGAAATTAGTTTCTAAAATTATTTAATATTATTCATGCATTCCATTCCATTAGCTACTTGATAACTATCATATTAAATAACAATATTGATAGTATATTGTATTTCAAAAAAACGTTATTTTTCATTTAATGAAAGTAATGAGAGGAACTATGTATTTTGTGTAACGCAATTCAAACATAGTGTTTCATATACCTCAAGTTTCTCTCAGTGTTGTGTGCAAAACAATCCTAATTTTTTGTTTCATACAAATCTATTCTATCTTGGTGTAGCGTTGTTACGTTCCAAGTTCTCTCAAAGGCCCAGATAGTTAATTTCTTGTTCTAATTCTTTTAAACGATCCTAATAATGATTCCTAATTATTTAATGGGGGGATCTTGTGCATCCAAGGCTTTGGGAGAGCCCATATCTCAATATGGAATGAAAAGTTTGGGTTGTAGAGTTTGGAGAAACTATGAATCCCAGCCTGCATGGGTAGTAGAAAACTTTGTGATGGCAGATAGTGGGATAAATGTGCCTGATAGTTTTTCAGTAAATGTGTAAACCATGTCACATAGCCATGAGTTATTGTAGAGGTTTTGAACAGTGACATTACTCATGGTTTTCATGTGGTTAGTCACACCGTGCACCTAATCGTGTGATGACCCCCCTTCAAGAAGTAGCGGGTGCATGGTTGGCACAAAGTTTTTCAATGATGTAGACAAACCATGTGTAGGGAAAAATGTGGGTGAAATTAATATTTAAACCTCCTTTAATGATTTAAAAATATTTCTTGTCTTTATTCCATCTTTCATATCCTCTTCTAGTGGCTGATCCTCATTCTCCCATGACTGAACCTCCTCATCCTCCTTCAGTATATTTTGATATAAGTACTCAATAAAAAAACAAATTGTATCACATTCAGATCAATTGGAACACTAGAGATAGGTATTAGATCCTCTCTAATCAATTACATGTTTTCACCCCAAATATATAACTATTTTGGTGTAAGGTAATTTTCCCTATTTTCAGGGAATTTAATGGTTTTTTTAATTTATTCCAACCTATATTGAATCAAATGTCGAGGATAAAAGAAGTAAAATCTACAGGGATATGGTAGGTGTTCATGTCATTTTACCACCACTTCATTTGATTTGATAAATTATAAAATTATGAAACTCACCAAACTATTCAAAAAAAGACTCACATTATCAATTAAATTTTTCATAGTTATTTTAAATATATACTACGATCCCATTTTATAGAAAATAATATCTGAGGTGGATTTCTTTATGTTATTCCACCCATTTTGTTGACATATACCCTATATTTATATTTTCCTTTTGATCTAAAATGGATTTATTTTCCCTTGAGGTCTGTTTTCCTTTAACCAAATCCATAGGTAGCTAAGATAAATTTTTTGGGTAGTAATACATGTTCATAAGACTCTATACCCCATTACGTGAGCGATTTTCTTAGGTTAGATGAATTTTTGAATAGGTCAAGATATATTCCTTGTGCCATATGTCATTGGTGGATTATCCCAATGACATCCTTCAAAAAATATACTTATATGACCTAATGGCTGGAATTAATTTCAATGTCCATTAAATTGGAATTATTAAATATGAATTTCATGTTTGGGGCTTTCATTTTAGATATGAGGGAGAAATAAGGGGTTTTTACATAAGGACCCCCTGGATGGAATCTCATTCCACTATTAGAATTACTGAATCTTAGTGACCACACCAGGAGAAATACCAGTTATACATGGGACTAGTTAATTTTGTGTTCTCCATATTTGAAATTATATGGGGGATGTCGAATACCTATGATAGATCCATTGTATGGGATTAAAGTCATGATTTATTGAAACATTCCACGAGATAGTATCAGACACCTACATGGGATATATGACATGGACGTAGAGGCTAGTATTTGACGTTCCATCATGCTTGGAGTGAGACATGTGACTTCATACTTGGGTTACCATGTATATGGTCACTGTAATTAGTTATGTGATGTGTCCCTCAAGAGATACTTGGTAATCCTTTCCATATCTCAAGGATGTGACCTAGGTGTATCGTTATATTGTATAAAGTGGTTTTCAAATAAAATTAAAAAATAAAAAATTGAAAAATTTAAAACGGGAATTGATCTGTTGTATTACGAATGTAGTATATGTCCTCTAAGGCTAAGTATAATCTTTTGGATCATTAATTACTCGAGAAAAAATTACACCCCAACATACACTTGTAGGTTTTTTCAGTTTAGAGTCACTAGCATAGGCTGAATCATATAGATTGGATGGGTGTCCATGTGGGACCACAATCCATTGTATGTACTTATTTATTTATACTTTCATTTAATCTTGCAAAGAATTTTATTATTCCTATAGCACATGAAATAGATTGGTATAGACATCATGGGTGCTGGCCTAATGAGATTGTGTCTCACACCTTACTTGGGAACCCATGGCACTCGAGTAAAATTATGATTAAAGGTGTGGAGAATAGAAAGAAGCCATCTACCAAGGAATGATTTACCTTCCTAGTATGGAGTTAGGAGTAGAGGATAGATCTTCAGCTCAAGATGCTAGTTGTATAATTTTTTGTCCATTTTATTATTTACATAGAATGTTGTATATTCTATTATTCCATTCCCCTTTCATTTTTATTTTTTGTATAACACATGACATACTATCATAATCAGTTGCCTATGTTTGTTTATTAATCATTCACATATTATTTCATTATCATGCATGTTTATGTTTTTGATTTCCACTTCAATATGGATTTTTTCATTTCTTCTATTGCCTCTAATATATCAATCATTGCACTTGACTCAGATAAATGAGGGAATAGTCTCCCCACAAATATACGTAAGGCGTTTGATGTTATTCAGAAGACACTATCAATTGAGGAGATGTTCTTTAGGACTTTTGGCTCATCACCTCAGGGCATTGTTGAGTGGAAACCGAGGATGGACACTAAAAAGTGGTATCCAAGCCTATTTTTCTTTTTTTCTTTACTATGTGGGTTTAAAAAAGAGACTAAGACATGGGAATTTGGTTAACATACTATTCTGGGAGTATCTACCCCATGTATAAGGGAAACCCAAATTACCTAGGATGGGTAAATGTTGTTGTTTCTTCCATTGTTATAGTTTCACGGATTCCACCATAGGATAACACAATTGTTTTGAATTGTTATTATATGGATGAAATATCTGAAAATTTATCATAATGAAATGAGGGAACGTCAAAATCATGTATCATACCTGAAAAAATAGTACTTAAAATTACTTTCCATAAAATCATCAATATGTGTATTGATTCTATAGATTTTGATTGTTGTATGTGCAATTTTTGTTGTTATTTGAAGTGTTCAAAGGTTTTTGATGATGAAATAATTATTTCATTATATAATTTTTAGGGGACCTTATGAATTGAGATTGACGATGCAGTAAACTGGATCGTGATTCTATTACCAATTATGTGAGAATTGACCTAAAGAGGTTAAAAGGAATGTAATTACATAAATAAAATGGCTAGATTGTATGTGAGACCTCGACCCAGTTCTAACTATGTAGTAAGAAATAGGTTATGTATCTTATGCTTTCATTACGACATGTTCTTATCCCCTATACATGGATCATGGATCATGCATAGGGTGTGATTCTACATTATGAAAGTTTTCTCTCTCTACACTCTTACAAAATTTACTATCTATTATAAATCTTGTCAGAGGCATTCACTTGTAATTTATAGATTTCTTCCATTGTAATGACCTTTTATTATGCACCAAGAAAGTGGAAATGAGAATACTCTTATGGTGGTGGGATCTGAGCCACGTTTTATATATCCGTAAGTTCCATCAAAGGAACCTACCATAGATATTCCACATGGTGTCAATTCTAGTCTCATGACAGCATTTCACTATTTTTGCAATTATTGCAAGTTTTAGGAGGGCATGTTCCTTCTATGGAAGAGTAGAAAAGCATGTTTTTACAGGATAATCCCCCCACCTTCTCAAGGGATTGTGGGACTTAGGCTGTTGAGTCATAGTTGGAGGCTATAGTATCCATCTTCAATGATATCGAAACACCACCAAAGTGGTGGGTTAAGCTCAAAAACTATATGTTACGTGACCCCGCTAAGTGTTGGTGTGTCATTGTAAATCTGGTTAGTCGACATCACAGTAAGGTCTGGGAGGATATCCAAACATCCTTTTTTACTATTTATTCCATCAGACCATGAGAACAGAGCATGTTTTGGAAGTCATCCACCTTTATCATAGTTACATTTTACTAATTGAATACTCATCTCAGTTCATCAGATTTTTTTGTTTGTGCTAACCCTGACCGGTAATGAGATTAATATTGTGAGTTGTTTTAAGGATGTGATTTCTTATTCAATTTTCTCACTAGTGAACATATTTTGGATTACAATGATATGTAATATAGTCAACCATGACCTTATCAGTGAGTAAAACTCAAGGGAATCAAGTGATCTAAAATTGGGAAGTTCATCTTCCAGACAGACGTGAAGTTGGATATCTTATAGTAAGAAGTGACGCTTTGATGGTACACGCGGGGGTGGAACTAGAAAAGTGTCATGCACTGATAGCTTTGTGGTGTGTCCCTAGTGGGGAGTACTAATAAGAAAAATCCCAAAAGTATGGGGAACCCAATAAAATGTCGATATTGTGGAATAATGGGTGACCCCCAACATTTATGTTGGCCTTTTCCTACAGTGAAAAGAGAACATGGTACTGTGACAAAATAACCATCAGGTGAAGGATCAGTGAATCCTTATTAGAAAAGAATCTATTCTTCTATAGGTAATTTGGACCAGGCAGGTGGGCATGACCTAGGAAGTCAGGTTTTAGAGTTCGAACATCAGCAAGGTGGGACTACTCTATCTACTAAAGAAGCATCAGAGAGATGTAGTTTAGGCCATATCTATAATGTCTCGTCTACATCAGGGGAGCAGAGTCCAACACCATCTACAGTTAGAGTTAATATTCTACTAGCCTCTAATTTAGTATCTTCCTTATTCGATACAGGTTCATCACATTCCATTCTATCATTTACCACCATGGTATGTATGGGATTAGTAATCGAATACTTTAGTAGGGTTCTGACCCTCAATACGCCCTTGAAAGTTAGGTATGATGGTGCATGCCAGTGGAAGGGGTTCCCCTATAAGATAGGTGAGTATCATTTTCTATGGATATTTTTCATCCTCGAGATGATTGGATTCAACATCATTCTTGGTATGGGCTGGATTGTGCCTCATCAAGCCCATGTGGGTTGATATCACTATCAAGTGTCTTTTACATCCTCTAACGGAAAAATGTATATCCATAAGTGTGAATAGGATTCATAGGAAAGTCAATCAAAAATCCAGAACACTAGTCTAGGGGTAGTAACAATATAGATGAACAATTTCTTCATGAGAGAGATGTTGTTATAGAATGTATAATTACATCCATTCATGGAACATTTAAGAGATGTATTCTCTATAAATTTCTCCAGCTAACCTCTTGAAAAGTGATGTATGTATTTTTTCTCTATATATTGATGGGGTTTTATATATAAATTTATTGAATATTAAGTTAATGAATATGAGATAATACTCTAATATTTATGTTTTTTATTCATATACTGGACCATCGTTTCAATATTATTAATAAAAATGTGATAGTTTAGAAAAAATATAAATTTCGCTTCGTGAGAAAAATAAAGTGGCATAAAACCCCATTTTTTGTATAATTATAGAACATTTTCAAAGGCACAAAAAATGAAGAAGAAAGAAGAAGCAGATATCTCGATGCTAGATGTTGAAGATACATATCATGTAATCATTAAATTATGTGAATATTCACACACATTACTCATTATTTAAAACATTACATGATGTGAATTTTCCTATGAAGTCATCCAAAACACGTTGATTTCGGCGTATCTTTCACCGTGTGGGTGACTGTTTGACTTGTAACAGCTATCAAATGTTGTTTTTCATTAGAGGAGTCCCAATGAAGACTAAATTAATTATAAATATGAGTTTTTCCAATATATTTTTCATTCCATGTTCGGTGTAGAGGATCGACTACTAGGAGGTCTCCAAAAGGTTCTAACAAAGATTTGATCATAAATATGATTTTTCTATATGTTTATATTTTATATCATTAAGGTAACCACTATAAAATTCCATGTATAATTCCAATCCATATTTTCATTCATTATATTATCATTAAATATATTCTTCAATATTCCCTATGGTTTTGGGTTTAATCATCATAGGTGATCACATAATGATGGATGGCTATTTCCCATAGGGATAAGAGGAATCAGTGAAAGGGGGTGAATACCATAATTTTTTTTTATTATACATTTCTTGTACAGATGATTTTATTTTATAGCATCATGTTGTGACTACACATACACTTTATTCATCTTTTAATCATTGACCATATGTTTTCAAAAATTAACATAGCCAAACCTGATTGAAATAATTTTTTTATTACCATTGAATGGGATAACAAAACTGGTTTTGGAAAATGAAAGATAACACATCCTAGTATTTTAATTCATCTAACCATGAAAAATTAGTATTCATGGGTAGTTTGATAAGTAAAGGACATTTCTTATATTGATAAAATTGGTTGGCTGTTGATCTATTTGATATAATTATTTTTCATGTTAAGTTGAAATAATTCATTATGAAAACCCATCCCAATAAACTAGTTCCCCTATTTTGGTTCACAATATGAATTAATTTTTTCAATTTTCCAATATACTATTAATAATATCAATTATTAATTAGTGTGACCTAACCATTAGTTATGTGTTTCCATCGCTGCATCCCCTTCAATCTATGGGTTTGACCACATACTTCTGATATACTAACACATTGTATCTAGTATTGTTAGGTTAAATTTAAATTTATAATTTGATCCATTCTTGTCGCTGAAAATAAATAGAAATTTATATTAACCGGAAAAATAATATCTACAATGGTGCAACATAGTGTAAGGACAGAGTCGAACCCATATATAGAAGATAACGCTACGATAAAAACTCTTAAATAAAGGTTATACGAATCTAATTTTTGAATGATTTGGTTAAACTAATTTTAAAAATTTAATAATTGAATTCAAATAGACAAACATAAGTTAGGGGAACCCATTTCTAGGGATTGTTTTTCTAAATGATATAATTCAACATAACTTGAAAAAATATTCTACCAAATAGCTATATAACCAAAAAAATATCAATAAAAGAAATAGTCATTCCCTATAAATAAAAACTAGAAACCAAATTCTCCATGTCTTGAGGAATTAAAATACCAGGATGCATTATGATTAGATTTCATATAGTAGAAGTGTAATTTTATTCAATGGTCATGAATAAATTATCTCAATTATGTTGGTGTTAGTTCATTATTGAAAACATATGTTCTATGATTCATTTAAGAATAAAGTGGAAGAATAGGAAAATCAAGATACTATTTATTAAAATCTACTTTAAGAGTTATAAAAAATAAAAAAATAATGGTACATGCCCCTTTTGACTGATTCATCTCTCCCAAAGGGTTTTAGCCACCCATCACTTGGTGATCGCCAATGATGAATAAAACCAAAACCATTGAGAGGATAAAATATGGGACTGAATGGGATGGGTAATGAATGAAAATATGTATTCGAATAAAACTCTAAATAACCCAATTATTGCATCAATGAATGAAAATAAAAACAAAAAACCCTATCTAAGATGAAATCAGCGTCAAAACCCTATGTCATTTTCCCAGTAGTTGATATGATCATCCTATAATGTAATGTAGAATCTCAAGGCCATAACACATATTTATAATTAAAGAAGTCATCATCTGATATCCTTTTGAAAAAACATCCTTTAGTGACTTCTATAGGTTAAAATTCAACCCCTACTGTGAATGATACACTAAAATTAGTTTTCTTTAAGGATTCTCTGGAAATTTTATGTTTTTAAAATCCTATCAATATATAGATAAAAAAATCTGGGAGATTGAGTTCACTTTTTTTATTGTGATTGATGTGATACTAGTATTTTTTCCTCTCTTTAGAATGGAACCTATAGGGCTCTAGGAATTGAATAATCCGCTTGAATTATTAAAGGATGAGGGTTTCATATGACCCAACACATCACCATTGGGTCCAGTAGTCCTTTTCTCCATAAAATAAGACAATGCCCTTTTATTTTTCATGGATTACAACTAGTTAAACCAACATATAATGAATAACTAGTATCCTCTACCTCATATTAATTACCTCTTCAACCATATCAAAGGAGAGTCCATTTACTCCAAGATGGATTTGAGTTCGGGATTCCATTAGGTTCATGTGCTGCCATCAGACATGCCATATAGAACGTCCGGGAGAAGGTACCGCTTGTATGAATAATTGTTTATTCCATTTGGTCTAACTAACATTACAACAGTCTTCATGGTTCTAATCAATCAGGTTTCACTCCCATATAATGAATCTTTTGGGGTAGTCTTAGTTGAAAACATCTTAGTGTACTCATGCACAAAAAAACCATGCTAGTCATCTTGAGATCCTGATGAATACCCTAAGAGATCCCTGGATATATGAAAATCTTGGAAAACGGAACTTTTGGAGACGAAAGTTTCACTTCATAGGTCATATCATATCTAATGAATACATATTAGTTTACCCATATAAAGCTAGGGTTGTGTTTTCCCGAGATCCTCTTATGAATGTTTTTGACATACCTATCTTCTTAGGGATATCTAGATGTTACAGTCGTTTCATTTGGAAATTATCAATTCTAGAATAACTTATTATATGATTGAACAAGAAAAGTGTGATGTTAGATTGGACTAATACTTATGGCATAAATTTTTTAGAGTTAATAGGAAGACTCACTTCGGCTTCTCTTTTGATTCTTCATATGTTGGGAAGGATCTATAGTAGTTATTATGAAACTTCAGGGAGTAGAATAGGTGATTTTTTATGCAATGTAATCGAGTAGTGGCTTATTGTCATGCTAGCTGAGGACTCATGAGTGTATATATTGTACGCATGACCTCCAGCTGGAATCTATAGTTTATACACTTCATTTTTAGAGGATCTAATTTTTTTGTGAGAGTTTCATCATTTTAATATGGTGTAGAAGTCTCAAATACATATCCTCTCTATAGTAATTGAATATAAAGTATCATAGGAGTTTCAAATACCATCATTTGTTCGTCTTTGAGCTGGAATACAAACATAGAGAGGGAAATATTGTATCTAATTCCTTGATCTAGAAGTCTAAGATGAAATCATCCAATGATGCTAGTAGTGTTTAAATAATGATGGATTTGTTCTATGAAATTTATATAGAGGTTAAAGAAATACATGGGAATCAAATTTCACAAGTTCTAGCCATGATTTCCTTTCCCGAAGAGTGGTACTAGATGAGAAAACTATCTGATTTTGGGGGCCTCATCTTGAGGGGGAGTGTCTCCAGAGTAAAGACAACTCTAGGATGGGTGGTTGACTGTAGTGAAATTGTACTCTTTTGTGGATTTTAATGTGTTCCTTCTGATATATTGGATTATTTGATGAGGGAAACACATGCCTCAATGTGGTCAGTTCATCCTGGTCTTATAATATGTACTAAGACATGCGTCATCAGTATTGGTGTCAAGTTATGAAGAGGTAGACAATAGATTTTACCTCAAAATTCTCTACCCATTGGAAGGTAAAAGAAGATCACTATGGACTTTCTATAATCCTTCATCCACTTTCCATTCCAAATCGTAAATGGAATGAAGTCACTATGTACATCGTGTCATTCTTTCCAAGATACCCTTTAGGAAGTTTTGGATTATGGGTGGACGTCGATATGTTAACCATGTTCGTGAAATCCCAACCGGCCAGGGAGACCTTCTCTATTGATGAGGCATGAATACAATATATCCAAATGATAGAAAAACAATATGATGTACCTCGTTCTATCAGGTATAACTAATAGTATTAGTTCACATCAATGTTTTAGCAAGGAATTCAGAAATTACTTGGTTTATAGGTGATCTTGACTACTTTGTGTCACCATCAGCCTAACGGGATGTCTGAACAGACCATATGGGTGTTAAAGGATATTTTATAGGCCAATATATTTTACTTTGGTCATTAGTGGGAAAATCATATTCCTTTGTTTTAGTTTTCCTTCAACAAATGTTACTAGGAAAAAATTTAGATGGCTCCGTAACATGATCTATATGGTAGATTGTGATGTTCAGTTTTTTTTGACTAGAGGCAGGTGAGGTAGCTCTACTAGCTCCCCATCATATTCAGAAGCATTTGGAGCTAGTCCAGCTGATTCTGAAGTATATAGCTATAGGTCTGTCTAGTTATAATTTTTACACTGATAATCTCTATAGACCTCTTGAGTTTGAGGAGGGACCTTAGGTTCTCATGTGAATCTCCTAGATTGGGATATTGATGAATCTGGTTATGGGGATTATAACCATCAAGATATGTAGGGACTTTTGATATAGTTCTTAGAGTTGGGTTTGTATGCTATTGTTTTTTTACCTCAGAGGTACCATATCATACATGCCTTCTTCCACGTATCTCATCTTCAACAGTATCATGTTGACCCATCTCATTCATTTGAACGTGAAAATATTGAGATCGAGAAAAATTCATCCTTCAAGGATCATATGATACATATCGTTGATCGATGAACGAAGTCTCTCTGAGGTATATTAGTTCTTCTGTTCAAAGTGTAATTGTAGTACATATGCATATAGGATGAGACCTAGGAGTTGGAGGCTGATGTATATGCTAAGTTTCAAGAACACATCTCAGATGATGTTCTACCACCCTTTGAAGGGAAATACATGGATGAGTAGTCTTATGGAGGGGAGGTTGTAACGTCCTAACACTTTTAAATGTACAGAAAATTAATTTTTAGTTTTAATTCCTTTAAATTATCCTAATAATGATTCTTAGTTATGTAAAGAGGGAAGGGTGTGTTTCAGGCTTGTTCAAAGCCCATATACCTAAAGTGGAAGGAAAATTATTGGCCGTATAGTTTGGATAAATAATTCCTCACATCTCACATGGTAAATATAAAACCATTTGGTTCAGATAGTGGGTTATAGTGGATACATGGTTTGTATCCATTTTTGTGAACATGGGTTCATGTCCATGAAAGATTATAGATGTTTTAGATCGATAGTTTTCATATGGATTGCACATGGTTAATCACACAGTGCGCCTAATTATGAGATGTTCTCTTTTAAAGTAATAACTGTTGCATAGCTTTCCAACCATCAAAAAAACTATCTATAGGAGTAAATTTGGGTGAAATTACTATTTTCCCTCTTTTATTGATTTAAACCTATTTTCATTCCTTCATCTATCTTTTATCTCCTTCCCCTGTGGCTGAACCTCTTTCTCTCATGCATGAACATCATCCTCCTCCCTCTATTAGTTTTGATAAAACTCCTCCATAAAAAATATTATTTTCTTACCATTATATGTATTGAAAAATAGAGGTATTATATTCAATACACTCCTATATATTTTATGTTCTTCATCCCATCTATTGCAGTATTTTTGTGAAATTTCATATTCCCTGTGTTCTTTTCATTTGATGGTTTCATCAATTTCATCAAACCTAAATAGAATGAAAATTTAAGGATGATAGAGGGAATATATACTGGGATAAATTATTTTTTTCAAGTAATTTTGCAGTCATTTAATTTCATTTTATAAATTATGTCATTTTTTTATTTGACGCAACATTCCGAAAATGCCTCCAAAATGTTAATTATATTTCTCCAAGTGGTTTCTAACATGTAATATGATATTATTTGATGGAGAATTTCCTCCAAGGTGGATCATCTTAGATTATGCCACCATTTGGGTTAGATATACCTTATAGGTCCCTTTTTTCCTTTGTTCTAAACAGTTTTAACATCCCCTTGAGGTGTGTTTTCATGTAACCAATTCCTTAGGTAGTTAAATAAAAATCTTTGGGTGGTAATCCATGTGTATAGACCTCTATAATCAATGACATGAGTTACATTATTAGATTATTTGAATTTTCTAATATATTCAACTATGTAATTTTTGCCTTATTTCCTAAGTGGATTAACCTAATGAAAATTTTGGAAAATATACCTAGTATGATCTAATGTTCTAAATTAAATGCATGGTATCTTTAATTGAGCTTCTTAAATATGAATTTCTTGTTTTGTGATTCAATTTTAGAACCGAGGGGGAATTATGGAGTTTCAACCTGATGAATCCTTGAAAAAACTCCCACGCATCTATTTTATATTTTTTTTAATCTTACAAAACATACATAGATTGATTCTAGCTATGCCTATGACAGGTTCACTGAGCGTTATCCATATTTATCTCTAGAAGATTTATAAAGGTTCCCTGGGGGATACTATTTGGACAGTATTAAAGGAATGATTGGTTGGACCATGACTTGAGGGAGACTCAAGCCCCTATAGATGATAACATGCATGTACTTAGAGGCTAATATGTGACTTTTCACCATTCTTTGAGTGAAATGTGGTACATCATGTTTGGGTTACCATGTGTGGGGTCCTCGTAAACGGTTATGTGATGAGGCTTTGAAGCGATACATGGGAAGCCTTTTTGGATTTTCATGGATAGGATCTAGGTGTCTCACACTCTTTTATAAAGTGGTTTTGAAATAAATTTTAAAAAGGAAAATGAATGATTTGAAATGGATAAATAATCCTTTTTATTACATATGTTTGAAATGTTCTCCAATACCATGAACAACCATAGGGATAATCCATTCATCTGGTACATTATACATATCACCTTTCACATGTAGGTTTTTTTGGTTCAGACTCACTATCATAAGCCGAACTATGTAGATTGGATGGAAGTCTAAGAGGAACCCCAGTCCAATATATTTATTTATGTATTTAATCGTGAATTTAATTTATCATTTAAAACTGTTATATTTATGTCACTTGAAATGGATTTTCTAAGACACAATGGGTGCTTGCCAACCGATATTATGTCTCACCCAATTTTTGGGATCCCTTGGTATGTGAGAATACATTATGATTGATGGTGTAGTGAAAATGGAGCATCCATCTTCCAATTCATGGTTTATATTACAGTGATAGTGTTGGAAGAAGAGGAATGAGTGTATTCTTGAGATTCTAGTGTATTTTTTTTCCATTTTGTATATTTTTATTTCAATGGTTTTACGCTTATATGACCTTTTACATTCCTAGTATTGTATTTATATTGAAATTTATATTATCACTATCAGATTTCTCTATTTATTTGTTCATCTTGTTCATATTATTTTATTATCTTGCATGTTTATGATTTTTTTTCTTCTACTCTTTGGATATTTTAATTTCTTTATTTCTATTATATATATATATATTACTACACTCTACTCTAATAAATGAGGGTATTGTATCCCCAAAGACTTACCCAAGGACCTCATTACTAGTCGAAATCCTCTAGTGTTTGGGGAGATTAACTTGAGTATATGTGGAACACCACCTCAGGGAACTGTTGAGTGGAAACCAGTGTGGGATGCTACAAGCATGCAACTTAAGCCATCAATGAAATTTTATTTTATTTTTTAAAAAATACTAAAACTAGGCGTGTTACATTTTACCCCCTTGAAAATAATTTCACCCTCGGAAATAATTGTTCACCAAAGTTTTAATACTTATAAGGTAACTTTAATTGATTCACACATCATAAAAATTAATTTTAATTATATCTTTAAAATGAGATATTTGGAAACATAGTACATTTACAATGAAACTCATAACTAGGATTCCACAGAAGATAATTTATATATGAAGTGAATATTTGGACATAGAGAAAAGAATAAATAATTATAGTGAGTGATTGAGATCATTGATCACAAGAATGTTGGTGATCAAAATCAAGTTAATAATGAAAAAACCATAAATCTTTGATGATCTAAGAGACCATATGACACATCAAAAATGATTTTACTTGGAAAACACTTTATTTTAGAATAATCTTCATAATGTTGAAGAATGTTCATGAAAAGATATACATAAATGATATCATTCTATTCCATATCATCATATCACCCTTAGGTTATGCCTTGATCGACTTACGCATCATGTATTTTTCCCAGAAATGAAGGAGGATTTATTCTTAATGAAGAAATAAAAGATAACAACATAAATAGATAATATGAGGAGTCATTCTTTCTATCTTTCGTAATCATCAATGAAAAATGGTCAGTATAGGTTTTCAAATATAAATACATCTTTATATGGAATAATAGTACATTAATCTCTAAAACCACATTCAATAATCAATAAAAAAACCATAAATGGTTAACCCATTAGACACATCTAAAATATGTAATCCAAAAATATAGAAATAAGGTCAATAAATTTCTCAAAAACCACTTAACATTTGTCCCCAATATATCATAAGTACTTCATGGTTATCACATACAAAACATGTGAATACCTTCGTCATGTATTATCATTAAATGTTTCTATAGCTTCAATTATCCTAAAACTCCACTAAAAGAATACATTATTCCCCATCCTTTGAATAAAACAATAGATTATTGAACATATTACATAGTTCTAATTATGTGGTAAACTCCATTAATAATTAAAAGATCTTCTTTGTCAGCAAATCCTTTATTTGTACTCAGGTTGTTGATATTATCTAATTTACATCCAAAAAAATGTTTATCCAAAGAAATTCTATTTTCTTAGAATTCATATCACATTAATGGTTACCTTCCCTTAATCATGTTTTTTTAATAAAATATAGATTTACCATTGAACCAATTTTTTGGGTTCATATGTATGATTTAACATATAAATGAAATACATAATGTAAAACTTCTACAAACAATCATATAAATTTCATGATTAATATAAAATAATACTTGAATTAAAATACATTAATAATTAAATACTTCTACCTATTACTTAATCCATTAACTAGAATTCATAATATTATAACTTAATACCTCCTTTATTTAATAATTCATTAGTATTCTATTAATATTCAGCCATATTACAATTAATATTCACCCTTTTTTAGATTCTCTTTACAAGAATTCAATTTAGTAAATCAATTTACATATTTTCTACAATTTATATATTTAAATTACTCAGTAGTCATTGATAACATAGAGATAAAAATATTCCCATTAATTGTGTTAACTAAATATTTCATTTTAACTTTATATTTACATGGATTGTTTCCTTTTTTTCCAGTGTCTAAACTACATTTTTTACTCTAATATAGTATCTAGGGTGGTTCTTACCACATTATCAACACATATTTATATTATTTGGTGAGTCTGAGAGTTGGTTAATGTAAATGTTGTTAAAAATGTTCCATTACAACTGATTAGGCATAATCATAACATCATTTAATCTAGTAATCAACCTATTTAGATTCACATCCACAAAGTTTAATTCACATTAAATGTAATCCTAGTTCTTCGGGTTCCCACCATAGACAAAAACAAAAATATCATTGTGTATGAAACAATAATCATAATGGAAAACCAAAAAATAATGAAAAATTAATTATAATATGGTTAAATCGTTAACATATCTTTAATTTATGACACATTTGGCTCATCATTGGTCATTAGTAGTCATACTATATTTAAATAATTCAAGATATTTTATACCAAGTTTTTGAATTTCCAATAAATATCCCCAGAGAGTGTAAAACTAGTTATAATGCAAGGACTGTTGTTTTGTACAAGTACGCGATCGAGAAAATCTCAGAAAAGTTTTTTTGGGATGCTACCCATATTTAAATTTGTTCTAAATCTACATCAACTTGTAGTATTCAGATAGGTATGTAATATCTTTGAAACCAATCTCTCAATCCATTACTAAAATTTCATGAAATATTTCTAAAATTTGACTCTTCCTTAGACTAATCAATAGAAGAATACCTAGACATATCCATAGAAATATCCCAAGGGATGTAATTATTGTTTTTACATCATAGTTTTAATTTCATAACTAAATCATTCCTTTGATATCGACTATAGTGACTCATGCTTAACATATATGAATATTTCATTGTTTTAGATGAATATACATAAAATTACACAAAATCATGTCGTTGGACCATAATAGTTTAGTTCCTTTGAAAAAAGGGTACAAAATATTATAGTCTATTAAAATATCTTCAATTATTACATCAAATATCATTCCCTTTATTATATATAATTAAAACATTTATTCTTAACACAAGAAAAGGAAACATAAGAAAGGGTGAACCCAGATTTCAATAAGGTAAAATAATAGGAGTTATGTAAGAATAAAATAAAAAAATGGTATAAGAACATGATAATAACATTTGAAAATGAAACCTTACATATCATAGATCATAATCTTGAGTCTTGGAATTAATATTGGAAATTTATAAGACTATAATGATAATATAATCAATGAAAATGATCCACAAGAGTACAACCTTATTATAAGACATAGATTAATGGAATACAAATATGCATATAAAATAATTAAGTATAAGTAAAGGCATGTTTTTAAAACTTATTGGGGAAATTTATGGCTGTTACACCTAGTAAATGGGAAAAACCACAATCCCTGGTTGTATCTCATTCCTTAATGTGAAATTGCATTAATCCCAAAATGGTCCGAATGGAAAAATTCCCTTATTATACAGGGATCACTCCACATTTCATCCAAGTATATCTCATGACATATATAAATATTTACCCATTAAAGTGGAATGAGATATAAGTCCCACCAGTCACACAATGAAATCAAACATATCTGTCCCCTGAGAGCATAAACATTCATTATATCATAACCCAAGAAATGTAATCGATATCATATAAATTTAATCACATCATAAACTATGGAAATGAGATATGTTTCATAATAATTTCATTAGATCACAATCCAAAAAGAGAATTGGAGTTCCCAATCATTTTACCAAGGTATAACTCGTAGAAGATAAGTTGGTTTCCTAAAAAAATATCTATCTTAGACATAATCAATTCAAAGAAATAATAAGAATGATATCCTATAATAATATCCATGCAAATGAATAGAATTTATCAAAGTATGTCATATTAGATGGAGAATGATTTTGAAACACTACTTGGATCATTTCATAAGAAAAATAACCTTTCATTGAAAATATAATTTGAAAATATAATTTGAAAATATATAACATTTTCAAAATATTTTTCATTAAAACCCACTTATAAAACATATAAATGAATATTTTGAAATCATTTAAAACACATTTTTAGACATATAACATTTTTTAAAATATATTTGAATATAACCTTTGAAACATCTAACATATGGATTGAAAATCAATTAAATAACTTTTTAAAAAATGAAATATTTTAAAAATCATTTTCTTTTACAATAAACATTTAAACAAAAAATGGATGCATCAAAAATCATATAAAAAACTTTTTAAAATGTAAATAATTTAAAAAATGATTTTTTAATTAACTTTTGTAACTTATTAATAAATCTTTGAAAATCATTTAAAACTAATTTTAAAACATAAATAATTTTCAAAATTGTATTCTTTGAAAATAACCATTAAATCTTATAAAGTAAAACTTTAAAATCATTTAATTCACATCTTTAAATATAAGACATTTTAAATATTATATTCATTGAAAATAAATTTAAAATAAAAAAATTATATAATATTTAATAAAACCTTATATGTTGGAAATGTTCTTTAAAATATTTATGGGAAGATACAACAAATGTACTGGTTATGATGATATATAATTTGATACATTACCTTTAAGTAAAAACAAATATTACTTTCATATTATTTGTAGAAGTGAAAAGAGAATTGATCAAAAAATGAAAATAATATTATTTTTAAAACAATTTTCTAAAAAGTTTAAGCATTTAAATTTTTTTTAAAAATTCATAGGTTATTATTAGATCTTTTTTTTGGTTTTCTAATATAATAGATTTTCAATCTAAGAGTGAAAAATGTCCAATATTATTAAAATATTCTTCATAAATATCTTATCTACCAAAGATTAGAAACATTTTAACATTAATTTAATATAAAATGAATAAATATAGAAGAAAAATTTTATGAGAATTCATGGGTGGTGGATCATAATATTAAATCATTCAAAACATAATAATAAAAAATATCGATAAATGATGAGATGGTACCAATAATCTCATACCACATTAGTAACTTAAATCACAATCCCTAAGAAATAATAATATTAAATAAATCTTATAATATCATTACAATATTTTTATTCATGATATTAAATTTTAGAGGGGTATTATATGAAATCGTAAAATAATATTGGTTTATAACTTAACATGTGTTTAAAAGAAGAAAAATTAAGACAACAGTTTTTTGTCAATTTGGTAACTTTTGAAACATAAAACTCATTAGAAAGGGTTATTTAAATTGATATTTAAATAATAATAAATTTTATCAAACTAATCATAAAATGCATTCATGGATCGTATATACACTTCATATAAAAAATAGTTCATGAATATATCATGTTTATCACAAAAGTAAAAAAGGGAGAAATAAACCCCTAATCTCAATGCATGACTCTCATCATACTCGTTTATACCCAAGTATAACAAATATATGTTTATTAAAAATATATCATAAAAAAACATCATATATATATAGTCCCATATATTATTGAATTATGAATTTATTTTACATGTTTATTAACAAATCCATGTTAAATGTTTTCTAGGTAATTCCAACATTGTATTTCTTAAATTTATGAACTTTTTATTCTTGATAAACATATTTATATCATGAATTAATCATGTATAAAATGATAAAAATGATATAAATATATTATATATTTATTATATATGTTTCTTTAGTATTCCATAATGTTTTCTAATTGGAAATGAAATACATCATTCATGCAGATGATAGGTCATACCTATGCATGGATGTTAGTTCCATTTTATTTTAGTATTGAAATAAATAAATGTATATGTAATATTTTCCATAAATAATCATATTTATTTCATTTATATCAAATATTTATATTATACACATCCAACATATAATCCATGTGTTGGATTTGGTGGTCTATAACCAACTACTTTGTACTTTATTCATTAATAAAAGACTTATCACATCTTGAATGTTCTTCTACATGACAATGCATGTGATAATATCCTAAGGATGGCTGTTGCATTAATGGGTCATAGAGGATCCCTGCTATGATGAGAACCCGGAAGTGTCATAACACTGTTCTTGAATATATGTTCTATGGCCGGATGATATTATTTGAAAGACACAAATAATACAGGTCATTAGGGATGAGGACTCATAAAACTTTGAGGCACCTTCTCATGGTGTACGACCTTGGTAATATCTAGGAGGATATTATGAGAACAAGACTCGCCGGTAGGAAATCCACATTTCATAGTGTCATTGGATGTTCCTATATGTGGACGTGTTTATTGGTCCATAGACTATTATATTATTATTAATGGTTATTACAACTCGTTCTCTTTGATGTATTGACATAAACTGTGACGACACACTGTTCGTAGCGAGGTAGGATACGTTGGGTGCGAAACGAGTAATACTGCATTAATAGATAATGCGAGAAAGGATTTTTCCCCTCTGTTCCATAACGAACGTAGATATCTCAGGCCCTTGGATGGAATTGATATAGCCTAAATAAATCCATGGCCAAAGTAAGGTATGGGTGAGTTTAATTTCAGGAAGTCAAAGAATGAATAATGGAGCACTTGGGTTGACGGCACTAGAATGTAACCCGCTTGATTGGATATATCGAGACAAAGGGATTATATTACATGGTAAGCATTTTTATGAGGTGACACGTAATTGCGGTGTTAACTTCTTTCTCTATGGGTGCCTTGGCATGTTGCTAGATGCTAACCTTGGACTTTAGGCAGGCTCTGCCTAATGCCACTGAGAAAGAGGCCTACAGGGTCACACACTAAGTGTTTCCATGTATCTCAGTTAAATTTTAATTTAACAAGTTAAATAAATATTATTCTAGACTGTGGTTTAATAATTATTTAAGGATGCCTGATGGCATTTATTTAGACACTTGTTATTCGTGATAATATATTGTGGGAGAAATAATATATATATTTATTAGCAAGTAATGCAGTTACATTTGTTTAAGAAATAAATATCCATTACTCAAGGTCTAATAAATATGTTGGAGGAAAGAATAAATTAAAAAAAAAGTACACGCCGTGTATATTTATATACGCGCCGTGTATTTTGTTTTTCCAGATTCGTGTGAAAATATTGTTTATTTAATTAAATGATATTAAATGTGATACGTTGGGCCCATGTCATGTAATGATGATGGTCAACTGTCATTGTTAAGACATGGGGTATTACTAAGAATTAAATGAAATTATTAAATGATTTCAGACAATTAATTTATTTTTTTATTCTAAGTATTATAATCTTAATTACATTATTCTCATAGGAAGAGAGCTGTTGTAGTGTACAACAGATTTGGAAATACTCTCAAGACAAGAGGGAATTCCCTTTCCACTAAGAATTCTTTCAAGTTACGAGAGCGAGATCCTCCACCGGATCAAGGTGGTAGAAGGTGGACATCACAAGCGAAGGTTCTTCCACGCTATCACCCGAAGATCCCTTCGGTGTCGTCCAGAGATATGTGGAGCACATGGGGATCACTACTAGAGGAATCCTATAATTGGATTCTACGACGCAACAACGGATCACAGGATTGTGACCGAAGACTCCAATGAAGATAGAATTACATCGAGGTAATTATTATAAATTAATTAAATTAATTATAACCAACATGTGATGATCCTAACTCAACAGTTCCAAGAATCATCTTTTCTTTTCCGTTATTTTTTCTATTCCGAAGAACCGACGTTTTAAATCGTGATGGATCTCGGATTGAACGTTGTTAATGATAAAATTAAAGTTGGGTAAAAACCCCACCAACACGCTTCTAATGCACCAGGAACCTACAAGTGGTATTAGAGAAATCATATTTTTGATTATAATTATTTAGTTTTTCATTGGGGATTTATGCATTTAATAATTTAGTTATTTCAATTCATGTTTAATCGTTCTGGAAATCTAAATCTCAAGATCTGTTCCTCCCCCCTCGTTTCTCATTCACCTAACAGAAACAAATTTTTCTTTTAATTTTGATTAAAATAAAATAGAGGAACTCATCCGGATGAGCCAAAAGTTTCTGGTCGTACAACACCAGAATACACGGCGTGTATTCATAAGTACATGTCATGTAGTCTAGTTTCATTGCATTGACTGATCCTTCCAAATCAGGCTGTGTATTGGATTCTTTCTAAGAATTTAAGACACCGTGTGTTGACTAGAAACAGGCGCCACAAGGTTTCCGGATTACACGCCGTGTGGTCCAATGAACACATTGTGTAGTCCCTTTAGGTTAGGGTTGGGCCGTGTACCCCACACACGGCTTGCCCGGCTGGAAACCGTGTAACGCGGAAGCTACACGGCGTGTGTCCCACAGAACATGCCATGTACTCCGAAAATTTCCAATGTACATTAACACTCCCTGTCCCCGGGTGTGTACTTCGGATGGATGGTGAAGAAAAGTACATGCCATGTACTCATCCAAATTACGCAGATTTATTAAAATTTATTATTATATTATACAAACCCTTGAGACGTGTACCATAGTGCGGGCGTAAAGCTGAGGGACAACACATGATAGGTTTTTTATATATATGTGTTTAATTTAACATCTGCGTAATGAATAGGAATTCACCGGGTTGCCTCCAAGGTATAAGTTACGTACAAGGATAATTTTAAATTAATTTATTTGTTTAAAATTATGATGGATGAGAATCTCAAAAAAGTTTTGGAAAAGGGTTTTGGATAAAAGGATTGAGTAATTAAAGACAAATAATTAATTCGAACAAGATTTATCTTAAATGAAGAAAGATTAAAGAATTGAATGCTAGTTTTATTTATGCGTAAATATCATTGCATATATGAATGATCATGAGCTAGACCGAGACCTTTGTATGTGAATGGATTCTTTTAATTTATTTATTTAATTTAAATTTGTTGGCCTACAAGCCATCTCCTCATTAATATCTAGGGCATGTGCGTCCAAGGATTATTTTATGTAAAACCCCCTTTTTACCCCTCCCCTACATGTGAGATAAATGCATATGTAATGGATGGAGCTCCCAAGCTAGTGGAGGCGGCTCAAGTCAGGAGCCATGGTGAAACCAATCCAAGGAGATACAAAGGTGGACATGTGGAAAGCTGTAAACACGAACCCAAAAGGTTCAATGTGTTTTCTCCCCTAGGTCTTGTGTTAGTCTATCAACAGCTAGATAAACTAACCAATAAAAAAAATCTCATTATCATACAATTTATTTTATTTCTGTCAGTTGAATGGTTTATTTATTGTGGGTGTGTTGTCCCGATCACACAATTAATGAATTAAACAAGCATGCAAGATGGAACTAAAATAAAACCGGCTTATACGTGAGTATTATCTTAGACATGGTTAATCAGTTAAGTATATACCACTTAATATTAACAATAATGTAATCCATGATAATAAAATGTAAATTTACGTATAAGGAAAAAATCCCTCAAAAACAAATATTAAGTCGGTATAGCCTTCCATAATCTTGATTAGAATTGATCTATAGTTCAAAGTGCTTGACCAACCCTAGTTGGGGTGATTTCAATTATTGGGGAATTATAATTCAAGTTGTTGGGTTGTCTTGACTTGGTTCGCATTAAGGGTTGACTGCCATAGTAGGACTTGGTGTGACCGAGAGGCAAAGGTTGAAGAAATCCAAAATAAAAGGATTTTAGGATTGGGGAGTCCACTCAGCAGATCAAGGAGCTGCAAGTTAATTCAGTTGGCATTTGGAATTCCTAGCTAAAACCCTTCAAGTTTCTTGACCAACCGTCGTTGGGGTAATGCGAAGGGCAATATGGATCCTTGCCACTAGAATATTTAGGAAACAGAATATTATGAAATCAATGGTGAGGGCTATTGGATTTCGATAAAATAGTGGGAGACTAATAAGTATTAATTTATTTATTTGTATCAATTTTTGTAATAAATTACTAAAACTTTTCTCATTTTAATTTGATGAAATGGCAAGAAAATGACTTCAAACATATCATTGCACACCATACTCGAGAAGGAAAACCTTATCACCGGCACCAATTTCCAAGAGTGGTAGAGGCGTTTACGCGTCGTCCTTCACCAAGATAGGAAATTGTATGTGATGGAAGAGACTATTATAGTTGCGTCTGGGAAAGAGGCTAGTGATGAGGAATTATCTCTCTACATGAAACACATGGATGATTCCACATATGACAAGTATTTCATGCTATTAGCCATGTCTAATGAGATCTTGAAGCAACATGAAAACATAGATGCGTATAGCATGATATCTCACATTAAAGATCGCTTCCTAGAGAAGGAGAGACAGGAGAGGTATGAGATCTCCAATGCTTTGTTTACCACGAATCTTGGAGATTCTGCGCCAGCTGAGCCTCATGTAGTCATGCTTATTGGCTACATTAAACGCCTGGACATCTTATGTATTAAATTCTGAGATGAGTTGCGTACAGATCTCATCCTATCATCACTACCCAAGACATTCTCTAGCTTCATTGTCAACTATAATATGAGCGGAAATGAGAAGATTCTATCAGAGCTTCTGACCTTGATTCGCCAGGTAGATAAGGACATGGGGCATGACAAACCCGCGGTCCATATGGTGAAGAAGAAAATAAAGGACAATGCAAAGGGGCCAAAGACTTATAAACCGTCTGAGGCCCCCGATCACCGTTCCTCCAATAAGGGGAATATCTAGAGGTAGGGCAAGGAATGGGAGGTGGTGTGTTTTGCATTTGGCAAGCAGGGCCACTGGAAGAGGAACTGCACACAGAAGCATGGGGACGCTAAAGGTGCATTTGTTATCAATGGAAATATTTCTATTTCTACACATTGGGTATTAGATACAGCTTGTGGGGCTCACATCTGTATTCAAATGAAGGAACCAAGTAGATTTAGAAAGATCACCAGAGGAGAGGTGTATCTTCGAGCTTCCAATGGTGCAAGGCTGGAAGCATTGGCTATTGGCGACTACCACCTATCATTACCAACTGGCATGATTTTGGTTTTACAAAACTGTTACTTTGTGCCTAGTGTTACCAAGGACATAATTTCTGTATCTTTTTTGGATATGGATGGATTTGTTTTCAAGTTCGGAAATAAGGGTGGTCTCATTTATAAGAACAACGTATGGTATGGTATGGAATATTTGAATAATGGTTTTTATGTATTAAATTATGAAAACCAAGTGTTGGCAATCGATAACAAAATAGACACTCACGACTCATACATCACCCAGTTGTGGCATCACCTCCTTGGTCATGTGAACAACAAGAGCTTGACAAAGCTCTGCCAAGATGGCTATTTAGACTCAACTGAGCTAAAACCACTTGATAGATGTCACACTTGTTTATAGGGTAAAATGGCCAATCCGCCTTTTGGTGGATAGGGTGAAAGGGCCACAGAGCTTTTATGATTGGTACACATAGATGTATGTGGACCATTTTTAGTAGAAGATGGTGGTGGATATTCTTACTTCATTACTTTTACTGATGATTTGAGTAGATATGGATTTTTATACTTAATGAGGTATAAGTCAAAAGCCTTAGAGAAATTTAAGGAATTAATGAATGAAGTAGAGAATCATCTTAGTAAGAAGATAAAGAACTTAGATCGGATCAAGGTAGAGAATATCTGAACCAAGAGTTCATCGATCTTCTACGGGAGTCTAGGATTCTATCTCAGCTCACTCCTCCTTATACACCACAGTGGAATGGTGTTAGTGAAAGGAGGAACCGCACCTTGTTGGACCTGGTGAGGTCGATGATGAGTCATGCAGATCTTCCATTAT
Organism: Viscum album; assembly: GCA_963277665.1. NCBI lineage: Eukaryota > Viridiplantae > Streptophyta > Magnoliopsida > Santalales > Viscaceae > Viscum > Viscum album. The sequence goes on along the minus strand of OY728125.1, from coordinate 768,190,891 downwards.
TCTTTTGGGGATATTCATTACAAACCACATCATACACATTAAACTGAGTACCAACTAAGGCAGAAAATAGAATTCCATCCGAGTTATGGAATAGAAGGAAACCCACATTTTCGCACACATGTGTATGTGGATGTGAGGAATTTGTTAAGGCCTTATTAGGCAACACACTAGCACCCCGAGGCACAAAGTGTATCTTTATAGTATATCCCAAGGAAACAAAAGGATATTACCTATATAACCCTCAAGATAAGAAAGTGATTGTGGCCAGAGAAGCCATATTTCTTGAGAGGGAGCACATACTCAAGAAGGATAGTGGGAGCCAGATTGAAATCGATGAAGTTGATGCTCAAGATACACAAGAGTTGGTACATGAAGAAGTTCCACAAGACCCCGTAGAAGAGGTTTCCGAAACCCAAGTACTATGTAAGAGCTCAAGAGAGGTGAGGGAACCAGAGAGGTTTGGTTTCCTAGCCACCTAGGACGGTGAATAATTATTGTTGGACAATGATGAACCTATCTCCTACAAGGAAGCAGTAGAAAGCTCAGAAGCTGCAAGATGGCTAGAAGCTATGAATTCTGAGATGGATTCCACGTATCAGAACCATGTCTGGGTTCTGGTCGATGAGCCAGTTGATGTAAAGCCTATTGGATGAAAATGGGTATTCAAGAGAAAAATGGACATGGATGTTCAAGTTTGCACCTATAAAGCAAGGCTAGTGGATAAAGGATTTAGACAGCATCAATGTATTTACAATGATGAAACCTTTTCGCCAGTTTCCATGTTTAAATCCATAAGAATCAAACATTCCATATCAGCTTACCATGACTATGAGATTTGGAATATAGATGTCAAAATAGAATTCCTTAACATGAACCTTCAGGAAGATGTCTATATGACACAACCAGAAGGGTTTGTGACACCAAGTGAAGCCAAACGGGTTTACAAGTTGCATAAATCCATTTATGGATTGAAGCAAGAATCCAGGTCATGGAACATTCGATTTGATGAATCCATAAAAGAATTTGGTGTCATTAAAAATGAATGTGAGCCATGTGTTTATATGCGGTATAATGGGAATGTGATTGTTATCATAGTATTATATGTTGATGACATATTACTTATTAGAAACAATGTATCAGTATTACAGTCAGTTAAGGACTGGTTGAACAAGTGTTTCTCCATGATGGACTTAGGAGACGCAGCCTACATTCTAGAGATCTGGATCATTCGTGATAGATCCAAGAGGCTGTTTGGACTAAGTTAGGGTACATACATTGACCAGATACTAAAGAGATTTAGTATGAAAAAATCCATGTCGGTATTGGTTCTAGTGTCACATGGCTTACATATTTCTAAGAAAATGTGTCCCTAGACACAACTGGAGAAATATAGGATGAGTAAGATCCCATACGCTTCGGCTATAGGATCCATCATGTATGCCATGTTATGTACCAGACTTGGTGTTGCCTATGCACTAAGCATGGTAGGCATATATCAAGTAGATCCAGGAGAACAGCATTGGACTGCTGTAAAGACTATCATTAAGTATCTGAGAAGAACTAAGGATATGTTCTTGGTGTATGGAGGAGAAGAGGAGCTTGTCATCAGAGGGTATGGTGATACTGGTTTTCAAATAGATCAAAATGGTCTAAAGTCACAATTTGGATATGTTTTCTGTCTCAATGGAGGAGCAGTGAGCTGGAAGAGTTCAAAGCAGCCAGTTGTCGCCGATTCTCTAGCGGAGTCCGAGTATATTGCAGCTTTTGATGCAACCAAGGAAGCCGTATGGATTCGGAACATTATCCAGGATCTTGATGTGGTGCCTAGAAGTAATGATCCAATTACATTGTATTGTGATAATACTGCAACGGTGGCTCTTGAAAAAGAACCAAGGTCACATCAATGGACAAATCACATACTTTGGAAGTATCACCTCTTGAGGGATTTATATCAAAGGGGTGAAGTTTCTGTGAGTAGGGTGTCCATGGAAGAGAAAGTGGTAGAACCCATGACTAAAGTCCTATCTCAGCAGAAGCATGAATATCATGTGAGAGCTATCGGGTTAAAGGTTGTTAGTAGTTGGCTCCAGTCCAAGTGGGAGTCTGTTGGAGTTGGTGGTTTAGAACCAAATACTTTGTAATTTATTCATTAATAAAAGCCTTATCACATCATGATTATTGTTCTGCGTGACAATGCATGTGATAATTTCCAAAAGACAGCTGTTGCATTAATGAGTCATAGCTGATCCCAGCTATGATGAGAACTAGGAAGTTCCATAACACTGTTCTTGAATATATGTTCTATGGCTAGATGATATTATTTGAGGGAAAAAAATAATACATGTCATTAAGGGTGAGGAATCATAAATCTTTGAGGCACCTTCTTGTGGTGTGCGCCCTTAGTAATATCCTGGAGGATATTATGAGAACGAGACCCGCCTGTAGGAAATCCATATTTCATAGTGTCATTGGATGTTCATATCTAAGGAAATGTGTATTGGTCCTTAGACTTTAAGATTCTTATTAATGGGTATTACAACTCGTGCACTTAGATGTATTGACGAAAACTGTGACGACACACTATTCCCAGTGAGGTAGGATACGTTGGGTGCGTCACGGGTAATACTGCATTAATAGATAATGCGAGAAAGGATTTGTCCCTTCTGTTCCATAACAGAAGTAGATATCTCAGGCCCTTTGATGGAATTGATATAGCCTAAATAAATCCATGGCCATGGTAAGGTATGGGAGAGTTAATTTCCGGAATTCAAAGAAAGAATAATCGAGCACATGGGTTGATGGAAATAGCATGCAACCCCCTTGATTGGAGATATAGAGACAAAGGGATTATATTACACAGTAAGCATTCGTAGGAGGTGACACGTCATTGCAGCGTTAAATTCATTCACTATGGGTCCCTTGGAGAGTTTCTAGACACAAACCTTGGACTTTAGGCAGGCTCCGCCTAATTCCACTGAGAAAGAGTCCTAGAGGGTCACACACTATGTGTGTCCATGTATCTCAGTTAAATATTAATTTAACAAGTTAAATAAATATTATTCCCGACTATGGTTTAATAATTATTTAAGGATGCCTGATCACATTTATTTCGACATTAGTTATTCGAGAGAATATATTTTGGGTTAAATAATATATATATTTATTAGTGAGTAATTTATTTTCATTTATTTATGAAATAAATATCCATTACTCAATGTCTATTAAATATGATGGAGGAAATAAAAAATTAAAAGTAAAAGTACATGCGGTGTATATTTATATAAATGTTGTGTAGTTTGTTTTTTAGGACTCGTGTGAAAATATTTTTTATTTAATTAAATTATATTAAATGTAATACATTGGGTGCATGTCAAGTAATAATGATAGTCAATTGTCATTATTAAGACATGGGGTATTACTAAGAATAAAATGAATTGATTAAATGCTTTCAGGAAATTAATTCATTTTATTATTCTAAGTATTATAATACTAATTAAATTATTCTCATAGAAAGAGAGCCATTGTTGTGCACAATGGATTTGGAAATACTCTCAAGCCAAGAGAGAATTCCCTTTCCACCAAGAATGCTTTCAAGTTACGAGAGCGAGATCCTCCACCAGATCAAGGCGATAGAAGGCTAAAATTGCAAGCGAAGGTTCTTCCGCACTAGCACCCGGAGATCCCTTCGACGACGTCCAGAGATACATGGAGCACGTGTGGATCACCGCTAGAGGAATCCTATACATGGATTCTACAACACAATGACGGATCACATGATCATAACCAGAGACTCCAACGAAGAAATAATTCCATCGAGGTAATTCTTAAAAATTAATTAAACTAATTATAACCAACATATGATGATCCTAACTCAACAGTTCTGGGACACTTCTTTTCTTTTCCGTTCTTCATTCTATTCTAAATATCCGACGTTTTAAATTTTGACAAATCTTGGATTGATCATTGTTATCATTAAAAATAAAGTTGGGTAAAAACCCCACCAACGTGCTTCCATTGCACCCGGAACCTACACCATGTACAGTGTTAATGAATCACATCGCTTTGCGAGGCTGATGTATGTCGTGCACATGAATGGTGCTATCATATTCCCACAAAATGGAAATAATGAAGGTACGGGTTATATAATAATTAAAAAATAATAAAAAGATCACAAATATCATAAAATAAATATTTAAACAGTATTTATATCTATATTGACAACCTTGAATGGTGTAAATGAACAAAATGAGCAGCATCATATCAGAAGGTGATAGTCCACTATACACACGAATAATGATTTTATAACCCATTTTATATAGGTTTTTGTTGTTTTTGGTCCATAATATAACATAAAAAACATATTTATATTTAAGAAAATGATTTTATTTTATAACATTAATATAAAAATAATTTAATGGGTTACATGTAGTAATAAGAAAAGTTCATCAATGAATGATCCCTCTTCAATGGGTTTCTCCTTTCGGATTGCAGTAAAAGCCTTCCTTTTATGGATTTTCACTTAAAATGAGGCTTATATGATGATGTTTTTTGGGGGGGTTTTAAGTGTTTAGGGTAGATATTGGTTTATATAAATGGATTTATAGGTGGAAGAAATGGGGGGAGTGTGTTCCCTTTTACAGTTGGGGAGGAGTGGCGTTCTTGTAAATACTGAAAAGTATTCACTATTGAGAAGTCAAGATTACCTAAAGATGATAAAAAACATATATTTAAAGTTTTTTGAGATTTTATGGTTGATACACACCTCCAACACACTTTTATACACTTGTTTTGAAAATTTGGTTCCATAACTCTTATGTTTCTTTATTTTACCATTTTGGTTTGTCATTATGTTAACCAGTTTACTAAGCTAAGTAATTTATCCTTTAAGAATATGTTAGGGTGATACTTTTTAGACAATATGGAACCAATAATTATATAAATAATATATAATTTATAACATATAAATCTTTTGTGTTTTGTATATTATCTTTTGCATAATTGTAAATAATGCATAAAATCATCGATTTAATCATAACTGTGCAAACTGAGTTTTATTCTATTGGAAATTCCACATAGTAATTATAATAGATCAATTTTTATATGAATGGAGTTTTTTTATATTTATTAATTTTTTTTTCAAATAATATAGTATTCTTAGTTATTTTAAATCAATTAAGAAAATTATATTTATTATAAAATTGTATTAATGTCTATTTTGAGATTATTTATATAATTTAAATTCAAAAAATATCAATAAATTAATTGAAATATAATATATTATGTTCATACCATTTTAACAGGATATATTAATCTATAAAAATAGTTTAACATAATAATTCAATAAATTTAATTTAATTTTTAATTTTTTACTATCATTTGATTTATTTAATTATTAATTTAATAATTCATACATTAGCATTTCTTAACAGTTCAATGTAATTATAACATATCAAAAAAATTAAAATAATTATTCATGATAAATAAAACTTATTTATCATTACAAAAATTATTTATAATTTTTCATATTCAGTTTTTTTCTTATTCAATAACATTATAGAAATTAAAAGGAAGGAATGACTATTTTTTTCATTTTCTATACATAACTTATTTTTGGGGTAAATTTCAATTAAAAGTGTATTGAAAACTCATAAAATTATTCCATAAGGTCACAAAGGTCATATAATGTCTATCCAATGGGTTTTGGAGATGTTTTAGGTCATTTGTACACCTTATTTTCTAGGATCAACCATAATGTAATCTTCTTTTTACCTTATTCATTGTAATTAATTTTAATTGAATTAACTAATCACTCAAGACAAAAATTAATCTATCATAATTATAAATTATAAATTATTCTTATTCAAAATAAGAAATCCATATTTCCAAATTAGATTTTCATATTTTTTATAAATAAATTTAAAATTAATCCCACATACATGATGAGAAAGATAGATTCTAAAATGAAAATGTTCAGATGTTTGAAATGTTTTTATAGGATAATTTCATATCTAAATGATCCAAATGACCTAAATTTCATTAATAAACACATTTTTTAACAATTTTGACATTTAGTAAAATTCAAAATACTATTTAAAATTAAAAATTATTTAAATTAATAAGATGTTTTTATTTATAATTCAGTGTTTTCTTTATTCATCAAAAAATGAAATTTCTAATAAAAATACCATAGATTTACCTTAATAAAATTTTAATATTCCAATTTCAAAAATATTTTTTATTTTATAAAATTAATTTTTCTAAATTGGAAATTTTTTTTAATACAAGAGTCCCATACAAAGGAAACAAAACTACTTTTAAAAAAAATTAGTTTTTAATAATGAAATTTGATTTATTCTTAACTCTTATATAGAAACATTTTAGATGAATATAAAAATTATTACTGAATATATAAGATATAAATTTGATTAAAATTATTAACAAAAATTTATTTAGTTAATTTATTTATATGAAACATACTTTGGCGCAAACAAATAATTTTTTGAAAAAATATTACCTTTTATTTTTTAAAGAAATTTATATTATATTCTATATAATTTTTCACCAATGAATTATATAAAAATATGAAAAATTATTTTAGTGATTTATTTAATTCTATTTATAACTTCCATTCTAATATCTAGTTTTTAACTGTAATATTTAAGAATAATATTAATCGTGTATTGTAGTTCAGTAAAACTCGATCTTACGTGTAAGGAAAGATAACAAAGGAAATCAATATTATATTTAACATAAGAAAAAATAGTGTTTCATCTGCTACAATATAAATTCATTACTGTGTGTAGTGAAATATGAACTAGTTCTCGAATATAAATAAATCATAAAATTGTGTAGCATGCAACTCATGATATTAAATAATTCTAATTTATTCAAAAAATAAAAAATCAGTAAAACACGAGGTGTTACGTGGTTCAATATGTGAAAACCTTAAATTTTATTGTGTGTGATTAACATAGTGAAACAAGTTCCTTTTATTGATTATATTAAATTGTGATATTCACACCTTTGATAAAATTATGCTCTTCTTCATTTTCTTATCGTTGTACTGATATGTCATCATGGTGACCACTTTTTGAGTTCCATGAGTGAATGGATGATCATTCCCCACTAACAGTATTGTTGGAGTCACATGTTGTACTTACTATTCATGCATATTAGTAACTCTAATATAGTCTTTTATAGGTAATTCAATTTATGGGTAATTTGTTACTTAGAGATGGGCCATAATTGTTGGAATTGACTCAAGGGTTCTAGATATGACATACATTTCTCTTTCTAGGTGATGATAAAATAATGGTTGTTCAGTTTTTTATATATTCTAGGACTATCATCTTATAAACTGTTGAGACACCCCTAGATTGAAAATTAAATCTCCCCACTTACCTATTTGAGGGGAACTGGAATCACCGAGGGGATGTTTTTTGTTGAGAGACCAACATGTAGAGTTGATTTGGCAGGATTTTTAGACTCCATTTCTTTATTATTACTTCCTAGAGGAATAATTTGGTGATATGGTATAAGTATTATGAAACATTTTCGAGGTAGAATTTCATTGAGAGATTATACCATTTTCCTTAACAATCTACTATGTATTTCAATTACATTGGGTGGTGATAATATTACCATGGTTTGGAATTTAGAGAACATATTTGTTACTCTATTTAGTCATAGGTGAATATTATTGTCTTAAATTGTTTATCAAATGTTTTGAATCATTCCATTATTATGTTGTAGGAATATATTTTGGGTACATCATATGGGTATCTTGTCTCTTTAAAACAGGACATAATTGGGTGATCATGTAAAAGTAAGTGAAGTTTTAGGGTGTTTTGTTGGGTGTATATAGGAATTCTAGATAAGTAAAGGGTTATTTACTTATTTTTGTAGAGATCCACCTAGTTGAGTTTTACCAGTGTGGTTATATGTGCCATATTATGCTGGATTTTGATAGGTAGATAATAGTGTTTCACTATTATGGGGAGTTAGGGAAACTATAAAGGTTTTGTAGCATAACTATGTGTTTTTCTTGTGGTTTAAAATTTAGTCAAACTTTATGTTCACATCCAATTCTAGGAGTATATAAATATTTGGGTAGTATGGGATCCTCCAGTGATTATATTCATGGAGTTAGTTTTATTTCCCAGTGGAAGGAACATACATGAGTTAAGTGTAATCCCCCTTACCGAAATATTTAATTGGGATATCATGGTAGATGTTAATGCCAGCTTCACATATAAAGTAGAATCCAACCATGTAGGGTTGAGATCAGATGATAGTAAAAAGAAAAACTATTAAATAATTTACTATATAATATTTTTTTTTATGAGTGTTACACCCTCATTCATATCTCCCTTACTAGTCAGTGATCTACAGATTTCTTTATTGTATCTATATAGGGCCACATATTTCAATATACTCTTAATGGTGGAATCATAGGGTATCTAGAGATTTCCATAGTCCACTATGGTGATGAATATATGTATGCTACACTATGATTTATTCTTTTTAGTGATATGAAACAAATATGAAAACCTTCGATTTGATTGGTTTACTCATTTTCAAGTATACATCAACTTTTATCGTTGTAGGGTATCATTTGAATATTTAAGGGAATATTTTTTATACTTATATTATATATAATTAGATATAAGGAGGCCATTCATGACAAGAATATGGGTAGGTAGAGGAAATATCAACTTAGGTGGATTTTTTTGAGATAATGATGATATATGATAACTGTTATTTACTCGTATTATTGACCACTTCCAATATTTTTCCCATAGAAATTAATATTATTTCCAACAGAGAGTGTGATCAACTTTATAATTGATCTTGTTCCAAGTAAAAAACCTATATCCAATCAATCCAATATGATGTCTCATATAGATAATAGAGATATCAATCCCTATATAAATGATTAATAAGTTCATAGTATTTTTCCATGGCATTCCCCCTTAGGGTGATCATGTTTTATTTTAAAAAAATGTGTATGGATTATTCTAATAATATATTTGTTACTATAGAGTACACTATCTGATATTCATGAAGTAGTATCATATTTCCGTTATAAATAGTAGTTTTTATTAGTAGAGTGGGAACAATTTGTTCTCTGCGAACTACCTAAGGTCAGGAAATCACTAGTTTTGGGTGAGGCCTTTTGATATTTAATGTTCCACTTTTAGGGGAGGGTTTGACATGTGTTGGTAACTTGATATGTCGATTAGGTTGATGAATTCATAAATAGTGTTTATATACATGATTAATAGATCCTTGTGTCTATATATATATATTCATTGATGGTTGTCATTGATATGAAATTTGGTTATAATCTCAATCTAGGAAGGATTTTTCTTTCTATATGGAGAATATCTTCAGTATATTGAGGGAGCATAGAAGATATTCCAAGAACATGAAGTGTCAGTTATAGATAGGGGATGCCCAATTATGGGGTCATGTGATATCTATGTATGGATTGATATTAGATCCATGGAATTTTGATTTTGTATATTCTCTTTAAATCACAAATATCTCTTTTTTTGATTCATGGTTTCCTTAGTTTTACAAGGTATTTCTAGATATTTATTCATGACATCTCCTAGTTGATAGTGACCTTGATAGACCTTAAAAATAAGGTGGTGATGTTCATGTAGTGAGAGTCTAGTATGATATCCTCTTAAGAGAATAAAGGGTGGTTAATGCATACACCAATACAAACTTTACCATAGTTTGGTAAGAATTATATATTGTATTATGATTAATTATAAATTGGCCTTAGTAATGTTATGATATATAATAAGGGTTTCTTGCATTTTGTTCTAGGATTCTAAAGCTAAATGAGTGGGGATACCCAATTCCCAGTCTTGAGATGGAAGTAATAACTCAAATCATATGTGTTGGAATCCTTAAATCTTGGGAAAGAGGTTAATGGTGTATATAAAATATAAGAGTGTAATGTATATATTTTAATAGTGTGACCGAAACCTTCAATATATATAGTTAGTCAAGTATTAGTAGTATGAGTTTAGATGCCATATAAACTGATAAAAAGAATTTTTTGGCTAAATCATTTTGTATAAAGACTCTGATTTATGTGTTTTTTGTGGCTTGTAGTGTGTTCAATACAACCATTATCATTGTAAAACGTTTTCACTTTGATAAAGGGTAATATATATATATTTTTTGGTCAAATTTTTTTATATGGAAAAAAATATCTTTTTACTTATTACTAGATTAAATTATTTAAAAACTTATCACCATAGATTTAACAATATAGATATTTTTTCTACTCCAATTTGATTATAACCGTCAGATTATTTTTTGTAAAGACTAACTAAAAAGTGAAAAGTCATTTAATATCTCAAATATGTTATTTTAAGGATTCCTAGAAAATATGAATCGTTATAATTGGTTATTTTATATACTAATATAGTATTTTTTTCGATTTTAACAAACCATACCAAGTCAACATGACATATCACCCATTGTAGATCCTGAAAATGTGTAAAACAACCCAAAAAGAAAATCATGACTCATGCATTCTTGAAGAGAGATAAACCATCAAAGTACATCAAAAAGGATATGGGAATAGATTTAAGATACATGAAAAACATAAAAGGATAAACCCAAAAATCTGACAAAATTGAAAGAAAAAATAAAAAATACATCTCCATGTGAACACCCCTCACCAAAATCTGAATCCAATATGGAATAAAAAAATACATAGAATGATGGAAATTACATGATGGACGTTCCATTACCTTTTTAATTAAAAGAAAATTCAGAAAATTCATAAAGGAAAAAGTTGGGTGTGCGAACTAAAGAAAAGTCGGATACCACCAAGAATCTCTTTGGTATCAATCCTCATGAATCTTTTAGTTCTATATCTAAAAACAAAAAACATTTTACAAATACATTTCCATGGAAAATTATTTATTCTTTAAAAACCATCTATATTCAAATCCATAAGAATGAGAGTATAAACATGAATAAAAATATATTGGATAATAATAAAATAATTCATAACTCAGTAGGTAACCAAGTGATCATATAAAATATGATATATATATAAACATTGATATATAATCCAACATTGGAGAACCATGTCCAGGGGTCATAAAATAAAATTTAAGTCCTTTATGTCCATGAAACCATAACTAGAATCAATATGAACACCATAAAAAACCCTATGAAAATAAATTTTTTTATCTTATAGAATGTAAATACTATTTTAAAAATAAAAAATCCCTTGAGAAATCATTTGTATTATGAAACAATATTTTAGGATTTAAAGAAATAAAAGTTTTTCAAAAATATGATTTAAAAACCAAATCCCTTTAATAAAACTACTTATTCCACCCATGATACAATTACATAAAAAATTCAAATATATCTCAAATAAATGGATTTTATCTTTAAAAACATTGTTATTTCACCAGATCAAAATCTAAATGACAAATAAATCTATTTCATAGAGACACCTACCAAAAGATCAAACAAAAATTCATATCCTTAATATCTAGTGATAGTTGTTTAATAGATATAGTCCCCATACACCTTTATATATAATGGTAAATCAAAATAAAAGGGGAGTCATCATATGTCAGAAAATTATAAGAGATGGCCACTCAAAAAATATATTAGGTACATACTTGATATAAAATCAAAGCCAAAGTGGAGTAAAAAAATAATTTTAAAGATGAAAACAAAGATAAGAAACACTTAAAACACCTCAAACAAACATCGATAGAGTAACCCCCACCCAACCCCAAATGTTCTATAGTCAATTGGGAATTGAAAAAATTTAATCCCCCACCATAACGACCTTGGCCTTGTCCTAGTGCAAAAGTCTAGGAAATTTTGGACTTTGCATGGCCTCTACAATGACATGGTGAAGCATTATTATAAATGGTGGATATGGGACCACTAGTGGTATATAACTAATAATTTTAATTTCTCTAGGTTTTTGGACTAGCTATTTTAAAAATCTGAAACCTAGGTGAAATGCGGTTTGAAATAGGGCATATTTTAGACCATTTTTCATTGGAATGATCCAAAAAACTCTTTGAAGAAACCAATCTCCTCAAAAGATTAAAAAAAAAATAACACATAAAATATGAAAATTACGTAAAACTATAGGGCCTAACATATAATTATTCAACAAAAAATACTTTATACATGTTATGATAACTATTTTTCAAAAAAAATAAACAAATGGAAGATTACTCTCCAATGAACAACTAAAATAATGCATGCATTCCCAAAGAAAATCGTCAAGAATTTAAATGTTGTAATCATTATATCTATTCATCTATAGATTATATTCGATGAAAAAATTAAGTTTGTTGCAAATAGGCTCTTGAAACAAATTCATGTAAACGGATGTAGACCATGGGTCCTAATAAAAAAACTATGTAAGGAACTCCATTCAGCATAACAGTATCTCAAAACTATTGTTTTTTGAGCTCTTATAATATTTTTATTAATTAATGATCACCAAAATCACATATCTTCTTATATGAGTCTGTGTAAATCCAACAATGATGTCTGTGGATATTTCATCTCACTTCCACACCAAATTTGGAAGAACTTATATCATCCCAGTAGGCCTCTAGTTCAGTGGCATAATATTTTGAAATATAAAGAACATTAAAACATTTCTTTCAATCACATGCCTTGTCCATATCCACCTATATAGATGTATTGAATTAAATATATATCAGTACCCCTTGGTGTACAAACAAACTACACTGATGACCATTATCCATCAATTCATGTCTCCAACATAATGTAACAAACAATCATCTTTATAAATTCACAAAACCATTGGAAGAATTAGACTAGTCACCTATGGTCACCACACCATTATCGATTTTATAAAAACACTAAAAATTTATGTAATGTAATTTCTTAATATGAATATGATAATCTGTTGAAAAAAATATATCACATATGCTAAAAAATCCTTCAATTTTTCCTTGTCCACATCCAAACTCATATCCATGAAAAAAATATCACTCATCAACTTATTTATTCAAGACTTGTGTTTTTAATTTCCTTCCTAGTTCATCGATGAGAACATTCTATTTTAAAGGTGTAGATGTAATATTATAATTAAATGTTTGGGGATAATAATACTATTATCTTTATATAATGTTTTGATCTCATTGGGTAAAAATATTTTTCACTCTCTTATGATCTGAATAGAGAGTGACATGATCACTGATGAAATATTGTCATCATGTATTTGAAATAATGCATCACTATAACTAATGAAATATCATGGGTATGTTAATTATTCTAATCTTGATGTTGTAGGAGTGATCTACATTATTCTACTTGTATCCTATTCATTAGAATAAATCCCCAGCCCATATATGAGGCTTTTCAAATACAGTATATCCCAAACATGGTTTTCCAAAAATACAAACTGGACATGAAGTTAATCCTACCATCATTCTATCAAATGATATTTGAAACTTTTTGTTACATTTTTACAAGACTACCTTATGGGTTATCTTTTTCCATGAAGCAGTAACCTAAAATTTTTCCATGAAAAAAAACTATAAAATACCACTAAACTAAGTAATATTTAGATCTCAAACACATTTATAGGTTGTTACCAAGACACAATCTCTTCAATCTCTACATGATTTGCTATCATTACACTCCCATATATAACGTATCCCATAAGTAGTACCTCTTGAATAAAAAACTCACTTTTAGAGATAGTTCCACATATATAATAACCCTTTATAGTTTTGAGTATGTTATAAAGATGATATCTCTATTCTGTACTAACAAAATGTACACTAAAATATCATGCATAAAAATTACAACAATATAGTCCAAGAATTTATGGAAGATATGATTCATCAAATATATAATCACTAATGGAGCATTAGTGTGACCAAATGGCATAACCAAATACTCATAATGTTTATAAAAGATTCTCAATAGTATTTTTGGAATATATTCTTCTCTAAACCATAAATAATGGTAACCTAAATAAATATCAATTTTTTAAAACCATATCCACTACAAGGAAAAAAAATTTAGTGTTGATTTTTTCACTATAGTTTTTTCCATTTTAAGAATCACCACTAAATGTTGTTTAAATATATTATTTATTTTTTTCAAAAAATATGAATTTTTTTTTGTTTTTTTAAACCAACAGTTATATAGATTTAGTTTTGAAAAAACACTATGAAATAGAATTTTTTTTAAAAAAACCAACTCTTAATTAATTGAAAAAAATTAAAAAATTAAAAAATTTATTTATTACATTGTATTTACTATCATATTTAGCGTATTATAAATAAATCTAACTAATTATAATTTTTCATTAATAAATAGTTATAATTATTTATTAATTTCAATTTAAAACGTAAAACAAATCTTCAAAAAGTTGAAAATCAAATGATGATATCAATTGAGAAAAAGTTTTGATCCGGGATTCTATTTTAGCTCCCCAACCAGTCACATAATTGTTTTTGAAATAAACTAAAACCACAATAGATTTAAATCTTCTTATAAATAAAATAATTAAAAAATTATAGTTTTATGAAAAGTAGGAAATCAAACATGAAATTCAAATGACCATAAAATTTGATCTCTATGTGGGTTTGTACTCAAGCACATATCAAATCAAATATTGCGATATGATCTATGACCAAGTTCCTTGAGGGTGCCCCACACAAATTTTTCATGGAAGAATAATTTCCAATAAGGCCTTCTATACTAAGTTTTAATCGAGGGTGCCCAATTTTATTATATTTTAGGGAATTTCAACCTAATTTATGGGAGTTTTATTTTAATTTTTGGTGGGGACATCATTTTTTTTTCTGGGATTACATTCATATTAATATTTTAATTTTGGAGTTTTATCATTTTTTCAATTAAATTTTATTTATAATTAAATATATTCTTATCTTCATATATTTACTTATATTAATCATTTTAATAAATACACATTTACCAAGAAATGTATTTCTAAACCTATAATCAATATTAAAATAAATAATTTTTATTAATTAAATTTAAAATAAACAATTATCTATTTTTTTTACCATATAAAAATGAATATATATATATATTCTTATATAATTAATTTTTATATATAAAAATGTGTGTGTAAATAAAGAATATATATTTATGTGTATATTATAATATATATATATACAAATAATTTTGTGTGCATTTGAGAAATATAAATATGTAGTTATGTGTCAGAAATATCCATTGTATTTATCATATAAAAATTTATTTTTATATAAATATATTATTATCATTAAATATAGTATATATATGAATTTACAGTATTAAAATATAAATATTTATATACACAAAAGTTTAAATAATAAAAATATATACAAATGTGTGTGTATTGATAAAAAAATAAATTTTTATACTTTCATTCCTACTGACTTGCTGGTGTATAAATAGTTTTTTCCCCAATTTTGGTAATTTGTTTTCAATTAAACATATTAACTAAGGAGATTTAGGGTCCGTTCAAATCTGGTCCCAAAAATGTATAAATAAAATGAAATATGAGTAGGTGTAACAAGAGGATTTACAAATTCGAGAATGTAAAACTCCTAACATATCTGCCTCTACCAAAGGTACAAAAAAAATTTGGTCTCTAAAAGACAACATGGTACTCATCTCTATGATCACCCTTTATGACAAAGCATCTTCATCCTGATTTTATTCCCAATATAAATGGGAAACAATCATGTGGAAATTCCTAACATGAATCATGAATTGAATCCAATAGGGAAAATCCTATAAGGGACTTCCCTGGTTATTTTCATTTTTTCCCTTAATAAAATTTCATAATATAATTCAATATATATATAATATTAGTTATGATGGATGGAATGTTTAACAACACATTTCATGGTCCATAGTTCAGATTCTTAAGCAAATCCCATGCCAAGAAAATTATGTAAACAACCCTTGAAAATCACAAAGTGGTTTTGGAATTCACCTCCACAACCAGATGGCCCTCACATTCTGGATGTTACACCATCAATATTAAATTTAATCCAGGATATAAGTTGTGGAATCGAATGAATAAATTTATGGACAACTGGTTATGATGTCTTCCCCTAAAAACCATATATTTGAGAATATTTTGGACATCAATATTATTTATCACAACATTAGTTTTTACTTTTTATGTAGTAATAATATCACTATGTATTGTAGTTTTATCATTTTGTAGTTATGATGTCAGGTTTTCAAAAACCATTAAGTTTCTTGCCTGCCACACCACTATAAATAGAGAGGTAGTAGCTTCTAATAGCAGGATAGAGAATTTATTAATCATTATATGAGAGTTGATTGATGAGATGAATTGGTACAACTAAAGATTAGTAAACAATTGAAATCCAAAAATACAAGAAGAATACCACCAGAAATCCTTTGAAAATCCACATTCCATGTATGGGTGGGGCTAATTTTCCTCAGCCTCCAGTCATAAAGGGACATATGATACAACATATTGTCAATAACTCCTTAATTGATCATTCATGGGAAACCTGTTTTCCCATAGCATCCAGTGGAGAGTAAGTCATTATGGTTTAATAAAATTTACATTGACTTTTGAGAGCTGTGTTAGTGATGTAGATGATCCATCACACTCTAGCTTGTGAAATTATTTTACATTTAAATTCCCAATCATACTGGCTTCCCATACCCATGTATCCACATCTATAAAAGAGTAATTTTGAATATCCAGTCTGATATGAGTGGGAAAAATAAAATCAGCACGGATAACAAGAATAGTAATTCCAAAAATTGTTATATTATCTATCTCAGCTGGAACAGATACAATTCCATTGATTGGGATGCTTATCCACAGGGTTCCCCAACCACTAATATTGAATTGTCTACTTTCCGTCCAGACAGAATTCTTCATAATAAGGTTGAATGTTTGTGTTATTTATTTCCAAAAGAATAATGCAAGGGGACTATTGTAACTATCAAACTACTTTACATTAAATTTTTGGGAGATAAAAACACAAGTGAGGTCATTGGAAGTAATGAGATACCATGTTAAATTCCTTATCAAATATTATAGAACATTGACAATACTTCTTAGCCACCTCTAAACAGAGGAGTAAAATAATTTATATTTAATAATTGTGTTGATAAGACATACAAGTATAGCTTTTTATTTGACTTTTACTTTCTATATGACCAAATTATTAATAATTCTAGAGAATATATTCCCAAAATATAGGCTTCTCACCTTGCCCCAAAATAATTGGACACCAAGATAAGTAAATGGGAGGGTTCCTATTCTCACTCCAAGAATTCTAGAAATCATTTTTCCATAAAAAATATATTCCCATACCAAAGGTAATAAATGATTTTTTACAAAAAATTGAATATCATTCCACATCCTCAAAATGAGAAAATATGACTTTAATCGTAGATATGGTAAATTAAGAAGACAAAAAACAGAAGAATTACACCAACATGAAAAAGGTGTGATAGTGTGAAGCTACCTATCCCAACATTTATTCTATGATAAATTCTAAATTTTGAATGATTATTTATGAATATTCTCATATAATCTATATCAATTGAAATCAAAACCCCTATGAGTGGATCTACCTATCTCACTCCCCATGAACATTGAAAGAACCCTAGGTGATCAATTAATGAGAAAGTACAGTCTTTTAGTAGTGATAATAGAGTTTATTTTTTTTAAAGTATCATATAACCATTAATACATATGAAAATAAACAAGAAATATCCACTTAAAAGTGTCAATTCTGAATATATGTAAATTTTTTATGAAGATTTTCCCTGATTCATTTTTCTTCTCATCAAATTGACAATTAATGTGGTTGTGAAATTTTTTTTCCAATTTTTCTTCCTAGAAAAAAATTCCAAATTGGTTTGGGTTAATGAGATCGTTAAAAATTACACCTAGCCTAAACATGATAATTTTAAAAATTATTTTGGAATAGGTTTCACAATGGAAAGTAGTATAAAATCTTTAATATCAATTTCACCTTCTTTATTTAGAAACAAATAAATTAAATAATAATTGATTCTGAATGGAATGAAAGCATTGATGAAAAAACCTTCACAACACTAATCATTTCACCCTTTCCAATATTCCAATAAAGCAATAAAACTTTTTATGTAAATCCATCTGGCCTAGCTACAAAATCCATATTTAAAGAGAATACATCCATTTTTACTTCTTCCTTAGAAGGAGATGAGATAAGATCTTGAATTTCGTACTATTTAATGCATGGGGGAATATTGAAAAAAAAATTATATTTGTTGTCTACTGAATCATTAAAGTACAAAAATTTGAAATAGTCTACCACTACATGAAAAATTTCATCCTCAGAGTTATACATGAATCCATAAATTCTCATAGAATTAATTACCATAATTATTCCCTTTTCATTATTCCATATATCAAAAAAATCAAGTTTATATCTCATTCATTAAATAATTTAATATTCAGTTGATTATGATACAACATGTCCTTGGAAGTTAGAAGATCATACATCCATGAATGAGCTTTTATTTCATCGCTAGAGGGAGAGATCTGGTTCTAATTATTGATTGGGGTTTGTGAAAGCTTTTCCTTGGTATCCTTGATCTCAATATCAATCCTAGAAATTTATTTCCTACTCCATTCCATTAATAATACTTTACTGTACATTAATATTCAAGTAAGGTTTTATAGGGGGATCTTAAGAGGTTTTAATTTACCATCCTTAAGAATAAACTCCCTACAAACATGAGTAAAAAGACAACCATTATTAAAACGAAAAGTTAAATGTATTGACCCTATAATTTGAGTGGATATCTAAAAAATGATGGGGTTATGATCAGAATGATTATTTGGGAGAGTGAAACCTAAAAATACATCATCCCAACCCCTATCATTCATTTTCATGAAACATCTGTGAAGCTTACATTAAACTATCCCATTCAAGGTTTACCTATTACAATTAAACTCAGTTCTAGAAAGTGGGACTTCCATAAGATTTCACTGGTCAATACATGATGAGAACTCCAAAGTTACTAATTTACTAAATCTTAAGAATATTCCTTCTTTATGCATCAAGATAGGGTTGAAATCTCCTATTATCACCAATTTATGATACATTTTTTCCAAGGTATCTTCAAGGTCCCTCCAAAGCTCCATCATTCTAAAGTAAGAAGTAGATGAAATGAAAAAAGAAATAGAGAGTCAACCAGTTGAAGTATTTATAGAAATTTAAATTATCTAAGATTTTTTGTCATACATGATCATTTTAATACCCTCATTTTTTAGAATGAAAATAGGATTCATATTGAAGTCATGATAATTTTTAAAAATGTAATTGGAGCCATGATATTCCCTCTAGAAATATTTCCACATCTAAAAAAACATTTTTATTTCAGCAGTTACAATGATCATGTATTTATAGGCCATAAGATAATGTCTAAGGGATTCTCTCATTATGGAATTCCCCAAACCAAGATAGTTCTGTTATAGATTCCTCATTGTGTGAGGTGTCTACCTCTGATTAGCGGCCCATATTGCTTCTTCCAATCTAATTGGGTTTTCTTTCTACCCTCCTATCCAATTTTTTATTCGACCATTTAATGATTTTTCCTTCACTAGAACATAAAAAACATTTGTCTCAGCATGTATGTCATTATCATCCTCATTTTCATCATTCTTATCCTGATTATTATTTTGATCATCATCCACCTCATTAGACAATAATTCTCCAGCAAATGTAGCTAATGAGTTTCTGAATTTTTATGGGATCATATATATTTTTAGTGATATGCATATTTCTAGAATCCTTATATGAATACACTTAAAAAAATTTACCTCCTATTCGAAAGTCATATGTAGGTAAGTCATCCTGATTGTTAACCCTAGAAAAATTTTAGCAAGATATTCCACAAGACCTAGAAATTCCAGATCATTATCAAGATGATAATGGACCTGATTGAATTTCCTATCATTCTAATCAGTGGGGATGTTCCCAAAATTTATGTTAATTCTTTATGTTGATCCACAATCCCATGATTGTAAGGCATGCCAAATTAGATTCTAGTGCTGTCATGATTAGATTATTTTTGTGCTTTTTTCTTTAATGCCTCCTCAAGTCCTCCATTAACTACTCTATCATCTATGAAGTCAACATCAACACCACAGGTAAGACCGTTTCCTTAAATATGCAGCGGCATCATGATTTCATCATAGTATGGATCCTGGAAATCTTTCATAACTACCTTTCCTTGAACAAAATTAATTGGAGAGATAATGTTGTCATCCAAATCATTCACCTATGCTTCAGGGAATGATATAACCTTACCACCATCAATAGGGGGAATTTCAAAATGCATCACATCCTTATCACGAATAGCTCTATTGGAGGGTCTTAAAACCAAACAACATTTAAAATATAGAGGTAGGATCATTTCATTCCCATTTTTTCTTCAACACAAAGCATCATCATGGCCCTTTTATTTGCAGAATCATTTCCCTTTGTCCATATTGCATCCGAGAGAGACATGACCAAAAAGTGAGAGTTTTTATAGAAAAGTGGCTACCACGCACATTAGATTTCATGCTTTATGCTATCAATCCATATAGTTAACACCACATTCTCAACTAGATTTTTTTGACATATCATCCTTTACTAAAACTCTTACATAGTGCTAAAATGTTATGTTATCCTTTTTCTTGTCCTTATGAATGGGATTCCCTACTAGGAAACTGATATCCCATAGGATTTGTGGGTGCCAATACAAACAATTTAGGTGATATATACAAATCCAAATCTGGGCATGAGAATTCTGAACATTATCTAGATCAATATTCCTATCCCATTCCTAGATTCTCAAAAATAATAGTTTCAAGGAGGTTGGCATGAATCATTATTCTTTCTACTTTAATTCATTAGATGGGAAGATCCCTGGATAGTATCCCCTCCCCATTGATGTCATTATCTAGTATTCAGAACCCCATATTTCTATTATCCTTATACCGAGGTCACTAAATTTATATAACATTACAACTTTTAGAACATAAACCCCTACAACGATATAATAAATGTAAATAATCACACATTCTTCAACAACATCGTTATTATTTATTACATATTACATATTATTCATTTATTGCTTATTTATAATTCATTTATTGGTTATTTAAATTTTATTTATTTACTTATTAATTATTAATTATTATTTAATTAATAATTAATTATTTATTCATCCTTTATTTATTAATTATAAATAAATAAATTATAATTTCTTTATTATTAATTTAATTATTAATTATTTATTATTTTCTAGTTTTATTTATATATATATATATATATATATATTATTAATTTTTTATTTATTATATATCTATTATTTATTTATTTTTTACTATTATATTACATTATTATTATTTATATTTTTTTGTTTTTTATTATTCATTTATTATTTATTTAATATTTACTTATTATTTACAAATTATGTATATATTAAATGAAAAATCCTTTTTAATTTATTATTATTTTATTATTAATTTATAATTACTTTGTTATTAATTTATTATTGACATATTAATTTATTATTGACATACTATTTATTATTGACATATTATATTTATTATATTTATTCTATATTTAGTTTATTATTTGTTGTATATCTATATTTTATTTATTTATTAGTAATTAATAATTATTAAATATTAATAGATAATTATTAAATATTTATTATTAAATTTTAATAATTTAATAGTAAATATTAAATATTTAGTTCGAATCTATTTTTAATGTATTTTTTTGATCAATATATATATATATTTATATATTTATATATAAGTATATTAAATTTAATTTATTCACCACATGGATAGCCTACAGGAGTCGTAAAGTCTTCAGAAAATAAGCAAGATGCAAGAGGTTCAAATCTCAACCAACACATAATTCTTGTATGTGGGATATACATGCATGTTCATGTGCCGAGTAAGATATAAAAAATGAATTATATACAAAAATTAAAAACAATATAAAAAATATATGTAACTAAAAAACCACAAAAAAATCATTCCTTGATGATTTTAAAATACTGCCGCTAAATGTATGTCGATGTATGATTTAGCACTATTCTTCCGAAAACGTTATATAAATATTTAGCTGCAATTTATACCACCTCTAAACTTTTATTATAGCATAGTGATGGATCCCCTAAGTTGTTCAAACAATTTATCAATTATTTGTAAAGGATACTTGATCTTAATAGTCAAATGATTATGTATTCGATAAACAATACAAAGAAAGAGGCTTCTATATTCTAACTTATTAAATAGAATTTGTGAAGAAAATGTTGACAAAGTTGGATAATGAAATCCTTTTCCCCTAGTATCATCAAGAATAACCTTAAACTCCTTTAACTGTGAAGGTTCCACACAATAAGATGACAAAGAGATGGGATTCATCCCCTAAAGCAATTTGATATAGAACTAAACTCTCTATTAGGGTGGTAACCCAAAAAAATTAATAGGGAAAATCATGTGGTAGCCATCTAATACAGTATTAAAAGAACTACTAGAATACTGGTCGATGGTATCATGGAACACCTCTATCAACTAGCATGAGATCATTCAGGCCTCTGGTACAAAAGGCTCTACTCTTCCAGATCAATGATCCCAAGTACCCAAAAGGAAAAAGTTTCCATATTGAAGGTTTAACATTGAACTATAGTAAGATAAAAACTAATTTGTTCATTATAGATATCCATCTAGTCCATTCTGATGATGAGGTCGAGGATATAAATTTCAAAAATGGGAACATATCACATTACCTCAAGGTTAGTAATCCTGACATGGAACATGGAACATCTAAAAATTTGATTATTTCTTCTTCCCCAAGGCATGGAAATATCCATCATGATTTTTAGGAACAATAAGCATATTCCCAAGACAAAAACAATGGCATATGATAATAAATATTTATATGAACTGGAATAAAAAATTCATGACATTAGTGTCTGAAATAAACACTATACCTCCCATAGTAGTAATCCATATAATATATTCATCTGGAGTATATTTCATTACATAAATACATTCAGCCTCAAATCCTCCCTCGTATTTCATCTCTATATGGGTTTCTACCTTTTCAATATAATGATATCCAGTACCCTTCTTTATTCCAAAAAGAGAATGAGAGCCATTATAGGAGTGGATTTAACTTTTCTACACTCTGTTACTCTTCGGAAAAAACACAGAAGATGGTAGTATTGTCCAAAATGATTGAATAACATGGGTTGCGCTATATATTTAGGTTTAGTATGACCATGTACAACATAATGATAAAAATCCAACTAGATGTCATTTTTAGGGTTCCCCCAAAACTGTCCCTAACATTTACTGATCACCCTTGTTGTACAATCTTTTCAAGCTAGAAAAAAACTATGCCACCTCCACCTTAAAAATATTCTCTACCTAATATTGTATTCCTATATAAGTATTACTTTTCTATGAATTATTTATCAACCTCTTTAAAAAACATAGGCAGGTATAAGAGGACCAACATCAACATAAAATCATCCCCCAAAACCATTCCTAACATAAAATATTTATGATAGAAATTATAAATAATATTGGGTAATGGTTGAACTAACTCAGTGAAATGAGTAACATACTCTATAACTAATTTTTACCATTTTTCTATTGTGAAAAAATACCATGTCTTCACCACTCACAACCTATCTGGAAAAAACTATTGATTAAATAACATATTGAAGTAGATCTAATTATGGTTATGATGAATTTTTTCATACACTACAGAGTCAACTCATTCCCTTACAAATTCATAATCCATATAAGCCGAAAAACCCAACATTGACTCCACTAGTGTTTTCAAGAAGTAGAATATAATTTTAATACATTCAATAAACTCTTTGGATTCCTAGTTTCCATTATCACCATAGATGTCAATTGGGGTTTTCTTAGTAAATTATAAACCCTAATCCACTATTTTCTCCTAGTTTTCTACACCCTTCTAACCCATAGACTATATTTTGTGGATAACTAATTCCAACAATTATTATTCTATATTTGGTAGTTCTTACAGTACTTGTCTAGTAGATTCTCCATTATGATTATAAAGGGATCATCTAGAAGGAATTATCTATCAAACACCATAGATAGAACCATATTATATAAAATGATATAAATATATATTAAAGACTATAAATTTTAAAAATAATAGGAATCTAAATAATCATGGGTAAAAAAAATATAATACAAGTTTTTTATAAATAAAATAAAAATGTTTATATATTTGAATAAAACTTCTGAAATCTTACCTTGCACACTAGTAATAAAATAATATTATTTTAAATGGTAGTTAACACATAGTCGTTGTATTGGCGGGAATGAATATAAATAACTAAAATATAATTATATATGTTTGTTAAATGTTTTTACATTTACCCAATAAAAGATAAAGGCTTAAAATACGAAAAGAATTCAATTTTAGGCATATATACTCTAATATTCACTAAAGGCCCACTTATCACCTTTTGATGGAGAACCGTTATTAAATATAGTTTTGGTCACTCTTATACATTCTATTGGACCAAATATAATTCTACTTTATAATCGGGACATCAAATTTTACTTTGTGTAAATTTTTGGTATTTTTCAGATAAAGTTCATTTTTAATGAATAGTGAAATATGTTGTATTTTAAATCAAACCCTCATTTTAATATAATTTATTTAAATGAATAGATTATCTTTTGAATTGGTTTTAAAGTGAAATAAGAATATATTTTTACCATTTAATCCAATATTGGTAATTGGAATTAATTTCACTTTGAAATTGGACTTAAACTAGTGTCAATCTTTTGATATATATTGTTTCTTAAAAACAAGCTATTTGTCCTGACAGCGGGAATTAATTATTAAATTAATTAACATAACTTATATGTTTTGAATTTTTTAAAATATACATCACTTTTGAATTCGTAATATCAAATATATCTTAGGGTGATGTTTTGGTATTTTTCTGAAAAACTTCAATTTTTGATGAATAGTGAAACCACTAAGTGGTACTTAAAAAAACAGATTTTTCATTTAAATGAAATTTTACCACATCTGTGTTTTAAATTTTAAAAATCCAACATACATGGTTTTTATTAGGAAGTAAAATGTGGTTCAATGGGATTAAAATAATTTTTGCGAATAGTAACTTTTAACTTTTTAATCGCAATTAGAGGTAATTAGTGTAATTTAAGGTAAAAATAATGTTTTAATAATATGAAATGACCTTGACACATGTCCTAACCCTATTGGATGTGTCATGGCCAACAAAGAAAATAAATGGGTCAACTTGGGGACCTCATGGTGCCACTTTGGTAGAAACATGACCATAATAACTTTTTATTTAATGTTAATATAAAAATGTCACAAACATGTGTTGTTTTACTAAAAAAATTTTTAAATGGGGTTATACAAGTCATAATTTTGACTATAAATATTAATTAAAAATATAAAAAGATTTCCTACATCATTATATTTATTTTATAATTTTTAGACATTATATAAAATAAATTATCTATGAATCTATGATTATGCAGCGATTACCTCATTATTTAACGATTTAAATAAAATGAAAAGATAAGGTAAACTCTAAGACCTAAACTTGTCAAAAACCTATTGGATGGGTGTATTTCGAACTCTTATCACCTTATCCTAGAAATATATAATTTTGAGACATTAAAATCTGAAAATCATTTTATAATAAAGTAACCTTTTATAACTTTCCATGAGTGCCCCTCCTCTCCTCTTATAAAAGGCCCCCACCTCTACCACCTTACCCACACCTTTCAATCCATTGGATCAGCCAACCCCTGCCCATTATGTCTCTCCACATCCCTCTATTACTCCTAGAAGACTCACTTTGGGTAGAAGTCTTTCCAAGGAAGCCTTTGAGCTCAAATCAAAAAGAGTTAACCGATTTAAAGGTAGTGTCTTCTCTTGTGTTCTTATGTGTTATTTTCTTTCTCCAACCCCCTAAACACTTTCTATTATTTTCTTTTGTAACAACACCTGTATCTTAAATATACTAGGATGTTTTTAGGAGATTTTTTAGAGCTACACCTACACACACCTTCGTCAACGGTTAAAGAACATACTGTTTCTGTGGTTGGTGATTTTCTGCCTCATAAAACGATGATTGTTCAATCTTCTTTTAACACCATTCATGGGGGCCATTAAGATGTCACTATATTTATATATGATATATATTATGTTTATGTTTTCCTTATTCTTATGTATTTTTCATTTGTGGCATAACATTATGGTTTCCATTGTGGGTAAACACGGTAATTTCATTTTAGGAAGTACGGACTACCGCCCCCTCAAAGTGATTTGATTCATTAATGCCATATGTGGGAAATATAAAAGATGAAGTTAATGTTATTATATATGATGTTATACTGGAATTATAATATACCCTTTTATCATTATGATTTCACTCCATGAAATATAAAATATAAATGAAAGTAGCGTTCATGCGTACGTACGGCTTACCGTCTCCATGAACGATGCATTTCATTTCTTATCTCTAAATGTTATGTACTATTATAAATACATGTATATGATGGATATATATGATATATATGATATCCAAATCATGAATATCATTCTAGATATAATGAACCTTTGACCACATAAACAACATGTAATTGTAAGAAGTCCATTTTTGACATAAGTACCAAATATCGACAAAATGAACATTATTAAATTAAATGATTAAATAACGATTATAACATGGAGATAAGTTATATAAAAGGAATAATAAACTTGAAAAATTATCTTAAGAAAGTATAAATTAACTTTAGTTTATTATTTAGGAGATTAAAGAGAAATCGAGTCACGTCGGACACGAGGTAAGGGATTTCGTCTCAATATCCTTTCATTGAGGCATATTTTGTTCTAATACAAGGCTTTCTTTTATACGGTGTATAAACCCCTTCGACTTTTAATTTTATACAAAAGGAATATTTTTATATGAAACGTTTTACAAAATGACAAAAAGGAATGTTTCTTTTAATGTACACGGTGACAACGACCTTTTCCGCCGCCGGGAGTATTATTTGGTCATTGGCTTCCTCAACAAGACATGATGTTTTTTAAAATGAAATAAATACCATATACTCTTTTATGTATTTTGGAATTGAAAATGGTTTTTTATAATGGATTTTTTATGTCAAAATATTTAAGTGATATATTGTGTTTGAAATGTGGAAATGTTTTCTTTCCATTTTTTTATGTCTTATGATTTTATAATGGTACTTGGACATTTGACGGGTGGTTAAGTGATAAACCATATGATGGGTGGTGCCGTGAATACCAGGATGGGTGGTTACGTTATAACCTCCAATGCATTGGGTATGTAAGTTAGCCGTATGGCTATTCCATTAAGTGATATGTGTGGAGGTCGACCGTATAGTTATTCTATTTAAGTATGTTTATGTCCCAAGTTAACTTTATATGTTATGTGTACATCATATGGGTTTTATGGTAATATTTTGGTTACAAAAGAGTAAGTAATTATATTTTATTCAATGAAGATTATTTTTTGCTTCATAAAGGTGAAAAGTATTACTTTGATAAAGTATTCATTGTTTACTTGTTGTCCTGAAAAAACTAACAGTTATCCTTCTTTCTGTATCCCTTACTGAGATTTTTTTTGCTCACCCCAAGTTTTTTTTGGAATGTTTTTCACTGGACATAATGTGGAATAGGGTTGAGGGTGGGATCAAGGAAAAGTCATGATTTCTTAAACATGGAACTAGAAATGACTTTTTTTTTGGATTTCATGTTTTGAAGAAAAGGAAACTTTGTAGAAGTGTCTATTGTGTAAGCTTTTGAGATATAATAGTTATGATCAAATTATCTAAAACTTTAAACCTGAAAAGTTCCCTAATGGGAATTATTCATTTAAATCAATATTAAGTAATGTTTAAGGTGGGGGCTTATATTTTGTATCGAAGGGAGGATTAGACAACTTTAGGAGTTAGAAAATTGTTAAATTATAAATTAATTTATGGTATCATTGAAATGATATAGCATTTAAATATTACCATGTTGCTTTGACTAAGATATTTATGTGTTCAGAATGGTTTTCTATAGAGGAAACAAGGCAGCTATGTTGGGACGACATCAGGAGGAAGACAACCTTCCAAATCAGCAACCTGAGATGGTCGGAATTGGAACTGAACAGTTTGTTGCATTGATGGCACAGTTGACTCAGGCTATAAATGGTGGTGGTATCCATGCACAAGATCAGCCAGATCAATCACAAAGGAACATGTCAGTGGTGGAACATTTCATGAGGCAACATCCCCCATCATTCAAAGGATCATCTGACCATGTGCTAGCTCAAGGGTGGAATAAAGAACTGGAGAAGATTTTTTATGTCATGGGTTATTCAGAACATCAAAAGGTTAGTCTTGTTGTTTACCATTTTGAAGGTGAAGCAGATCAGTGGTGGTCAATGATGAAAAATATCAGGGATAGTGATGAGATTGATGATCTTCACTGGGATGAATTCAAAGGTATGTTTCGTGATAAATATTTTCCTAAGGTGGTTTGTCTTAGGATGAAAAAACAATTCCCTGAATTGAGGCAGGATGATGACTCGGTGGATTCTTATGAAGTAATGTTCATTCGACTGGCAAGGTATACTCCAAACTTCATATGAGATCTAGATAGTAAAATCAACCATTTTTACTCAGGGTTAAAGCCAAAGTATCGAAGGGATTTTGCTTCTCGTGAGTTCAAATGTCATGAAAAACTTGCCCAATGTGCGGAGAAGGTGGAAATAGAGTTTTTCAATGATCAGGTGTTCTTTGACAAACAACAGAATAAGAGGTCCAGTTGGTAGGCAAAGGGGAAGAATTCATCAAAGAAACAAGGAGGTAAGAAAACCTAATATCAGTCCTGTAAGAAGTGTGGTAAAATGCATCCTAGAGAATGTTTATCCAAGTCTGGAAAGTACTTTTTGTGTGGTAAGTCTGGTCATATTACTCATAACTGTAAGGAATATGATGAAGCAGGCAATGAAAAGCCAGCGGTAAGATGTTTTAAGTGTAATGAAATGGTTCATTATACAAATGATTATCTAACTAAGAACTCAACTGGGGGAATGTAGCCAGACTACAAGCAGAAAGGGGTGTTGAAATACTTTGCATCTACTTCAGCAGATGTTGGGCCATCGAATGAAGTAGTATCAAGTATCAGTGAGATCATCTCTATCGACAGAATTAAGCAAGCGCAGAAGAAAGACAGTAGGTTATAGGAAAAGGTAGAGCTGGTTCATAGGTCTAAGTTTCATGAATTTAATATTGATAATGATTTTATGAGGTTTTTTAAGAGATTATGTGTGATTGGTGATTCACAGTTGAAGAATGAGTTGTTATGTGAGGCTCATAGTTCTCCGTTTTTAGTTCATCCTGGCAGTACTAAGATGTACATAGATCTAAGGGAGTATTACTGGTGGGATGGAATGAAAATAGATATTATTGATTTTACTATAAAGTGTTTGACTTGTTAGCAGGTTAAAGCAGATTGGCAATTACCGAAAGGGATTCTTTCGCCTTTACCAGTGCTAGAGTGGAAATGAGAAAATATATCCATGGAATTTTTTGTGGGATTACCGAAGAAATCTCAAGGTAATAATGCAATCTTGGTTATTTTTGATCGCTTGACTAAATCTTCTCATTTACTTCCTATTCAAGATACTTTCTCTCTAGATCAACTTTCTCGATTGTATCTTAATGGGATAGTCCGGTTGTATGGAGTTCCCATATCCATTATATCTGATCGTGATCCCAGGTTTACTTCTAACTTTTGGAAAGGCCTTCAAAAGTCATTGGGTACTAAAATAAATTTTAGTATAGCTTTTCATCCTCAATCAGATGGGCAGTGAGAACGCAAAATTCAGACTTTGGAGGATATGCTACATGTTTGTTTGATTAATTATCAGGGAAGTTTGGACTAACATATTTTTTTGCTTGAGTTTTCTTATGATAACAGTTTTCTTTCTAGTATATAGATGGCTCCATTTGAGGCATTATATGGTAAACGGTGTCGAACTATAGCTTTTTGGGATGAAGTGGGTGAAAGGAAGCTGATGGGACCAGAATTGGTAGAAGAGATGGCATAAAAAGTCAAGTTGATTTAGAAACACATGAGAATAGCTCAGAGCAGACAAAAAAGTTATGCAGACAACAGGAGGAAAGATCTATCTTTCGAGGTAGGTGATCTTGTTTTTCTCAAACTTTCACCATGGAAAAGTGTGATGCGATTTGGTAAGAAATGAAAGCCGAGTCCAAGGTTCACTGGACAATATGAAATTCTGGAGAGAGTTGGATCAGTTGCATACCGAGTGGATTTACCTCCGAGTTTATCTCAGGTACACAATGTTTTTCATGTTTCAATGTTGAGAAAGTATATGCCAGATCCATCTCATGTTTTGATCCCGGAAGGTAGTTTGGTTGGAAAAGAATCTCTCTTATGAAGAACAACCAGTCTAGATTATTGACCCAAGAGATCATGTGTTGCAAAATAAGGTAATTCACCAGGGAAAGGTTTTGTGGAGAAACCATATGGTTGAAGAGGAAGGATGGGAATCTGAAAATTCTATGAGGGATAAATACCCCCACTTATTTTGATAAGTGAATAAAATTACGAGGACACAATTTCCAAAAGGGGGGAAGGATGTAACATCCTAGGTAAATAAAGAATAATACCTTTTCATACTTATTAATATTTACGAATTAAATATTAATTTTTCTTTAAAGGGGTTGCTATGTTTGATAGGGTACCTGATGTGCAACAAAGAGTTTCTTTGAAATCTTACGTTGCACACTAGTAATAAAATAATATTATATTAAATGGTAGTTAACACGTAGCCATTGTATTGGCGGGAATGAATAGAAATAACTTAAATATGATTATATATGTTTGTTAAATGTTTTTACATTTATCCAATAAAGGATAAAGGTTTAAAATATGAAAAGAATTCCATTTTAGGCATATATACTCTAATATTCACTAAAGGTCCACTTATCACCTTTTGATGGAGAACCATCATTAAATATAGTTTTGGTCACTCTAATACATTCTATTGGGCCAAATAAAATTCTTCTTTATAATCGGGACATCAAAATTTACTTTTTGTAAATTTTTGGTATTTTTTCGATAATGTTCATTTTTTAATGAATAGTGAAAATGTTGTATTTTAATTCAAAACCTAGTTTTAATATAATTTCTTTACATGATTATATTATCTTTTGAATTGGTTTTAAAGTGAAATTAGAATATATTTTTACCATTTCATCCAATAGTGGTCGTTGGAATTAATTTCACTTTGAAATTGGACTTAAACTAGTGTCAATATTTTGATATATATTGTTTCTTAAAAACACGCTATTTGTCCTGACAGTGGAAATTAATTATTAAATTAATTAATGTAAAATATTTGTTTTGAATTTTTTAAAATAGATATCATATCCAAATTTGGAATATCAAATATAGCTTAGGGTGAAGTTTTGGTATTTTTCTGAAAAACTTCAATTTTTGATGAATAGTGAAACCACTAAGTGGTACTTAAAAAAACTGATTTTCCATTTAAATAAAATTTTACCACCTCTGGGTTTTGAATTTAAAAAATCTGACATACATGGTTGTCATTATGAAGTAAAATGTGGTTCTATGGGATTAAAATAATTTTTGGTGAATAGTAACCTTTAAGTTTTTAATCGCGATTAGAGGTAATTAGTGTAATTAAAGTAAAAAATAATGTTTTAATAATATGAAATGACCTTGAAACATATACTACCCTTATTGGATGTGTCATGGCTGACCAATAAAATCCATGGGTCAACTTGGGGACCCCATGGAGCCACTTTGGTAGGAAAATGACATTAATAACTTTTTATTTAATGTTAAAATAAAAATGTCACAAACATGTGTTGTTTTACTAGAACAATTTTTAAATGGGGTTATGAAAGACATATTTTTGACTAAAAATATTAATTAGAGAGATATATATATATTTCCTACATCATGATATTTTTTTTATTATTTTTAGACTATAAATAAATTAAATTATTTATGACACCATGATGATGCAGCGATTACCTCATTATTTAACGATTTAAATAAAATGAAAAGATAATGTATGATATAAGACCTACACTTGTAAAAAACCTATAGGATGGGTGTATTTTGGACTCTTATCACCTTATCCTAGAAATATATAATTTTGGGACCTTTAAAATCCGAAAAAAATTTTATAATAATGTAACCTTTTATAACTTTCCAAGAGTGCCCCTCCTCTCCCTTTATAAAAGGCCCCCACCTCTACCACCTTACCCACAGCTCACAAGCCATTGGTTTGGCCACCCCGGGCCATTTTGTCTCTCCACATCCCTCTCTTACTCCTAGTAGCCTCAATTTGGGAAAAATATTTTCCAAGGAAGCCTTTGAGATCAAATCAAAAAGAGTTACCCGATTTAAAGGTAGTGTCTTTTCTTGTGTTCTTATGTTTTATTTTGCTTCTCCAACCCCATAAACTCTTTTTATTCTATTATTTTGTAACAAAAAAAGTATCTTTAATATACTAGGATTTTTTTTATGACAAGGATTAGAGCTACACCTACACACACCTTTGTCTAATGGTTAAAGAACATACTCTTTCTGTGGTTGGCGATTTTCTGCCTCACGAAACATTGATTGTTCAATATTATTTTAACACCTTTAATGGCGGACATTAAGATGTCACTCTATTTATATATGATATATATTATGTTTATGTTTTCTTTATTCTTCTTTATTTTTCATTTTTGGCATACCTTTATGGTTTCCATTGTGGGTAAACATGATAATTTCATTTTAGGAAGTGCGGACAACCGCCCCCTCAAAGTGATTTGATTCGTTAATGCCATATGTGGGACGTATACAGGATGGATTTAATGTTATTATATATGATGTTATACTGGAACAATTATATACCCTTATATAATTACGATTTCACTCCATTAAATACGAAATAGAAATGAAAGTAGCGTTCATGCATACGTACGACTTACCGTCTCCATGAACGGTGCATTTCATTTCTTACCTCTAAATGTTATGTACTATTATAAATATATGTATATTCTGGATATATAAGATATATATTATATCCAAATCATGAATATCATTCTAGAAATAATTAACCTTTGACCACATAAACAACATGTAATTGTAAGAAGTCCATTTTTTACTTAAGTACCAAATATCGACAAAATGAACTTTATTAAATTAAATGATTACATAACGTTTATAACATGGAAATAAGTTATATAAAAGGAATAATAAACTTGAAAAATGTTCTTAAGAAAGTAGATATTAACTTTAGTTTATTATTCAGGAGATTAAAGAGTAATCGAGTCACGTCGGACACGAGGTAAGGGAATTCGTCTCAATCTCCTTTCATTGAGGCATATTTTGTTCAAATACAAGGATTTCATTTATATAATATATAAACCCCTTTTACTTTTAATTTTATTCAAACGGAATCTTTTTCTATGAATCATTTTACAAAATGACATAAAGGAATGTTTCTTTTAACGTACGCGGTGACAATGACCTTTTCCACCGCCGCAAGTATTATTTGGTCTTTGGCTTCCTCAACAAGCCGTGATGTTTTTTAAAATGAAATAAATATCATATACTCTTTTATGCATTTTGGTATTGAAAATGGTTTTTATAATGTATTTGTTATGTCAATATATTTAAGTTATATTTTTTTTTGAAATGTGGAAATGTTTTCTTTCCATTATTTTTGTTTTATGTCTTATGATTTTATAATGGTACTTAGACATTTGACGGGTGGTTACGTGAGAAACCATATGACGGGTGGTGTCGTGAATACCAGGACGGGTGGTTATGTTATAACCTCCAATGCATTGGGTATGTAAATAGGTCGTATGGCTATTCCATTAAGTGATATGTGTGGAAGTCGACCGTATGGTTATTCCATTTAAATATGTTTATGTCCCAAGTTACCTTTATATGTTATGTGTAC
The DNA here is from genome assembly GCA_963277665.1 of Viscum album. NCBI lineage: Eukaryota > Viridiplantae > Streptophyta > Magnoliopsida > Santalales > Viscaceae > Viscum > Viscum album. The sequence continues at coordinate 768,156,754 of OY728125.1, read as the reverse complement.
TTCATATGGGTTTTATGGTAATATTTTGGTTAGAAAAGGGTAATTAATGATCTTTTATTCAATGAAGAGTATTTTCTGCTTCATGAAGGTGAAAATTATTTCATTGATAAAGTATTCATGGTTTTCTTGTTGTTTTGAAAAATCTAACAGTTTTCCTTCTTTCTGTATACCTTACTGAGATTTTTATGCTCACCCCATGTTTTTTTTGAAATTGTTTTCACAGGACATAATGTGGAATAGGGTCAAGGATGAGATCAAGGAAAAGTCATGCTTTCTTAAACATGGAACTAGAAATGTCTTTTTTTGGAGTTCATGTTTTGAAAAAAAAGTAAACTTTGTAGAAGTGTCTACTGTGTAATCTTTTGAGATGTAATAGTTATGATCTAATTGTCTAAAACTCTAAAACTGAAAAGATCCTCAACGGGAATTATTCATTTCATTCAATTATATGTAATGTTTAAGGCCGGGGCCTTATATCTAAACTTAAAACCTAGGTTCATATAGTCTTAACTTCTATCTAAAATAATTCCTAAACTAAAGGAAGGAAGTTTTATCTATCTTTCATCTTGGTATTACAATTTGAAACCATTTCTCAATGAGCAATCCATGTTTTTTATGACACATTTTCCAATATAGCTCACAACATATTGAGAATAGATACAATAACAAAAACCTTCCTATTGTATACTAGAAAATAGATATACCATCAATGTATGTGATAGAGGAATGCGAATACAAGCCTGAGATATTAAAACCATGCAAAAAATTCTGAACGCAAAAAATGTTAATGAACATAGTAGAAACCACACCTCTATGTGAGTATCTATGAACATCATCCCATTCCACTACAAATGTATTGAAATATGAGGAATGATAGTGAGATACATGACATGATTTTTGTTAAATTTATCCTAAAATAAAAAGTATACAAATTTCTATAAAAATAACGTTTTGAGAACTAAATAATATTAAGAAACCACAAGGAATATTAATAATTTCATTCTACGTGAATCAATATAACCTATATTTAAAATAAAAATATGTTTTTAAATCCATTTTCATTGAATTTTTTTTATTAAAAATGCTTTTGTTTTTTTATTTGAGAACGATATTTCAAGACACATGAATTGGATTATAAAAATTAATGAGAAACATTATGGATCTTATCAAAGTCTTCGTACGTCAAAAGGAATCCAATTGATAATCTAAAAGATGATTCAAAAATGAAATCATTAAAATATAATCCAACCCAACATCATCGTGTACAAGGGGTATAATCTTGGTTTAGAGAGTGGTATTTCCACAAAACCTAAACTCGTTATTCAATCACTATAATTAATAACTCTATAAAATAACACTATATCCAACTAAGGGACTAAAAATATTATTTAAGGAAAAACCCCTCTAAAAATCATTTCCATTTGGAAACAATCATTGAGGTCTATAAACTGACACATCATGTGAATGAATATATTTTTAAACTAAACCCATTTTAACTACCACTAAAAGGACACCTATGGTGTAATATTATAATAACAACCCTCATATATATCAAATCAAGGAATTTTTTTAGTTAAACCAATTTTATTTCAAAATAACATGATTTAAACAAGGGATATATCCATTTTATTGGTAAAAATACCTCAATAATAAATAAAAACATGTTTCCTTCAAACCTGGAGATGGTATTGGAATGGATATAGTACTCAAAAACCATGATCAATAAAGAGTAATCCAAACTAGAAGAGATTCACCCTAAGATACTATAAAAGAATATAATAATTCTCAATGAGTCTTTAGGGAATATTCTTGATTAGAAATATAAGATAAAAGTGATTGAAAAAATAGTTTAATATATGAATACCAAATCAAGAGACACTATAAAAACTCCAGTTGAAAACATACATGGATGGAGTAACTTTCACGAGAATCTTGATATTAAATCTTTTAATTTAGAAATTTGAAACACCAAAAAAAATATCCCATTCCATAGTTTATATTTATAACCAATTTATCCTTAAAATACCCTCCACCAAACACTGGTGGGCGCATGTTGGCTATGGTGGATAACAAGATCCCTAGAATGAAACAACAAGGACTATAACCCACTCTATTCATTTTATCTTGGACATTTCATAAAGGTGTAACCACTATGAAAATTACTACGACCACAACATGGTCTAACACTTTTTTCACATGAAAAAGGTCCTAATTCCCCCTTTGATGAAATTAATTGCCTCCAAAGATTCAAAAATTAAAAAAATAATAACCCATGGTTTAAATAATGATAAGGAAAATTAAATGAAATTCATGAAAAAAAAAGTTTCATATTTTACAGTTATTTTATTATAATTGAATTTTTTAATGATGGTTCAATTACACTTAGTTTTTATGCAATGGTGATTCAATGCATGTTGAAGAAATACAAAATCCAAGTTAATGATATTATAAATATTCAAAGTACTATACTTTGGATTAGTTATGGTATTCAAAAAGTTATTATATAATTGTACAGAATTATTTGAGGTTAAATTATTTACATTTTAAATAGATTATTATATAGATTCCACTAAACAAAAAATATGATAATTTTAAAGAAAATGATATTAAAGGGTATTTAATGATAAATTTTTAATTTTATATAATTATAAAATAATATATATTTATCAAACAAAATTGAATAGGAAATTTTATTGGATATCGTTAATGGCCCATGTATGTTTCACTTTTCATTTTTAAATTTACATTCATATCTTTTAATGGATTAAAAATTTATTACAACTATTATGTTTTAATGGGTTAACATGGGGGTTAATCTACGAGATAAGGTTGAAAATTCCACTTAATCTTCTATAAATTTTATAATTTGAATTTATTTGTACATTATCCAATTTATATATTCGTATGTGATGCTTTTGAGCTATATAACACAGTTTATAAACATATTATATATTAATATGTCATGTATTTAGAAGATTATCACCCACCTCACTCATAAAACGAACATACTCTCTTATCTTCCACTCACATTTTGATAAATTTATATTAAAAAAGTTCTTCCCAAATCACTTCCCAAACAATTATCCACAATTTTAATAATTTGTTTTCCCAAAATTGACCACCCTAGAAGCCTTAAGGTGTAATCCACATGTAATTTCTAAATAAATATAACCCTTATCTAAGTGTTTTTATGTTCATTTCTTCTTGAACATCTTTTAAATATTCTTTAAAAATTATCAAATTATAACATGATAATATTTAAAATATAAAAATATTATTTTCATTATGGAATAACCATTTTCCATCTTTCTTCCACGCTATAGGAAAAGAAAATGTTACTCTTTTGTGAATCTGGTCTACCTTCTCCACAAAGCGATGTATTTTTTTCCCATTACCATGTCACATTAATTTTAAAAAATATATAATAAATTAATACATAATATTTTTATCAAATTATTATTAATCTATTAATATAATACATTACATACATTCTTACCCTTCCATCCATTGGAAAATGATATCATCGTTCTTGTGAACATGTGTATGACACCATCCATGAAGTGATGTGATTAATTTTTATTAATATATCTACATGAATGCTAATAAATGTTTATATAATGTATAGATAATATAATTATATAATTTTTAAAAATTTCATATATACTGGAACTATAAACCCTTTGATCACAGTTGTAGAACTGATTTTATTTTGAGGTTATAAACCGAATGATCTTAAAATGTTCAATAAGGACATACCTGATTTTTTAAATACATAATACATGATATCAAAAGAAATACAATGAATTATTATAATTGGAAAATACAAAAAAAAGTTTTTTCTAAAAAAATGTAAAATTAATATATATTTATTATACATTAGTTAAAGTGTGTATGTAAGGATTATAACACTAGGTAATAGACTTTATTTTAAAAATATTGATTCAATGATTTCATTCAACATCATTTCCCACAAAATATATTGAAAAAAAATGATTATGGAATTTTATTCATTTTATCAAATTATTGAAAAAATTATTTCTTAAAATATACTTGAATTTTTCATATAATGGATTAAAAATTAATCATTTCAAACATTTTCTTTATGGTTCAACTTTGACAGTTTTTTCCGAAGGGAAAAATAATGTTTTTAACTTTTACTTCACGAACATGATTTAACATCACTAAAAAAATATATATTAATAATGAACGTCTATAAATTTTTTTATTATTAAAAAAATTACTTCCAAATTTTATTCGTAATTGTTGTTTTAAGGGAATTCAAAGAAAAATAATTTTTGTCCTCATTTTAATTTGAATAGAAATATCATTTTTCATATCTGTTAATCAAAATATTTTTTGTAATTTTACAATGTAAAAAAAATATTTTTTATCTGAATCATGGACCATATAAATGTTTTATGATAATGGGTGAGCCAAATATATCTCTTTAATTATTTATCTAATGATTTTTTCTTTGGGGAATATATGTTGGAATTAACTGGTAGAATTTTTCATATGTAAGAGTGATTATAAAAATGATTGTAAGAGTGATATAATGATATTGTTTCAAGGTACCTACATGGAATTAATATTATTGTAAATTAGTTTTCATAGAAATATTTTGATTTCATAATGTAAGATAATCATCGTAGTTTTAAATAAATTTTTATACACATTTTAATAGAGAAAATTATGTTTCTCATGAAAATATTTCCTTAATTATTAATGTTTTTTAGGAAAACCTAATTATTTTTTTATTATTAATATTTATTGTAAAATGTTTTATGAATTTTTTTTGAAGTTATATTTTTTCCGTGAGTAAGTTAATGATTATTTTTATCTATAATTTATTTATATGAATGACAAAAGTTTCATCTTATTTAACGATTTATAAAATAAAATAAAAGGTTTATCTTGTATTGTATCTTTAGCTATGATTTTGGTGCCCAACCATAATTTTATATTTTTTCATAGGGCTAGTGGATGAGTAGGAATACTATAATGTTATACCATTATACTATGGGGATTCATCTCTAAATAATAATAAAAAGTTAAATGACATAATAGTTTAAATATAAGTATCAAAATTTTCTAAAATATTAATATTGAGTCAGAGTGTTCGATTTGTTTTGAAAGGTTTTGGTTTGTAAATTTTTTCATAATTCTGTAAAACAATGCACCAAAAATATCATAAGAATGTAATAAAATTAAATAAATTTTATTAAAATAATAATTATAGGTTGATTAATTTACTAGATATTATAGTTGATATCAAGGAAAGGGTTTAAATAACTTTATAGCTTTTGATGTTATCGAAGAATAAGTAATAATCCTTCAATAAACTCAATGGTTTTTATGCTATAAATAATTATAATAATTTTTTACTCAATAAAAATTGATGAATATAAGATTAAATAGTAATTCATGTTTTAGTATTTAATATTTTTATAATAATTTTCATTATGAATTTATATTATATACTCATGCTAACTATTTTGGATATATAAAAATGTTCAATTTAGAAGGAACAAAGTTTGTGATGGATTTTAAGGTAAAAGTGTTGGTTATCTATTCTAAAATCCATTTAGGATAGGATCAGAAATTAAATATCTAATGGATTTGATATGATTATTAACCAAAACCATCAGAGTTTTCCAACACACCAAAAAAAATAAAAATGGAGTTTCATGGTAGTTCATGTGATAAAGATAATAAATGTAATATGATCATTCTTTATACATGTCAAGAATGTGGAATAAGTACCTATTGAAATATATCAAGTCAATAAAATTATGCATGGAATGTTTGTATTACAATCATTATGAAAAAAATGTTATACGAGAAAAAATATAATGAAGATATTTTGTAATGTATAAATAAAGGTTTATTATAGCCATATACTGAATCAAAATTTATTTTTTATTCAAAAAGAAAGACATTATAAGTTCATGGAGGTCTAATGTGATAGAGGCCTGAGGCATTGTCTCGTAAAATTATTGATAATATTAAAATATGATTAAAAATTAAATGGATTTCATTACCTTTTAATTATTTATATGATGGGATTCATTTATTGATATTTTTGTAACACTTAATTTTAGAATGTATTTTATTTCATGGTTTTTTTAGTGAATAATGATTTTATATTTTGTGGAAATAAGTTAAAATGCATTGATAACCTTTAGGGTTAATATTATATTTTATGATGAAGTAAATATTATTAATTTAGGGAAAATATATATTAATTTTTGGGACCATATTTTTTATCATATTGATAAGCATGGTATTGATATGTGTTTTATTGTCTAATTGATTAATGTTATTTTAAATGATATTTAATATATGACTAATTAAAATGGAATTTTTGGATATGATGGGTGTTTATTTTAAGAAAAATGTTAAATGTTATTTTGAAGGAATATATGATTTTATTGTGTATTTGTGGTGATTTAAGAAATATATGGAAAGGGTTTTCATTTTTTGGAGATAATATTATTATGGGGTATATATTGTTGGTATGTGACATTATAAGTTATCAAATTACTTTATTGGAAAATGTTAAATTAACCACATATGAATATGTGATAAAATATTAATAATTTTTTAGGTTTCATATTTTCTATGATATATTTAATGATTTTAAGGTTAGTTATTTATATACTAATTTAATTTAAATATTGGGTGTTATTGTTTAATTTTTCAAGACTAATGTGTATATTTTTATTCACATTGAATTTTATCTTCTCATATGCTAACCATTTTGGTTTTGGAAAATGTATCAAGACAAGAGTAATAAATTTTCATACATTTTTGTATCTTTTAATGAATATAATTTTAATTTCAGTGCTTCAGGTTAGAAAATATCATTATAACAATTCTTCCATTAGAATATGATGTTAATTAGAGGTGGAAACTACTTGAAAAAAAAGTGATATTATAAATTAAAATAATGGTATGAAATTAAATCATGTAAATATATTTAATATTATTCCATATATTTATGTTAAAATAATTCATCAACCTAAAAAACTGGAAGATAATTCTATGGAGTCTTATATGGATAATATGTATCTGATATGAAGGTACACATTATGAAACTATTTATCTAGATTTAATATCGTTATGGTTAATGCATTTGTTATAAAATATTTATGAAATTTTATGTTTTCAAGTCTTATAAAATACAGTAATTTTCATTTCAAAATGAAATGATATTATTGTTGACTAAAGTGTACTTCTTTCCACTTATGTGTATTGATTTTCGTCTCCATTGAAATAATAATGAAATTTTTTTTCTATCCTATGTTTACCTGTCCACATATAATATCGTGTGGATGAAATTTTGTTAATATGGGAAGAAATTAACACACATATATTTTTGTTTACATTATTTTAAATTCATAATATTTTTTATTTCAAGTACCATGTGCAATACTGAACCTAAATGGAATTGCGGTATATTATGGAAATATTAATATTTAATTATGAAAAATATAACCTAGGTATTGTATTAGAATGTATATACAATACTATAACAGTATAAAATCTATGTATTGAATTTATTCTTAATATAATTTTACTAATTTTTTCTACTGAATAATAACATAATTTTAAATAAGATAAAAAAATATTAAATTTATTTTTTTAGAAATCTAACATTCATCGCAATTTTTGTTATCCAATGATATTACTATTTACAAATGAATTATTTAAATTAATGGTATAGAAAATATATTTAATAAAATAATATAACAATCATCTAATTTTGGTTACAAAATTTAGTAAAATTCTATTACACACTCAAGAGATATATTTGAATCAAAAATGGGTTTATTTCATTTTATATATAAATAGATGATTAATTTCATCCATTGTTTGATGTTTGATTTTATATATTATAAATAATTTCAGAATTATTCACGATAAAATAATAATTAGATTATTTTGATAGTATTTTTATTAAAATATAATTTTTTTGGTGAAACGTGAAATTTTTTGATTTTACGCAAACTCAGATTTATTTTATTTTTATAAATGTTATTTAATTATAATTTTTGGTAATGGATTTTATTAAAATTAAATATAGTTTCATTTTATTAATAATTACACAATTAGTCCCATTTTAATTAACATTAATCTTTATTTTTGTATAAATTTATTTTTAAGATTCAAAATGCTATTTTTCAAAAAATGATTTTTATTACATTTTTAAAGATTATGTTAATAAGAATTTCCAAATAATTAGAAAATTGAATCTTCAAAAATTGATTTCATATTTTTAGTTGAAGGTCAAATTTATTAACAAGTTCAAATTAATTTTTTTTATAATTAATAGTTATACTGGAAAAATATCATCATCATGTTACAGGGTAAAACGAGTTATTCATGTTTAAAAAATTGGGATAATGTCATAAAATTTCATTATAATTATTATTGGATGAGAATATTTCTAATTTTATCACCTTCAAATCAATAATAAGTAAATCGTGTGCCAATTTTATCTAATTATGACTGTTATATAATTTTTCATAAAGAATAGTGTTAAATGGTTACTCTCTTTCATTTAATATCTCTAATATGTTGTAAATGGGTCAAAAAATGTTTTCAATGGTTATAAATTATTATTTTGAATATGAATAAATTATATTTTCTATTTTTCTTAATTTTTAGTGATGGTTTAATTACAATGAATGCTAATCCGACACCGATGAAGCGCTTGGGAAAGAAGATGAAAAATAATGTAAATAATTTTAAAAACCCAAAATGATACATTTTTTTGATTAACTTTGGTCTTACGTGAAATTAATAAATAATTATAATGTATTTTATGTGGTTAAAATATTTATATTATAATTCCAGTTTAACATGTATCCTTTAATGTTGAAACATTTTAATAATCTAGAAAATGAATTTAATTTGTTTATTACGTATAATTTTTTTCGAAAATATTTGGATAGTCATAAAAATAATATAATAACTCAATTATACGGGAAAACGTATATGATATCATTAATAAAAATTTTATGTTCCAATTTTATTTTTTAAAATTGCTTTCATGAGCCCTAGAGATAGAAATTTTTGTAACTGTAATTATGGTTAAATGGGTTAACAGGGGGTTAAATTATGAATATTGTTAATCAATAAACATAAACATGAATGAATTTTATTTTTGGAACTTATATCATACTTATAATACATTTTTGAGGTTATATAATTTTTTTTGTAATAGATGATTTAGATTTATATTAAATCGTAATATTTTATGTATTTACAAGGTTTCAACCCCTCTCTATATAAAAGGGAACCTACTGTCCTCTATTTCTCAAACCCATTTATCCATATATCTAAAAATGATCTAACAAAATACATTCCAATAATTCCCCCCATTTGGAAGAGGTTCTGTGATCCTAATATGACCAACTTATATGGCTTAATGTGAAGGCCAAAATATGTTTCACAAATAAGAGGTATAATGCTTAATAATGTGTTTTCATGTTTATTTCCTCATAATACTCCTATAAATATTCTATAAAAATGTAATTTTAATAAAATTAGTGACATAAATATAGTAAAAATTAATTATGTTTAATGTAATGTCCATTTTCACCACCTTTACAACTTACTAGAAATGAAAAAATCATTTCTGTGTATGTGTGGACTACAACCTCCATGAAATGTAATGTTTCATTTTCCATCACCACCTAACATAGATAGTTGAAATTATGTAATTAATGAATATAAAATATATTTAATAAATTTATATGATTATTTAATGATAACATATTACTTACCTTCATACTTTTTCGATCATTATAAAATGATAGTGTCGCCCTTGCATATGTGTGGACTGCCGCCTCAATGAAGCGACGTGATTCATTTTACATGAAAGATTTACAGGAATGATTATTAAATTGTAAATAATTTATAAACATAAAAATTATAATTTTTTTAAAAATTTTATATAATTTAACCAATACCCCTTTTATTCCAATAAATGACCCAATTTTATTTTGAGGTTACAAACTAGATGACCCCAAAACATCCAATGTCAACTTAACCACTTTTATAATTATTTATCATGTTATACTAAATGAAATAAAATATATTAGGATAAATGAATAAACATTAATAATTTCATTAATAATTTATAAAATTAATATATTTTTATTATAATTGATTTAAAGTACATATATGGTGAGTTAGACTCATCATACAAGATATTATTATAAACTTTTTATTTTAATGTTTATGTTATGAATCATTTCAATCATTACCCATGTTTCATAATTTTTTTCAATATTTTTATTCTTATAATAAAATGGTTTCTTAAATTAATTTTTAATTAATATTTTACTTACTTAATAATGGATTAAAGAATAATCTTTTCCCACATTTTCTATATGGGTCATTATTAATTTTTTTAACCCACGTACAAAAGAATATGTATTTAGAGTTTATACAATAACAATATTTTACCACCATATTGATTTTTATTAATGAAGAATATTGCTCCAAAATATTTCATTGTTTCTTAAATAAATTTATATTTCTTATTTTATAGAAAAATTTTATTTTAGAAGTTTTCAATGAAAAAGTATTATTATTATTATGACATGAATCTCAAAATAATTTCTACATATATGTTAAATAGAATAAATTAAAAACCTATATGATTTAAATTTATACATTTAAGGTATCTTAAGTACGTTATGGTCCTTTGAAATTGTTAATGAATATTGATGATCCCAATATAGCTCTCCAAAAACTTGTTCAATGATTTTTTTCATCCGGTAATATATGATGGAATTAAATGGTATAGCTTTCCACTTATAAGAACTATTGTAAATGTTATTGTAAGAGTGATATGAAGACGATTTCCGAATATACCTCCGTGAATTTTCATTGAGTGAAAATGAGTTTTCATGGAGTTATTTTTATTTTGTATGTTATTATAATTACCTTTTGTTTCAATGAATTATTTTCCCATTTTATGGATGGAATGAACGTTTTTCAAGAAAAATATTCCATGAGAACGAATTTTATACAAGAAACCATCAGGATTATGATTTACCACATATGATTTCTTATAATTTTTTATGTAAAAAACATTTTTTGTTGAACTTCATTTCTAGACAAAGAAAATGATTATTTTGATATCATGGTTATTTATTGAAAATGAAATGTTTCTATGGGATTTTATATTTTTCAAAATAGATAAAATAGTTTCATTATTTTTATCCCATTTGATGTTTTTTATGCACCTCAAAAATTTTCATATATTTTCTCAATGGGATTAAATATATATAAAGAATATATCATGTTTTATATTTTTACTATTGGAATTCATCTGAAAATAAGTAAATTGATTTTTAATGAAACATCATTTTAAATCTAAGATTCATACATTTAAATATATATATTTAGTATATGATTCCATATTTCTTAAAATTTTTGATATATAACACTTTTCAAAAGAATCTAAAACTGTAAACCTAAAATACTGTTGGAATGTAATAAAATTAAATTCTTTTTATTGAACTCATAATTATGGGTTTATTATGCAAATAGAAGTTATAAATATAACTCAATGTTTTGGTGTATTTGGAATAGTGACCTTGAAATAAATTTGTATCACATCCTCATTCCTCAATGAGGTAATGGAGAGTACATTATTTGACTCAATATATTGGATGTAAAGGGAAAATAAATATATAGTAGAGAACCACCTCATCATTATTACTTTCATACTAATGAGATCCTTTTTATACTGGATAATGTGATTTTCCATTTGAGAATGCATATGGTGTAACTGAATTACTCACATGACTTGATATTTCCTTCCCATTATTCATTATATCTGCTTATAGTATGGTTTTTTGGGGTAAATAATTAAAGAGTTTAGTTTATTTAATAATGATTTACCTTTCAGAAGGTGAAATTCAATATCTAATAGCTAAGGTATACTTATGTTATTAACAATTTTGGAGTGGATGTGGGATAATTTGATTATGGAATTTGTGATGGGTTTATTTAGTTTTCCTCGTGGTTGTGATGTAGTAGGGGTTATCTTGGAATATATGTAAAAATTCCCAGATTTTGGTCGATCCAAGAAATATATTCAATATATGAGTTGGACTTGTTGCACATCGCAATTATATTGTATCATAAAATTATATATATATAAACATCCTTTCTAATCAAGATGCTTATTTTATATTTCTCTTCTAATAGTATGAATAAAAACATCTTCATAGATAATTGCTATTGTGTATTTATTATAATCCTCAGACTGATGAGTAGTCTAATTACACTATTTAGGTGTTGAAGGAAATTTTTCAGGCATACATCATTGATTTTAGTGGTTTACTAGAGAATAATATTTTAGTTATTGAGTTTTAATATAATTTTTTTTTATAATTGATTGAAATTGAATAATTTGTGGCCTTTCATACCAAGTCATGTTGATCAAATCTATACCTGTAAGATTTGGGGAGTCATCTATTGAAAAACTATGTCTCATGAGAGAGAAGTAAATTAATATCTCACTAATATGGAAGTATGCGGTGGATGATTAGAATAGGTAGTGTTCATATGTTAAACTGGGATTCCATCATCTTTTGATTTATGGGGAAGATCAGGTATTTATTCAGGTGCTTCTCACATTTAGAAATATCAAATTTAAAGGCTATGAATGATGGAATCTAGGATGTTAAGGCCATTTTTGGTTGTCCAGGTAATCAATGTACAATAATATTTTTTGGATACCCATCATAGATACATTTATATGCATAATAAATTCCAATTATCTCAACTTATAAGTACCATCATTACCCATATATTTTGATCGATATAGAAATTATTGAACTAGGGCCTAATTTGTTGTTTACTGACTGACTAGTTCTGATAGTGCATCATAGAAAGTAGACTATACATGATAAAATGGTCCCATTGGTATATATTTTTTGGAATCAAAATAATTTCAAAAAGGATACTTAATATATTGAATTCAACATGCATAAAATGGGTTATGTTTTTTCTCTAATCGGAATTAGTGTTTTTGGATAGCCCAACTCATGGATTACATTGTATATGGGGGAATATTTTTAACACAATTCATATGTATAAGGTATATTTCTGACATAATTCTTTTCTAAATCTAATATATTTTTATGAAAAATGATTTTTGGGGGTATAACTAGTGGGTTGTGGGTTTGATTCATTAGGACAAACTTGGTTCCAAATAATATTTCATTTTGATAATTTTCATCATGTGCTCGGTGGAGAGGTACATGGCTCGGGGTGGAGGTTGACAATAGACCAGTAACAAGAGGTGGGCTATCATTTCATTGATGACCCTAGATTGGTTACCTTGTGGATATGAAGTACAATGAAGGAAAATTTGATCTACCTTATGGGTAACTAATTCCTAACTCTACCAACCTCCATCAGTTACCCTCAACCACACACCCTTCCCTCTTCACACATTTCTCTCCCTATACAAATGCGATATACTCCTAATATTATCTATTTATAACATTGTTCATCAAATTTGGGGTTAACTTGTATATTTAAACTTCCTACTTTTTCAATAAGAATTTCCTCTAATAGTTTCACCATATTTAATCAGTAATGTGTCAATTTATATTTATTTATAGATATCCAAATTTCTACCATTTTAATATGAATCAACCAGTGATATTCTACATGATTTACACAAGGACTATGAGAAAAGTATCCCTTACATTTCCATGGGTTTTTAATGGAATTGGATGTATTTTATAATACGTAGGACAAACCAACCATGTGTTCACACCCCCATATTAAATAGTAGATTTTTCATGTTCCAATTAACCTACTGAGAAAATTAGATCCATGAGTGATCCTATATGAGGCTTTTTCATCATCACTGTCATCAATTACCATTTTCATTATAAAAATATTTTTCAAAAAAATAATTTAAAATTAGATATGATGTCTTGGATTGATTAGTAAGTTTTTAATCCTTGTATAGTTCCCTATCACACCCTTTATGGGTTTTAATGTGTAAATTTGATATAATAGGGGAGAGTTAACCTAGTTATAAGACATTGACTGGGTTATTTTTTTCAGTGGGTGACCCCTTATGAGTTTGAAACTTTTATATGATATTTGTTGGTTATAAATGAAATTGATTAATTTAATTATTATTTTATGTAACATTTCCCATCCTTATTATGTGTTGGGAGGTGGACTCGCAAGAATTATAAAATCACCAGATATTCAATCTCTAAAAAAGGATGTTGAGTCCAATGAAAAATAAAACTCAACACATCACATGTTGTGGACAAACCCGTCTACCATAATAAGAGACCCATATCACAATAATTTTGAATTAAATATAAATTACCACACTAAATGTGTCCCACTAAACGCATATACAATCATGAAAAAAGACAATGAAATATGTAAAATTAAGAAAATTATTGGTTTATGTGGTTTAGAAATTAATCCTATATCCATGAGATAATTATAAAAAATTATATTTTTTGGGAAGTGTAAATATTAAAACTAGGTGAAATGATAGCCATGTAGATCACTCATATGAACTAATTGTGTTACACATCATGAGGTTTTAACACATTATATTTTCAGTGGGGGTATAGATGGTCAACCAGTTTCATTATCTTCCAAGATTTATAGAAATATATCTATTTGAAACATTAAATACTGATTTTCAATATTTATATTCATTATGAAATCCAATATACTTTTAAAGGATCAAACCAATATCTTTTAAACACCACACCAAATTGTGTTTTCCATCTTCCACGAATTATAAAATTCCCTCCGAACATCCTATATATCACCAAATCAATGGTTGATGTATTATTATCTGGGTCTCCAATTGGTGAATATAATATAAAACATTGAAGATGTTTCATAATCCAAATAATATTCCAATTGAGAAATAATTCAAGGATTATAAAACAACCTTTAACACCAACGAAGATTGAAATTTTTATCCCTATTCGATATATATGAATTTCTCTCTAAAACATTTTAGTCACCCAAATCCCATTGAGGCACAGTTTTTTTTAAATAATTATAAAATTTGAACATTAGTGTAAAATCCATATAGATGTTTTTTACAAGGAATAGTTCTTATTAGTACATATCCATCCTCCAAAAAATTCCAAACATAGTGGTGCTTAATGTCGGCATTTTTTATAATTGAGTAGTACATTAAATAATACACAAAGTGAAATTTAATATGTGTATCACTGCAAAGTAATTTTTTATTCTTTTTAGGATACACAAATATGAATATAAAAAACCATTCCCACAACTAATTGTGTTGAAACTAAGTATGGTTCTTCAATTTTTGATATTGAAACAATTTATTTTAACTTAGATATCCAGTTAATCACCATCTCTCGAAACATAAACCCAAATATTGTTATACTATTCTATTTATTAGAACATTAACCAAATTCATCATATACCTAACCAAGTTAAAATTTAGAAAAATTAGTGAATAAGGTAGAAACATTTTATTTTAAATAGTTAAAACCTAGTCAAATACCAGAATTATCAATATTATTTCTTAAAATTTACTATATATTAGGTAATGAATCCAACTGAAAAAGTAATCTCAAAATGAAGGCATATTAGTACAGAAAAGATTCTTTAGGCAAATGAAGATTTTTTTTTTCAATTTATCTCACCTCATAAACTAATATTTATTATTTCCCCTTCAAAATTTTAAATTATCAATCAGGATGTGTTGAAAATGACTTACATATACTCTTAAAAAACCTATTAATGACCATTTATATTTACTCTCTTTAAGATAATAGTAAACTTATTTTAAAATTTTCTCTTTAAATTATATTTCAAATAATATTATTTGAAACATGAATATCAATCAATTACAAATATCTTGAAAACCCACCCTTCAATTCATATAATTATTTAATGTTTCGACCCACTCTTATCATCTCATTGACAAACATGAGTGGGATGATAAATAAAAAGTGTATGAAGACCTAAATGTAAAAATAATTAGCTAACATTTTTTTTATGAAAAACATACCAAAAATGATTTCATTATATCCATTTTTCTAATCATAGTAATCGTTAGAAAGCAAGATTAAAATTTCTTGTACCATTGAATGTTTTAGTACTATTGAAAATATTTCAATAAAATCCAATACATATTTCTGTTGAAATACTTTCTCCACCAATGTAGCTTTATACCTTCTATTTTCATCTACATGTTATTTAAATTGTATAAAATATCTTATTTTCATATGAATTAAAACCTCAACTTAAAAAAAATTAGAAGTCACATCTATTTTATATATAATGAATCTACTTTCTCTAATATAGATTACATCCACTTACTAGAATCATAGAGTGATGATAGTTTTTTCCAAATCTTATTATCTGCACCATCGATTATAAGTAAATAACATAAGTCATGACCATACATTTTTTTCAATAATCTGACTCTGGAAGACCTTTTTAAATCATTGTGAGATTTAGTAATTATAACTAATGCATAATTTGGTTTCCATTATTCCGATTATTGAGATTTTTGACATTTTATTTTTTACTTCTACAAATATTTTGCAATCAGTTGTATAATCAACTAGCTTATCATTGAGAAATATTATGCTAGAATCTAAACTCACAAAAAATGGTATATATATGCTAAATTCATATAAATTAATCTATGTTTAGAATTTTGAATCATTGAAATAAAATTAGTCCCCTTCCATGTTTCAATATATTTAAAAGATCGTTTCATTCAATAGAACATTATTGGAACTAACTATCATCTGATTTTTTAATCCATGAGATAGAAACCATTTTTTTCATACCTAATGAAAAATAATATATAAGCACATGATTTATTTTAGATTTTATCCACATCATTAAAATTATTTTTAACATGTTATTGACATTCAAGAACTTTTATACATTTTATTTTCAATATTTTACCATAACTAAATGCTAATGAATCTCTTTCTTCACTAGAGTAGATGTAACCTAGTAATCTAAGAATGTAATGAATTTTAATTATTCTAAATAGATTATGCTAAAAAAATCATAGTAAAACTTATGAATACATGTATTCTATATCATCATTTTATCCATCATTTATGAAACTTATTCTTATAAATTTTTTCTAATATAGATTTCCCATGATTGATTCCATTATTACTATATTATAGTATAATGTATCATTCCTAGTATTCAACACCGTTATCTCATCCATAGAATTTAATCCTTCTTTTATTCTCCCATTAATTGTTATATTTTAATTAAGAGAAAAAACTAAACACTTATGACATTTTAATTAATAAATATACCCAAACATGTCATATTTTATAATCTATATATGTGGAAAATTGTAAGGAACCTTTTTGAGGATAAACGGGGATAACCCCCAATAAATAGAATGAACAAGTTTGATATTATAAAAAGGTTATTTAATTTCATTTTAATTAAATTAAAGTTTACTATAATTATAATTATAAAACTCTAAAATATCTTGAAATCAATATTATAAAACTTTAGTACACCATTTCCTTTGTTAGGGCCTTTATATTTTTCATAAAGAGATGACAAAGTTCATTATTCCCTACCTCCATAAAATTATAAGCTGTCACACTAGATATCAAAAATTAATATGCTATTGTATTAATATATATTTTATAATACGTTAATACACATTCCATTATCATTTATTCATATTATTCTTTCCATACACCCATATAGAAGTGTGTAATTTATCGATCATCATCCAGTTGTCCCATAGAAAAGTAATTTTTCCATAAACATAATATATGTATCTATCCATTTAACTTAAGGGAGTTATAATTAAATATATATTAATTCAAATAAAACATTCATAAAAATAAAATATCCTAAAATCGTCTTGGTATACATTTTTAATTCATTGAAACACGTAACTTTCCATTCACACCTACTCTAATGTGGAATATAGTGATGCCCCGGAATAAACCACACATGATTCCACCAAAATATTTACCCTTGAATGAAATGGACGATTATCAATTATAATATTTAAATATTTGTATCTCCTAAAATATATTATTTTATAACTCACTATGTTGTCATTGTGATCATTCCTGAGATATCCCTTTTTACCCTAGTGCCAACACATTGGTCTGAAACTACAAGATTTAATCCTGACATCATCAATGAAATTCATGTATTTCTTTATAAGCATATTTTGGTTGGGTTTAAATCCTATAAATTCATTAATAAATGAACTTCTGGTAGGTTTATCAACATATATCCACCTAATATATTTATTCAAATTTATGTTCCAAAAACCCTCAAACATTAAGCCCATTTTTCCTGTTGAATTATTGACAGCAGTAAATACCTCCTCTCAAATCTTGATAGAGATGATAATAATAAAATTATTAGAACTCATCCAATAAAGTTACATACACTAAATCTAGTTTATTTATGATCATGTTGAAATTGTTAATTTGGTGTAATGTTTTTCACCCTTCAAAAAACCTCATGAAAAACTACCTAAAAATATTAAACACTTTGTTCAAAGTGGTAAGATTTTCATACATTCATGCCCTATAAATCATTGGTTCTATTATTATATTATTTTATCGAATATTTAAGGCATAGTTCTGCGATAATGACACATAAATTAATATTATTTCCTTTAAATCCATCTTTTCCCATTCTATATCTTCTTGGACCCAAGGTTCATCCAGTGAAACTTTTCAATCATATTGTTATAATATTTTGATTTTATTACAGTAATGGAATAAATCCCCCACTATTAACTAATGTAAATATGGAATAAAAAAAATGTACATGAGTATTTTTATTATGTATTGACCCATTATCTGAAGAATGTTTTTCGATAGTGGGGAAGTACAAATTTTAAAATCAGTAGAGATTTAATCACAAAAATTAAGATGTTTAGTTTATAAGATATTTAACCACCATACATCAAATGTTAGGGAAACTCAAAGCATACTATTTCATGAGACCGATAACATGTTCATCTTTAGTGTACACTAAATCATCATAGACAAATTCTCCCTCAAACCACATAAAAAATCATACAAACATGAAAAGGATATGTGGAAATGTAAGGAACACATTTGAAAGTATGTTCTTTTACCTTTCATAGAACATTATTGGGAGAAAAATATAAGTGTATATGTCTATATAAGTATAATATAACATATTTTTTACTTATCATTCATTATTTACATGAAATCAAAAAATATAATAGTAGGAGATCTCACATTATATTTATATTTTGAACCAGCCGATGAAATGCTTGTAAAAAAATCCTACATTAATGGGACTCTATTTTTGGAAACAATAACCCCTAATATCCTATAGAAATATTCAATACTACTAGTTATATGTGGTAGCAATATATAATCAGTTTATCCTAGATACCTAACCTCACTATGTGATACACCTTTCAGGAAACTCATAATTCCATCAAAAAATCATATTTATTGACTTGTTATCAATTGAAGTATCCCTACCACTACCTCATTCTGATGAACATAATTCCATAATTATAGAGGATTTAAACTTCAAAAAATATGTTAGTGTTATCTAATACACCCATAGATTAATATTGGTTGTTCTCGTCCCAGTTATAGTGATTCTATATATATTGCATTTTTTCACTATGATACTCATATAGATGGAATATCATCCACCTATAGATTCATATTAGTCATTCCTTGTACATCGGTAGAATTTCACTAGTGGTATATAGTTCACTAAACGATTTTTAGGGGGCATATCTTCAACCTTTTTAGGGAAACTAGTGTTTACATAAAATGGAATTGATATCTTGGTGGTGAGTCATCTTCATAGACAATGGTTTTGGTGGTATATCATCCACCTTGAGTTATTGGTACCTCACCCTCCCAGAAATTTTTTATTCAAAATTGATGGTGGATTAGTCTCATATCATTTAGCAAGATATAATGCACTAATGGGGAATTATTCACATAGTGGTAGTTAATGGGGGTTCCTAATTCAACTTCATTATAAGTAGAGGGATGATATATCGTTCATTCCAGATGAGTGTTTAGAACATGGTAAATTCATCTGATTATGAAACTATATGAAGAATGTGTGGTTAGATATATTTGGGATACTAATAAATTCATGATATGAAGGGTTATTTATATATTATATTATTAAAAGAACATATAAAAAATGTAATTTCACTATCCAAGATTATTAAGGAAACTATTTCTACAGTCCTACTGAGTTTTAATCCAAACATAGTAAGGAAATTTAGTACATGAGAACACTTAATAGTTTTTGATAAAGGTAATATAAAATTAACTATTTCTGATGGTTGACCATAGAGATTGGGATACGGTTCAAAGACTAGTCAAAAATAGGAATTGAAAAAAAAATTATGTATGTTTCAATTCATTTTCTTATTTTTGATATTGTTTCCTAAAATGATCATATTATACATCCTACATACAGTTTCATTACCCATATTACATGTACATGATCTCCTTTTTTGTACCATGATTACTATTAAACACTCATGGATTTCAGTTAGTTGTGAGGTCTATAATTATGTTGTTATATTGTGATGGATAATTCAGGATATTACATTGACTATGATTTATATTTCTATATAAAAGAAATTTTATAGACACCGAATGGTATATTTCAACCCATTAAACTATTTTTTAGAATTTTTTATACAGGTTTTCATGTAGAGGGTTCATGAAACCATGGTTAATCATAAAAGTGGTGAACTAGGATGAGGTTTCTTTGTCACGAATCTAGGGATTCAATGTGTATTTTTTTCTAATTATCTTTATAGAAATAGATATATCGTCTCTTTATTATCTACTTTGAATACCTAAAATGTGAGTAAATTTACAAAATTTGATTATGTCAATGGGTAGCAGTGGGATACCTTGTTATATTACGAGGAGATAGGGGAGAAATTTTATTTTTCTAAACAATAAATACCGAATGGTGTAACCTGTTATTTCATCTCATATAATATTTTCTTTCAATATAATAATGATATATTTTAATATATGTATGTTAATCAAAACATCATTTCATATTCCTAAATGCTTCTTCTATTAAACCACGTTTTAGTTCCCCTCCTCTTCCATATCTTATAATAAAATTCAAGAATTTTCTCAAGGTTTATGATAAATATATTTGGAACAATTATCACTAAAAAATGTGAATAATGATTGAAATAAAAATATTGTTAATTAAAAAAATTGTCACACCAAAATATATGTACTATTTTTAGATGGGGATACACCATCTTATGTTGTTAGTAAATGGATATAGATGATTGATTAAACACTCCCAATTGAAAAATGGTAATTGATATAATAAATAACAATAATTTTATATAATATGTTGATACATATTTCAACCAACTAGATCATCCTAGTATATCATATTAAAGGATTAAAAATATTAATTTTGATAGGGATGGTCTTTTTACCACTCTATTTTTCTATTTTTTCATAATTTACTTTAATAATTAAATTTATATATTTTTATAGTATGCAAATTAATAATGCCATTGGAAGAAAGAAAATGAGAAATTTAGAAAAATTTATAGTAGGCTAAAAAAATTACCGCATTTCGGATTGTATAATTAAATCCAAAGGTTTAAAGAAGATATATTTTAAAATAATGAAGATAATTGTAAAAATAGTTATTCTTATTTTATATATCAAATGAATTTAATGAAACTAAATATTCAACCAATGAATCACTACATTAACATAGGTGATGAGTATCTTTAGAACATTATATCACAAAACCATGGTAAAAATACATAGAAATTATTAATCATCAATATATTTTATCACCCTATCTTATTATATTCCTTTTCCATGTTTACTATAAATATGATATTTCATGTGAAAAAATTTCTTCTATGTCCTTCAATCAATTATTTTTCATTTTCAATAGTCCATGGACAAGTACTTAATGAGTAAGTCCTTGCATATCTTTAGAAAATAACATAAAGTGGTTGAGGTGTTTATATCATTATTTATTATGGTCATCACATTATATATAATTTTTCACAAGCCTATGAGTTTGTATGTTGGAATGATTATGGGTTCTTACCCTACAGAGTAAGAATGAGGGTGATATAAAACACATCCCTAGTTAGATATCATCCATGAAAATATTCCATAATCACGTACATAATTTATTTATTGATGATTTATTATCAAATAATAAATAAATATATTTTGAAATTTATATATCCTATTTGAAATTTAAAATTAACAATTTTAATGGATATTAATATTTCATCATTGCATAGAATGAAATCATGATTAAAAGTATTTTCATCATCGAAATAAAGTGGAATAATATTTAAGAAAACATGTTCAATACTATGTCATGGATATCCTATTCCTGGATAAGGTCCTAATTACATATGTAAATGAAATAATTTTTTGACTATCAATGGACATGTGATGTTAGGTTCTAGGGTAAATTAATCATCATCAAGATATAAGATTATATTTACAAGGAACATTTGACAATTTATATAATTTTAATAAAACCCCATGCTATTTTCCACCTTATTAGAAAATTAGTTAATTTATTTTCATGATAATTAGGATCTTTTGTAGTAGTGTTCTAGAAGTTGTTTTTAAAGGTAATATTTTAAGGGTATTTCAATCCAATTTCTCTATAATTCTATTTTCTATAGGATTAATTACATACTATAACTCTTCATTCATAAAACACTATGTTTTTTCACTTACCCAATTCTAACTGTATTCTTTCAGCTATCAAATATCCATCATTAAAATTTAAGAAGGTCGACATTCATTAGTTCTCGCTAAGGGTTTTTTCCATCATGGTTTATTTTTATTGAACGAATGAATTTAAAGTCATAATTGAGTAAAATTATTAAAGGATGATACTATCCTGATGTGAAAATTGTTACGATCCAACATAAATCATTCCATTCTTTAACTTTTATACTAAAAATTGAGACACCTATTAAAGGGATGATAAACCTTTGTCTCATCAGGTTTAGATTTACAAGGGGACATTATTTGTTAAACTAGGTGAACAAAACACCTTATTAGCCATGTAATATCATCTGATTTTCCAAGGGAATAAATTTCAAAGTTTTACATGAATTACATTGAGAATTGGTAGCCACTAATCATTATAAAAGTGGAAATTATCATGTTAATGTCTCATCTAATAGAGAATGAATTATTTATCAGATTGAAATCAATGAGTCTTTACATAGACTCATTCTATATAATACATGAAAATTATAAATAATTGAAAATAATTTATACTATTATTTCTAATGTAATGTAATTATAATGTGTTTTCAAGAATAAGTAATCATATAAACTTGGTGGTTTTCCATCTAAAATATTCATACATGTTTATTTCATAGATCCAAAAATGTAAATAATTCCTCATATAAATCATGAATGAAAAGTCATGGATGTTTCGAATTATTTTTTGGTTCAAGAATATATAGAATAAAAACTATAGAGATCTAGGTTTTAGTTGCAAGGAGATTAAATTTTATCATGACTCTAAGACCACGTTTATTACTTGTTATCATTTAAATCATGATTAGTATGAGCTTGGAAACATGATGGTTGTGGAGTTTTTTATACATGGATGACTAAGATACTTCTCCATTAGGATGTTTAATTCAATAACTCATGTATGTACAAATTGGTTTTTCTATAAGTGTTATTAAACAACTGAATTTATTTATCCCATGATTTGAGGAAGTAATACAATGATAATCTCCATACAAGGTAATCAAGTCACAAAATAGACCATCTTTCCATTGTTTTTAAAATATCATCATTCATATTAAATCCATAATGAGTAAACTTTAATGGAAATGGAATCATTTATAGGTTCCAAACAAGAAGGTATAGGGTTGATTTAAAACTATAGTGTAATGGTTTTGTTGGACTAAATAGATTTTTAAAATAAGCATAAGTAAATGACATAATTCATTTGAGCACCATATATTTTGAATTTATAGGATGGTAGATATGCATTAGCGATGTACCATTATGATTATATATTATAGGAGGAAGCTTAATTATATTATTAATATAGACATTACATGATAGATTATAATAAATGAAATATCGTAACTTTTTAATAAATAAAATAATATGTCTGAATGAAATAGAAGAACATGAATGATGAATGGTGAATCATTAAAACAGAACTGGGATGTAGATGCCAACATTAATCCAAGAAGTTTTTGTGTTCTTGATAGTGAGGGTGAAATAATTGATATAGAATAAGTGAAAAAATATTCATTAATCCTTCATAACATTACTGGAATTTATAATATATAGTGGTTCAAATGATTATCCTATACCATCAAAATTTTGGGTCCCTTCCTTCATGTAACTCCATAGACTATAGGAATAAGAGGAATCAAATCTTATCCCAAACCTAGTAATATCAGGCCCTGACTGAGATAGAATTATTATATAATAAAAAACATATATATATATATATATATATATATATATATATGAAAATTTACAATTATAGATCAATATAATCCTCAATCTAATAGAAAATATAAATGGTGTATTGATTCACCCAAGTGTTATCCTAAAAAAACAAAAAAAATCCCAAAATTAAATTTAAGAATCCAATTTTGATTTTTTATATAAATTAATATGGATAAACCCATAATAGTGCGAGATGATATAATTAAACTCTAATAATGTTTTAAATCTTCCTATTTAAAACCATAATAAAAAATCTATTAATGTCAAAAAAAGTTATTTTATGAAGTTAAAAGAGGATATAAGAGATAATAGAAAAAGGAACAAGTTTATGAGGAAAAGGATAAAACCAATAATCATATATGATTTGACCATGTAGAAAAAATGAATCAAAGTGGAAGGATAATGGAGAGTATCCCAATTAATTTATCCAAGCATGGATGGGGGAAAGGGAATTGACATTTCAGAAAACATAACATATTAATGATGAACATAAATATAATGGAATTAATATATTAACAATAATTACAATAATATAAAAAATAGTAACTATAAGTTGGTATTTTGAGTTACAAGAAAATAAAAAGTAATATATAATATTTAAAATGAAAAATATGATAAATAATAAATACCATAATTGTTATAAATAAATTTTAATTATTCAAAAAACACAAACAAAAATATAATTTATACACTAAATATGTATATTTTATAATTTAATTCATTTTAATTACTATTAAGATATAAATTAGTTTAAAACTATATTTTAAATAAATCAAATATTAATATACTCTTTTAAATTAATATAATTCATTTTTAATAAATTATTTAAGGTTAGATAAAAAAAGAATCATTTAAACCAATGAGTATGGAATGAAAATGAAAATTTATGAATTCTTTTTAAGGAATGAAATGTCCCCATTCCTGAATTAAGGCATGACATGATGATATTGTGAGCTCATTTAAGGATATGGGTGTCCAAGGAATGTCCATGGTTGCTGATTTTTGGCCATCTATTTAAAAAATGGGAACCATATCATTCAATTAGAACCCTCATACCAATAGTAATGTCACACCAAATAGACTAAAAACTGATGTTGGGTAGTAATAGGGTTAGATGGAATCCCCCTTTTAGGGGGTTGAAAATAAATTTTTATGGCTCAAATTGGAATGTTGTTATTCATTGTGCTGGGGGGTGATCGAACGTGTTCATTTGTGATGGACTTTAGTGTTTTTATGGTAAGGGAGACACTCTCACCACTGATGTTGTATCCATGTTCATGGGTAATGTGATTTTTCACTTTCATGGTATGCTTCTAGATTTGGTGGTGATCGAATCAATTACTATATATAAGGCCATCAATAATGAAATCATCATTCCATAGGAGATCACCTATCTTGTTCGCAAATCTAAAGGCCTACACTGAACTCACATGTAGATGTCACACACATGGTTGGAGGGAAACAAGGTTTTTGACTTCTTAGATCTTGGACAACCTCTGATAGTTATTTTCAATCTCTACTCCCCTGAGTTCTCTTACCCTAAGTGCATTATCCTTTTCAGGGGTGATGCTCTTGGCTATTATTATTTTAGGCCTCCTTGAAAATTTTGGGCTTCTCCATTTATGTTAATAAAAAACTCTTAAAATTGGATGTATACATCCAATCAAAATATATAATCCACATGGATATGAATCCTTACCATATATCATGGATAAATTTTAAATTTCTAATCATTTTTATTAGAATTAACAAAAAATAATGTATTTAGAAAATATTACAAATATTTGTGTTATAGTTAAACCCTACATAAAACTTATTTTCCCTATAAAGTCTTGTATAAATTAAAAAAATAAAATTTAACATCAAACAATAATATGAAAACTCCGAAAAAATTTGAAAAACAAGAAGTCAAGTCCTTTATAGAAACATATAAATTTTAAAATCCTCAAGTGATACTCATTTTCATTAATAAAAAATTAATATAATAACAATAAAATCTAATAATTAACAAACTAGATAATGATACTAATAATAAATTCAAAGTAATATAATGGTAAATATTTCATCTACCATCTCTTACCATGAACACCTAACTATAATGAATGTTACTGACCACAATGATTTATCCATGTATTTCACAAAAATTCATTCCAAAAAAATATGATGAGGGAAGTCTGTAAGTATAATAAAATGGTGGTGTGATAAAAAAATATTGATGAGAGATATAAGACCATTAAATAAAATAAATAAATACATTAGATAAGATATTCCAAAATCATATCATTAAAAAACACAAATTTTCATTGAAAAAACTAAATTTTATCCAACAAATGCTAATATAGAAGATAATAAAAATAATAATACAACTACTAAATTTCATCAAATGACCCAATGAAATTTTTCTAAAATAGTATTCAACATATCCAAAATAACCATCATCATCTAAATATTTTAAAAAACCATAATTCCTTCAATACTCTTTATATAAAAATAGTGAAAACTCAATGTCGTGCAAAATATAGTATCCTAAACTCAATTATCAAGTAATAACTTCACCATAAATGGATAAATAATTCTATTTAATTAAACCAAAATCTATAGGAATGTTACAAATTTATGTCACTAGAATTTTAATCATATTTTTAAGGCCATATAGAAATCCATTGGCAATAAAAACACTAATTATTGTGTTTTATATAGTATTACCATTCTCTTCATTACCTTTACTTTATCTTATCGCATAGCCCAAATGGATAAGCATATAAAATGATATTTTCATTTGAAGTAAAACTCCCATTTTAAACTCATTATTTGATATTTAATGTAATGAATATCATACCCAATACATTGAAAAGTTTAAGAGGACAATGAATTTTGAAAAACTTTTATTCAATAATAATTAGAGAATATATGGTCATTATGCATGTTCCACAGACTCTTCAACTGACCATGGAAATTTATAATGGAGTATATTTTTGAAAATTCATATTCATGATACAAGATCATGTTTGAAGCCATGAATTTTTCACTGATCCAAAGGTTTAGGTTTTAATATCCATTGGAACATTTAAATGTAAAAATCATTCTATTATGGACCATAGATTTTGCTGAAAATGACAACATTAAATGTAATTTTCATAATGACCAACCAACCATCATTTACAATCATTTAAAAAACAATTAAAAAAATTATATAATTATTCTTAATCATCAAACTAAAAATTAATAACAATTTATTGATATACCTCGTTAAATTAATAATTCCCATCACATTTTTAAAAAAAATTAATACTCGGTAATGACTTTCATCATTACAGGTGGGTATAAGTTTATAAAATTTGGATGTTCTTTAATTTTAAAACATTGTAAAATTTATATCAGATATTGAGTTTTAATAAGGGGATTCTATATTTATTTAAATATTTAAATATTATATTATATATAGAATATCATATAGGGGACTTGGGGTATGGTTTCATATTTTGGGTAAATAAAAGCTTCTTTTGTGGGCTATGATAAGTCCCATCAAGAGTTGGTCAAGAAGATAAATGAAAAAGTATAACTTCCCATGCCACTAGGATATTTGTTAGTAACCATATTCTAGGCGGTACCTTGTGACTTTTATTAAAAAAAATATTAATTTTTGTTTTTATGTTTTTAAAAACCATTTCACACTTTTTCTACGTATATCACATGACCTTAAAACCACACCTCCCTTTGTTCACTCACACTGCCTATTCCAACTATCTTCTCTTGATCAACTATGTATTGAATGATCATCGAACCACATGAATCAGAAGGATTATTAGGAGAAAACTAAGTCAAGATATTAATAAACACTCATTATACTTTGTATTTATCTATTTTTCATGTGTAAATCCTATTTTGAGACGATTTATTATATTTATTGATTTAAAATTTACATGATTAAATAAATATGTGGTATTGAATGGGTAAAATCTAATAATCACGATGTAGATGGTATCTGTAGTATTTAGAAGTATGTTGATAGTATTTAAGATAATTTTTTACACATTCTTAATGGTTTTGGATACTGATAATACTGAATATGGATGCTTGTCGAGTGTTTTTTGGGATAAGGAACCACTCATGCAACATGAAATCCAATGGTCCAATGAGAACTGGGATGTCAATCATTTTTTTCCTATGAATCATATGCCTCAATTAAATTATTTCATGAATAATTATCTAATAATGTTTCATCAAAAATACATCTATTTCTTGACCTGATAGTTTAATTTTCAGGAGTGTTAAATGTCTTCATACAATCATTAAAGATGGTCCTACCATTTGATTATCCTTAGTGGAAACTCCCAACAGATCCCACATCCATAACTAGGTACACACCTACTTTCAAAAGGAAGGTGATCCTTTGGGGTTTCAGACCGAACAATACTTAGGAGATCACATTGGTCACGAGTAATTGAGGTTGGGATGAACACATCCTTTTGGGGGTAATTGTTTCATACTCAATGAATCTCTTATAGAGTTTAAATATGTTCATTAATATCTTCTTAATCCCAATATGGGATCAGTTACACTAAAAAAATGATAATAAGTTATGTCACATTATACGAAAATATAGGGGGATTGTTAGTGGATCCATATATATTTATACAAGGTTCTTCATTAATTTCCCTTTTGTGGTAGATTTTTATATTATAAATTCATATAACAAGGAACTCTAGAGTATCATATTGTCTATCTAGGTAGTTAATATTTTGGGGATGATATTGAGCCATTATAATTTGTCTTATGTATCCAATTTTATAGCAGGAATCAAAACCCACATAGTTCATTAAACCCATGTAGTTTAACAACATATGGAAAGGACATATATGTGGGTATACGTGAACTAGGTGTTGATTTAAATCCTCATGGATGTGTCCTATGTATCTTGATTATAGTAGGATTCATTGTTATCATAGTTTAGTTATTCCATTAGTAATGTCACCAATGAATATACCGATATGTTATGTGTAATTGTATCATACCACTGATAAAGTCTTATGAAAAATGTTTTCATAGCATGGTGGAGATTTTTTATTCCAATGATATCATTGAGAATCCAAAATACCGTGTGATCTACGCTCTGTGTGGGAAAAAAAGTATGACAAGTAATCATACTCAATGCATATTTATGTGTGTATTTTCTATTGGGACATGCCATTAGATGCTTAATATAGTGATAGAGCCTTTAGATGGTGTCCTACATATCCTTGTTATATAAGGAATTAGGGTCATTATAGTTTATTGATTTCTCAATCCATTGGTGTATGAGTAAGATCAATTATCCCATTGGAGATATTGTGTCTTAATGGTCAGAATATTAAGGACATAATTGGGGTTATAATGAAGTGGATTCCCATTTGAGTTTAGGCATTAAGAAGTAATCCAATGTATCCTCGTCATGATAGGAATCAGAGTCAACCTAGTACATTTTCTTAGGGATTACACACTAATGTTTCCCTTGTATAAAATACATACCATATTATGTCACTGATTGAGGGTTACACACTGAGGTTTCTCTTTTTTTGGTTTGATATGGAAATCGGTCCTTACAGAGACATCCTACATAACCTAGTAATAATAGGATTTATTTTCCCCATAGATCACTTAAATTAGGGATTAAAAACAGAGATTACCCCTTATAGAGAAATGATGAGGGTATCAAGTCCTTGGATGCCTTCTTGACTTGGACAGGTCATCTTCCAAACATACATTTATTATTTACCCGATGTTACTTAGTTATCTGCATGACATGTCAGTGGATATCATCCTAAAATTTCTATAAAAACAAATGATATAGTTTAATTTCGTGAGGGACATCACATAATCTGGATGAGATATGTGAAGGTCGTCACATCACTGAAGATGAATTTTTTGTAGCACATCATAGGGCAAGGATGTCTAATCTGGGAATGCACCACATTATCTCATCTGAATTGCAAGGAAGGACCCATATGATATTCATAAATTTTATTAGTATCATCGTGAAAGATGGATGAGACACTTCGAGGGTGTCATAAGAGTCATTTTGACATTTCTAGAGGGTGAAAGATGTCTTTGGTGAATTGTAATGGTGTCATCATGAATGCAAGAAGAAATTCCTTGATTATGTAGAAGGATATTTTCGGATATGCTGGAGGATATCACAACTACCATTCGACCATTCCTAATGTCATTGAAATAAAAAGATAAAATTTTATCAAGTCACCTTATGAGCTAGGTGACATATCTACAGTAAATAATGATGTCTATATAGAAATGCTACATGGTTTTGTGAGGCCTGTGTGGCATAATCAGGGTTCCATCTAACTTTGTCTGACACATCCATGAGACATATCATTATTGAAATATTATTTTACAGGTTTGTCATATGATCTGGGAAATATGACCTTGTGTTATCACATTATGAGGGTCTTTCATGAAAAGCACATGAGTATCGACGTATGTGTTCTTCATATATGTATCCAGCCTTTTTAGACTTATTCATAGCCTTTTATTACATATTCCTTAGATTTGATCAGTGCATCTTGTTTATGTATCGCATGCCTGATCTATTATGTGTGATTTTATTCTCATAACCTAGAATAATTTCTCAAAAAAATCTATAAGTTAACAAAACAAAGATTATATTATTGTCGAAAGATCCTCTCAGGTTGTTCCTCAAATTTTACATGACAAAAAACCATTCTGATCATGTGATCATCCACTTTGAGAAATTATAGCTGATGACTGAGTATGCTGGTATAAGGGTCCAAGAATTATTTTTTTATGCTAGGGTGGGTTATTTGTAGGTCTATCCAACCCAATTATTCTTATCCTTTCACAACACGTATCATTAAAATCCAGGATGGAGTTGGCGGAGGTACTCGATGTCATACATTTTAAGAGAAATTTTTATAGGACAATCTGGGGGAGTCGTGTGTTTTTTAGTGACCCTGAGACCTTATATTCAACACCACATTTATAGTATTTACAAATATTAATGGTGACTTTCCAAATCATGTGGGTAAACCAAACAACAATCACATTGTTAGGAAAATAGATCCAAGGCCTTTCATGAGACCAGGGAACTTGTTAAAAGTCTTTCGTGTGATAGTAGGATACTTGTCTGGGACCTTTGAAGAGGAAAAGATGGATTTATTGGAGGATTTTGTGAGATGAGGTTGTCATGAAACATGGATTTTGTATGTCTTAAGGTGAACATGAGCACATCACTTAAAGGTTATGACTGCATTTGGATCCTACCATTTCTATTTTATTTACTTAGTTTAATTTTTAATATATTGGGGAACTTGGGAGCTTGCATGAGTGTTGTCGAAGAAATTAACTCTCCCCATCAGTGATGCCTTTCGGGAACACAAAAGGTTCCTATAGTGATTTTCATTAATTTCACATACAAAACCGTCTGTTTTCTTTATGGATTTGAAGGGTAAGAAGAAGACTACTTGGACATGTCTGAATCCCATCATGTGGTGAGGGTGACATATTAGAGGGCTCTCACGTGTAAATTTTTACATGTAGTCATGGTCTCGCTGTGTATCATGAACCATATGAGGCATGTCACATTATTATTATGACCGAAGGATGATCCCACATTTTATTCTTTTTAATTTATTTTTATTTTACCCGTGCATGGGTTCTCACATGTTTTCTTGAGTGTTTTTAGGGACAATCTGTATCCCCTTCAGTGATGATTCATGTGTGAACCAAAAGGCATTATGGTGAGATGTGATCATTTTCATGAAAAAATAGTCCTAATTTTTCCTTGATCTAAAGGGGGGGCATGACTACCTATACATGATTGAATCCCTTCTCATGATGGGGGTGGCTTGCCATTGGGCTCTTGCGTGACCAGGAGGACATGTCACAAGGGATTTCGTGTTGTCATGGGAGGTGCATGGGTACATAACATGATTTTTACAACCTCAATAGACTCCCTCCTTTTGGATAGTTTTATTTATATTTTCAAATTATTTTTGGATATATAATGATTCCACTACCAGAAAATGATTGTGACCTAGGGGCACTTTTCCAGCCACAAACACATGATCACCAATTGTCCATGATGACTTCGTAAGAGAATAAGAACTACTAAAAGGGGATCTACAAGATCTTTTGTAGGTTTTTATCTATGAATTGATTGTTTACATGACCTAATAATTGTATTTAGATCACTTGTATCTTGGAGTCCTATAATATTTATGAGTTATATACACCTTTTCGTCCTTTTTTGTGGAGGAAAATAAAAAAAATATCCAAGTATTTCATCCATTGTTGATTTTTTGTTGCTCATTTGGCATGTGTCATCAAATTCCCCCCTCTAGATAAACATCTGTAGGGATAAGGGCTCACATATAAAGAAAGTATATTCTTTACAGAGGTTTTGGTGTTATCTCCAAATGGTATCTTGTGCAACGCTTACTCTTCTCGGTGAATTTTGGAGTTTTGAGGAATTCCATATAAATGTGAGAGTGGAGGGAGGTTCATTCACCAGCTACCTCATATCTTTATGCTCTTTCTCCCTGACTCCTTCATGTAATAATGTCACAAGACCCTTCAGTAAGAATAGATCATGTGATCTATTCATGAGACCTTTGCACAAGAACTACTTTGTAAGATCTATTTTTCCAATGCTATTTCATCAATTAAACTTGAAATACATTTTTTCTCAATTTCTCAAACATTGAAAATAGGGAAATGTGATTACCTTTTAGGGTTTCTTTTTATTTTCTAGAATGGTCAATTAATCATTTTAGACTACTTTGAAGCTTTTTTGACTACATAATGGTCACATGATTTCTTGTATTATGAGGGTTCATGTGGTTGAGTGATGGAATGTAGGTTTATGTAGTCTTCAAGATCTTTATTATCCAGTTTATTCAAGAATCCTTTTTGTTATTCACATATTCCACAATGATTCATGTGATTCACATGAATATTCTAGAATTTTTTCGCCTTTTCCTTAATGATATTTTATTTTTTATCCTCTATAAATACGCCACATACTTTTATTCACATGTCTTATGGCTCTTTTCATACTTATAAAAAACTTTGAATAAGGAGGTAAAGGCAGTAATGACCCGTCTCGATGCTATTATGTAATTTCTGGATGATAATTTTCACTATACAGTGGGGTTTTTTCATATGAGTCTAATAGAGCTAATGAGAGAGAAACTTGGGTACTATACCATTTTAAATTTTCTATCCCTTTATAGGTTTTATCTTACCAATGGAACTCATATTCCTTCATTATAGTCATCATTCATACCCTCCACTTAGTTTTGAAAAAAACCATAACACTTTAGGGGATATCATTTCTAAGAAAATCAATTCTGTTTACGAGGGGGCTATGAAGATGGGTATATATTGATATACATTCCTAGAACTTTAATAGGATAAATCAGGAACCAGATTTCTATGTTCATATATACCAACCGATAATGAAGAATTCTACCTAAAATCAGATGTTTGGGTGGGCTACCAACTGAGAATTTTCATCGGTCGGTGGCTACAGAATAGACTGGGGATGACCCTTTTTGGTGCAGTACATTTCTTTTGAATTTTTTGAGGATCTGAAGAAAATTGGGATGTATGACGCTATCTAGAAATCAAAAACATTTTGTTAATTTAACATGTTTTTATTACATACATGTTTATGAACTATACTCCATACACATACACATTTCACTTAATTCATAGCAAGGTGGGCTTCAGCCTCTTGGATTTTGAGGAGATATGTGGTGTACCCATATTGGGTGAGATGTACGATGATTTTTTTTTTAAAAAGTCCACCTTGGATGATGTAATGATGAATCCTACACTCACCCAAGAGCTGATCAGGTATTCTGAAATGTCACTCTCATAGTATCCACTTTTTGGAGTAGATATATCATTCATAACATGGGTGGGTGAATCCATCAAGAAGGATCCCTACAAACCAAAATACAATATTCTAATGGAATGTCCTATGAAGAAATACGATAGAATGAAATGTGAATTTTTTACTATAGTCAAAGAAGGTAAATTCAATGTCTAGGTATGAGAGGTTTTAGAGGGTTTTGCTGGGACTATTCATTTGTCATGTTTCCACTCCATGTACTTCAGTTGGTACTTGATTTCGGTGAAGAAGATGGTTGGAGTTAGTGCCTCAACCTTTCTAATGGAGACATCCATGGATGGGGGGTTTAATGTTGGGATACCCATTCTTTTGTTGCTCAATCTTTACTGCCTTATTCAAAATATTTATAAGGGAAAGGAAACTCATAGAATCTCAATCACCATTAATGTGTTATAGGGATGTATATGGGCTCACCTAGGAGGATATGATTTACTATATATCCAAAACATACCCAATATCCATTTAAACCCAATTTTTAGTGTATTAGCAGGGTAATGAACACTACACTAAAGGAATGGGATGTCAGGTATTATATGAGAATTTATAAACATTTATAATTCAAAACCAATGGGACAATGACAATGAGTAATATGGTTGATACTTGTCACGACCCGTCCTCGGGGCCCGTGCTGCGACTACCCCAAGCCCGCCTTCCATATGCTAGGGGCTGGCGACCACCATTAAAGGCATAAATCCCGATAACTGGGAAGGAGTTGCCTTTATAAAAGTAAACAAGCACATAGAGTACAAGGGGAAGTAATACAATGAGAACAAAAGAAAGTGCTGAAAAGTAAGTGGGTCAGAATACAAACCCAATCGAAAGTATAGCTACAACTGAACAAAAGTAAAACAGTAAAGACAACAGCTGGAAGAAAAGAAGTAGCTCCTGGGTCGTCCTCCTCGGATCCTACCTGAAGGGTAGGTGTAGATAGCGCAGCTCCTGGATCGTCCACCACGGATCCTACCTGAAGGGTAGGTCCAGATAAAACAGCTCCTAGATCATCCACCACGGATCCTACATGAAGGGTAGGTACAGATAGCCTCCACAACGCTCTTGCCTGTCAAGCTCCTCCAAGTATCGTCTCACCGTAAAGTCCACCTCCTGATACTGACTCGTCGTGAGGTCCACCTCTGGGTATTGTCCAGTCTTCGAACACTCGGCCTCCGTCAGCACTGCCCGTCGTCTGCAACCAACACAACGAGGTGCAGGCATAGCTCGTGCAGGGGTGAGTATAATGATACTCAGTAGGGACCCCGAGACCCTCAGCGTATCCCTAAAACCAACAAGGATAACCAGAAAGAAGATCTCAATAGATAACCTCTACTTAGGTATATGCCCATACATATACCGAAGTTATCAAGTAACTCATCTCAATCATGAGGAAACACAATGATTATGAAATCAACGGATAACCACTACCTAGGTATATGCCCATACATATACCTAAGTTATCAAGTTACCCATCTCAATCATGAGGTAAACACAAAGGTCATAGACTCAGCTCAAACCATGATTTTTCATTATCGAAACCATAACTGCTGAAGAGCCTTGTCTCTGGAGTGTACAGTGATCCTGTCACGACTCCGAGGTACTGCTCACTAACCTAAGACTGCAGAGGTACTCCTCCTATCGAGTACCGCGGGTCATCCACCCAAACACAGTAGTGCTTCCCGCTGGGGTGTGCCACCCAAACACAGTAGTGCATCCCCCCTAGTAGCCTGTACAGGTACTCACCGGACGAGTACTGTGGGTCTGCACCCAAACAAGTAGTGCTCTGTCTGCCATGGGTCTTCACCCAAACAAAGTAGTTCTCCATCCACTGGGTTAGTCGACTCACTCCAAGTCGAGTCGGTCAAGATGTCGTCATGTCTCAGTCGGCTACATGGTCTCCGTACTCCGCACGCTCGTCTCTAGGAGGGACCGCTCCATGAGCTACTGGTCAATACTCCAAGTATCTCAAAGTCCCACGAAGAAGTATCTCAATGGACCGCCTCGTCATAGGGGTCTCAACGCAATAGACGACACGTCAATCGGACACCCGGTCTATGAGGTATTAGCCTTTTCGTCCCAGGGGCCCGATTTGTTTCATGTGCGAACCAACCCGGATGTATCTCAACTATACCCCTAACTCTTATAGGGTAATCTCAATGGTACCGTTTCTCATTGTGAACACCAACGCCGCTGACGATTCGTCAAGCGGACGTCCGCTTTGAAAGTTATCAGCTTTTTCGTTCCAGGGGCCCGATTGGATTTCGGATACAATCCAACCAGGACACTATCCAAATACAACCAAAACTCAGTAAAAGTATGCCAAAAGTTCCGTCTCATCAAGAGGAATCCATCAAAATTGACAGCACATCAATCGGACATCCGGAACTCAAGATATAAGCATTTCTGCTCCGAGCCCCCGGTTGGTTTCATATCCGAACCAACCCGGCCGTACTCAATGTTCTACGAAACCTTGAGTGTAATATACTGAATCAACAATCCCGATCCAAGGATAGAATAGCAACTGACGGTTCATCGATCAGGGGTTCGTAGCCCATGTTATGGGCAAAAGATCGTAAGAGTTCCGCGACTAGGGGTTTTGGGCCCGGACCGACCCGGCCCAAGACCCCCTGGGTCGGCCCGAACCGGTTCCGGGTCTGGCCCGCTTGGGCACGGCCCGGATTGGCCAGCGCGGCCTGACCCGGCCTGGGCGCGGTCCGACCTGGCCTGGGCGGACCGGCCCGGCGCGCTTTCGCGGCCTGCGCGGTCCGCTAGCCAGATGACTCGGCCGAAACGGTCGAGCGGTTTTTTTGGGGGGGGGGGGCTGCCCCCCCTGTTTCGTAAGCATGGCCCCCCATGCGGGGGCCACTGCTGTCTGGCCAGACGGGGGTTACGAACCCCCATCTCCTCCTCTGACTGACCGGCCGGCTGCCGCAACGCGGGACTGGTGTCGGCCGGTCCCCCTGCTCCGATGCTAGCGGCCGGAAGTTGGCCGCTGGTCCCTGCTCTGCCGCGGCCTAAAGATACGGACTTGGTCCGTTCGGCGCGGTGCGACGGCGCCGTGCCCCTCCGCCGTGGCCCCGCTCCAGCCGCGGTGTTTTTCGAGATTCTCCAGTGCGGGTCGACGACACTGCGACCTTGTTCGACTTCATCGGCACAACGCGATGGCACCGCGCATCCTTGCCCATTCCCATTGTTTTTTCGTGGTGCAACGGCACCGCACCGCCTTTTCATGTGCCGCAATAAAATCAAAAAAACAAGGGGGAGGAGAGTCGGCCGTGTTCATGCAGTCTGACCTCCTCCTGTTATTGCAGAAACAGGTGGCCCAATTTGAACGAATAAATGGCGACTGAAGTATTCATGAACAAACAAATAAATCCCCTACCTAAAGTGTTGTCATCGAACGAGATTTGTTGCGGAAAGGGGGTGTCGCAGAAATGATCATCGCGGAAGAAGATGGATCGTCGTGTCACGGAGGAACGGTGTCTCCCTTCCCTTGATGCGGAAATAAGGAACAAGGAGATGCGCGTCGGGTCGTCGATCTCTAAGGAAGGCGTCTCTCACCGTTGTCCATCGTTGGAGGTCGGCATTCTTCGTCGGCGGCAATGCGTTCTTTGCGTTCTTCGACGAAGAACGAAGAACTTCAAGACTCCCCTTTTTCTCCCAAAAACTCAACACAACAAGCCCAAAAATAATAAAATAAGACATGTCTTATTTTATTAACACACAAGACAACGTATTTGGAATTCAAAATTGAATCAACCAATTAATTGAATTTAATTGCAACATTTAAGCCGCCGAATTAATAGAGGTGTTTAATATTTAAATAAACACATGAGGTGACTTTCATTAATTGGGGGTGTGCGGGTGCGTTACTGAAATAAAGGAGGGGTTGAGGAAGTTGAAAGGGTGGGGCTCATGTGGGCCCCACCCCACTAATATCCTACCTAGTGGATTAGTTAGGATGTGGGTCCCACTCAACCACTTAGATTAGGTTAACACTTCTTTAAATAAAATAAAATTCGTTGCACCACTTTTATTTTATTCCTTCACTTAACCCAAAAATTTAAGAACCACACCCGAAAAAACGCAACTCTGGAAAAGGTGTTTCTAGGAAATTACTGGCACTGCGATTCCATCGGTGCCCTCGGATTTCGATTCGGAGTACCGGTTCAAAAGTTAGGAAAACCCACTCGTTCGTTCACTGAACA
The DNA here is from genome assembly GCA_963277665.1 of Viscum album. Classification (NCBI taxonomy): domain Eukaryota; kingdom Viridiplantae; phylum Streptophyta; class Magnoliopsida; order Santalales; family Viscaceae; genus Viscum; species Viscum album. The sequence goes on along the minus strand of OY728125.1, from coordinate 768,118,066 downwards.
TACCCGAGCTAAACTTCGGAAAATGATTCCGGGCACACCGGGCCTTGAAATCAGGTGCTGTCAGAAACTGCGTTCTTGTAAAATTCCAAAGAAAATTAAGAAATAATTTTCCTTGAAATTTCCGGGTCTTTACATCACTCCCACCTCAGGGATTTATGTCCTCTTAATGCTTTTACACAAACTAGGGTTACAAAAGCGGTACTGAGCACGCATCTGAGTCTTCCTCTCCCATGTGCTTACATAGAGGTTCTCATACTGCCAAAGAAAGTGCACCCGAGGAATCGATCGTCCTCGTAGGATCCCCTCCTGTCGTTCCTCAATCCCCACTGGAACCTCCATGAGAGTCACCCCATTTCCCAAGTCCAGCTCCCCAAGGTCGATCATATGCGTTGGGTCAATCACGTATCTCTTCAGTTGAGATACGTGGAAGTCTTTGTGCACCTGGTGCAGCTGAGGTGGATGGGTCAAGCGGTAAACCACCTCGCCTACCCTGCTGAGGACCTAGAAAGGTTCATTGAACCTCGAAGATAACTTTTCGCCTTGGCCACATCTCCGTAAACCTCATCGAGGTGAGACCCGTATAAGGGCGTGATCGTCATCCTCGAACTCTAGAGGTCTCCAATTCCTGTTAGAAATGAAACTCAAAATGACTGCTACCACGAGGGTAAGGTTGACCGACTCATGAGTGATCGGTCGCACCCTCCTATGCATGAGTTTACACTGTGCTGCCTGGGGTTTCCTTTTCTCTAACCAAGGAAAACCCATCCCGACGTCGTAGTTAAACCACACAATTTTTACCTAATATCTTCAATTTTTGTATGAACTTTGATTACCCAGTCCATACTCAAACCAACGTCGTAAGGCCTCGACGCTGTCACCAATAGATTCCAACCGAAACTCTCGCCTTGAGGGTCTGACCATACCGTCAGCATAAGTGTGGTTATCGAGTCTCCTCCCAAGGTATCTCCAGACATGAGGGTCATGTCCACGGCTTACCGGAAACTCTAGGTCTAGGATAAGATTCGTGTAAGGAAGAGATGATTCATATCAAAGTCTGTAACTAAGACAACTAGTAGTGGACATAGACTATCCATTGAATCATTTTTAGTGCCATTGGGTCGCACTCCTTGACCGCATGTAGCCACACTCTTCCTCCACCCACTAGCTCCCTGAGCCTGGAGGGGACAACTAAAGCGGGTGGTTATAGCATGTTAAAATGTACACCACCTCATGCTGCTCTCCTAGCTCTGCCTCCACATCTACTGCTTTGCCAACTCATCTCTCCTTAAAGCTTCCTATTCTTGAAACATTTAACACGCCCGAGTCTCTAAGACTGGCGTCGGTTCCCTATTTATTACTACACTGTGTAGTCTTCATCTGCTCTTGGATGATCTGCACCTTCTTTGTCTACGATCTGAAATAGCTACTAAGATTTCTCCCTTGCCGAGAAGAGAAACTCAGTCTCATCCCCCAGATGAACCATGCCCAGTGGATAATACAGTCAATCCTAACATGAATGATGTATTCATGCCATGGATGACGTTGTAAGGCCTCGACGTAACTACCAAGAGATCCAACTGTCACTCTGGCCTCTAAGGGTCGAGTCACACTGTCGGCATCAGTGTGAGGTCACTGGGTCTCCTCTAGTAGAAATCTCGAAAGTGAGGGTCATGTCAACAGTTTTTAATCGGAACCTCTTAGTATCAACTGAACAAAAGGAAAGGAAAGCAAGCACCACAAAGATAAGTGTCTTTTATTATAGCAGCTCATAGTACAAAGACACAAAAACAACAACAAAAACATGGAACTAGAAGTACCAAGAAAAAAAAGGTATCCACTAGTTACGCTCCTGTCCACCATCTTCCGGAGTTCTACTGCCTTGTCCACTACTCGGCTGTTGCTCAATCACCCGCCACTGCTTCTGTCTCAGTGGCTCCTCCAACGCCTACAGATCAACTGTGCGAGGAGTCGGAAAGTCACGTACCGGGTGACCCTTCCTTCCGTAGGAGAAACATTGTACGTTTCTGGAACGCCTGGCTCTGACTCCACCCCGGGTGCCCCATACTACTGATCCTATAACCTAAGGTCACCCACCTGCTGGACTGGTCCTCTTGGACCTAAGCATAATCTGTCTACTACCAACAGATGACCCGACTACTGATGGGAAAACATACGACAAATGCAGCAGCTCCTGAACACGCTTGGGGTGCAGAGCTACTGGTACAAACTCCACCTTGAAGAAGGTCTCGAAGTTTCCCCATGTGAAGGTCATACTGTCACAAAACTGGAACAAGTGGCTCCACCACCTGCCTGCTGCTGCCTGAAGAAGGCTGGCAGCAAAGATCACCATGAAATCTGCTGGCTTCCCCACTAGCCTAAAGACTCTCACCACAACCTCCAACCAATCCTCAGCCGCCTGTGGGTCAGTCTCTCCCTGGAACCTGTGTGGCCTCTGGCCCTGGAACTTGTGCAGCGCACTCAAGAGACGTGCATCACCTACTGCTGGGGTGGTGGCATCGGTGGCCCAACATATGGTAGTACCACTGGTGCCTCCGCTGGTGCCTCCGCTAGTGCCTCTACTGTAAGAGGGCCCTGTACCAAAGCCTCATCGCTCAGCAGGCTGTCAGTACACACATCCCACTAGGCTCTAGCTGGTCATCCATGGAAAGTCATCCTGAAAGGAACATACGTGACACGGTCAAACGATTTATACCTGATGAGATGACCTGGTTTGAGACGACTTTAAAACTTCGGAAACACACACACAATCAGTGTTTATGGTGCAAAAAGTCGGAAATCAGAAGTTAGGGTCCTGGTGTACGGATACGTCGGCCGCCACACCAACACTGGACTCCCTGAACTGAAGACCACAGTCGGTACCCTTAACACTATTGCTTCACATTGAAAAAGATCAGAGTCCTTAGTTCTGCGGTAGAACCAAACTCCTCCGATACCAATTTGTCACAAACCGTCCTCGGGGCCCGTGCTGTGACTACCCCAAGCCCGCCTTCCATAGGCTAGGGCCTGACGACTACCACTAAAGGCATAAATCCCAATAATTGTGAAGGCATTGCAATTATAAAAGTAAACAAGCACACAGAGTACAAGGGGAAGTAATACACTAAGAACAAAAGAAAGTGCTGAAAAGTAAGTGGGTCAGAATACAAACCCAATCGAATGTACAGCTACAAATGAAAAAAAGTAAAATAGAAAAAGACAACAGCTGGAAGAAAGGAAGTAGCTCCTGGGTCATCGTCCTTGGATCCTACCTAAAGGGTAGGTGCAGATAGCGCAGCTCCTGGATCATCCACCACGGATCCTACCAGAAGGGTAGGTCCAGATAACGCAACTCCTGTATCATCCACCATGGATCCTACCTGAAGGTTAGGTACAGATAGCCTCCACAATGATCTTGCATGTCAACCTCCTCTGAGTATCGTCTCACCATAAAGTCCACCTCCTGATACTGACTCGTCGTGAGTCCCACCTCTGGGTATCATCCAGTCTTCGAACACTCGGCCTCCGTGAGCACTGCCTGTCATCTGCAACCAACACAACGAGGTGCGGGCGTATCCCGTGTAGGGGTGAGTATAACGATACTGAGTAGGGACCCCGAGACCCTCAAGGTCTCACTAAAACCAACAAGGATAACCATAAAGAAGATCTCAACAGATATCCTCTACATAGGTATATGCCCATACATATACCTAAGTTATCATGTAACTCATCTTAATCATGAGGAAACACAAAGAATATGAAATCAACGGATAACCACTACCCAGGTATATGCCCATACATATACCTAAGTTATCAAGTGAACCATCTCAATCATGAGGTAAACACAAAGGTCAAAGACTCATCTCAAACCATGATTTTTCAGTATCGAAATCGTAACTGCTGAAGAGCCTCGTCTCTGGAGTGTACAGTGATCCTGTCATGAATCTGAGGTACTTCTCACTAACCTAAGACTGTGGAGGTACTCCTCCTGTCGAGTACCACGGGGCATCCACCCAAACACAGTAGTCCTTCCCACCGGGGTATTCCACCCAAACAGAGTAGTGCATCACCACTAATAGCCTACAGAGGTACTCTCCGGATGAGTACCGTGGGTCTGCACCCAAACAAGTAGTGCTCCATCCGCCATGGGTCTGCACCCAAACAAAGTAGTGCTCCATCCACTCGGCTAGTCGACTCACTCCATGTCGATTCGGTCAAGCAGTCGTCAGGTCTCATTCGGCTACACGGTCTCCATACTCTTCACACTCGTCTCCGGGAGGGTCAACTCCACGAGCTACTAGTCGATACTACAATTATCTCAAATTCCCACTAAGAATTATCTCAAAGGACCTCTTCGTCATAGGGGTCTCAACGCAACAGACGACGCGTCAATCAGACGCCCGGTCTGTGAGTTATTTTCATTTTCGTCCCAGGGGCCCGGTTGGTTTTGTGTACGAATGAACCCGGCCATATCTCAACTATACACGAACTCTTATAGGGTAAGCTCAATGGGACCGTTTCTCAACGTGAACACCAACGCTGCTGACGGTTCGTCAAACGGACATCCGGTCTGAAAGTTATTAGCTTTTCCGTTCTAGGGGCCTGGTTGGATTTAAGATACAATCTAACCCAGCCACTATCCAACTGTAACCAAAACTCAGGAAAAGTATGACAAATGTTCCGTCTCATCAAGAGGAATCCAACAAAGTCGACGACACATCAATCAGACGTCCAGAACTCAAGATAAAAGTGTTTCTGCTCCGAGGGCCCGGTTGGTTTCGTATCCGAACCAACCCGGACATACTCAAAGTTCTCCAAAACCTTGAGTGTAATATACCGAATTGACCGACTCGATCCAAGGATCGCATCTCAACTGATGGTGCATCGATCGGAGGACCGTAGCCCATGTTATGGGAAAAAGACCGTAAGAGGTCCGCGAATAATGGTTTTGGGCTCGGACTAACCTGACCCAAGACCCCCTGGGTCGGCCCGAACCGGGTCGACCCGAATCGGGTCCATGTCCGGCCTGCTGGGGCGTAGCCCGGCCCGTCCTGCGTAGTCCGCTGGCCATATGACTTGGCCGAAACGACCGAGCGGTTTTGGGGGGGGGGGGGAAGGCGGCGCTGCCACCCATGTGGGGGCCACTGCTTTCCGTCCAGCCGGGGGTTATAAACCCCCGGGTCCTCCTCTGACCGGTCGGCCAGCTCCAGCCGGCCGGCTGCCGCACCGCGGGACCGGCGCGGGCTGGTCCCCCTGCTCCGGCACCGGCGGCCGGAAGTTGGCCGCCAGTCCCTGATCCGCTGCGGCCTAAAGCCGCAGCCTTGGTCCGTCCGGCATGGTGCGATGGCGCCGCGCCACTCCGCCGTGGCCCCGATCCGGCCGCGGTGTTTTTCGTGATTCTCCAGCGTGGTGCAATGGCGCCGCAACCTTGTTTGACTTCATTAGCGCGGTGCGACGACGCCGCGCATCCTTGCCCATTCCCATTGTTTCTGTGCGGTGCAACGACACCACGCAGCCTTTGCATGTGCCGCAATAAAATCAAACAAACAAGGGGGAGGAGAGTCGGTGGTGTTCGTGTGGTCCGACCTCCTCCCGTTATTGCGGAAACAGGTGGCCCAATTTGAACGAAGAAATGGCGACTGAAGTATTCCTGAACAAAAAAATAAATCCCCTACCTCAAGCGTTGTCGTTGAACGAGATTTGTCATCGAAAGGGGACGTCGTGGAAATGATCGTCGTAGAAGAAGATGGATCGTCGCGTCGCAGAGGAATGGTGTCTCCCTTCCTTTGACACGGAAAGAAGGAATGAGGAGATGCGCATCGGGTCATCAATCTCCGAGGAAGGCGTCTCTCACCGTCGTCCGTCGTTGGAGGTCGACGTTCTTCCTTGGCGGCAGTGCGTTCTTCACGTTCTTCAACGAAGAACGATGAATTTCACGACTACCCTTTTTCTCCCAAAAACTCAACACAACAAGCCCAACAATAATAAAATAAGGCATGTCTTATTTTATTAACACAGAGGACAACATCTTTGAAATTCAAAATTGAATCAACCAATTAATTTAATTTAATTTCAATGTTTAAACCGCTCAATTAATAGAGGCGTTTAATATTTAAATAAACGCATGAGTTGACTTTCATTAATTGGGGGGGGGGTGTGGGTGCGTTACTGAAATAAAGGAGGGGATGAGGAAGTTGAAAGGGTGGGGCTCGTGTGGGCCCCACCCCACTAATATCCTACCTAGTGGATTAGTAAGGATGTGGGTCCCACTCAACCACTTAGCTTTGGTTAACACTTCTTTAAATAAAATAAAATTGGTTGCCCCACTTTTATTTTATTCTTTCACTTAACCCAAAAATTTAAGAACCACACCCGAGCAAACTCAACTCTTGAAAAGTTGTTTCTAAGCAATTACTGGCGCTGCGATTCCATCGGTGCCCTCAGATTTCGATTCTGAGCACCGGTTCAAAAGTTAGGAAAACCCACTCGTTCGTTCACTAAACGTACCTGAGCTAAACTTCCGCAAATGATTCCGGGCACACCGGGCCTCAGAATCAGGTGCCGTCAAATACTACATTCATGTAAAATGCCAAAGAAAATTAAGAAAAAATGTTCCTTCAAATTTCTGGGTCTTTACAATACTGGTGATTCCAATCATAACAATCATGAATATATAATGTCACATTGTGTGTTTAACGACCCAAACATTAATTAATGAAAATTAATCTTGATCTAATTAAATGTATTATTATGTAAAATGGATATATAAATTGTGAACTTGTTTTATTTTTTGTTTTTGGATTTTAAATTTCCATTAATAATTGTGACTGTTGTTAATAAAGCTGTCAAACAGTGAATAGAGCATTAATATATATTTAGGAATTTAACAAATCCAAATTACTCAGAAAAAGGAAGCCATGGCCTCATCAATTAGACTTTCCCCATAAGAAGCCCATTTTTCGGAGCGTGGAAAGGAGGTGGAATCATTGAGCTTCTATCTTGACCAATCCCAAGCTGAGGATGAACATGTTAAGCTTGAACAAAACTGACTACAACAAAAGTGGAAGTTAATAGAGATTACCACTTGGGAAATGTTATCTGAGCCACCCCAAGAGTCTGTCTCCATCACACACCTTACCATTTGGTCTTATGCGGGTGTTGTAAGGGGTTATGAAACAAGACCCTAGTAATATGATTATGTACATTATTTTTTTATAGTGATTGTACACTCATTATTGTTACTTTGTATATAGTTTTTTAAGAGAAAATAGTATTTTTAGTTAATATTCAACTATGAAATATATTTTCATGAATTAATAGATTTTCGAATTAAATAATATTTTATTAAAATATTTTTTTTTATTAAATTAATTTTTATTGAATATAAATGATCTTATAATTTTATGAATGCAATTGTAATTTTTATTATGGTTTAAAAACTATTTTTTTCAAAACCCATGAATTTTTGATAAATGTCTGCATTTATATTAAAAAAATTTACATATCTATAAAATTATTTAGATAAAATGAATATAATTTTTGTAATTAGGATCTCGAAATTATCCAATGGTGAATTTTTCATAATTTTCTGAGATAGTCGAATTTTGGGGTAAAAATTAAATATCGTTTAAATATATAATCTGTTTTACGACATCATAATGACCCAATGGTGATGTAATAAAATACTACAAACAATATGTTTGGTAATTATATGTATTACCGTAATCATAATGTGATTTTGGGTTTGTTTGATTTATTTTACAAAGGATTAGAAGACCCTTCAAGACTTATAAAACATTTTGTCTTTTAAAATTATTTTCCGTGAGAGTGTGACTCACCTCCACATAAAAATCTCAATTATTTTGAAACGTTATTCCATTTTCCATATAAAATATTTTTTTCCACTCTCCTTTGTAAAAACCATGGGATGGTTTGTGGTTTTTATTAGTTTAATGTGTGGTGTCCCATAGCTAAATAATAAAGAATTCTCTCTCCTTTCCTATATAAACCCACCCAAGCTCCCACTTCATCTTCACTAAAATCCATTGGAGTTCTTCTAACCTCCTACCTCCTCTCTCTAGAATCCACCCAATGAGCCCCAAAATTCTAATAATCCTCTCTCAATCCTCTCCCAAGCCATTGGTATCACACTCCCATGTAAGGGGTTCACACTTTCCTTATTTCTGTCCAAGTTTCCTTATATAGTTTTTGCCTTTTTTATTTTCAATTATATATTTTGGGGTATAATTTTGATCCTCCCCCATACATCCCTCTTTATTTTTGAGTGATGAGAGACCACTTTATCTCTCATTAAAATCCTCCCATGTTCACCTGTTACTATGCTAAAATTCCCTAAGGGATTTCTCTCTCTTCAATTACTTGCAAGCAATTATTTTGTATCATGAAACTAAATTCCATTAAAATTGTTGGTAAATGTATCTATATGAATCCCTTACTGTAAATTTCATGTAAATATTATGATACAACCATTTACCTCTCATCAACCAATTTTACAAATTCTTATGTCACGTCATTATGCTGCCGAAATTGCACCACATTTTTCCAAGCTAGAGTCATTGTGTAGTTAATACCATGCCAATTTATCTATCAAGAATATTTACCTTTATTCACATTAACATATTGATTATAGAGTTTCATATATGGATTCCACATTCCTTTATCTAGGAATAAATGATTTTGTTTAATGAATCCATGTTTTATGAACCACGTGACACACATATGCATTAAATTAAATGTTTAAGAAGGGTGTGCCCTGATAGCACTCCAATGCATTGGGTAAGGTATAGTATCATGATACATCATGTGTAATGAGTGTTGAATCATTATAATTAAAGTGAAATGATGGTTTAATCATGCTTCATGTGTAATGAGGGTTTACTCATTCTCCATGTGCAATGAGTCTTGGCTCATACTAATTACATGTTATGTGTTGTTGCCACATTTCCATGCTAAGATAATCATGCTACATCATGTATTCATGTTCATGTTCTTTTATGATTCATTTATATTAATATTTCCTAACATGTATTTTATTCTTTATTTTATAACTTGTTTACTCCTTTACTGGGCTTTATAGCTCATCCTTTTCTTATGCATGTCCTCAGGTTATCCCATGCAATGCTATGTACGAGGGAGTGTAGTTGTCATGTAAAGGATGCTTTAAATAGGATGTTTCGTTCTATTTTTTATGTTTTTATGTAATTTTCCTAATCCCTAAAGACACTAGTCCTCTTTATATTCCATTTTGTATCAAGTGAATAGATTATGTAATAAATTATGTAAAGTATGTTATAAAAAGAAGGGTTGTTATAGTTGGTATCAAAAGATAGGTTTATTTATTTTTGGGATTTGGATTAGAAACTCTAGTGAAGACTTAGAGAAAATAATAAGAATAATAAAAACATTATTATGTTTTGGTGGGTATTGAGTAAGTGGTTTATCAAGAAAATACACCCTATCTAGATACGAGCTGGTAGAGGCGGCTCTAGCACAAATGTATCCTAGGGGTTAAACCCGAAAAAACCACTTTGAGCTAGACTTGAATTGGAACTGGTGCATGAAAACATGCCTTGTTTCGCTCTTGGTTATGATATTCCCGGTGGATATACTATGGAAAATCCAAAATCTTATTATGAACCATTATTATGGGACTTAAAAAAATTCCCGAAGAATATTTGGTAGAAAGTAGATCATGGATAACAAAGACTGAAGACAATAAATTCATAAGTTGAGGAAATAAAATCCATTTTTAAGTCATGTGTTTTTTAACATTGTATTACCCTTTATGTGTTACCCCTAAAATTCCTTTTATTCCAGCTAATAGCCGGTAATAAGAGAAATGGGCTAACAACATATGTAATGGTCAATGTGATGATTTTTCTATTGAGGTCTCCAATCCAATGGGAGCGGGAATCACGAACTTTGTCATGATACTCTCTCAGTTAAATCAATATTTTAAAAGAAACATGGGTCAATAAGAACGTTCAACCCCCACCCCCCCCCCCTCTAAGAAAGAACAAGTTGTTATTGAGAGCTTCATGAGACAAAGACCTCCTACTTTAAATGGATAATCAAATCTCTCAATCGATGAACAATGGATCAACTCCATTGAAAGAAACATCTCCATCCATCAATGTTCTGAAAAAGAGATGGTTCTTTTGGAAGCTTGTCATATGGAGGGTGAAGTTGATCAATGGTGGACATTGACAAAAAATATGAATCCTAAGGAGGAAATTTAGGTGTTGGAATGGAAGGATTACCAGAAGATGTTTTTTGATAATTATGTTTTGCACACCCTCTATCTTAATATGGAAAGAGACTTCCTTTCCCTCAAACAAAAAGATGAAGCAAATGTCAGAGCATATGAGGTAAAATTCACAAGGCTTTCTTGATATACCAACAGATTTTTCATTACCCCCGAATTCAAGGTTGACCACTTATTTGGTGGGATGAAACCATGCTTGTGGATCTCCCTGTCGATCTGTGACTTCGACAACAATGAGAAAATCGTCTGATGTGCCCTCAAGGTCGAAATGGAGATCAGGGAATCTCAAGGGTATCACGAGGATAAGAAGTGTAAGGTGTACTTCAATTCTAGTGGTCCGATGGATAAATACATTGGTTTTAAGAAGATCTAGCATCCCACTTGCCAAAGGTGAGGAAGGAAGCACATCGAAAATTTCCTAAAGGGGACGATGAAATGATTTAGGTGAGGAAGAGAAGGGAACCTATCTGTTAACTACCGAAAAGAAAAACCTAAGGCTGAGATAAAGGATAGGAACACTCCATTTGACTCTCAACACATTGTTCATTGCTTCAAATACAAATAACTAGGGAATATTGCAAATCAGTGCCCAAATCCAAGGGTTTTTTAATGTAACCAACAACCTCCCAGGCAACAAGGGAGTGCTTTTTCTTTCACTTCTATTGAAGTGAATCACGACAAAGAAGTGGTGACAGGTATGATAGTTATTCATTCAAGAACAATGAATTCAATTTTTGATTCAGGTTCTATGCATTCTTTCATATCCCAAATGTTTAGTAGAATAATCCCAACACCTCCACAAATCATGGAAGTAAAGATTTCAGTAAATAAAAAAATGGGGAAATCATTGCATCAAATGAATATAACTCCTCCCCTATCATAATATATGGATAGAACTTTCTACTGAACCTCGTCATACTCTTTCTAGTGTAATTTTAGGCATTTCATGGCTTGGATTGAATTTCCTTATATAGAACCAATATAAATTGCTGTGAGAAGGAAGTCACCCTCCATGTGGAGAATCGACCCCTCGATTCTGTAAAACATCAAGGAGGAGGATGAATCATCTTTAGCTCCATCATCTCAAGAGGGGACATTAAAACTCAATGAGAATATTTATCTGGCTTAGATTATTGAGTCCAAGGAAGCAATTATCCTTGAAGACTTGCATATTGTGAGGGAATTCCCTAAAGTGTTTCCCGAGGAATTTCCTGGTCTTCCTCCTATAAGAGATGTCAGATTTTAAATTGATCTTATACCTGGGGAATTGAAAATATACAAGAATCCATATATATTGGTTGTTTTGGAGTTTAGGAGATGAAGAAACAACTACATGAGAATCTAGACAAATGGTTTATAGGCCCAAGTGCTTCATCATGGGGTGCCACAGTCCACTTCATCATGAAGAAGGATGGGTCAATGCGCCTTTTCATCCATTATCATGAGATTAAAAAAAATAAAAAAAAATAACAAGTATCCTCTTCTAGGAATTGATTACTTGTTTGATCATCTGCATGGAGCACAATATTTCTCCATGGTGGATTTGCGGTTGGGATATTATCAAGTGAGGGTGAATAAGGAAGATATCCCCAAGGCTGATTTTTGTACAAGGTATGAGCATTATTAATTCATAGTAATTCCTTTCGGACTCATTAATACTCCATCAATATTCATTTATATTATGAATACATTCATTAGATATAACCTCAACAAATTTATGGTAGCCTTTATAGAAGATATTTTAATATACTCCAAAACCAAGGAGGATCATGAGGACCATCTAAGAACTGCACTGGAGTCCTTGATAAAGAGGAAGATCAATGAAATTTACAACACATGTGAGTTCTGGTTGAAGGAGGTCTCATTATTAGGTCATATCATCACAAGAAATGGGATATCTTTGGATCCTTCCAATAATGCTACAATTGAGGTATCGTCGAGGCCAATATCGATAACAGATATCCCTAGATTCTTTGGGTTAGCAGGATATTATCGAAGATTGGTGAGAACAGTCTCACAATTTTACAACCCTCTTACCATGTAAACTCGGAAGGTATATGGTTTTCATGGAGTTATGAATGTGAAGAAATCTTCATATAGTTTTTAAATAGGCTTATCACTGCACCCATAATCACATTACCCGCTAGTGGAGTACTTTTTGTGGTATTCAATGATGCTTCGAAGAAGGTCCTAGGCTGTGTGTTGATGCAAAATGACAAAGTCATTACCCATGCATCAAGGAAATTGAATGTTCATGAGTAGAATTGTACAACACATTATCTAGAGTTTCCTATGGTGATATTAACGTTAAAAATTTTGTGGAATCTTCTCTTTAGGTAAAAGAGTGAAATATATATAGACCACAAAATCCTCAAGTATATATTCACACCGAAAATGTTGAACATGCGCCAATGAAGATGGTTAGAGCAGATTAAAGACTATGACTGCACAATCCATTACCACCCTGGGAAAGCGAACAAGGTGGAAGATGCTATAAATACAAAGGACCCAACAATTCTATCATTGATGAGATTTTAGAAGGATCCAATCATCGTAGATTTTATGAAGATTGAAATGGGAATAATAAAGAATGGAACATCAAAAATCTTTTCACAAATGATTGCTCAACAATCTCTATTTGAAAGGTTAAAGGATGCTCAAAAGAGTGATGTGGGAATTCAAAAGAATGTGGAAGCTATATGAAAAGTTAAATCCTCAGATTTCAATGTCAATGAAGAAGGAATTGTGAGATTTGTGAAAAGACTATGGGTTCCATCAATTTCGAAGCTGAAGAAGGAAATTTTGGATGACGTAAATAGTTCAAACTTCTCTATTGACCTAGGAAACACCAATATGTATCGAGATATTTGAGAGAATTATTGGTGGGATAATATAAAGAAGGAGATTTCTGATTATACATCAAAGTTCTTGGTGTGTCAGTAAGTGAAGTTAGAGAGGCAGAAGTATAAGGAGATGATGTAACCATTCCTCATTCCATCATGGAAATGGGAGAACATCACCATGGAATTTGTTATCGGACTTCTGAAGATATCCAAAGGCAACAATGCAATCTGGGTTGTTTTGGATTTTCATAAAAATTCTGCACACTTCATTACAATTCAGGAGTATTTCTCATTGGAACAACTGACACTAATATATTTCAGAGAAGTGGTAAGGCTGCATGGAGCACCACTATCTATTGTTTCCGATTGAGATCCAAGATTCACCTCTATGTTTTGGAAGAGTCTTCAACATGCTCTAGATACAGACCTGAACTTTAGTATGACTTATCATCCTCAAACTGATGGGCAATCCGAGCAGACTATCCAAAAACTTGAGGCGATGTTGAGAGCGTGCTCAATGGACCACAAGGAAGGATGGGATCAACATCGTCCTCTAGTTGCGATCAATTATAACAATAGTTTCAACTCGAGTAACCAAATGACACCATATGAAGACCTGTATAGGAAGAGGCGAAGAAAATCGACATGTTGGAATGAAGTCAGTGAGCGGAAGATACTAGGACCAGAAATTTTTGATGAAATGGTGGAGAAGCTAAAAGCCATTCATCAGCATATCAAGGTATCCCGGATTCGACAGAAGAGTTATGAAGATAACCATATACAAGACCTTAAGTTTAATGTGGGAGACATTGTATTTCTATACATATCTCTATGGAATAACGTCATGAGGTTTGGAAAGAAGGGCAAGTTAAGTCCTTGGTACATTGGACCCTTAGATATTCTAGATCATGTCGGGGTTGTGGTCTATTGACTAGAACATCCACCAACCATGGCCAAAGTACATGAAATATTTCATGTATCCCTCTCAAGAATGTATATACTAGACCCATCACATTTACTCTCTTCATAGGAATTACATCTAGAAGATGACCTATCTTATGAGGAGCAACCAGTGAAGATCTTAGATCGTAGGGAAAAATTCCTATGAAATAAGACAATGACCCTTGTGAAGTTTTTGTGGAGAAACCCCAAGTTTGAATGAGTGGTGGGTGAATCAGAGAAAGTGATGAAGCAAAGTTACCCACATCAGTTTTAGTGTGAGAAAATGAAATTTCGAGGGTGGAATTTCTTAAGGGGGAAGATTGTAACGACCCAAACATTCATTAATGAAAATTCCTCTTGATCTAATTTAATGACTTATAATGTATAATGTATATATAAAATGTGATCTTATTTGGTTTTAAGATTTTGGATTTTAAAATTCCATTAAAAATTTTGACTGTTTCTAACATATCCGTTCAACAGTGATCACGTGATTAGTATAAATTTAGGGCATTAAAAATCCAAATTACTCAGACAAAGGAAGCGATGAACTCAACCAGTATACATGCCCCATAAGAAGCATATTATTTGAAGATCATAAATGAGGTGGAGTTATTGGGCTTAGATCTTGACCAAGACCTTGCTGACCATGAACACGTTAAGCTTGAACGTAACCGACTAGAGGAGAAGTGGATGTTAATAGAGATTTCCACCCGAGCAATGTTATCTGAGCAACCCCAATAGTCTATCACCATCACACACCTTACCCTTCTTCCTTATGCAGGTGTTATAAGGGGTTATGTAACAAGACCCTAGTACAATTATTATGTACATTATTTTTTTTATATAGGTTATACATTCATTATTTCTTGTTTGTAAAATGATTTTAAAGAGGAAATAGTTTATTTAGTTAATATTCAACTAAGAAATCTGTTTTGATGAATTAATGGATTTTTGAATTAAATAATATTTTAGAAAAATATCATTATTATTATTAAATTAATTTTTATTAAATATAAATGATCTTATTATTTTATGAATGCAATTAAATTTTTTATTAAGGTTTGGAAGCTGTTTTTGTCAAAACCAATGAATTTTCAATAAATGTCAGTTTTTATTTTAAAAGTAAAAAATTACATATTTAGAAAAAAATTTAGTTAAAATTTATATTATTTTTGGAATCAGTATGTCTAAATTATCTAATGGTGAATTTTTCATAATTTTCTGAGACATTTGAATTTTTGGATCAAAAATAAATACCATTTAAATATATAATGTGTTTTATGACATCATAATGACCCAATAGTGATGTAATAAAATACAGTAAACATTATTTTCTGACAATATATGTTTTACCATTAAAATAATGTGATTTTGGGTTTTTTGGATATATTTCACAAAGCTTTACTGGACCCTTTAAGACTTATAAAAAAGTTTGTCTTTTTAAATTGTTTTCCATGAGAGTGTGGCTCACCTCCACATAAGCAACCCTATTATTTAAAGATGTTCAGCCATTGGACTTCTAAAAAAATTATTTTTCACTCCCCTTTGTGAAAAAACATGTCCAAAAATCATGGTATGGTTTTTGGTTTTGATTAGTTTAATTTGTGGTGCCCCAAACCTAAATAATAAAGAATTCCCTCTCCCTTCCAATATTAACCCACCCATGCTCCCACATCCTCTTCACTCAAAGCCTTTAGAGTTCGTCCAACCTCTTCCCTATACTCTCTATAATCCTCCCAAGGTGACCTAAGCTTTTAATAAGCCTCTCTCAATCCTCTCCCAATCTTGTTGGGATCACACTTCCAAGTAAGGTGTTCTCACATTCCTTATTTATGTCTAAGTTTCCTTATAATGTTACACCCTTTTATTTTTAATTATTAATGTTGGGGTATGATTTCATACCTCCCCCATACTACACGGTTTATTTTTTAAGGATGATATGTCCATTTCTCTCTCATTAAAATACTCCTATGTACATCCATTACTATGCAGAAATTCTGTAAGGAATTTTTCTTTCCTCATTTACTTTCAAGAAATTCTTTTGTATAATGATTTCCAATTCCATTAAAATTGATAAGACATGTATCTATATGACTAAATTACTATACATTTAATGAACTTATGATGATACACCCCTTTCACTCTCATCAACCAATTTTATGAATTCTTATGTCAAGTCATTATGCTGCTGAAATAGCACCACAGTTTTCCAAGCCAAAGTCATTGTGTAGTGAATACCATGCCCATTTCTCTATCATGTGTATTCAACATTATTCACATTTACTTAATGATTGTATCATTTTATGTATGGATTACACATTCCTTGATCATGGAATAAATGAAAATTTCACTACTGGAAAATAGGTCTATACCCACGGTTTTGAAAAAAACCGTGGGTATAGGGTACCCCTATACCCACGGTTTTGAAAACCGTGGGTATATGGCTAATAGGAGAACCTATACCCACGGTTTTCCAGAACCGTGGGTATAGGCCACCTATACCCACGGTTGTGCCAAAAACCATGGGTATAGATTTATTTTAAGACCTATACCCACGGTTTGGAGAAAACCGTGGGTATAGGGTATTTGCCGAAGGCTTATACCGACGGTTTTTGAAAACCGTAGGTATTACGATTTGTTTTTGAAGACCTATACCCACGGTTCTCCAGAACCGTGGGTATAGCTTTCCCGCATTATGGCGGGGAATGAAACTTAGGCGGGACATGAAAAATTTGGCGGGTAGACATTTTTTCACATACTAATATATATATGCTGATATATGAACTTATACCAGATAAAAATTCCAGGTCGGTCGGTCTGTTTGTGGGGGCTCGGCCGCACTTCTCAGCAGGAGTCCCGGTTTCAAAACCCAGTGAACGCATTTTTTGAATTTAGATATAGAATATTAATATATATATATACAGATAGTCTTATTATAAAATAGATAAATATCCCAGCTCAGTTGGTGCGGCACGGAGGCCTTGCATGCGGCGCGGGTTCGAAACCCGCTTGTTGCGTTTTTTTATATAACATCATTGTTATGAATATATTATAATAAAATTATCTTTATATAAATGTATATTAGTCAGCTCGGTTGGTCCGCTGTGTGTCTGGGATGAGAGTCGCTGCGGGGCAGCGCGGGTTCGAAACCTGCTTCGACGTTTTTAAAAATTTTAAATTAAAAAATTTAAATTTCCCACGGTTAGAAAACCGTGGGGTAAGTTTCTTCCACGCTGTACACTAGAGTATTGGTGTATGAAACACCTATACCCACGGTTCTACAAAACCGTGGGTATAGGTCAAGACCCCTATCCCGACGCCGTTCCAGCCCACGGTTCCCAAAACCGTGGGTATAGCCTATACCCACGGTTTTGGGGGCTATGCCCACGGTTTTGAACCGTGGGTATAGGTCGTTTTTCCAGTAGTGTTTTAATGATTCCATGTTTTTTGATCCATGTGGCACACTTACGCATGCAATGAAATGTTTAAGAATGGTGTGCCCTAATAGCGCTCCAATGCATTGGGTAAAGTATAGTATCATGATACGTCATGTTAAATGAGTGTTGAATCATGATAATTCAATTGAAATGAGGGTTTAATTTTTCTTCATGTGGAATGATGGTTGACTGATTCTCCATGTGCAATGAGCATTGGCTCAGGCTAATTCCATGTTAAGTGTTGTTGCCACATTTCAATGTAATGATAATCATGCTATATCATTCCTTTATATTCATGTTATTTTATGCTCCATTGATATTACTATTCCCTAACATTTATTTTATTCTTTAATTTATACCTTGTTTACTCCCTTACCGGTCTTTATAGCTCACCCATTTCTTACGCATGTCCTTAGGTTATCCGATGTAATGCTATGTGCGAGGGAATGTGGTGGTAATGTAAAAGATGTTTTCAATAAAATGTTGTCTTCTATGTTTTAGGTTTTTATGTAATGTTCCTAAGCTCCAAAAAAACTAGACCTCTCTATCATCCATGTTGTATCAGGTGAAGAGTTTATGTAATAAATTCTGGTAAGTATATAATAAAAAGAAGTGTTGTTATAGTGAGGGTTTCCTTTAAACACATATATATGGGGACATTATCAATAAATTATATACACCCAACATGTTCAGTCGTCAGTTCCTATGTACATAGTTGTGATTTTCATTATCTATTTATGTTTGATCTGAAGATAATATTATGGTGTATCATCAATTATAGATTATGTTCACTACGTAGGACACTCGGGTTGAGATAAACCTTCATCCTCATAATGCAACAAATGGTTTTTCTCATCATTATACTGAGTATTGGATTCACTCATATATTAATGGGAAACTATCCACATTGATATGTGAATATTTCCAATTATGACCAGTTTCTAGCGAAAATCAGTGTCTTTGAATGAAACTCACTTCAATAGGATCTATATTCTATGAGGAAACCTATAAAGAAGTTATGCATTTATTATTTTTCATAGGAGTGCTGATTGATTTGGCTCCAACGAGTGCAGTACCATAGAGTGAAGCAACATCAACATTTTTAATTTCTATCAAATCTTGAATAAGGGTATATTAGAGGATTCCTAACCCACATCCTTATCTCTAGGGTATATTGTTCCCATCAGAGTTACCTTTGGAAGGTTTTAACCATGCCACCACCCCTCTGGATATAACTTTCAAAGGCTAACATGAAGAGATAAAACCTTTTCTTCAAGACATTTAAATATATTTTTAAATCCTCAGGGGTTGGATATTTTATTCCCCATTAGTGAATAAAATATTTTTTCGGCATACACAACAAATTTCATGGATGAATAGGGATATTTCATATCAGATGAAGTTGTAACGATGAAATCACTACTATGTTTGAAAGGTAATGGTGAAATTTCACTTTATAGACATCCTTTTTGTTTTTTTAAACAATGGGAACATTCAAATAACTAGTCAATATATCCTTCCCCAATATGTTCTCCCCATTATACGTCTATGGGTGACAAATTTGGAAGAAACTGTGAGATCGATGATGATGGATCCCTTAGTGGACTAGCCTTGATGAGGGTGGTAATTTCAATTTTTGTAGTAATGTATTCATAATCAACAACCTATAGATATCTTGTCCTATATGGAGTGGAAATATGAAGAAATACAAATTGTCATATTCTCTTCCCTATAACCCCGAATTGTAGAATTTCACCCTTCACTTTATTTGGATTATTTCAATTCAACATCTAAGAAATTTAAAAAATGTGCAGGTCCCAAATACGTCTTCTTAGAGGGGAATGTACCCACACCGTATGATGAATGTGATAATTCTGTTACTTTATCATATTCTATATTGTCAGGGATAACCCATTAAGAAGTGGTGGAGGCTATGGTGTTGAATGAATTTATCATGTTTCCAACTATAGACATCTTGGCGGTTGCACCACTTGATCCAACATGGGTGGACACATTTTTAGAGGATACCAACATTGGAATCTATTTTACCGCTGAATTTTCCATTATGGATTTGAGTCTTAGAGAAGGTGAAAACATATTTGAAACTAGACATTTTTTTACTTCACATTGCAATTAAAGACATTATATTTTATTCCTAACGCCCTATTCGGTGGTGAGAAATTTATATCTTTATAAAAATAAACATAGGTTCCACGAATCCAATCATTAAAAGAGTCTGTCGTATCTTCACCTGAAGATGGATTCAATGCTGTGAATAAGTCTAGCAATGTGACCAAAAAATATTTGTTTTTAACATCAACCATATCTATCGATTAACTAGTGGCATCATATGATTTATCCTTTGGATAATAAACCCATTTCCAACTTTTCTATAGTTTATTATCCCCATAGAATGGAGGTTCTTGTCCATTATCCTATAGAGATTCCTCTAACTAGGTCGAACAATGTAGAGGTTGGCTCACATCATTCTTCATCAGACACTATGATCACATCTCCCACTCATAGAGACATGATCTCATAATTTGTTCCATTATGAAGGATGGTCTTATATAAGGTCCACAGGACTGCATCATGCTTCCATTCAATAAGATGACAGATATAAGGGATATCTAGACCTTGGTCTCAGAGACCCATCTGGTGGAGTTTAAGGATCATCTAGGTCACAATCAATTTCATTTTGAAGCCCTTAGTCATAAGGGATATGATTATAAAACCCTTTATTCCTTGGTGAAGGAGGTAATCTATGTTAGGGAATAGAAAAGGGACTTTGAATTGAGGGTGGTAAGTATTGAGGCTTTCCCTTCAGTGACACATAAGTGGAACAAGGATATAAATGAAGATTTTAAGCATGTGGGGGATTTGGAAACACATCGAGATGTGCCCTGCACTAGGAATATTGAAATTAACTATCTCTAGTCTATGATCGGTTATCTTAAATAGTTTATAATCTATCTTCAAGAATAGTTATCCTAGTTTCATCATGAACACTATATTTTTATAATAATTTCATGGATAAATAAGAACCTATTGACATGGCAGAGAAGGCGAGGCTTAAAGTCGTTGCTAGGGCAGATGAGTTACACCATGTTTCATCAAGAGATATTGAAACTGAAGATAAATTACACCAATATGTTAACCTTTTAAAGAAGAGGATTTTAGAACTAAATGAATCATCTGAGAATATTATGTGATGTAATTATTGTTTTTCAACTTTTACTATGCACATGTATTTAGGGGAGAGACTCTAATATGTGTAGATTCCCACTTTAATATGCTATCATTGAATGCAATTTTTAAACTATATATGCTGATATCTAGTTTTCTTTCATTCATGTTGTGAATTTCACTTCACTAATCTGATGTTATATTAATCACCAATGATATAAATCCTTTACATAAAATCAAGTAATCTTGAATTTCATGAGCGGAATATTTAAATAATATTAGATTCTTCTTGAGAAGTTTTCATGAATTACAAGCTATCGCTAGGTTCCTCATTGATGTATATGTTCCTGTTATCTTGAGATATTATGTTTTGAAAGGGGAATATTGGGTAGAATATATTCCCTAGAGGGAGAGTGAACTATGTTTTTATGAATAAAGTAGGTTTATAGAGCGTATCATGATATGTTTTGAGGCCATATAGTGGGACATAAAATATGACTATTCCAGAAAACATTTACCACATAATCATTTTTTACATCAGTTATAAATAACCGATGTGAAAAGGTATAAAAGTTGATTTATCATGTCAGTTATATTATAATCAATGTAAAAATTCTGATATTTTATTTTTCACATGGGTTTAATATAAATAATGTTAAAAATCAACTAACATGGTTTATCACATCGGTTATTTTATAACTGATGTGATAAAGATGAATTATCATGTCGGTTATTATATAAACAACATAAAATATCTCCTTTATCACATTAGTTATATTATTAACAACATAAAAAAGAGTTTATCATGTCAGTTATTATATAAATGATGTGATAAATGTATGAAAAATAGTTTATCATGTCGTTTATTGAATAACCAATGTGATAAATCATTTAAAAAATTTACCAACCCCTTATTGGGTCATTGCGAATTTTTCAATCGGGCGATTGTGACATGTATCAATTATGTGGAAAACCTAGAAATGAATCTTAGAACTCATTCCCTCCAATATCATTTTTTCAGCAACGTATATCATCATTGTTATCACCAGATCAATCAGATCGACTCACAATATTCATGTAAGCATCACACGACTTGATTTCATTCTTTATTTTCCACAGATGACATACATTTACATTTTTTGATTTCTTTTTTTCAAACATCACAATATATTGCATTTTTTCCTATTGTTATCATTATCTTTCACTTTTTTACTTACCTTTGTTCTGAAATCGTTGTGAATTAAGCTCTATGTTACTTTGGTTAGCTACTTCCATATTTAAATGTGAAATCCCCTTATAGATATCATGGTGATATTGGTTATATATCAAAGAAACATTTTCTGTTTATATAACACATTAAATTTTTTAGTTATTCCATCTTAGAAAAAATGAAGTTATATTTTCCCATGTGTTTTGTGAGGAATATGTACTCAGTCTTTGTATAAGAGTTGGGTCATTTTGTAATTTAATTATTTTATTATATGGATAGGTAATATGTAGTACATATTTTATGCTAACTACTAGTATGTATTGTAACATAGTAATTTGTTGCCTGTTTGCTTATTTATTTAGTACTATATTCACTAATTATTTATTCTTATCATAGTATCCTGCAAGAAAATCTGTCAACATACCTTGAATATGATATTTTCACCAACTTCCCATGATAATCAGGATTCTTCTCAAGGCATGTACTTTATTTCTAATATAAATCCATTTCAAAAAGTGGCTCAGAACCTAAAAATATCAGCTTAGAACTCAAATAAATTTAGACCATACACAATACCATTTTTCTATAAAAAATCAATAAGAATGATAAAAATCATATATGTGACAATCAAAATTACATTAAATGAAGAAAATTTTTTATTTCTCAAAAAAAAAATCTTTATAATTTTAAAATATGCATATATTTATTTTATATTATATTTCAAAAATGTGTTACTTTTAAATTATTTCATATTTCATATAAATATAAAACTGTCATATCTAAAAATATTTACTTTTAAAATTATTTCCCTGAATATCTTTTTCAAATACGCATATAATTGTTTTATATTTCATAATTTTTTACATTCAAATTACGATATATTTCATATAAATATAAAATTGGATTATCATAACAAGATGTATAATTTTGTTATCTATTATATGTAATAATGAGTAAAAGTTTGATTACATCCCATCGAATGAATAATTAATATGAGGAAGGTGTTGAAGCCTTTTTGGAAGTTTCTAAACAGAATGTTCCAAGAAAATACATGTTTTTCTATCCATGGATAAAACGTTTGAATATGAAGTAGTTGAAAATTAGAGATATCAAATATCATCTGATTTGTAATGGTTTTAATCTGAGTTACAACCCTTGGATTTGGCTTGGTGAAATGGTATTGAATTTCATATCTAATGACGATGATGATTTGAATGATTTGAACTCTAATAAAATTGAATAAACGATTCGTGATATTGCAGCAGAATAAATTGAGATAGAACAGATAGTTGAGCTTCTATATGTTGATACTAAAAAACTACTGTATCCTGGTTGTATGGATTTCACAGTTCTATCGGTAGTGTTAAGAATGATTAACCTCAATGTGAAACATTGATGGAATGACAAGAGTTTTACAGAGCTACAACAATTGTTGAAATAAATTCTTCCAAAATAAAATGATCTTCCCAATTCACATTATAAGGCCAATAAAATATTACGCCTCATGCAGTTGGGACACATGAAAATACATTCTTGTTCAAATTAATGTTTGATTTATATAAAGGAATATAAATTTTTGTGAGAGTGTTCTAAATTGAATACTTGATGGTATAAAATGAAAGAAATATCACAGGCTGATGTAGAGAATACAGAGACCCCTGCCAAGGTATTTTGGTATCTTCTTATAATTCATCATTTGAAACATTTATTTTCTAATTCACATGATGTAAAAATTTTATGATGTCATATTTATGAGAGGATATGTGATGGAAAAATACGTCATCTAGCTGATTTTCCATAATAAAATAAAATTGATGAGCAGTATCCTATATTCAGAAATGAAATTAGAAATCTTAGACTTGGGTTGTGCATAGATAGAATTAATCCATATCGCCTCTTGAGTAGAACACATAGTTTGTGGACTATTTTATTGGTAATTTACCATATATCTCTTGACGTTTTTATGATTTGAAAATATATAATGTTGAGTATAATGATCTCAGGTCCAATGAAACAGGAAAATGATATTGATGTTTTCATTTCAACATTAGTTGATGGTTTAAATATTTTATGGGAGGATGGTATTAGTGTGTATGATTCTTATAAAATGGAATATTTTAAACTATGTGTAGTGTATATGTTCACTATAGTTGACTTCCCAGCATAAGGAAATATGTATGGGTACGCTGTTAATGGGAATAAAGTATGTCCAATTAGTGAAAAAGATATTTCATATTGTCAATTTCATCATGGGAGGAAAATAGTATATATAGGGAATCATAAGTTTTTGCCTATGGATCACCCTTATAGAATATTAAATAAGACATTAAATGGATCACAAGAATATGATGTTTCTCCAAAAACATTATCCACTGATTATTATTTTGAGATGGTACAAAACCATGTTGTTACATTGGGAAAGAGACATAAATTTGGAAATGATAGACATATATGGAAGAAATGGTCAATATAATTTGAGCTACCATATAGGAGATATCATTAAGTGAAACATAATATTTATTTCATGCATGTGGATAAAAATATATGTGAAAATTTGATTGGAATATTTTTAGATATTAAGGTAAAGACTAAATATGGGATTAATGAAAGAATAGACATACTATCAATGGTAATTCGTTTGGGATTAGCTGCCACTCCTTCTAATGGCCTATCATACGTTATCCAGGAGGGAGAAAATTTTCTTTTTCCTGTGTCATCATGATATCAATGTGCCGCAAGTTTATTCTTCAAATATAAATTTTTTTGTCTCTTTGAAGGAATTTTTGTTGGCATGTATAAAATCTCTTGATTGTAATGTTAGGATAAAACAACTTATACCAGTTGAATTACGTGTAATATTTCCCATTAGAGTCATAAAGAATATCATGAAAGGGTGTTATTTTGTCAAATTAATTTGTAATGAGTTGATTGATTTGGATTATTTAATGATTTTTGGAAAAGGATGTAAATTTAAAACTTTTTCAATGGGAAATGTATTTTTCTCCATCATTTTTTATATAATGGTGCATTTAATGGTTCATCTAGTTCACGAAATAAAGATTTGTAGACCTATGAATCTTCATTGAATGTATCCTTTTGAAAGGTATATGAAATTATTGAAGGGGTATGTTAATAATTCATATCGACCTAAATCCTCCATTGTTGAGAAGTATATTTTTGAGGAGGTTGCAGAGTTTTGAAAGACTTACTTTTCTGCGGTGGAGCACATTGGTTTGCCTCCATCTCTATATTAAAGACTTAATAATTTAGGAAAAGGGATTAGTGGATTGAAATTCAAATTGTTTTTAGCTAAATCATTGAAGAAGGTACATTTATAAATATTAAATAACATGGCTTATTTTTAACCCTATATCATATTTCATATTCATGAGTTTAAACAATGTCATCCAAAGAAGAATGAAATGTGGATTTTGAATGACCATAACAAAACATTTCTTCCATGGTTTAAAAAGACCCTACTTGATAGATCAGATAAATCAGAGACATTAATATGTATAGTGGGTGGTCCATGTTTAAATTTGATAACAGGATCTGGGTATGACATTAATGGATATACATTTCATACAATATCTTAGGGAAATAGAATTTCTACTCAGAATAGTGGGGCATTGGTGTTTGAAGAAGCAACACATTTCCAAGTTCAAAAGAAAAAAAACCAGTTTATGCATAAAGTGAATATTACGAAGTAATTACAGAAATATGGGAGGTTGATTAATTTAAAATTACAGTTATGGTTTTTAACTAAAATGATTTATCAGTAACAATTGTGTCAGACATGATGAGTTTGGAATGGAAGTTGTTAATTTGAATATATTGGAAGACACATCTGATTATTTTATAATGGAAACACATGGAAAAAATATTTCTTATGTTATTGATAAATCAGATATGTAGTGTTCTATTGTTTTACATGAACAAATACAATATGTTGGTGAAGAAAAAATGGATAAAGAAGTTGATTTATTTTAGATCGCAACTTCCCTGGAAATATTAGAAAAAAATAACAATGAGAATGTTATTGACATGGTTTGTGCCATAATAAATGACCATGATAATGGAATTTGTGGAAAAAAAATCCGTTTTTGAATTCCTAATATTACAAGTAACATATTTTTATTTCTTGTTTATATTAATTAATTTCATAAAATGATAGATATTTTAATTTTTTTTCATTATTAAAACGTGTATTGAAACTAATTAGTAGGAATGTTTGTTTATTTTAGTTTAGTTTTGTTTAGCTTATCTTGTTTACCATTACAAAACTTATATAATTATTGATTTTTTTGAATGAAAATAACACTACCATGTTTACCATAGTTTACCATGTTTTCAATTACATAACATAAATATTATTTATTTTGTTGAATGGTAGTTACTTTACCATGTTTACCATGTCTACCATTAACCATTCTTTACCATGCTTACCATGTGTACCATGATTACTATTATGTAACCCAGTTCAGTTTTTCATTTTTTTTACATTAATATTGTAATATTTGAACTTGTATATATTTGTGAACAAATTTTTTATTTTTTTATTTGAAGGATAGTTTTAAATCAATTAGTTGATGAACCACATACTTTTAGAGATGATAATCATGATCTTACATTTGGGGAGGAACATTCACATGCACTTCCTGATAATCCCCAATCTTTTTCATGTGCTTCCACAATGGAAAAGAAGAGTTCAAGAGTTGGTAAACGTGGTAGCACATGTTTACCAAAACTATCACTTTCCCGTATCTAGGACCAAATGATAGTTGTAGAGTTTGATGATAATGATATTCTTTGAGGTGCAAATAAAAAACACAATTTATATTTTTTATCAAATTAATGTGAAATAAATGTAATAAATTTGAATAATGATTTGAAATGTGTGGAAAAAGTGAGACTATCTCGGTTGTGGGAGGTAATTTTATTAAGATATTTTTTTATTGATCGACTAATCATTTAATTCTTATAGTATAATATGTTCTACCTCTTCTTCATCAGATGAAATTTGATATTATTGACAATCGAGGAGTCTGGAAGAGATGTTTTTTAATGGATTCTATAAGATAAGGGTATTTTAAACCAACCCTAACTTTTGATTTCTTTTTTGGTTATAAGAAACATGAAAATACATGTCATATATAACGTTTTATAGATAAATAAAGATGGAAATAATTTGTTGAAAGTAGAGGAAAGGAATCATTTTTGTTAAGTGAAATGTAAACTTTTATAATTTTTCTTAAATTAATGATCTCATTAATTATTTTTTTTATGATTTATTATTCAGAATTTATAGAAAACAAGTAGATTTAATTAAGAGATCTAATATATAAAATGTATACCCTTATAATTTATCTTAGGGAGAGTAGAATTTATTAGATAACAAAATGATGGGGGGGGGGGGAATAAAAAAAGAGTTGAGTTTTCAAGCTCTCGAGAGGCCCCCCTCCATACCATCTATATAGAAATGAGAAATAGAAGAGGGCTCAGATGGGAAAAAGGGAAAATTTCTTACAGAAGAATTGGTGATTTTAGTTGAGATGATTGTAAGATATT
Organism: Viscum album; assembly: GCA_963277665.1. Lineage (NCBI taxonomy): Eukaryota > Viridiplantae > Streptophyta > Magnoliopsida > Santalales > Viscaceae > Viscum > Viscum album. The sequence goes on along the minus strand of OY728125.1, from coordinate 768,090,595 downwards.
TTTTATTAATGTAAATTTCCATTTTTTTATATTCATTGAAACATTAAATAATTATTTAATTAATTCATACATGCTTTTCATGGGGATCATATCACATAGGGGGTATTTACAGCAGCTGGGAGGCATGATATTTTATATTCATCATTGGGAATTCCCAAACACCCAGGTCATGTACGAGGATACCCAAGAGGTGTATTAGTAAGAAACCTATTTCCACAGTATTCTGATTATTACATTGAGGGTATTTATAAAAAAATAAAATCCATGGAGGCTGAATATCATAATATAAATGTAATCATTGTGGAAAACATTAGAGCGTCACTATATTCCATGTTTGCAGAAATGAAAAGACAATTTCAGACTGTAGCTCCCACTCCTCCACCTCCACATACAAACCAAATTTTTATCCTCCGCATCCACCAGAATCTCTCAATACCCCAACTACAGACCCCATTATTTATCCTCCAACTAATCCTACAAACCCTATTTTTATCCTACACTTACATGCCCTCCTCTAAAAATTCCTACTTATTGTGAGTTGTATATTGATGATCCTCACAATAATATTATTTCATATGGGATGATATTTTATATAGGAAATATAGTTCATCATAAGCAGTTAGAGGTAGGGCTCCTTTGGGTCACTATATAAGATATTATAGATATAACATCCTGATTACCATTACCTATAGATGCGGTGATAATAGTTGGACAAAGTTTCAGCAACCTTTTAGATTGTCCATCCAATCTTCTACGACCCATTACCATATAAGTATGTTTATGTTATATCTTTTATATTATTTTTATATTAATTTTTTGTAATATTTTGATATTGTTATATTTATCTATTTATTAAGAAGAATACGATAAAATTATAGAAATACAATATAGGAAACAACAAAAAAAATCGCTATGACATCAGATTAAAATTCTAACAGTCTTGACAGATTGCCAAGATATTAAAAATATTTGGTGGCTCATTATAAATTCCTAATGGAAGCTCATGTTTCTAGACGTAAAATAGACGAGGGTATTATAAAAAATGATATCATAGAGCATGTTACTGGAGATAAATTAGGCTTCAACGTGGTCAATGTTTTTTCCATGTAGGTCTTAACCAAATTATTTTTGTACATTAAATTTAATAAAAATGTATACTTATGTCTGTGTTTATTAAGTATCATTATAACTATTATGAGAATAATGAGAATACAAATTTATACATATTGATAGACCTGAAGTCGATTTTCCCTGAAGCACATACATTGGATGAGGAACAAAGAACAATTTATATTACTGATTGATTTGAATAGAATATAATAATGTAGTGTTGGTTGATTCCTTTTTGTGAATGGTATGAAACATATATCTGGAAGAATTTTCATTATCTTTTCTTATAAAAAATACTAACCCTAAATTTTCATTCATATTAATGACCATTGGATGTCAGGTATTTTTGTCCAAAAGATAAAACACTTTATTAGATATTCTCTCTTTATTGCGATGTGAGAAACAATATTAAAAATATATTGGAAAAGTAGGTTTTAGTTTCTTAATATATGTTTATATTATAATTAATTTTAAATTTATCTCCTTCATATTTTATTCAAATATGGGATTGGCCTACTTTCAAAAAACCACAATGAAAAACAGTTCCAAGATCAAATATATTACAGTTAAGGTAAATATCTACTTATAATTTCTATATTTTGGATTTATTAGATAAAAAAATATTTTTAATTGAAAACTCATTTAAACATAAATTTCATAAAAAAAATGTATAATCGAATGTGGATATTATATGTTTAAATTTATGTATGAAATAATTACAACTCAAACAATTTTGAAGTTTGACAACTTTAGATTTCCTTAAAAACTATTCCATAATATTCATTTGATTTTTTCATTATACATGCTAACTACATTCCTTTTAATATGTAGCTATTTTATGACCCTCAAACTTATAGTGATAAAGAGGTTAAACACTTACAAGTATAATGGTCAAATTATTTTATAGGTTTTTTATATTTTATTTTTTTTGTAGTGTAAAATGTAATTTTGAATGCTGTAATTATAAATGTGTACTTGTTGTTGTTTGGTTACATTTAGGTTTGTTTTTAGTTGACATTGTATGTATTAAATGTTATAAATGTTAATCGTGAATTTTTCTTCTCGTTCTTCTTGTTGTGGTCTAGTTCAACTTAATTTTCTAGTATGGTTTTGGACTACTTCTGCTTGTTTGAGGTCTTCTTCAGTAGTGCAAAGGAATGGTTTTATGATTTTTCAATAAATAACAAGGTTATTACGTGGGTTATTTTAAAACCAATGTATGATATTATCGGGTTAATGGTTTTCCATGCCAGTTATCTAAAAACTGATGTGGTATAATGTTTTTTGACGTTGGTTATTAAATAACCAACCTAAAAATTTCTATTTAGTCGTGCTTTTTTACGTTCGTTATTTTATAACAGATCTGGTATATTTTTTATTACATCATTTATATAATAACCGATGTAAAAAAGATATATCAAGAACCATTTTTTAAATTATTTATTTAATAACCGACCTAATAAAAAATATATCATGTCATTTACTAAAAAACCGACATAAAAAATCTATTCCACTATAGATTTAAAATGTCGGATTTTTTATAACTGATGTAAGAAAAAATATTTATAACTTCTCCTTTATTAATGTCGGAGAAAAACCAACGTAAAAATAAAAAAACATACGTTAAATATATATTATGAACTAGTGTATTTTCCATTCATTCATAATAAATCATTGATTTGTTGAAGTTTAGGTTCACTTAGCTCAGAATTTATATTAGTGTAGTTTAGGTACTTTTATATTATAACATATATCACTAAAATTTAGGTTCATTTAGCTCTAATTATTTATCACGGTAGTTTAGGCTCTTTTAGGTCATAAAATCTATCATTGTGATTTAATGTCTTTAAACTGAGACATTTTATCACTGTTGTTTGGGGTCTTTTTACTCAGACCTTATTACGCCACACATCTTAATGTTTTACTTCCATTACATGATTGAAGATCATCGAATATAGTACATACATTCCAAGAATTAATAAAAAAACACAAGGATGTTTGTTCTGTTATGGTATTACTAAGGCCCATGTCGATTAGATCTTCTTTATTGTATGGAGGAGATTCCACTTGATGGTAGTTCAAATTCCTTATGAGTCATTAAAATTGTCAAATATAAGAGTATCCAATCTTTTACAAGGTTCATGAAATATTTTTTTTGTTTCATATTGGTTTAGAGAGAAATACTAGAGATGTCACATATTATTGTATAGTTGGAATGTGGATAAGGTACGTCGTACCCAAAAAGTTTGAGTAAGTGAGTATGAAATGGAGAATGCATTCAAGGGTTGAACAAAACACCATGTGGTTCTAGGTTTTTTTACACATTGTTTCTAGGGCTCAAAAGGATTGATGATCCTTTCTTGCATGGATAGTATGCGTCTTGTTGTTAGGTCAAATACCTTATGTCTTGATTGAATGGTCAATAAAATATAATTTCAAATCCTTACCAATGACCATGAAATATTATTGAAGACTTAAACACCAAGTTTATTAGGTTGTTTATTGGGGAAAATATATACAAGATGGGTTATGATACACTAGATATGTTTTCCTCAAAATTATGAAGCCCTGTCTCTACACCCTCTGGTTTCAAATCCCGAGTTGTGGGGCATAAATAGTTTGAGAATTTAGTTTAACATTACTTCATTGATAAAGGGTGAAAACATTATTATGTAACATCAAGGATATTGAATTAACATGGATAATATGAAACGATAATTTTAAATCATGGTCTAATGGTGTTGTGTCAAGAGGATGATATGGGACAATCATACCAGAAATTTCCCATAACACATCGAGGTGCTATGTTCTTCTATGACGATGTTAGAGCTCACAAAGATAAGAATTATATTTTTAGATTAACACATTTGGATAATGACCATAGGCACATATGTAGGGGCCATATGAATACATGCATATTCAAACAAAGGGTCACATGATGATAGGTATCCTTTCACAAGGGCCATTGAAGGTTTACTGTGATCCGAGGTTCTCAAATCATGAAGTTTTATTTCTAGAAACTGTAATATCAATGAAGGGTTTGATCACCCTAAATGTTGTGTCATAAACTTGATAACATATTATTGTAGTGTGGATATATGAAATATCATTAATCTATCTTATTTCTTAACCATGGGGTCTAGAGACCATTGACTGGATTTTACTAGAGCAAAAATGCAGTAACTATGAGTTTTTTCCATATTTATTTATGCCATAATTTTTTCCTAAAAATGGAATACGATGAGTTTATAAAGTGAATAATTGATTTTTTCTTAGGACACCCATTGTTGGGATTTAACCTGACATTATCATTGTCTTTTTTTGTAGAAGTTCATGGTCATAAAATTTGGACCATTATAGGATAGAGGTTAAGGTTGTACACCTATGACCAAAGTGCTTGCATTCTATAGTCATGATGTATGTGGAAATAATATGCATTGTTTTTACACAAGAGGACAATTAGGATACCCAAGGTCAAGAGCACTCCCACACCCTTCTGTGCAGGGGATGAAAATGTCAAAAAACATGGCTCGATGTTCTCAAGTACTGAGTAGTGATATGGAGTAATCATAATGAGGATGGCCTAGAACACCCTTAGGTTTTATGTTCATACACATTGACATCATGGTCACATATATTAGAAATCCCTCTTACAATGCTGATATTTTTTGTATAATAGGTATGAGCCCTTATGAATCAATATCATAGTCAAGTAGCGAGATCCACTATCCAATAAAAGGTATATGATATGTTTGTGGAATCTTGAGGTTCTCAAGCCATTAATTGTGATTTATGAATTGAGGAATATATAATATACTTCAAGAACTTCGTACATTGGTTGATCAAGGAATGTTATTATGGTCCTTTGAAAATATATGATAATGGATTATGGTATTCATAGATTAAAATCATGTAGTATGAACATACATGTTTTATTATAGTTTACCATCATGAAATAAAGACATTATCATTGTTTATTAACATTATTTGTTAATGACATGGGAACCAACATGAAAAAATGTGAAAGATATATTATATACAGAAGAAGACCGCACATAGATATGACTCGTGTGTAGAAAAAATGGTCTTGTATGGATCATACACTCTCTATTTGGGGTGAATATTTTTTTTGTTTTTGTATCTCTATCTAGGATTAGATATAGGTTCATCACTACATATCACATGACTATAGAAATCAATCCACACATAGTACTTGAAAGGGAAACTCTCTACAAAGGTATGAATCATACATGTAGGTGGGTATTTCTTCCATTTATTATTGTATATAGGCATAAAATTAGAGATCCTAGAATCATTATGTATTATATGATGATAGGAATCAAGCCATAGGTAGTTTTCTAGGAATTGTGTAGTTTATGTCATGTAACAAAGACACACACTTTTCAGTGTAAAAAGGGGTATTGTGGATGGATCCAAGGATGGAAATATAGGTGTCACTAGATATCTTATTGTAATAGGAATTGAGAAATATGTAGTTCTTGATATAGTATCTTCCTATGAAAGTATAACATCTTTTCATGGAGGGGTAACTTTTATACTATTTTTTTGTTAATGGACCCGTGGATGGATATTCAGGCATCACTATATATCATGTGTTTTCAGGTATCATGTCACATGTAGTTCTTAAATAGAGGTGTGGTAGCAGATAAACACCTAAAATAGTGTCCCTCTCATTTGAGGCCCACAATAATGTGGAGTTTTATTTCATTAAAATTCCATCAATCGTGCAATTTAACATCATGTGTTGAGGAGTCATGATATTACTTTTGAGGTATTATATTTAGGACCATGATAAACCTATCATGAGATGATATTAATTTTTTATACAAGGATTTCCTTAATGAAATTCCTAAGATCATGTGATCTATTCTTGGTGTGGGAAACAATGAATGGAATGGATTCCTCTCACTGTACATAGGCTACTAATGACAAAACATTGGAATTTTGTATCATGTTGTGGATGGTCCATGATTTGGGATAGAGGAATCCCTACATATGTAATTGAAATGAGAATCATTCCATGCGTATTTTTAGAAACCCGTGCAGTTTAATTTTATGTGGAATGAACATCCTTCATGATGTTTAACATCTTTCATTAGGGACAACTGTCACCTGATGTGAAAGGGAAGTAAAAAAATGTATAGGCCCAAAAATATAGGTTCTAACTTTACTGTGTATCCTATTATAAAAGGATTGAGGCCTCGTCTAGTTATTAAAAAGAGAGAATACCAATGTGGATACGTCTTCAAAAAATGTATGCGTGAATTTAAAACTTTATTCAGATAGATATTTCTCATTTGTTTTGAGTAATTTGTGAGATGGTTCTCCCCTTAAACTTTAATATCATGTGGTTCAGATGTATTCTATTTAGTATGGTGTCATATTATAAGAAAATATTCCATAGAAGTTAACATTATGTTGTTAGGATGTGAGAGTTTCTGAATTTTAATGACTCTTTACAAGGAAATGGGTCAACTGATATGAATGATGATGAACCATTGGTGGATCCATGCAGTTTAATATCATGTGATGAGGATTTGGTCTATACAGTTTAGAATGATATGGTCAGTACTTGCACACAAAGTTTAATGACATATGACTTGGACACCTTTGTGTAGTTTATTATCATAAAATAAAGAGAAATCCATAATTTTTAACATCTAGTGGTCAGGATGTGAGATGATATGAAATTTAATGTTCTTATAATAGGAAGTGATGCTTAATGACAACTATGAAAATTTTTCTTCATAAACATAAAATTAGTGGGGTTTGTGACACATTTATAATCTAATGTGGAAAATGTGTTGGATCATTAATGGGTGAAATACTTTCTCAACCAAAATGCATTTTAAGGGGATGATTATTCTTTGAACCTCCATTTGGTTATTTGTTTTCTAATTTAGCAGAGGAAAAAGCAACTGATTCCATTTTTTGTAATAGAACAATAGAGAACCATCCACTTTGGTCAGACCAATTGGAGAAACCTCTAGTAAAAGATGAGGAAGAAATTTTGAACATGTGAAAACAATTAGATAAAGGGGATATACCACACTTGTTTTCGCCTTTGAAAAACTCCGAATACAACATTCCCGAATTGATGGGAGAAGATTGTATTCCTGATATCCACCTCAACATATGAAAAAATATTAGTCATGTGAAAACCAAAGTATTACCACATGATGAATATCAAAATCATGTAAAGGCAATAGAATGGTTGAAATTCCATATCAACATGGAATTTCTATCATTTTACTGACATCCAATGGTTGGAAAATAGTATAGAACCCTTAAGTGTGAATTCCTTGATGGACTATGGAGGTTCTGCCCGTTAATTTCAGATGCCCCATCTTGTGTTCATATCAGAGGGTGGGGTGCACGCAAAGCATTTCATTTCAATGTGCTCCAAAAATTTCAAAGCCCTAAAAATTTGGTCTCATGAAATGTTATTGAACATGGCCCACTACAGTAAACAGATTTTTTGTGTAGTCATGTTTACACTAAAAAAATTCCTCAACTACCTCTCTTCATATTCTGACCCAATGAAAGAATACTGTTGAGATACATTTTTATGAAGCATATGAGAATCATAAGCATGACTTCACCTTAGAGGATGTCAGCCATCAGAGGGATAAAATGTCTGAAGTTGGACAATAGTAATCTAAAATAGGTGATTTGAGTGGTTGTCAAAAAATGCACCTAGAAAATGTCTGGGCCAAAATTTTCAAAATCAGGAGTGCAACTTCGTGAATCTTATCTATATCAGTTCAAGAGCCACCCACCCTATAGGTATGAGGGCTGGTTTAATTCAATATTTGATTTCAATATACAAAGTTAGAAGGTTTGAATAAGAAGAACATTAAGATCTCCAGCCTTCTTGGATGGGGTATTTTTCACATCCACAATCCCCTCCACAACGGATGTAAGTTTTCCCCCGATTAGGGAAGAATCGAAAACGTAAAGGCACAACTAAACTATCCAAGGATTCCCATCAGGTTACTTTCTATCAAACAGTTCCCTAGAATTCAGAATATAGTATAATAGAGTCTCATGGAAGATACAAAAGTAGGCGATCTTATAAAGATATTAACAGAATGTCATTAATGAATTATGCATTAGTAAATGTCATTAATGTCATTGAAGAAGATCCTACCGGGAATGAGTTTAGTTTAGGAGAGTTAGAAGATGATTTTCTTATCCATAACATGATACACCCATAGGGAAATGAATGAGGTGTGTGTACCCAAAATCAAAGGACTACCCAAAATATAGGTATGCCCTCATGTAACTAAATTCCACCCCTTCAAAAGGAATCTGACAAAGATAAAAGGAATAATAAAGACCACATCACACTTTTCAAATAGATAAGGTCAATCTCTTTCACTTGTATATTGGTTTTCCAAAAAATAAAAGAAAATGATGGAGTTATAAATACTCAATATTGAGTCACTTCGAAGTGTCATTTCTACCGAACATACTACCCCGGAGGATCCTCACCCTGCACATCATGTTGGAACTCCACAAAAAGAGGGTTAGTTACAACTAAAGATGAAGATAATGAATTTACCCCATTGCGTATATAGCCAGAGCAGAATCAAACACTACCTTTTAGGCCTATCCCCATGGGTTATCCAAGGAAAATATGAGTATCACCACCACAAGTGGTTTTTTAGTCATTGCGCCATTTCACACTCTAGTTGTAGATCCTGTAGGAGTCCAAGATCATCCAAATATTCCCCAAATGCTTATTAATTTAATTGATCCATTAATAGCTCTATTGGAAGCTATTGAAGAATGGTGTGCACCAGTACTTCTTGAAAGGAAACCTTACCCCAAATGGGTGGATTTGATTCCTCCCCCAGCAAACATTCTGAATATGACATTCCAAATATCTATTTTTTCGGGAGATCCGGAACAATTATTAATGCATTTTTTCTTTCATTTTGATCCCATAATGGGGACCCCTCAACAAGAAGAAGAAGTAATGCTCAGATTCTTTTTTTAATCATTATAGTGACCAAATTTTTTCTTTTATAGAAGTTTTCAATCATGATCTATTACTGGATGGGAAGACCTCTGTTAGAAATTCCTTCACTAATTCTTCTCAACACTTCCAAAGTCAATTGTTTTTTATCTTAAGTATTTTTATCAAATATAAAATAAAATAGATTCATATTTCATTTCTATTTAGAAAGGATTAACATATTCCGTAAATATGGAATTTCCTTAAGAAGAGTTTCTTCCAATTTCTATGGTTAATATGTGTGATGAGTTACACACACCAATAATCCAAGTGAAATACACAATAGGGTTTTGAGACCTTGGTTAAATTTCCCAATAGGTGGAGGATTACGTTTTGGAAGCTAAAGCTAAATCTCGTTTAATTCTATCATCTCTATGAAGGAGAATAGGGAACATAGAGGCTTCTACATTCACACTCAAGAAAGAAGATGTACCTACTTTCACTTCAAAATCTTCATCAAACTAAAGGGATCCACCTATTGAGTGTCAGTATGAATGACCACCTCATCACGAAAATCAAGAAGATTAATGTAGGAGAGAGTTTGAGGAGTTAAAGAACAATGTGTATTCTTATCTAAATGTATGAGGTCCTAGTTACATCATTTAAGCTATGAAAAACAATTTGGTTCAGTCGCTAAAGACGAAGAATCTAAACAAAGAAGATAATGAAGATCATTTGAATTATTTTCCCTTTCACCAACTATTGGGACATACCATTAGAATGTTTTTTTGTATTCAAATACCTCCAAAATGAATGGTAGACTTTGGAAAAGTGAAACTAAAATGTTCATCTACCCAATTAGCATGTCTAATTGCTACTGACCCAAAAAAAGAAGATGAGTGGTGGGAAGTAAAAAGAAAAAATGCACAGAAATATGATGATTCGATGATCAAGAAAACGATCAATAAAACTCATTCCATTCTATGAACATAGTTGTAACATCCAATTGTATCTTCGTCCACTTCTACCATAGAAAACCCACCTTTATAAAAAGATCATTCTTATAAAAGTTAACCATAAAAAAGAGGCATGGTCTGAAGGGAAAATAGGAGTCAGAAAAAGACAAGATCATATCACGGACAAACATGTCCTTGAATCTAGAAGATTTTATTCCATTTGTTTCAAAAGAAAAGGCACTACCCCCCCAATGGCACAACCATAACTGCACAATCAAGCAGAATCTTCATGATATGAAGAGCTGATCTTTGGTGTTTTCAATGTTATCCACTTAATGGATCTCTATGAAAATGATGATTTTGGTTATGATGAGATTAAATTAACATTACCTGAATGGGGAACTATAGGAATAATCCAAGGCCAACGATATAGAGGAAGGCATTGGTATTCTAGAATCCAATATTTTAACTCTATCCCTACTTGAACTATATATACAATAGACACTCGTGGGTGATCCCTTTAGTGGGATTAGTAAGAACAAGAAAGGTCTCCCGAACATGAAAGGATCAGTCCTAAAGTGATTGTTTTGGAGGATTGATAATAGGTTACACCATCATTCTCTCAACAAGTATATAGACTTAGTTAGTCTAATCATCTAAAAACAGATGTACTTCCAGCTTCTACTCCGATATAGTTTACTTCTTCAACAAGAGAATCAAATTCCTAGAAACCTGCAAAATTGAATCTTTATACAGGGAAATTCATTATTCTCAACCAAAGGTAAGATGTTTTTAAATAGTAATCCTATTTATTGACCATGTTTTCAAAATTATATTACATACATATTTGAAAATATTATTGATAAACACTTTTTGAGGCTTTTTCAAGTCCTTAGGCATTTAAAACTAAGGTTGCTCCTACTGAAGTTTTCCTTAAAGAGAATGATTTTGTATAATTACTTGAATTTATATCTATTACATATTTAGATGAAGATGATATTGTACATGGAAATATCAGACCCTTGTATCTATTGGATAGGGTTAATGATAAAGACATTCGGTGAGCCTTCATTGATAATGGATCAGGAGTTAACCATATTCTGATCCATACACTTCGTCGATTGGGACTTACTGAATCTGACTAATCTCCTTTCACATTAATGTTTCAAGGGTATGAAACAAATGAAAAAGAACCTCTAGCTGATATTACACATAGAACCCTGTTTGGGGATGTTGTGTCTAATTCAAATTTCATGGTTGTCCTTCAGGACACAGACTATAACATTATGCTTGAATGGACATGGCTACATCAACATGTGGCCATTCCTTCATCATAACACAAATGTATCATCTATTGATTAAATGGTCAAATATTAATATTGTATGGTGACAATGATCCATTCAAAACATGTGAATCTTTGTATATTGAGGCATAATTCTATCACAAAATGGGAACAAGGTCCATGAAAAAAGAGATAACAAGATTAAATGCCCTGAAATTCTTATAAAATATACCACCTAACCCATTAAATAATTTTATTATTGATAATGTGTTTCCTATCAATCAAATTGAAAGGATAAAAAAAATATGAGCACTCATACAATGACTTCCATAATCTCAATTATGGTAATTGCGCCTGACATCATGGGGAAATTGTTTATTTACCAAGTAGTAGTGAAATCCTAAATGGATATGGCTTGATTTCATAAACCAAACCTCAGAATGTCTTTTCATCATCAATTAGTCTAGAAGATGTTGTCGCAATACTAGTAGAAGACATGGATGTTGATTACCAACCCATCATCTCCTCTTTAATTCTCTAGGATGACTCTTAATCATCTGTAGGGTTAGAAATGGTTGAATCTTCTTCATGATATTCTACTACCAATTCCTCCCCAATCTTTGAAAGTTTTGCTTCATCAACTACTACTAATGTAGAAAAAATATAAGTGAGACATAATGAATTAGAATAATAAGATCTCAAGTATTCTCCTCCAACATTTGAGGAAGGTGTCTCCACAAGTGTGGATGATCTTAGAGAAATAAATCTAGTTACAGAAGAAGATCCATGACCCACTTTAATTAGTGCAGCTATGACATTTAAAGTGCAAGAGATGTATACTTTTTTTTCTAAAGAATCATCGAGATATATTTCCTTGGAACTACACATATGTGTCATGCCTTAATCCCAATGTATCCACTAATCATTTGGGATTTCCAGTTGAGCATTGAGGATTCAAGCAAGCGGTAAGAATAACACACCCAATTCATGGCGATAAAATTGAAGATGATATCGATAAGCATATCAAGGATAACATTGTCAGGGAGGTTCAATATCCAAAATGGATGGACAACATAGTCCTATTGAAAAATATGAATGGGAAAATTAGAGTTTAAATTGATTTCAGATAGCTTAACTTCCATTTACCCAAAGATTACATTCTAGTTCTGATCACAAAGCTTTATATTGATGAAACAACTATCTATGAAGTTCTATACTTCATGGATGGATACTCTGGGTAAAATAAAATCTGAATGGCTCCAGAGGATGAAGATTCTACTGACTTTCGATCCCCTCAAGGTGTGTTTTTCTATTGTGTAATTCCCTTTGTCTTAAAGAATGCAGGTTCAACATATCAACGTTCCATGCACCATATCTTCAAAACCTTCTTAGGAAAATTTTCAGATATTATGTGGATGATATGGTAGTTAAATATAGACAATGTTCTGATCACTTGAAAGATTGGGAGACCATATTCAATAAACTTTGACAAAAAAATTTGAAGATGAATCCCTTGAAATGTGTTTTTGGGGTAACCTTAGTAATTCCCATATCTTCGTTATACCCCATCGTGGAATCGAAGGTGATCCTCAGAAGAAGAAAAATCAATCCTTGGCATGAAACCTCCTCGAAAATTGAAAGAATTAAGAGGATATAAAGGAAACTAAGCTTATATTCACTGCTTTATCACCAATTTGGCAGGAAAGTGTTTATGCTTCACCAGATTAATGAGGAAGGGAGTCACCTATTAATGGACAGAAGACTGCTAAGAGGAATTTGATACCCTCAAGTAATATCTCAAGAGTCCACCGGTATTAATTCCACATGTTGAAGAAAATCCACTAATTCTCTTTGTGAAACCTTTAGAGAGATCACTAGGTGCCTTACTTTTCCAAAAGAATGATGATTGGAATGAAAATATCCTTCACTATCTTACTCAAACTATGCTTGACATAGATACTTGATATTCATTTATTGAGGAGTGATTCAAGGAATTAAACTATTCAATATAGAAATTGATGCACTACATGAAACATCATGAGGTCCAACTAGTATCTCTCAAAAACCCTCTCAAATTTATCTTAATTTATCCTATGATTATAGGGATTTTGGCATGGTGGGAAGTTATTTTTCAATAGATAGATATCCCGTTTTTGATTCAGAATGCAATAAAAGGCCAAGGCTTGGGTAATTTCCCTGTTGAACACCCTTCTTCAGAAGATAAATAATTGAGTACTAAACTTCCTGATAAAGAGGTATTATTTATTCAAGATAATCACCAAACATGGGAAATGAACTTTGATGATTCCTCTAGAAGTCCAATGAGGGAGATAATGGAAAAATCAAAACTCGAAAAAGTTGGGTTAGGAATTTAACTTGTCTCCCTAGAAAATTCAGTGTTTCTATATTCCTTACTGTTATCATAAGGTAGTACCAACAACAATACAGAATATCAAGATCTCATTTAAAGCATATAATTGGAGCTCTAGGTACAAGTGAACCACCTAAAAGGGAAAGGTGATTCAGAGTTGGTAATCAAACAAACGAATGGATATTATGCTATCAAAAAATAAGAGTTAATCCCTCTGTGAGATTATGACAATGGGTTAATGGATGAATTTCCCTCGGAGACAAAAATTTCTTTTGTCCCATAATTACAAAATGTCCAAGATGATGTGCTGACTAATGCAGCCACAACCCTGGAAGATCCAAATAAGAATGAGACAATCATCGGTATTTCCCATCGTCTTGTGGTTTTACCATTCGTTCAAAATAAAATGAAGGAAATTAATGAAATTGTCTCTATTTCATATCCATATGGTCATTACACATTATGGATAATACCCATCATGTAATACATTCAAAATGGAGTACTTCCACTAGATAGAGATAAAAAAGAAAAGATCTGACAAAGAGATTACAATTTTACTCATTATGATAGTCCAGATCATCACAAGATCCTTTAAAAATGAGGATTTATTGGAATCTTCTTCAAGTGTATTGATAGAGAAGAAAATGCAGCTATCATTAAAGAAGTAAATATAGGATCTTGTGGTTCTCAACAGTTTGGGAAGAGGCATTGTTTTCAAATATGAAGGCTTGGATGCTTTTTTCCTACAAGGATGCATGATTTCACAGATTTCAACAAGAAATGTCATTTCATCGAAGGGCATGAAAAATTAATTCGTTAACCCCTAGAGTTGTTACATATCGCTAAATACTCATGCCCATTTTCCACATGGGGAATTGATGTAGTAGTACATTATCCTCCATCTATGACAAATAAATTAAAGTATATTATTATTACTACTGATTTATTCTCCAAATGGGGTGAGGCAATACCTCTCAAAGAAGTCGGATCCAAAATCATTGTTAGCTTTGTCGAAGCTAACATCCTCACCAGAATTGGTGTCCCTCATACTATATAGATGGATAATGACACCAATTTTTATGTTTTGGAATTAAAGAAGTTATACTAGGAGAACAATATCAAATCCAACCATTCAACTTGCTATCATACGATGGAAAATGGATAGATAGAGGCTTTAAATAATACACTATCAAATATAATCTAGAAGATGGTGGATAGAGATAAAAAATCTTGGCCTGATAAACATTTTCTTACTTTATGGGCTTATTGGTCTACTACCCATACTGCTACATAAGAAACTCCATATACATTGGTGTGTGGAAAAGAATTAGTTTTTCAAATTAAAATTCAATTTTTATCACTCGGAGTTGAAATATGTGATAAATTATCTACAGAGAACAAGTATCTAAAGTGATTTAGTGATCTAGAACGATTAGATGAAAACATATTACATACTTTTCATCATTTGGATGTCTATCAGAATAGAATAGCATGATATTTTAGTAAGAAAGGTCATCTCTAGTCATTTCTTTATGGAGAATTGGTATTGGTCCTTAGAACTCCAATGATACCTAGAAAGAAGCCTGAAAAGATTAATCCATGGTGGGAAGGACCTTATTCCATACATGAGGTTTACTCAAATAGAGATTATTACATACTCTTAGTCTATGGATAGATTATTACAACTCCAACCATTGTGAGATTCCTGATGATGTACTTTGTATAACTGAACATCTCATAAGTCCTCACTATGTGAATCTAAAATGCACAACAAAAAGGCCTAGTTTCATGAAATTAAACTACATAATAAGAACAAGCATCCATGTCGCATGATGATTAAATGAGTATCCTCTGTGTCCTCGCCACACAACATTAAACTATAATATTAACTTCTTCTATATTTGACTTTAATAGCTTCCATATACAAGCATCATTGACATCATTTTTACTCCTTAGTAGAACATGAGTTCCATTTCTACCGATGTTTGAATCAAATCTCTATATGGACCTCATTTCAAGAACAATGTGTGGCTTGACTCTCATTTTTAATGTGATATTTAGAGATTTATGGATCTCCAATCTAGGGCCCAACCACAACCACAATGTTTTTTATTTCCCTTTTCTCCTCCTGTATATGAACCATATCTATACAGAGTGATATTTTAAGATAGATAGTTTGATTTTCATACAATTTTGTGTTTTAAGTTTAATCATTCTTCTACAATGTTTTAAATTCCCCCTATCCCAAATCAAACTCAATTAGTGTGAAAAATGATTATGATAATAACTACATTTATCTTGATTATCATCAATATGAGATATTTAGAGACTATTAGATGTCTAATATTGGGCCCAACCACGATAAAAAACCCTTTCTTCCCTATGTATGAATCAAAACTGCATAAGAAATGTTCAAGGAACAACTTATGGGTTGATTCTCATCCCAGTGAGATACCTAGTGAAAACTAAGACATAACTCCTAGCCTGAGTCATGGGATACTTTTCTATCTCTCTTCTACATATAATTTCAAATCTATGTGGGAGTGCTCATTTTGGGTTCTTGATTTAGAGATCCCACCAAGGAAATAAGAAATGCATCCCATTTACATATGATTCAGATCTATGTAAGGGTGTTCAAAATGATGGCCATTATTGAATCAAATATTTCTCATATGTATAGATCATTACCCCCTTCTATATTTTTCACTCATAATCTTGAATATTTTCATATCTTCATAATATTTCTTATAGTTTTTGGTGACAAAATTTATTATTTTTGATACCTCTTTTTCTTGAGTATGAAGTGTGTGACCCTAGGTGGCCTTGCATAAGTTTCCTATATAAAAGGCTTGTCAGTCAAAGGATTACACTATTTTGCTATGCAGCACATGCCTCATTTGTCTACGCATAATACAACCCCCATAATAGGTTTTTCAAATAATGGTAACTTTATTATTGTTTAAAGTGTTTTTTCCCCTTCAAACATTGATGAAAATATACAAGAATCTATATTTTGAAGCAATCATCCATGTATATTTGTCCTATTACATTTCTCTTGATTTGAAAGTCTTCAATACCATGGTTTGAACATGTAAATCTATTTCTATTCAAAGCAATATGAAATAACCTTGTATTATTTGAAAACATATCATCTACTGTTTCCATTTTGGTCATAGTTATATTGCCTAAAACAATAGACACCATACTTTCTACATTTGTGTGAGACCTTCATAAATTTCATATTTCTCCGACTCCTTAGAAAGAATGATTGGAGATACTCTTTTTGTATTCATGTACCTTTACCCATAAACTGAAATATGTTCTATGTAAAATATGAATATCTATAAACTATATTAGTATTTTAGCAATAGAATGTAAATTTTTTAGAGATCTTTTGAATGATTGTGTGATATGTTACCCTAGGTGACCTCGCATAATTTTCCTACATAACAGACATGTCATTCAAATGATGACACTATTTGGCTATGTAGAATATTCCCTTGTAAGACATTCATAACACAACCCCCATAATGGGTTTTTCGAATAATGGTAACTTCGTTCTTAAGAATTACTTCCTCTAATGCCTTTATCCCTTTTCCTATATCATTCTTCATATTCAAAAATTCCCAAATCACAGTTTACAATTCACTCTTCCATTCTTGAACGTGGTAGTATGTTTCCAAACAAATTATCAAGAAATTGGAGTGTCTCAAACCTTTACTCAAAGCTAATGATCATTAATTAAATTCACCTAATGTCCTCACTGCATGATATAAAAATACACAGTACAATGCCCTCACTATATGACTTAAAACTACATAGCATGCTATCATAGATCCACCTTTCTAACATTTGTTAATCCATTCCTCATTCACCACTTTTTTATGAATGTTGTTTTCCTATTTATTACATATTTTGATATAGATATCACTTTATTATTAAAATCCATTTCTTCGGAAAAACCAAAAATTGTGGCCTTAAGTCACCAAAATCATATTTTACCTTACTTATCTATAATAAAATGTTAAATTCCTAACATCACTTTTGCATGACTATGTAGTGCATGCCCCCAGGGGCCTTGAATAATATTTTCATACATAAAAGGCCTATAAATCTTGAAATTCCAATGTTGGTCTATGCAGCATATACCCTAGTCAGCCTCATATAATTCACCCCCCATAACAGGATCTTCAAATAATGGTAGAGTCATTCTTGAAATGGACCCTATTTATGTTTTATAAAAGTTTTAGATTTGGATACCATAAAAACCAGGATTGAAGATTCCCCTTGGATATATTTAAAGAATGTTAAGGAAATTCCTAGCCACTGATCCTTGTTTGGGATCTAATTTGAAAATTAATGGTCAAAGCTATTCGAGAATAAACGCTAGTTTTTAGTCCAAATTCACGACTCTAAACTGCCAAAAATAAGAGACACAAAACTCCCCAGATTAAAAACTCACAATGGACACTATGGAAAAAAATTCAAGTCTCAGTTCCATAGACTTAGATTTTTTAATGGTTTAAGAAATATTGAGCAATAAAAATCCATAAGATACAATGTTTGTGGGGTGTTCTCTATGACCCTAGTAAAAATAAAATTTTTCTTATTATGACCATTGCCTTTGGTAAAATGAGTCTATAAATAATGAAAAAATAGATTATTAAATACAGAATTTTTTTCAATTGTGAGTGAAAAAAATTCACAAAGGAGTATCTACAAGCTTGAGTCTCTATGTCATAAATCCCAAGAGGTTTTCTACATATCTTTTCATATTCTTAATGGTCTCTTGGGCCCCATAAACTACCTATTAATGTTAGGTTAGCTGACCAGTTTCACTATCTTCAGCATGAAAAAGCACTTTTTTAGCATATTCAATGGGTTTTTCACCATTATTATAGACTTCTCTTATTTATTCATGAAGCTAGTGAGGCTCCACTATGATTAGGGTTAACTCTTGTTGAAGAAGAAACTGATGAACAATCTTTTATTTAATTTTCTTCTTCTGTTCTTTCCACATTTCAGTATGATTTTCCTTATCTTGGGATAATTATTCTTGGAATTCATTAGTGTTGATAAAAATCCTAGTTTTTATCATATCTTACTAAAGCCTCTGCTCTAGTTCCATTTTTCGGATAATCTCTTTCACTACAGAATGAATTTCACGATATTCAAAACTAAAAAATCATCGTGTAATGAATTGAGATGACAGTCGTGGAATTTGTGAGGGGTGTTTCTCAAGGTGAATTTCATATATTATTTTCCATATATTTTTCCATGCTTTATGAAGTTCAAGATGATGATCCTTTTGCAGTTTCAGTTCTAATTCAGAATCACTATTGTAAGGAGGAACATATTCTAGGATTCATACCCATAAAGATGTACCATGTTCTACTACTTCCATGAAAAAAGTTGCTTCACTTCCTAATATTGTTTGAGCATATGTAGAGGAATCACGTCCAGGTCTAGCCATTGAAGTTGATAACCATATATGGTGAATTAGAAATGTTGGTTATAGTTACTTCCAAGGGATAACAATAGTGAGAAGAATAATAATATCTGTATATCTTACCTAAAAATATGACAAAATATAGAGAATAATCATCCCCAATATCCTCAATTTCAATATTTTTGGTAGATGTCTCTTGGAGGGTAATTATTTCTTTAATTTTTTTAAGATGCTCTGAATGATTCTTAGGAAGATGTTTTGTCTCACGATTCACCATAGACAATGTCTCTATAATGGTAGGATTGTCATGGATGTTGATGCTTCCTTCAAGCATCTTCGCTACAATAGTTTCTTTATATGTAACTACATATTTCAAACAATAATGGTTAGAAAATTAATCATAAAAATATTAATAGGAATAACAACCAAAACTCACATACTATTGGTTTTTTATAAGAAATATCAAAATATTCTAAGGAATTTTGTATATTAACGTGTTATAATACTTTATCAAAATACATTCCAAGGTTCATAATAGAAACCAATTATATCCTAGATCCCATGTTAGTCTCACCAATATGAGAATTCTGTGTGGTTGTTTCACAAACTTCTTCTGACAACCTATTCCCCCAAAAAATATGCTTCTTTTCCTTTTATAAAACATTACCTCAGTATAGGATCCTATTTTCATTCCGAATCCAATTATGAGGGGGTATTTTGTTAACTCTAAAGTCTATCACAGAGTATAAAAAGTGAAAAAGGGATCTGCATTAGAAAAATGGGAGAAATCACATGATGAAAATCAATATTTGCAAAGGCTTGAAAATTGGATCACACTGGTCAGGCCGATGAGCCGTCGGTGCATAAGGTACCATCACACCCAATTCTAGAAAGAAACCCCTTTAAATACCCCACCACTATTTCACCCAAGGTAGCTTATTTTCCTATAAATAAGAAATTTGGGGCATCATTTATACTGAATAATTTCCCTGAAGCCTACTTGATTCTCTGGTCACCCTATTGCATCACCCAAGTCTTCTGAAACATTCAATGTTATTCTTTAACACCATGAGTGGAAGAATTGAAGGAGGAGAATAAGACATATGTCCTTTTAATGTTTGAAATACATAACACATGATCACATAGAGTTCCTAACCTCCCTAAATCGGAAACACTTGCACGCCACCTATTCCTCTCAATGGAACATGAGCACCCCACTTATGGGAATACTTGTGAATACATTTTAAGGATTGATTCAAGTCTCTCCCATGCATTAACATCCAGGTTATTAATCACTTATGTGAACATATAGATTCCATATTATACTTATGCCCCTATACTTGTGTTCTATATACTTACTTTTGTTCCCTTATTCGATTCACAAAATCCCTTTAAGTCTAGAAGTCTTTTCCTGAAGCCTTCTTTAATGTAATTCATCGGAAGGCTTATTCTTCATTGTGTACCTTTTCTGAAAGGGATTATGTTGAAACCTCCACAAAAACCTCAGGAATTATCAATCCTTTGGGAGAGGCACATCAGTGTGTCTCTTAGTTGGGTTTGTATATTCGTAATCTAACGTTTCCTACATTTGTTTTACAATGGGTTTTGGATTCATGCAGTGTCTGTGGGTTTGTATATCTGAAGTCACATGGACCTTTATTCCAGGAATAGTGTTGGGAAGTTACCAGTTTGGAGGA
Source organism: Viscum album (assembly GCA_963277665.1). Taxonomy (NCBI): domain Eukaryota; kingdom Viridiplantae; phylum Streptophyta; class Magnoliopsida; order Santalales; family Viscaceae; genus Viscum; species Viscum album. Next base: position 768,069,748 of record OY728125.1, on the reverse strand, counting down.
TTAAGGTTTGGGTTATATCCTCCCATTTTCATTTCTAATACCTGAAACGTCATGTCTATAGTAGGGAATGTATGTTTCACACTTTCTTTTCCATTAAAGCAAATGAGAAGTATCCCACCCTTACAAGGACCAATTTTGGGGTATCCATCTGGGTGTAATCCTCTAACATTCCAAGAAGGAGGTTGGGGACTTTCTTCTCTCTACTTCCTTCACCTTCACTCCTTCCTTATATGGACCCTTGTACATTGTAAAGAGAATAGAGGTAAGGCTCGTCACCTCGCCTTCTTCCTCGATCTCCATGCTCTCTTCCACCATCGCCACCGTAGGGGTGTCCTTTTCCTCCAAAAGAGGAGTAAATGTGTGGTTTATTCTACTAAATCTTTCACATACTCTTGTTTCTCACACCAAGCATGTATCACATGGGCTTAGATATTTGTGATGATCGCAAACTTTTTACAAACCACAATGGGGAATGAACCTCGAGAACTCTGATTCCCACCATAATTGGGATACATAAGAAGAATTTCTAAGGAATGAACTCTATCTAATTTCATCCATAAATAGAAGTCATACTTAGGAGTAAGAACCAAATTAAAAATCACCAAGGCATCGTTTTTAGGATGTAACCCCAAACACATTTTAAACAAAAGACTATAGTCTCCTATTAGGCCAATCAAACTTCGTGGGATTTGATTCCAATAAAAATGGGATACATAAGAAACCTATCGGTGGTTCAAACCCAACAATTCAAATAAACCTTGTTATTATTGGGCTATATTCCCAATAGGGTCTAATCTTACATGGGAAAAAAATTAAACGTTCCTTGGGCTGCTCAGGCATAATCCCCATAGGAAACCATGAATAAAAACCATTCGCTTAGATTTCCTTACCACATGACATTAAAATGTATGGTTATATCTTTATCACATGAAGTTAAAAGGTATGATGTGTCCCATTGAGTGGCATCGAACTATGAGGGTTTAGATTCCTTTCACAAGGATACGTAGGTAGCCCATTTATAGGTCGGATCCCAATATCAAAACAATATTTTGTCCCCTTGGATGACAATAAATTACATAGTGCCCCACTGAGCGGCATACAATCTAGTATACTCATAATGGTGGTCAAAAGAATATCTAAATTGTATATGAGAGGATACCATTGATGGAGAACCTCGAATACATGTAGAAGATTCTAAATTTCACACATTATAATAATTTATTGAAAATTAAAAAGGAAACCTTTGTTAAACTTGGTTAATTAATAAGGATTCATGAAAATATCACAAATATATAAAGAGAGTCCTAGAGTAGACAATAATTCCCCCCAAATGGTGTGATGAGTCTGAACTCCCATCCTCTCGACCAGTGAATGTTCTCAAATATCAAAGGTTGAAACTAAATGAATATATCCTTTTGGATAGCATGTAACTTTTGGATAATGTTATATTGGATGTTTCTAGTTCCATGAATAAATCCAATTTAAACTGCCTCAAAGCAGTGATTCTTAACCAGAACCCATTTTTCAAGGAAAAAATAAACAATGATCCCATTATATATTATATGATGGGTATCCCCAAATAGCATTGGGTGAGCACAATATAACAAGAACAATGAGTGTTACCAGATAGTGATCAAAGTAGCTGGTTAATGATTTTATTCTGTTTATAATTATATCATAATTTTACCAAATAGTTATTACATATTTAAAGGATCTTTAAGGTTATCATAAGTTTTCTATAAAGATGAATTTGGAAGATCCAATCATGTTTTACCTTTGTTTGATATGGGTTTATATTGTTTAAATTGATTAATAGTAAAAACACATGTATTGAGATTATTGATTAGAATTAATCTATATTATTTTAAATACATATTCCATTTTTCAAGATTGATGATTTAGGAATTAATGGGTATATATTGTTTTATGATTTGTGTTGGAACTCCGATTATTTCAATATACTCTTACACACTTCCCATGTTCATTGACTACATTAACTTTTTTATACCCTTTATGAGTTTTTGATCACATCCTTTTTATGTTTCCATTTCAATAGGTTATTAAAAATTATATTGAATGAATTGTGTCTGGAAGGGATTTCATATGGATGGTGATAATGAATTAATGTGAAATAAGACATGTTGGGTTTATTGGTAGAAATGATCATTTAACGACATGGTTATTATTTGTATATGATTAGTTCCTAAATATATAAAACAATAAATATAAAAAATAATTCAAGAATGTAAGTGATCCAAATTTTCATTTTTATTTTTTTTTCAGTTTGGATAAAAAATAATTAAGTCATATTTACCAGTATCAAATCCAGAGATGTAATTTTTACAATTTAACCTCCAGAACTTGGATTTTGGGTTCTCATAAGATACATTTGATATCATATGAATGGATTAGATGACATTTATGATATTTATTTAATCATGTGTGGTTATGTTAATAGTTATGGATAACATCATAGGTATATAAGATTAAGGATTATCAAAATTTCAATTTTATAGACACCCCTATCAATGTTTTAAGTGATGAGATTATAGAGTTATTAATTACAATTTAGGATATTTTTTAGAATTAATTATATGTAAATATTTTGCTTTGGATGAATTATAAATACATATTTTGTGGAAATAATATTTAATTAAATGGTATCCTTTTTTTCTTATGTGATCATGGATATTTAGGTAATTATGGGAACACATGTTCTACTGTACAAGTACCCATAATATATAAATGTTATTTTGGGACTTTGTGAATATTGTTGTTTCAAAAAAAAGATGACAATATTTTGTTCAAAAAATATAAAAGGTATAAGAAAACATTTTTATTTAAAAAAGTCTTTAATTTTGAGGTTTTTTTGGAATGATTTAGTTTAGAAAATGGGTATTACTATTGAAATATAGAGATTAGTTTATTATTTTATCATATTACTATTTGATTATTATTGGTATTATATGACCATGTGTGATCCATCTTCTTATTAGTTAATGTTGAAATATTGGTGGAATATATTTTAATCACTTTTGTTGTTATAATGTTCTTTAAAATATGTTATTTAGTTCTTTAGGAAAAAAAATTCATCTTCATTGCTCATTTTTTTGAGAAAAATATGTTATTCTAGTGGAAATAGGTTAAAGGATGAAATTTTATTTATCATATATGTATAATTCTCTATATTTTTAGTCTATATAGTGAAAAAAATATTCATCAATTGAAAAAGAATCTTTAAAAAACTATTATCCTATTACATTAATTTCTGATAAATATGTTTGTCCTTTCAATAATTATAGATTCATGGATTTTAGGCCCTTAACATTACTTTGATCATTCAATTTTTTCAATAAATAACCTCAATTAGTATATATAATTATTTATTTTTTTTATTTCAGGTCGAAATCTTCACTTCCCACATATGTTCACCTTTTTAGAAACATATTATGTGTTATTATAAATGACCCTCATATTTCCCTTTCATTTTCATCAAGAATATATTTTTGTTAACCCTTTTTATGATGTGGGTTTACAAGAAAAGTATTTTCAAATGTAAATCCTTTTATTACTAAGATAAGTTTCAAATTTCTAGGATTCAATTTATTAAATAGTGGGAGGATGTAACACCCAAAAATTTTATAAGAAGAAAATAATGTTTTATAGAAAAAACAACACACAACACTATGATTTGACAAGAATGTAACCACCCATGACATTATGATATATTTAATTCCAAAAAAAATTAATCTCTTTGAGAGCTTGTGACACATTTAATCCTTATATTTTTATGTTTGATAGCGTATTCGACACATAACACGGAGCTTAAACGACTCACAATATATATAATCAATATTACATAGATAATAAATTGGAGTGTATGAATAAAATGAACTACAATATGATATATATATATATATTTATATATTTAATACTCAGTAAAAATTATTGATAAATTTTTAGTAAATAATTAATCAAATTTTGTATGGCAATTTTATTCTTCAAATATATGGTTTCTTCAAAGAGGTTTTATAATTATTATTAGGATAAAAATTATAATATATTTGTAGATAATTTATAAAATTTATTTCATAAAATTAAATTAATTTTTTAAGTCATAATATAAAAATATAATTTCAGTGAAATTTAGAGATATATCGGAAAATATTTATTTGTAGTGAATTATGAAGAATATTGATTTTAAAAAAATGTCATTTATTTCTAATAAATTAACGAAATTAAAAGTAACATTATGTTTTAAATATGAATTTAACTAAAATAATTATTTCATTGTAATATTTAACCCCCTTAAATTAATTTTAGTCATCATTCCATCGTATTTTCGTATCATTTTTCTTTTGGGTTTAAATAGGGGTCTTTTCTGAAAACTATTTTAGAGTAATTAATGTTTCTTATTTTTAATTAACTAATATAATTTCTAATGAGAAATATTTTTAATTATGTTTATATATATTATATATATATATATTAAATTTATATACATAAAAGTTTTATTATTTTAAAATGAGTAAATATAAAATCATTTTATGCTTGAAGAAAATAAACATCTCTAAAACAAATTTTTTTATCACATTTATAAGAGTTATAAAAAAAATAAAATTTTTTAAAATATATTTCAAAAAAATATATTTTTTTGAATCACCATTTAGAAATTATATTCTGGTGAATTTATATTAATTTTATGTATGATTAATTTTTTTTAAATAGTGAAAACTACAAAATTTTAATTGAAAGAAACCATTTACATTAATTTATTTGTAATGGTAAAATATATTTTAAATTGGTTTTAAATTATCATTAGTTAAATAATATATATATATTTCAAATATTGGTCATTTAAATCGATTTCATATTGAAATTTTACATAAAAACATTGTAAACATTTGAACATTTTCTCTTTAAAAACTAGCTTTCTCATCGTGCCTCCAAGATTTATTTAAAAATAAATATTTACAATTCTGTGAGATTAATTTGGGAAATTGGATTCATTTTTTTAATCTTAAAAATTTATTTTATCTATTAATTTTATTTAATTCTTTTCCAAACTGAATTATGAAAATACTAAATATGAATTATTGTGGTTAAGGAAAAAATTGTTTTACCATGGGGTTAAACAAAAATTATAAGGGGTTTAATGGATTAAAAACATTTCTAGAATCTATTGGATGTAGATATTTATTCATTATCACATATTTTATACACAATTTTCCATTATTGGAGGCCTGTGAAAAGAACATTGTTGGATTTCAATCTTTTCAAAAATAAAAAGTATTCCACTCGCCATGCTTAAAAAATCCCGACTACAAACCTCCTCTGTTCACACCTTCAAAACACATTGATTCTAAAAATTAATAACCAAATAAAATATATTATTCTAATATATCATCCTATTTACTTATTTTTTTAATAAATCCATCCAAGGAAGTCCTTTGGAGAAAGCCAAAATAAGTTACCCAAAAAAGATGTAATGTTCTTCAACAATATTTTTTTTGTTTCCATATCCTCATCCTTAAATTATTATCAAATAAATTATTATGTTATAAATTTCTTATATTACATATAGTGATATTTAATTATGTTATTTTCATAACCTAAATATTTTTCCTCTTCCATCAGATGTGTTAAAAAATACTCATTTTTGTACACAATAAACTACAGCCTCGTAAACTGATGTCATTCGTTTTTTCCATTAAAACTTATCACAGTTTGGTATGGGGATTAATATAAATATATATGTGATGTATAGATCATTATTATACCTATTGTGTCATTAAAACATATAAAGCATTTTTATACTGCATTCCATAGGGGATACAATAATGTCTCTTATGCATACGACAAACTAATGCCTTTTCAAGTGATGTGATACATTTTTCAACAATGCTTTATATGGAATATAATATGGATAAATTTAATGAATATATTTTATATAAATGAAAAAATTATGATATTATTTGAATAACTGTAATTATTAAAATACAATATATCATTTTATTTCTTATCTTTTCACTCATTGAAAGGTGATAACATCTTTCTTGTACGTGTGGACTACCACTTTCATGTTGCAAATTGACTCTCTATTTTATCACAAATTCACATGAATGATATTTATATACACACAAACACACATATATATATATATATGTTTTTTAAAATAAATAATATTTATTTTAAGATATTTTTCATTTTTCTAGAATTATAAAACATTAATCAACTCATTTCCATCATAATCATTGAAAAATTGGAATGTTACTCATGCGTATGTATATCCTATTGTCTCCATGATCACAACACACATCATTTTTTTTCGAAATCATCATTAACAATTGTTCAAAAAAGAATAATTTATTTATCAAAATTATAATTAATTCATTATTATTATTCTTTATATTATATAAATATATTATGTTTAGAATAACAAGAACTTTCACAACAAATAATGATTGAGAAAACAATCGAATTTACATCTAAAAAGTGAAAATAATAAAATATTTTTACCAAATGGGTGGTAATATGTTATAAAATAATAATATATAATATTATAAATATTAATATGGTACATAAGTGATTTAATAACATTTTTGAAACCACTACACATGTGGTTAAATCACATTCAACTGGGAAGAAGTGTGTTGTAAGGAATTTCATCACTCCATTTCCAATCATTCGATAAAAGATATACTTTACTAATTATGTCATGATTTGATTATGTGTTTAATTAAAATTTAATATTTTATGTTCTATTTAGAAAAAATTACAAGTATTTAAATTTTATACACATAATCAATTCATTGATTAATACCCACTTCAATGATATCATATTTTTAAGTAATTTTTATCTTAATTCTCCATCTTTGAGACTCATGTCACCTTATGAACTTATATTATTTTATGAGGTGTATATATAACATATTTGACAAATAATATCATGAGTTTATTAGTTATTATATATTTTATATCTAATTTCATTTTATCCTTTCATTGGGCTTATGATTGAATTTTAGAAAGGGGGAATGATTGTTATGTTCCAGTATCATTGATTATTAGAATTATTTTTGATTAATTCTCCAATACTGAAATCCTATGATATACCTCTAGATTTTTCGTTGGATTTTTATTATCCTCTAGTAACTCATGATATGTTTTATTTAATATTACCACTTTTTTTATTTTTATTGATAATAATTTAGAAAATGTTTACATGAAAAATCATCTTTATTTCACTCTTTTTTAAGAACCATTTTTCTTCAAAAAATATTTTCTAAAAATGTTTTCTAAATTTTTTTATGATTCTTTAAATTATTTAACAAATAAATTTTAACCCATATTTTATTTTTTAAAAATTTGTTTGAGAATAATATTCATTTCATTTTCCAAACAATTCTTATTTATATTTTTATGAAAATATAAAAGGAATCCGGGTTTTACCATGTACGACATGAACATATTTTTCTATGTTTAACACAATTATTTTCATTGAAGATTCCATTATAACCATTCATATTTATTTTCAAAGAAAATGATTTTTAAAAATATTTAATTCTTTTTTCAAAATGTAATTTATATTTTCCGAAAAAAATTAATATGTTTTTTACAGATTCATTTATATGATTCCAAGGTTATATTAATAGAAACTACATTTCATGATATTTTGTGAATTTTTTGTTCTAAAAAAATATTTTTTATAAATTAAAATTTTATTTTCCCTAATATGTCATTATTGATATTTTAATGGTATCCCTATTCTTAAATGTAAACCACCCTTATTTTTAATTATTCCCCAAAGGGGATATTTTTTAATGATATCATACTCATTATTTCTTTGTAAGGATTAATATTTTTGGAAAGGTATTATTACAGAACCCATTTCTTGTCCACAATTTAAATATATTTCAAAGGGATTATTTGGAAACCTATATATTTTTTCGTGTTAACCATTATCTAAATTTATTGTCATGGAACCGGTTTATTTCCCATAGGTTAATCACATTTCAATTATGTTGACATGAAACCCATTTATTATCCAGGGGACAGTCAGGTAATAAAATGAATAAGTATTATTTCTATGAGTGTTATGATAAAATATCTATGTAAATTAAACATGTTGTGGTTTGTAGACAATACATATGATGGGTGCACACAAATAGCACTGGGTGGGACCATTATATCTTAAATAATGGGTGTGACCAGATATAATTGGGTAATCCCATTATAGATTATACGATGGGTGTCCCTAGAAAGAACTGGGTGATCCCAAAATAGATTAAACAACGGATTCAGCCAAATATAACTCAAATGCATTGGGTAACAATTACATTCTTTAGATAATTATGTCGGAAGTTATCTATATAGATATTCCATTTGTAAGGGTTCTATAATGGTTCTCTAAGTGTTCATTTAAAATTATGTTCCAATATACCGACATGTTTTATCTATTCCTACTATGGGTTTATAGTGTTTCCTTTTATGATGATTAATATAAAATGGATCACAATTATTATTTCTGGTGACTCTTGATTATTTTTTTACTTATTTCATGATTCATGATTGGTGATTCAGGTATTGGTGGGTATTATTTCTTTTTATGATTTCCTCAAGAACTCTAATTATGCCATCAAACCATTATAACCTTCTTATGATCATTTATGAAATTAAATTATCAATTAATATGGTTACGATAAATTCAAATTTTACCTCACCCTTTTTATTTTTCCTTTTCTATAGGTTATCTGAATAATTATTTATAATGCATTTTCTTTAGAAGGGATTTAATATAGATGGAAATGATGAATTAACGCGAAATAATAAAATGGGTTTCTTGGGGTGGGGATTCTCATTTAATAAATTTTTTATTATTTATGATGGATTTTTTCATAAATCACTAAAAATATAAACCTAAAATATCTGTAAGAATTTAATTCGTCAAAGTTGTTCTTTTCATGTTGTAATTTCTAGCTGAAAAATAATTGAGCCACACTTCTCGGTATCCAGTATAAAAATTAAAATTGAATTATTTTGTCATCAGATAAGAGATTTTGGGTTATAAGACAATATATATCAGTTGATTGGTCCTTATTTATTAATAATGTTATGGTATATCCTTATTAATTTGTTAGGTAGGGATATTGTATGGACTAGGCATATCAACTACCTTATTGAGGGTGGTTTGATAGTTGTATGGTATGTAATGTGTGATTAATTTTTTGTTTTAAAAGGCCCACGATACATTAGAAATGTTGATAAGTGGAAAAAAGAGTTCTCAAAATATTTCGAATCCTTTGAATTGGACATTGGGATATGTATTGGTGTATGGATTAATGAGGAGCCTTTGGTAACAAAATTGGTGATTTTAAGTGTTTAACCAATAGGTTTATTTGAGGAAAGAATGTGACTTTATTTATTATAAATTTATGGATAATTAGAAGGATGAATAGATTATTTAATAGAGTTTATTATTTAAGGTATTTTATCATTTAATTGATAATTTATAAGAACAATGGGGTAGGATTCATTAGAATTTATAAATGGCCACTCTCTTGGGATTCATTTAGCTATTAGGTTCAACATAGTATGATGGGTATGTTGGGGTTAATAAATTTGTTATGACCAGAGGGATTTGATTTTGTTGGGGAAGAATAATTATAGTTATATTATATGTATGAGATGATTGAGTTGAATGATGTGAGCAATGATTTAGTAAAGTATAGTGATATTCATGGGGAAATACCAGGATAAAAGTTCATGTAAAGTAGAGATATAGGACTGGTTTGTGTCTTCCTTGATTTTTTGGTGATGTAATGACTTTGATGATTTAATGTTATCATGGTGCGATGATTCTATTATTATTGAAACATTGAATTATGAGTTATCTGGGTGTTTAATTACACTTCTCAAGAATTGTTCTTTAAGAGTTCAATAGGTACCAATGTGGTTTAATCTAACACTGATATTCATGTATATATAATTGTCACAATGTTATTCATTTATTGGTTATCATTAAAAGGTATATGGTTCTATAAATTATATGTATTCCCCTCATGTGTTATCTCTATATATGAGTCTTGATATGTTACTAAATTCCATGATGTGTTTCATATGTATACTGTTTTAGAAACTTCATTCCTTTCTTAGATGTTATTCTTATAAATGTAAGACTATCTAGGTCACACATTTCTCATATATTTTTTCTATATCTATTTAACTAGGTATTTAATTCAATTCCAATGATTTTATTCTTATATTATGTGGTTATGATAGATGTGATTCACCAATATAGGATAATTCTGGTTCTTTTGTGTGTTGTAATAACATAGTTTTCAAAAAATGACCATGTATGATTTATTGTATATTGTATATTATCACGCTATGTTTCTCTCATACATATTTAGACTTGGGTTATTTTTTCATATATTAGGTAAATACGTGGTTGTGACCTGTTATTTTATTTCTCACACGGTGTATTTTCACTTTAGTGCAAAGGAGGAATTCATATTTGGGATGATAGTATATTAATGTTCATAAATTGGATCATAATGTAGTAGATTGATGGGTTTTGGGTGATAAGGATTAAGGGGTGGCATCAAATTTTTGTGATCACTATCTTTTTATTTTAATTAGCTTTTAAATGTTTTCCCTGATCTTTTTTGGGGATTATAATTTTTTAGTAAAAGATGTATTATCAACATGGGTAAATTTTATTATATAATTTTTTGGTCTATATATTAGGGTGGTTTTATCTTAATTTTAATTCCTTAGTTTTATGATGATATCATATGAATTTTTGTAATTCATGTGATATTTTATGTTTTCATAAAAAGTGTACAATCTTCCAAATGATGTATATAGATAATTTCAACTAAATGTATTCCTATAGAATATTGATAGATGCACCTAAGGTGATATGGATATCCCAGGTCAGCCACTATTCTAATGACTCATTTTAGGGTCTTAAAAATGTTATTGAGGAATATTTTTATTTTTCATAACATTTAGATCTTGGTAGATAGATATAGTAATTTTCATAACATGAAATGTACACCTCTTTTTTACAAAATGAACAATTTCACAGTGGAATTATATGATACAAGGGATATAAAGTTGTTTTTTTGCAATATTCTATTAAAGATGATATGTTTATATTTTGATGGTATAATTTCATTATTTTATTATTATACTCTTGGACTAGAGTCTATGGAGGTTGTATCTTCAAGCATCATACGAGGCTCATAGGTATAACTGAATTGTGTATGATAAAATACGAATAACATGAATAAAAATTTATTTGGTGTTTCTTTGGATTAACCTATCAAGGGTGTGTTAATTAATAAAAATAATTTTTATCCCTGATTTATATTACTTCCTTGATATTCATATATTTCATGTCTTATATGATGACCATATAGTGATTGGTGGTGTATTTGGTCCCTTTGATATTTTTTGGTGTGGGGAATATTTTAATGATATATAGATTTGTGGAATTTGATGTGGTTTCCGTCAAATGCACTTCACTAGGTTGATAAATTACTTATATTTTTCATGGGAATGAATGGTTTTGACTAAAAGGCGTATCTTAAGTGGTAATTAGTTTAATTTAGTGTTTATACCCATTAAAAAATGGTTTGATTTATTTCATAAGAGCGTTTTTAGTTCTTATATTATATTAATCCAATTAATTATTTAATTATCATTACATAAGGATATTAGGATAATATTGATATGATCATTATTTTAACTATGGGGTTAGTTATTATTTAACGATTTCATAAACTTTTGAGAGTGAGGATAAAGATAATTTATTGTCTTGTTTAGCAATAATGTATGGTTGGATATTAAATGATTTTAGTAATGAAATTTTTGGATACTGATGGAATAGATTTTTAATTAATGATCTTATTATCATATAATGATATAATATCAACATTCATTGTAAAATAATTTATATAATGTGGGAGATCATTCACCAAGGGTTAGTGCGTAGGTGGTTATTCCCTTTATAAAGAGCATGTAGTAGGTATTTAGATATTTTCACCATGGAATTATAAACAAATAATAAATGTATTTCGTTGATATTCATGAGTTTTAATAATGTTGTTACATATTAATGGGTGGGGGCATGGGTCATCATACATTCCAAATAGATAAAAAATAAAAAATTCCTATTTCATCAAATCAGTACACAAAGACTAATACATTTATCATAATTTATTTCAATATTTTAGGGCAACATAATAGAATGGTGGAATTTATTCAATGATAAATTATATGGTATTGTGTAGTTGTGAATTCATTTCCATTCCCTTTTTCAAAATATATTCTAAATTTATTTTCTTATTCTAGAGACATTTCGTACATATATGAAGCTAAATCATTTTAGAAATCTATGGTCGAGTGAACTATAAATTTTGGGAGGGTGTTCTTATTGATGTCATCCTCAAAGGTGAATTACTTCATAATGATGAGTTACTAAAATTGGAAACTCAAATAACCATATCAATTAAATGATGATATATCTTTCATATAATATACCTTTTATGTAGTTAATAATTAATTGATAATTGTGGAAAAAATTCCCTTTCCTCAAAATGATACAAGTCTTTGGATAAAATCTGTATAAAAGTACATATTTTTATGAGATACTAGGTTATTTTAAAAGAATCATATAGGTGGACAATACTTCACCTTATCATCAAATAGAAATCATACTATAGAATATAACCAATGTGAAATGTTAGGCATATGATGTCTCAATGTTTTCTTGATGCAATGAAGTACCATGTCTATAGTATGATGATGAATATATTAACACGTTTCATATAGAATAAGATGTATTGATCTTGGATTTTGGACATAATGAGATATATAATTCTTTTTCATTTATTTAATAATTATCTCAGAAGTGATATTAATGGTTTATTTTTTTATTTTAAATTTTTATCCATGCATATTTATTTCTTTTACATGAATGCTCATTGGTTGGGATATGTAATGTGTTTTTGGGTGTGTTTGGAGTAATTTTTGTAAATAGAGATCATCATTGGATATCATATATTAATTACACAATTACCAATTAGTAAAAGATATCAAACAAATATGGTTGTTAGAATTATAAATCTCACTTGAGATGTGAACTAGGTGTCTTATACTTTATTTCATCATCTATGTTAGCATCTATTATGATCCCAATAGTTTTTTTTGTAGTGGTTCATCAACAGTATTTCATTAGAGAATATATAAATGGAATGAGGTTCCAGTAATATAATATATTCAATGATCCATTTATTATGGTGATTTATTTAATGAGTTTAAATATTGAAATGATGCGAGGTCTAATAAATTTACCAAGTATGATTTGGGTGATGTGATATTTTTTTGTTTTTATATAAGATTGTATTTTCGATCATGATCATTGAAGAGTTAATATGATCATATAATCCTAAACTAAGTCAAGTTTCACATGGAAACTCTATGTGTTATTTCTCAATATGTATTGTATTGATCTCTCATAAATGAGCTATGTAATTGGGTGTTGTATTTAGAAGGATAGAAAAGATCTTAGAAGATGTGAGTTCAATGAAGGAATATTGAGTTATTTTCATATATGGTCCACTATAAAAATGTGGAATCAATATCTACTTTTATTTTAATGTGATATTTGATGATTAAAATGTGTTAGAACATAATATTCAATAAAATAACATATTAGTTATATCAAGGTCATTAAAAATAGTGGTTTTCAATTTCTGTTGGAATAAGGAAATGGTTTTGGATTTATTGGGATTAATGGGATGGTTGGATATGTAACGCCCTGAACGTAGTTACCTAGAGTCGAGGCATTATTACATATCATTGGCATGATCACAAGAGATCAAGTCATGAATGACCGATTAGTTTAGTAGTGTCGGAAGTACTAGATATATACATAAGGATTACATTACATCATGAAATTAAGGAAAACAACATTGTGGAACCCTTGAAAACATTCATATCCCTTAGCATATTCCTGTAGGTTAATCATGATATACTTATTCACATATTTGGAAAAATAAAACATAGAAATGGGTGAGCTCAGATGCCCAGAAAAGATAACAATATAGCCGAAACATTCATTAATGAGCATAAATATATAAGGCAATGTATATGACTAAAACACAAGCCTTTTAAAAATAAATTTCAGCATATTATGGAAAATATAAAACAAATAATTCCAATTACTAATTCACATAGATATTGTACTATTCGAATAATCTCATGTAATTTCAATAGCTAATTTCATAATGATGGAATGCATAACGTTGGACATCATAACCACATAGTCAATGCCTCATTACAAGACTACAAATAAGATTTTATCATGGCCTTGTGCCAAGACAATAGTTTTTCTCATGAGACATACCAATGCATCGAGGAGCTATAACGGGCTCCACACGTCACTTAAAAAGTCTAATTAATTCCTCATATGAAAAAGTTAAAACATAATCTAAACTTTCTTATTAAACAAGCATACAAAATGTAAATATTTTAACCAAAAACCGTGAATGGTATAAAAATAGCACATCCATTTTCAAACATAACTGATTCAGTACAATATAGAAGATTTTATTATAATAAGTCAACCACAATAAATAATAATGAAGGATATTGACATAGATTAAAATTATCAGTAATTCTATTTGATAGAAATATACCTTATTTCTTGCAAATATGTAAAAGTCTCACTATTTAACAATAATCCATTTAAAAGTGATTTTTATATCAAAGAGTTCCATACAAAATTGAAAATTGGAAATTGAATTTTAATTTTAAAATATTCAAATCCATATAAATAAATCATTAAAATCATTTTTAAAACATGGACATTAATGAGAGCTATTTAGAATAATTAATCATTAAAAGATTAAAAATGATATTTCAATAAGAGTTTCTAAAAAAAGAGATGCTTGAATAAAAATAATCGAGGTAATCAAAACCTTATAATATCATGAGAATAAAGGTATTAATGATATACTTTTTCAAAGTAAAGAATATACTCTATATAAAAGTAAATCAACACATAACAACAATGAAGTCTCATTGGAATGTAAATTGAGATGAAATCCCTTATAAGGAACATATCCTTAGGTTAAGGAAAAATAAATGAATAAATTATGTGTGAAAAATATAAATAAACTAAATTTCACTGGATATTTTTTGTTAATAATTCAGTGTATATTCCACATATTCTTGTAAAAACAATATTAATGACTTGGATGTTTAACTCAATGAATAGAAATTGAGTTTAGATTATCTTATCAAGTTCATATCGATGACTTGAGAAGTTATCATGGGAGTGATTATGTGTATAAAATGTTTATACCCACAAATGGGATTGGTAATTACTACATGAATAAATAAATGGGGATTTCACACATAATAAAGGAGTAAAATAATCAATGAAGTTTATGTAAAAACCAGTGAGTGGAAATTGAAATTAAAAATTCCCTTACGGATTTTGTAACTTACAAAACGTAAAACCCATGAAATAAATATCATAAAATGAAGATCTAAATATCCATAAACTAAAATATATTACACAAATAATACAATCATGGAAAGTACATACACCACACAAAAGGAAATTATGGAAATATAGCATGAATCTCATGGAAATAAGAAGTTCGATGAAAACCCCTTACCATGTTGTAATCAATCAATTCATATGAAAAAAAGTTAATAACCACAAAATTAATCATATAATACCATGAATATTAAAATAATCATGATAATATATATCAAATGTCAGTGCCCAATACACCACATGCAATAAATAAGTGGTGAATAATGGAAATCTCACAGAATTGAATGTGAGATAAGAAACCACTTACATCGTGTCTGAATTGGCTCGTATGTTCTGTGTTCTTCCGGGATAATAAAATTAGGTTAATTTATAATTACATAAAAAAATTTCAAAGATTATTATTCCTTTATAACACTTATTACATTCCTATAACTATTATTTAATTATTTCAGTTCATATCATACATTTTGTCAATGTTCAGAACATTAGTCAAAAAATGAACTTTTTATAATTAAAAATTGTCCTTGTGGTAAAAAGTAAATTATCTACAAAATGATATTAGTTATTTAGATATCATATATATCTAGTGTAAATGTATTTATAATATTCCATATCATTTGGAGTTAATAAATGTAGCGCACTGTTCATGGAGACGGTAAGCCGTACATACACATGGAACTACTTTCATTTCTATTTTATATTAAAAGGAATGTAAACTTAATAATACATATGTATATTATAATTATAGTATAATATATATGTTATGTAATTTAATTAACTCAATCCTTTATATGTTCCACACAATTCTTGAATGAGTCATATCATTTCGAGGGGGCAGTAGTCTGTACTTCTTCAAAAGAAACTATCGTATTTACCCATTATGGAAACCAAAAAGGTATGATATAAATGAAGAAATACATAAGTATAGAGAAAATATAAATATAATATATATCACATGTAAATAAATTTCTATCTGAATGGCCACTATAAGAGGTGGTAGGAGAATATTAAACAATCATCGTTTTGTCAGATAGTAGTTCACCGTACACAGAAACAGTATGTTCTTTTCCAATTAGACAGAGGTGTGTGTAAGTGTAGATTGAAATATTCTCATATAAACAACCAAGTATATTCATGTTATTGGTGTTGTTATAAAAGAAAGGACTAATATAGTTTAGGGGGTTGGAGAAGTAAAATAAAAGAAAAGAACTTAAGAGAAGACGTTACATTTAAATCAGTTAACTCCCTTTGGTTTGAACCCAAAGGATTTCTTGAAGTGCCCTCTACCTAATGTAAGTATTCTAGGTGGAATAGAGGGATATTGAGAGATTATTTGGCCAGAGGTAGGACGATACATGGGGCTTGAGATGTGTGAGTAATGGGTTAGAGGTGAGGGCTTTTTATAAGGGGATGAGGGGATCTTTTGGAAAGTTTGAAAATATTATTTTATTATATAATAGTTTTTGGTTTATAAAGATCCAAACATATAAAATTAAAATATAGGATGATTTTTTTTTGAAATAAAATCATCCAATAATAATTGGATAGGTTTTTTATATTTTTTTAATCTTTATTACCTTATTTATTTAAATCAATCATTAATGAGGGAAACACTGCATCATTATTGTGTCATAAATAATTTAATTTAATTTATATCTAAAAATTAAAAAAAAAACTATCATGATGTCTTAAATATATTTATATTTAAAGTTAATAGATATAATCGAATAGATAACTTATATTACACCATTTAATAATTGATTTACTAAAAGATATATGTTTTTGTCATTTTTGTCAATACATTAAATTAATTTATATAGAGTTTCACTATCACACTTAAGTGGCTCCATTGGTTCCCAACATAGACCCCAGGGTGACCATGGTCGGAAATGTATCAAAACATAATATTAGGACACATGTTAAGGTAATATAATATTATTTTAATATTATATTTACCTTGAATTACCATATTTACCTTTAATCGCAGTAAGTAAAAGTCAAAAGTTTCTATTCACCAAAAATTATTTCTGTCTTATTGAAATAAATTTTACTTACAAATAACAACCATGTATGTCTGAGTTTCTAAATTCAATTCACAGAAGCGGTAAAATTTCATTAAAATGAAAAAGTCGGTTTTTTAACTACTACATAGTGTTTTCACTAATCATCAAAAATTGACGTTTTTCAGAAAAATACGAAAAATTCAGCCTAAGATATATTTGATATTAAAATTTTAAAATAGATTTATTTTTTTACCAAATTCACAACATAGAAGTTGCATCAATTAATTTAAAATTAATACTCGTTGTCAAAAAAAATTATGTTTTTTAAGGAATAATAACTATCAATAGATGGACCCTTGTTTATGTCCAATTTCATAGTGAGATTGCATACAATGACCAAAATTGGATTAAACAGAAAAATAAAATTTAATTACACATAAAAACAAATTTAAAAGATAATCTAACCATATAAATAAATTACATTAAAAGGCAGTTTGGAATTAAAGTATAGTTTTTTTCATTATTCATTAAAAAATATATTTTATCAGAAAAATACCAAAAATTTACCCAATGTAAATTTTTATTTCTTGGTTATAAATAATAATTTTATTTTGTCAAATAGAAGATATAAAAGTGTCAAATATTGGATTCAGAAAGGGTTTTCCATTAAAAGGCATAAAAACTGCATTTTTTGGAAAATACTTCTTTTATCTGAAAAATTGAATTTTTCCTCATATTATATATAAGAAACAAAAAAGATGAATGTTAAAATTATAGGGAATATATATAAAATTCAAAATTTGGTTATTAATATTCATAACCACATTCTAAACTATTAGATTGATAGGTCGTTGTGGGCTTGAACTCGGTGTTTCGTACATCACACACTATTGTATTATTCAAAGAGAAGCGTATTGTGGAAGGTTGGGTTGTTACATTATTCCCTCCTTCAATAAATCATGTCCTCAAAATTATAAATTTCCTATGAAAAGAATTGGTTAAAAAAATAAAATACCTTTGTGGGAAACCCACATTGGAAATAGGGTTAATAAATGTAAGTCTTAATAAGATGGGAAGGGAAATGAAAAATTCCCCACCAAATTAAAATTTTGAATAAGAAAAGATTGGTGGAAGTTATAATTGGAGGAAAAAATGAAAATATTTATATGGAGTGATTGAGGTCGTCAATCACAAACAAGTGAATGGAAAATTGAGTTCCTCAAAGCCATAAATCCATGATGAATAACGTAAGGTATTAGGATATTATATTTTGGGGTTTAAGATAATTTACATAAGGTTTATATATTAATTTATTCATATAATAAGAAAAAAATTCTTGATAAGTTGAGTTTTAACCTTAAACTAATTTCTACCGCAAACTCTTTTTTCACTCCAAATGATGAGTATTCAAGATGAATTGGTCACACTTGAAGCTCTATAATCAACTTATAGAGAATAAAATAATCCCCAAAAGATTATCTATATATTTCTATTGTCTTTAAAGATTAACCAAAACAAAAATGGATAGTATAATATCAGATGATCCATAAAAAGGATAATCCTTAAGAGAAAGAAACACTAATATTAATTTTTAAAATTAAACCAACAATACCAAAAGTTCAATAAATACCATTCAATAAAAAATTTCCTTAAAAATTTTCTATATAATCATTACTAAGACTCAAACCCAAAACTCAGAAGAATTTGATTATGTATTCTACCAGGTTAAATTGTATCCAAATAACATCGACTACTCTTAAAGTCACATACTTAAAATTAATTAATATAACACATATTATCTATGATATAGTAATTATTTCCATTAATCATTAAAATTTCTATAAATCCACAATAAAAAATAGATAAAAATCCACCATTACTCCTCAAATGAAATCCCATAGTATTCTATTTTACTTATGCATATAGTGTTCCCAACAAAGCGAAATTTATCCAAAATATCATTTATCAATTAATCAACAAATAATTTTCTTATGCTAAGGGTATCCATTTGATAAATCATAATATCCCAAATCAACTTATTATTGAACAATAAAATCATTTAACTAAAAATAATTAGTCACACTAACCCGAGAATTCACACAGTATAATATTATGCGATAAATCCCAGTCGGACATTGGCTATAGGTTCGATTCCCAAAACTTTTTCTGATGCGACGGGTTGTCACACAGTATGTGTGTTGTGATTATTCAAAAACCATATTTTATAACATTTTCAAAATGAGATAAATTACTCAAAATAACCATAACATAATTCTATCACAAATTTTATATCATAACTTGAATTTTCAGACCAATAATTAATAACATGTATTTTCCCCAAATTAAAGGATCATATAAACCTATATAGTTGTTTATAACTATATACACAAAAGAAAATATAATTATTCCTTGAATAGAATTTTTACATAACTAACTATTGGGTTACATATACAAGAAAAAAATCTTCTATAGTAATCCCATCAACAAAGATCACTAATACTTCTAAACATTTATTCATCCATTTATTTCCACATAGGTTCTTCCTTGGCCAAGAGTTCATCCAATAAAATAATGCATTAACTCAGGTAATGTTCAAGTCCCCTAAATTTATGAAAAATGACTATAAATTGATTCTTGGGATCATTTTTATTTGCTTCCATTGTACTCTTCATTTTTCCTCAACAATTATTTACTTTATGTCCTCCTTTCCCACACATAAATAATTTCTTTGTTCCAATGAGACACTTTCCTAGGTGTCCTCTTCCACATTTCCTACATGATGGAAATTGATCTTTCTTTTATGTATGGTCTCTAATGCTGGAGCTCTTATCATTCAACACCTTTATCTTCTTTCTTGATGCTGGGAGTTGGTTAATATATATGTTGTTGATCATATTTTTGGAAAACAGATTCGGCATGAACACGATATCTTTTATGTCTATAAAAATTTTATTTCGCTGCTCATTCCCACCGTTTTTCTGACTTTTTACTTCACATTCAATGTTACTATGACTTCTTTTGAATATATCCATTGATTAAAAACAGAAATCATTGTGTGAGTAACAATAGTCATATAATTGTTTAGAGGATATCATGAAAACTTATTTTCAATCTAAAAAAATTAGGATTAACCAATGTTATTTATTGACATATTATATTAAATACTTTTAATCAGTTTGTAAAGAAAATGTGAATTTTCCAAAGCATATCCCCCAGGAGTGTCATCAGCATGAGAAAAGAATGTCTTGTTGTCGTGCACCAGTTCTATTTGAGTTTATCTCAAAGCGTTGTTTCCAGGTTTTAACATAAGATACATCTATGCCTGAGCCACCTCTACCTGCTCATATCCAAATAGGGATGTATTTCATAGAAAACCCACATAATATTTACATTCCTAAAAACATTGTATGTTCGTCCATACAAAACCCAAAATTCTATCTTAGGGTAATGTTCTCTAAGAAGAGTTTTTCTAAATCTAGTTTCCATGTTTTGTACTGAAAATCCTTTGATTACTACTATAACACCCTGAATATTGTTACCCAAAGTTGTTTCATTATTAAAAATCATTGGCATGATCACAACAGAACATGTCCTGAAAGGCCAATTAGTTTAGTAGCCTTAGAAGTACTAGATACATACATATGTTTTACAATACATCATAAAATAAGGAAAAACAACATTGTGTCCCCATTGAACACACTCACATCCCTTAGCCTATTATTGTAGGTTAATCATGATATACTCATTCACATCCTCGGAAAAACAAAACATAGAAAGGGGTGAGCTCAAATGCTTAGTATGGATAACAATATAGAGGAAACATTCATAAATAATCATAAACATTTAAGGCAATGTATAAGACTAAAACACAAGCCTTTTAAACATAAATTTCAGAATAATATTGAAAATATAAATCAAATAATTCCATTTACTTATTCAAATGGATATTTTACTAGTTCAATAATCTCATGTAATATCAATAGCTAATTTCATAAGGATGGAATACATAATGTCTGACATCAAAACCACATAGTCAAGGCCTTGTTCCACGACTACAAATAAGATTTTGTCATGGCCATGTTCCAAGACACTATTTTGCCACATGAGACCAACCGATGTATTGAGGAGCTATAGCGGGTTGCACCCATCAATTACTATATCAAATTAAATCTTCATATGAAAATGTTAGTACATTATCTAAACATTTGTATTAAAACTAGCATACGAAAGGTCAATATTTTATCTAAAAACTTTGAATTGTATTAAAATAGCACTTACGTAGTCAAACATAACTCATTAAATACAAAATGGAAGATTTTATTATAATGAATAAACATCAATCAAGAATAATGAATGATATTGACATTGATGAAAATAATTAGTAAAACTATTTGAGAGAAATATATATTCTTTCTTGAAAACATTTACAAGTCTCACTATTTATCAAGAATCCATTTAAAGGATCTTTTTTAATAAATATGTCCAATACCACTATGAAACTTTTAAAAGGAATTTTAATTTTAAAACATTAATTTCCATATAAATAAATCATTAAAAACATTTTTAAAACATGGACATTAATGAAAAAAGATTTGGAAGATTAAATCTTTAAAACATTTAAAATGATATTTTAGTTATAGTTCCATACCAAAAGATAGACTCTTTAATACATATAATTGAGGTAATAAAAACCATATAATATCATGATAATTAATTAGATTCATGATATAATATGTCAAAGTAAATAATATACACCATATATAAGTGAATTGGCGCATAATAACCAACAAGTGTCAATGGAATGTAAATTGAGATGAAATCCATTATAAAGATTGTATCCTTCGTTTAAGGATAAATAAATGATTAAATTATGTGTGGGAGTTTAAATACACTCAATATGATAGGATTTTAAGTGTAAATCAATCAGAGTACATTCACACATAATCTTGTAAAAACAACACTAATGACTTGGTTGTTTAACTCAATGAATAGAAATTGAGATGAGATTACTCTTATCAAGTTCATTTTGATGATGTGATAATTTATCAATGGAGAGATTATGTGTACCAAAATTATATCCACAAAAGGATAGTGGTAATTACTATATGAGTAAATAAATATTGATTTCCCAAAAAAATATTGGATTAAAAATATCAACGTAGTTTGCGTATAACCCAATGAGTATAAATTGAAATTAGAAATTCCCTTACTGATTTGGTAACTTACGAAACATAATCCCCGTGAAATAAAGATCATAAAATGTTGATGTAAACACACATAAAATAATGTATATTAGACAAATAATACAATCATGGGCTGTACATACACCACACAAAATTAAATATTGGAAATATAGCATGAATCTCACGGAAATAAGAAGTTAGATGAAAACACAATACCACGTTGTAATCAATCACATCATATGACCAAAAGTTAATAACCAAAAAATTAATCATATAATACCATGAAAATAAAGAGAATAATTATAATATATATCAAATCATAGTAAACAATACAACACATGAAATAAATAAGTGGCGAACAATGGAAATCTCACCGAATTAAAAGTGATATAAGAAAACCCTTACCTCGTGTCTGAATTGGATCGTATGTTATGTTCTTCATGGATAATAATCATAAGATAAATTATACTTCTAGAAGAAATTTTTTCAATTTTATTATTTATGTTATATCACTTATTACCTTGCTATAATAATTAGTTAATTATTTCAGTTCATATTAAACATTTTTTCAATGTTTGGAACTTTAGTCAAAAATGAACATGTTATAATTACCAATTGTACATGTTGTCAAAATTCCATTATCTCAAGATCTATATTCTTGATTTAGATATCATATATATCATATATATCTAGTGTATATGTATTTGTAATATTCCATATCATTTGGAGATAAGAAATGAAACACATTGTTCATGAAGATAGTAATTCGTACGTATGCATAAATGTTACATTCATTTTTATTTTATATTTAATGAAATGAAATAATAATAATAAATAGATATATTATAATAAAATTATAATATCTATGTTATGTAATTTAATTTACTCCATCCTTTAAATGTTCCACATAAGGCATGAACTAGTCATATCACTTTGAGGGGGTGGTAGTCCGCGCTTCCTAAAATGAAATTATCGTATTTACCCATTATAGAAACAATAAAGGTACCCATTAGATGGAGGTGTGTGTATTTGTAGTTACAATAATTCTCTTATAAAAAACCTAGTATATTATGGATAATTGTGTTTATATAAAAGAAATTAATAAAAGAGTTTAGGGGGTTAGAGAAGTAAAATAAAAGAACAAAACCTAAGAGAAGACGTTACCTTTAAATAAGGTATCTCCCTTTGATTTGAACCAAAAGCATTTCTTCAAGTGACTTATGCTTAAAGTAAGACTAATAGGTTGAATAGAGAGATTCAAAGAGATTATTTGGGTAAATGTTAGATGATACAAGGGGCTTGACAGTTGTGAGTAATGTGTTAGATGTGAGGGCTTTCTATAAGGGGGTAGAGTGGCTCTTTAAGAATGTTTGAAATTTTATTTTATTATATAATTATTTTCGGTTTCTAAAGTTCCAAAACTTATTAAATTAAAACATAAGATAAATCTTGTTCGAAATAAAATCATTAAATAAAAATTGGAAAGGTTTTTGATACTTTTTTAATCTTTATTATCTTATTTATTTAAATCATTCATTAATGAAAAAACAATGCATCGTTATTGTGTCATAAAAAAAATTATTGATTTGATGTCTAAAAATTATAAAAAAAATACCATGATACATGGAAGTTTTTTAGATTTCAGATGAATATTTATAGTAAAAGTGATAACTTATATAACCCTATGCAATAATTTATTTACAAAAATATATATGTTTCTGTCATTTTTGTCACTACTTTAAATTAATTAATATAAAGTATCATTATCACTAATTAGTGGCTCTATGGAGTCGCAAAATCGACCCAAGGATTCCCATCGTTGGAACTTAATCAACCAATATGATTAAGACACATGTTAGGTTAATTTAATATTATTATAATTTTATTATTACCATGAATTACATTATTTACCTTTAACCGCGGTAAGTAAAAGTCAAAAGTTACTATTCACCAAAAATATTTTCATCTTATTGAACGACATTTTACTTACAGATAACAACCATGAATGTCAAATTTTCAAAATTCAATTCACATAAGAGGTAAAATTTCATTTAAATGAAAACTTCTTTTTTTACTAGTACTTAGTGTTTTCACTATTCAATAAAAATTGATGTTTCTCAGAAAAATAAAAACGAATTCAGCCTAAGATAAATTTGATATACTGAATTCAAAAATTATTTCTATTTTACCAAATTCAAAACATATAAGTTGAATCAATTAATTTAAATTAATTACCGTTGTCAAAACAAAAAGTGTGTTTTTTAAAAATAATAACTATCAAAAGATTGACACTTGTTTATGTCCAATTTCAAAATGAAATTACATAAAATGACAAAAATTGGATTAAATGATAAATATATAGTCTAATTACACCTTAAAACAAATAAAAAAGACATTATAACTGTATAAATAAATTATATTAAAATGCATTTTTGAATTAAAATATAATATTTTTAACTATTCATTAATAAATGAATTTTATTAGAAAAATACCAAAAAATTAACAAATGTAAATTTTGATTAACTGGTTATAAAAAATAATTTTATTTTGTTAAATATAACACAAAAAAGTTTCTAATATTGGATTTAGAAAGGGTTCACCATTAAATGGTCTAAAAACTGCATTTTTTGAAAAATACTTCTTTTATCAGAAAAATTGAATTTGTCCTTATATTATGTCTAAGAAACGCAAAATATGAATGGTAAAATTATATGGTACATATAAAAAATTAAAATTTTGTTTATCACTATTCATAACTTCTTTCTAAACGGAAATTTTGATAGGCCGTGGTGCGCTTGAACACGGTGTTTCGTACATCGCACGCTATTGTATTATTCAAAGAGAAGCGTACTGTGGAAGCTTGGGGTGTTATAGGATATATTTTTGGATGCATATTTGGGATGAAAATATTAAGAGTGTATATTTTTTAGAAAAAAAATACATTGAGATTTATAGTAAATAGAGAAATTTGATAACATATTTAATTTAATGACTGGGGAAAATTTGGATCGGTTGTTTTGTTTTAATGGAGTTATATTTTAAATTTTTTAATGTATTAAATTTTTCATTTTTATGGATGAATAATGGGTGCAGGATACCATGCTTAGGTTTCAAGTGTTATATAATTAAAATATCCTTGGTGAGAAACAATGAGAACTATGTAAAACCTAGTGGGATCCCATTGTGAGTCTAATGGGAAGGATAGTGGTAATGATACCCTAACTAGGGCCGTGTTAAAATAATTTTAGTCATTTGAGATATTTATATCTCCTAGGTGTTTTTTATAAAAGAATTACATTATATTTTTTTTGGTTTTACTGCATCCCCCCCCACACAAACATCTTCCTCATAATCAACCACACCCATCCCAGTCTCCCTATTAATTTCCTCTCTTTCCATTACCTTCCCTCTTCTCACAATCGACCATTTAATTACAAATTATCAAAACAACTAAAAAAATGGATTCATACAAAGTTCCTGTGATAATACACTATTTATATATTAATATTTATAATGTATTGTCCCAATTTTGGTAGAAATATAGTTTTAGGGAATATGTTTTTTATTCACTGATTTCAAATGAATGTGCTTTGTGAATTTTAAATACTTGAAATGTAAGATCTAATCATTAGGAATTATTGTGTTTCAATAATAATATGAAATTTATTAGTGTATTAATGTGCATTATTTATATTTTATTGAATATTTATTCTTTGAGATAAACCATATAGGGGTTGGAAATTTTATGAATATATAGTTCGATAGGATTTTGACTCTTATGATGGGAACAAGTGGAATATTTTTAGTTAGGGACATTTAGAACAATCCAAAACTATATTTTCAAGGATCTATACCATAAGTAATAATCAATTGATCTTAAGTGGGACTGATATTGCTTATAAAAACAAAACGAAATTATTCAATTTATTAATTGTTTTTCTATAATTTTTCTATGTGTTTTAGTCCCTAAATATTAATATATTTTTGGGTTGCATTATGATTTTTTGGGAAATATTTTTTATAGAATATGGTCCCCATCCACCTTAAGGAGGGTGGATTTATAGTGGTATACAATATAAATTTCTATTATTATTTTGGTTTATGAGGCTCATATTGGGTTTTTATTATAAATAAGTGGATATATGTATTATCAAATTCTTCAAATCCATTCAAATTAGATTTTGAGATATGTTAATGCCCGGTCCTTTGTGGGGGATATGTATTGCTGGTTAGTGTGGGTGCACATATTATATACAGATAAAATGTTGTTAGGATTTTATTTCAATTTATTATACATGCCTAATGAAATGATGAGGTTTGGTGGAGTAATGAAATTTAGGATATAAGAGAGGAACACATAATGTTTCTTGAGTCTATGTAGAGGGCCAGCCAAAAGAAAATTACTTTGGCTTTCATGTTCACCTTAGTACATTGGGTGTGTTGGTGACACTAAATATTTTTTTACCAGAGACCTTAGATGTTTCTATTGAATAGAATTTTTAGTAATATAATATGTCAGTTATGGTGGATAATAGTGAATTGGGTGAAGATTTTGTTTTGTATGGTGTTTTACTATAGCATAGAGTTATAAGAAGGGTTATGTTGACTATAAATTTTTTTTATATCCTAACTCTGATGATACAATGTGATCATTGGGTGATGATAATCTTATTACTAAGGATTATATATCTGAGGTTTTGGATTGATTAATTACATCACCCAGACATTGTACTTTTAGAATTTTGTGACTATCACAGTGTTTAGATCTAATATCCTATTGATTATATATGTAGGTTTTTTTGGGACACACCTTCTTTCTAAAAATATTCTTTGAAATTGTTTTTTCTAGTATTATACCTTTCACTAATGGAATAACTGTAAATGATTGTATTTTATCTTACTTATTTATCTGATGTATTTCCTATGTATATAGGTTCAGATATGTTACGCATTTCTTAAATGTATTTCCTATATACGTGATACAATATATGTTATTCCTTTATTATATTAAATTACTAAATCTACTAGATTAAATACGTTATTTCATCACTATGATGGAGTTTCAATATGACGTGGTTATAAAAGATGTGATACACTGTCCTAAGACAAACAAAGTGGGTTCAGTAGTTATAGAAGCTCTGTTAGCACATTGTGAAACAACATAATTAATTTCATTTAGTATGTTTCTCCTTATTGTTTTTTATCATTACTACATATACTTCAAGTATTTTTTTCTTATTTAATGTACACTGTTACTGTTGACATATTGATTTTTTATATCACAACTAATTAATATTATTTGGTGGATGTTTAGATGTACTTTTAAGGATACTTTCTAGTTATTTTCCATACAGAATATGAGGTTATAGTTTTAGAATGGTTTTTGGGTGGTGGGGATGATTGGAGAACTATTTTTTATTTCTCCCTCTTCATTTAATTTTAAGGTTTAATTTAATTCATGATCACCTGAGTAGTTTTCCTTTTTAATTAATATATGTAAGAGAAATATTTTTCCATATTATTGTAGCATGTGTATGTTTACATATTGTGATTGTTATCTCTATGATTTAATTCCCCATTCATACTCTAATTTAATATGATGTTACTTATTTGAATGATATTAAATATTGTGATAAAAATATTATAGTATCCTTAATGATGGTTATAGACTACTGATTCTAGTTAATAGCCACTAGAATATTAGGAGTCACATCAGAGGTGATTTGGAAACCCATATTCATTCAAAGTTTTAATGACCCAGATCATGAGGTTATAGACTCTAGTGCTCACATTCACAACTGACTTAGAATATCCTTCATGTAATAATCAAATTATCCATCCTAATATAAGAAAAAATAATTCAATTCTATATTCTCATAATTTTATCAAAGATGCCTCGCATAAAAATCACCCACTAAATGAATTATATAACTTTCTATTTACCCCCCAACAAATATAAACGAATAAAATACTAAAATATAAATATAAAACAAATTCATATCCTCTTAGTGTCATGAATTTTATCCATCCATATTGGACTCATCCCATCTAATACAATTCTAATCCAGTGCAATCCATTTCATTAAAAACCAATATACATGAAACCCAAGAGGCATAAGACTATATTCCCCACTAAAAACATCCACTAAAATCCAAACATTTTCCAATAAATCACAGCCAATACACAAATTTATATTGAAACCAAGAAGGGAATCTAGGAAGCAAAACACTATTGATCTAAACCACTTCAATTTAAAATCTACAACAATCATGTCTTAAAAATAAATTTGTTGCGTATATTAATATTGAAACACTAGTACAACAATCATGGTAAATATCGGGTAACTATAATGCGCTAAAAATATTATATCATGTAGATGATATTTTTTAAATTGAAAACCATGATTTTTGAAACAAATTATAATTTAAAATAAAAAATTATTGATATTCAATTGTATATAATAAATCAAATTTACCAAATAAGAAATATTAAAAAAAATTATTTTATCCAAATGGGTTCAAAAAATGTAGATATTTTTTTTTAAAAAGTAATTCAAGTTATAAGATCATGTGTGACTTTAAAAATGTCTTTCATAAAACCACAACCTTACCAAAATCCAATCACACCAAACTAAAAAATAATGAACAAAAAATTCAAATATGTTCAAAAACTTTTCTCAAAGGGTGACATGTCTATAACAAATTTAAAATATGTGAATTTAAAATAGGGATTAATTATAATTTCTTTGTTTCATTAAAAATATTATAATACAAGAATTAAATGACAACCATTTTTATAAATATATATTTAAAAAAATTTAAAGAAATATTTTTAGTAAATCGAATGTATTTAAGATTATTAACATAATTTACATACCTAAACATATTTCTTCAAAAATATAACATATCATATTTTTAATCTACCAATTAATTGGATAAATAAAACCCAGTCAATTAGGAATACAATATAACAAATCATTTATCCCATGCTATGTGGTAATTAAATAACAATTTTATTAGTTAGGACCCTTGAAATTTTGTAGTACCATAACTTCAATCACTAAAATAATAAAATAATACATTAAAGTATTTTATAATAAAAAAATATTCATAATCAATCCTATACCTGCTTAATGATCCCAAAAAAATAAATTGATTCATGAGACCCCAATAATTATTGGTTCATAACGAATGGTCAACAAAACACCCATTGGAAAAATTGAAATTAATGAAAAATAAGTGATTGCACCGGTAAATCAAAAACTCAGTCATGTTGATATGACATAGTAACATGAGGCTCATCAATAATTATTTTGGTTGGATGTGTTTTAATAATTTACCCATTGAATTAGGGAACTCTTTTTTTCCCATGCATTTCACTAACTCAATATTCTTGATCAACATAATATAATTATTTATCAACCATAATCAATTCACACTAAACCCATGATAACTTTATAATAATAATAGATTTCCCCCTAATCGTTAAAAGTTATAATGAGTAGTGAGGGATAAACATAATACTTGGGGAAAATTTAACTCTAACAACACCATTCATATATTATATATTATTTGAGTCAAAAAAGGAATACAGAAAGAAATAATGAGAAGTGACCAGGTAATTTACAACAAAATAAATAAATATATGCTTGATTCACAATATAAGAAATAAAATTTAAAGGGTAAAATATATATAGTTGAATATAAATACAATAAATAATATAATATAGTAAAAAAATATTTTATTCCAAATTTAATTCATTGATTATCATCAACATAGCCTAAAAGATCTATGTGGGAATACATCATTTGAAAAAATCAACAAATGTTATTTTCTCTACACAGATAAAATTTTAAAAATAAAATATATCTATGTATTCACCAAAGTTTATATGTTTGGGGTCACTATATAAAATATCATGAGTTTTTAAACCTTATATATTTTCTATTTAAAATAAATATAATCAAATAAATTTTCCTGTTTTTAAATGTTACAGAAATAAATAAATTGATTTATAAAATAACAAACCATATAAAATAAATTTATAAGTATTTTAAAACCAATTTATTTTGAAAAAATATAATATTTTGTAACCGAGTCAAGGAAATCTATTAAAAATTCCATTCATTAACAAATCTAATTAAATTAAAACACTCCTTTTAAGGGAATAATTGGATATAGGGAACAGTAATTAAAATTTCACTAATAGAAACACCATTTTTGTTTTAATGTGATCATTCCCACTCACCCGATTAACATGCTATTGGAATATCGGGGAGCACCAACCTATAATTTTAAATCAAGTACCAAAAGATAGAAAAATGTATATAAATATATAAGTAAACCTCAAACCTAATCCACCCTTGATGTTTTAATTTTTTTTACAAATATATGTTTTTTTAAAAATCACCATCTACTAACTTAAACTCCCTTTATAGAAACATTACATTTACATTGATAACAAATTGAAAGGTCTATTAAAATTGATAACTACATTTATTACATTTTGTGAAGTAAGGGTTACTATATATATATTTATAAAATATACCTAAGGGAGTTCATTTATAAAAAATAATGATAAATATTTTTATAATGATCCAAATATGGAATATAAAAAATATATAACCTTTACTCTTTATAAAAATAATATTAAAAAACTGTTTAAAACCAATTACAGGTTCTTAAAAAAACGAGGATTTTTAAAATGTTAGTAAGATAAAAAAATTATAAAAAACATTAAAAATATCCGTTAAATTAAAAGACTTTTTTATTGAAGTCTAAACAAGTAAAAACCAATGTATAAATTTTTTATCTTATATATTTTAATCATAAAAATATAAACATGCATTTCTTAAATAATAAATGTTTGTGTCATTGACACAAAAATAATATATTTATAAATAAACTCATATATTTTATTTATAATGGAATAAACGATTTATTTAATCAAAAAATAATTATTAATGTTCTAGTAAATCAAAAATAAACTAAAATATTGTTTAAAAATTAATGCTTCAGTCATAGAGTTGATACAAAAAAACACAAAGGATTTTATCCATTGAATATATCACTAACATTGACAAAATAATGAAAATATATTTTGAATTTATATTTTGAAAAATAGTACTTATAAAAATATTTTCATTCCAAAATAGTCACTCGATAGAGAGTAATCATTGAACAAACTATAAATTGTTTTGTATATTCACACTAGAGTTGTACTCTAACAACCAAAAATGTCCCAAAATAAATTAAATAATCAATTCAAAGAAAGACAAAAATAATTAAATAAATATAGGGAAATGTTACCATTGGTATAACAACATTAAATTCACTACAAACACTTTGAAAAAAAACCACAAGATACTTCGTTAAAATGCTCGAGTAAAATCCCCATCAAAATCAAGTGATTAATTTTATCTAGGAATATTTCTCAAAAAATCAAAAAATGTACAAAAAAATATGAATTTTGCAGTTAGAAAATGAGGGGAAAAGAAATGAGATAAACTTGTAGTGAAGTATAAGGATGATTAATTCTTGAATGCTATATACTACTATATTTAAGGAATAAGGAAACATAGAAGAAGGATATTGGGGAAGAGTGTCAGGTGTGTTACCTAATCAAAAATGATAAAGGTATTTTCCCCATAAAAAATATTAATCTAAAAATAACAATAACATCAACTATTATTATAATATTATATAAAAACAATATAAACAAAAACATACCACAAAAACAACCACAATAATAATAATAATCATCCTAATAAAAACTGGTCTAAATAATAAAATGGTATACCCAACCATGAGTTACTAAATATTTTAATGAAAATGTGTATGAAAGATATATTTATTATAAAGGATTGAGCTTAAACTAATGAGGGATCTACATTTTGAAAGAATTAGTGTAAAAAATAACAGTAAAAATGAAATTTCCACACTTTAATACATAAGACAAATACACCTGCATGATTTTTTATCTATCATTATGAAATACTTTCATCTGTAGAAGCCTTTTTATAATAGACAATATGGAAAGACACATCATTCATATTTCAAAATCAAATAACACTCTTAATGACCCTTATCATCAATAAAAAGGTATATTAGTTTATTTCTTTGTCCATATTTTAGAGCATCATTACATTCATCATCATGTTTTAATGTAAAAAACCAATCCTTAAAATAATAGAGATAAAAGTGTATCTTTGTTTATATTAGATTAAATAATAGTTAAAACTCTAAAAATAAAAATCCATAATTGTTATACCAACAATATAATGGATCTAGTAATTAATTAAAATAGATTTACCTTTAATAGAACAATAAAAGTTTATTGCGAGTATATAAATGGAATTATTTTAATGATAATTTCAAGATGCATCATTAGAATCGATAAAATTGAGCAGAACATCTATCATTGATAGAAAATAAATTATATTATACAATTTACTGAATCTTCTCATATTCAGAAACTATCGACTAATCATTTTTTAAAATTACCAAAATCAGTTATCCATTATATCAATGGAAGAGTTATCCACTTTTTTAAACATTTAACTAGTATATACATCCATAAGATATCATTATATATAAGATGAGTAGAATCAGAATTGGTGTACCCAAGATACCCCTTATAAAGACATATATACGAAATTAAAATAAGAAAGAATTTTTTAGTTAAATCAAATAGAATAATAACATTTTTGATACCTTATAAAAACCTTATGATTTTGTCAATACATATCCCTACATAAGGTACTTCTTTAATTGATTCTATACATCTTTACCATAAATCAATCCAAATTTCAAATTTTCAATTTTGAATTTCAAAAATACCATTTCATGCCACCATCAAACATAAATAAAACCTGAATTATTGAAATAATTGACAACAACCATAACATAATTATAAAATTCATGATATTTAAAACGGGGGATAACATAATACATTTTGAAATCATTATAATTTTTAAATCTTGATCAACTACTTTCTCCTTCAAAACAATAAATGAAATTATCCATTGAAGATATATTCATGAAAAATATTAAATCAAATAAAGGCTATAACAAGAATATTAACATTCTTTATACATATGTATTTTGGTCCTCAATATTGTTGTATAATTATTTGGTGAATCTATTCATATAAATATGCACATTCGCTAGTTTATTATCCACTTCCACTGTTTTGCATTAGGGTAATATTTACATTTCATTGTTTTCATTATATAGGGAGTGATAAATGAATTTTTATGGATCTTTATTTCATAAATTATATAAGATTTTATTTAAATAATTATTTCTAAATATATTTTTCTTTACCTGTTGACTATTAATCATGTAATTCTTTAACAATAACACATAAATCCCCTATATTAGCTATAGTATGAGATTAAACATCCTCTTGTCCATTCATACTCTCTTGTATACAAATTGGATGAGTTTAATTAACCACTATAACCTATTCTTGATTACCCTATACTTTATAAGGTCCTTTAAAATTTCTTAGATATTTGTTTTCATTTTTTAATATATGTATACATTTTCAAGAAATAGAGTTAACTAGAGTATTTTATTAGTTTAACGGACCAAGTTACAATGGAATTAACAAATTTAATCTGTTTAGTAATTTAATCAAATATGATTTCATATAAAACCATCTACTGGAAGCTAGTATCATCAATTTGGAATCAATTTATAGACGGTGAGGGATTCAAAAATTTAACTTTCTTGAAAATATTTTCCCTTAATTAATTTTATAGGGTCATAAAATCTAATTCTATTTTAATACATACACTGATAAAGAAAATAATTAAAAAAAATAAAATGACATAAAGTGATGAACTATAAGTCATTTCATCACTAAAAAGTTCAAAAATGGACTTCTCAAGATTAATATCCAAATTTGGGGTCCACTTCATCACCTTCAAAGAACATTTGAATGAAAAATAAACTTTATATTAGGCCTAAATCTATTATAATAATCCACTTAATAAAATCCAATAAACACATAATGAGAATGTAAAATTAAAAAATAAAATAAAAATACCAATGGATTAAAATTTTCTTCTATAAATTCCAAGGAAGGTTTTAGGTCTATATAATTTAATGATGAGTGAATTGAAATTCAATAAAGATAACCATGACATAATTATAATATAATACAACTATTTGATTCCACTTTTTTCAAATGTAAGCTGAGTGGAAATAATTTGAAAAAAAATATAATTTATATTTAGATAATCACCTACCATCAACACCGGTGTAGGATTGATTTATATTTGATTGAGGATTTCCTCTAAGATTTATCATCACCTCCACATTGATGTTTAATATTATCAAGAAGAAAAACTAAAATATAAAAATACAACAACAATAAAGAATAATAATAATATTCATAATTTTCACCATCATCATCATCATCATCTCCCAAAACAAATTTTAATTAGATACACAAAACCGTTTGAAAATATTATTTACACTGAAGTTATATGTACATGATAAAGAAATACCTTGTAATTATTAATTCTATTTTAATAAATTCAAAAAATATTTTAAAATACACTCTATTATTTCATATGTTTTTTAATAATTTAGAAAAATAATATCTATTAAAATTAATATAATAATAAATGTACACAATATAGTGAGTTTGGTTTAAATGCATACAAATTTTTGAATGTTATTCTAGAATTCCCAGTCACCATGCATAGTATCAATACTATGTACCTAATTATGAATTTCCTAATAGAATTGTTAATTGATATGAAAAATCTCTGAAACCCAAAAAACTATACATAAAACATTAAAAAATTAAAATTACACCCATTTCTATTATAATTACTTTTAAATAATTTCGTTAAGATATATATAAAATACTAGTGTTATAATATAGAAAAACATTATTGTCTAATAATTATTTTTATTTAACCCCACATATTTTATCTACCTTCAAACACACACACATTCAAGGAAAATTCATATAATATACCAATGTTTCTCCCATATAATCTGAACATTGTTGATTTAGATTGTTTAGAAGAGTAAATAGAGAACCCGTTTCATATTAAAATTCTTTTTTTGTTCTATCCAATCACCATTCATTATATTGTATTATAATATCAAATAATGTTTTTTCTTTATCAATACATAATGACCATCATAGAGTCTTTTCAAAAAATCAACCTAAAATGGGAAAAAAACTTAGATATATTCTTTCATGACCCAACCACTCCAAGTCCGCACATGAGTCAATTGTTATATTAAGAGTATCCCTTGAGGATTTCCTCCAACAGATCGCTTGATATTGATTGGTTCCAAGGGTATAAAAATAAAATATTATAATAATTGCCCATTTTTTATTCCATGGAAATTAGAATAAACCACTCATCAGCACACAATCATAATAGATAAAAAATACCAACCATCTAAATACATTTTAATGTTATGTTAATATAAGATATTATATGAGAAACTAACAACCCAAAATATCATTAATAAAAAATAAATATCTCTTTATAATATTAAATAATTCTATTAACTTCAACCAATATACCATAATCATGAGCTATTATGGTCATACCTAATTTTTTATCCTCATATGAAAGTCCAGAAAAGCAGTTTAAATATTTATTTAGGTGATAATAATACACACATAATAGATTCCACCATAAGAAATATTTTTTTAATATAGAAGATTCATATAAAAGAATGTGTGAATATATATTTAAATGGGGAAGCTGTGTAAAGACCCAAAATTATCATACATAATTATTAAATCTTTTAAAGTGAATGTTCATTATAGAACATAACGATCCACACTGTAAACATTTTTGTCTAGTTCCTTTGAAAAAATGGACATGTATACAAATATTCAATAAGTTTTCTATGTCATCTCTAAATATGATCCTTATAATTATAAACCTTCTAAGACATATCTCATATAATACCTTTCATCATAACCTGAGGAAGAGAAACATAATAAAGGGTGATCTAATATTATTGGTAAATATAAAAAAGGGATATATCAACATATCATCATCATAAGTGTGTGGTAACATGAGAATAACATTTGAAAACCATAAAATGCATATCATAGATTAAAAACATGAATAATGGAAAAAAAATGTTGGTAGTTAATAAGATAATTATCCTAACTAAATCAACCTACAAGATTTATAAGAATATAACATTGGAATAATGAATATATTATTGGAATACACTTAATCATATAAAAATATTTTACTTTTAGATCAATGATCATATCCAAGACTACCATAGGTGAATAGGTTGACTCCATAAATGTATTTTATAATTATGTTCCACTCCCAAGACTATCACAGTGGACTAATTCCATTACAAAACTTGGTTTACTCCCCACTATAGTCTAGTTTTTCTCTTGAGACATGAATCATTACCCAATGCAATGGAGTTATATATAGTTCCCACCCATCATGACTATAATTTAACAACCATCCATAATTATAACATAACAACCATCACATAAATAAAAGCATAATTATTTTTTACAAAATATCAGAAACTTGTTATCATATCATAACCCAAGAAAAAAAATTTGTTTCGTAAAAAATTCATCATAACATTACATGAGGAAACAAATACGTTTCATAAGCTTTTCATCATTTCATCAAAGAAAACCCAGTTGAAAAAGAAGAAGGTTACATAAACATTATATCATTATATAACCCATGGAATATAAAATGGTTTTTTTTTAAAATTCTATCATCATAAACATAAACCATATAGAGGAAGAATAATAATGGTATCCTTCAATCATATCCCGTTAAAGAAAAAGTAACATTATAGGATTTCATATTAGATGAACGATTATTTGGAGGAATAAATTCTTTTATTTATTTTTAAAAATTGCATTTCCACTTTTAATAACTAATTTTTAGAAAACATTTTTAAAATAAATATATTTGAAAATAACTGTGGTATGTTATAGAGTAAGATTTAAAAATCATTTAAAACATTCAATGTTGAAATATCCTTTTATCTTTAAAAATAAATATTTTAAAAAATAAAAATTCTTAAAATGTTTTCAAAAAAAATATATTTGAAAATAATTTTTGAAACATATATAATTTATGCTTTAAAAATAATTAAAATCATTTTCAGGTGGAAAATAATGTTTTACGATAAAAAATAACTTTTTTGAAGTTAAATATTCAAAAATATTATAAAAATCCGTTTCTTTGAAAATTAAATATGAAACATGTAAAGGAATGTTTAAAAAAATTTGTTTGTGATGGTGGAATATTCTAGGCATAGATGTTAAAATAAGGATTTTATTTACATTTTGGATATAATTCAAATGGAAATTTGTTTTTGAAAACCAAATGAATAATACATTTAAAACATTTTTAAAAATTAAAATATGTCTAAAAATGTATATAATATATAATTTTGATAATGATAAAAAAAATTAATTCATTTGTTGAAAACATGGTAATGGAGGAAAATGATGTTTTCAACATATGATAGAAATAATAGCCATTTACGTTAAAAGCATTTTTTCATAATATTTATTACAAAAAGAGATGAAAATTGATATTAAAATGTTTTCTCTTGACATAACCATTTGATAAAAAAATTTAGTTTTTTGAGAGAATGATTTAATGATTTTATCACAATAAGTGAAAATAAAAACAATCTCGATAAACATTAATATTATACCACAAATCCATTACCACAACAGTAACATTGAATCATAAGACCCATGAAAGAATTACATTTAATGAAACATAAAATATCATGAAAATAAATAAATAAATGATATTACATATAAAAGGGGTTGTATATACACATCATAAAATAAGATAGGTTCATAACCTGAAATCTATGTCAAAGAATGAAATTTTAGACACAAATCACTTTAATCTTTAGTACTCTTTTGATTATTAAGTCCCAATAATGAATAACATAAAATGAAACTTTAAATATCATGAAATTAATTATATCCATGATATAACATTCTAAAGAGGAATTATATACACCATGAATAATAAATGAGTGCTGAATTTTCATATGCTTCCCAGAACCATAATTATATATATAACACCATATATGATTTTATTATGACATTTCATTTCATGTATATTAATCAATTCATGGTAAATTCACTTTTTAGGTAATAACTTCTTTGTTGTCTATATATAATTTGATTTTTTATTTTTTATCCTCTTATATTGATGAAGGATTCATCATCTACAAAAAGTTTAAAATGACATAATTATAATATATATTCAGTATACGTATATATTTATAGTAATCCATAAAATCAAGACATGAAAATGAGACACACCATTTATGGAGACTGTAGGTCATACGTACACGTGATTTTTATTTCCATTTTATCAATGGATTGAAATAAATAAAGGTAAATACCACAATACCATTAAATTGTAATTTATATATCATATATATAACATATTTTCATTAAAACAATTATTGTTACCTTCAATTTAAATTATAAATGAATTACATTGTTGCGTGAGGTGGTAGTCCACTGTACACCCGGGAAATGTTATCATATTTAAAAATAATGGAGAATAAGATGGTATATATGATATTATAATTATATATGAAAAATAACATCATAGATATCATATAAAAACATTGATACCAAATTATATCCAATATTTTGAAGTGGTGATGAAAAATGCATAACATCAGTTTGGGAGGCCGTAGTTTGCCACACACATGAATGATGATTTCATATCCCATTTTATGATTGTGGAGATGGATATAGGTTATTAAATAATCATAATATAATATATGTATATATGATATACTGGTGGTATTATTTTAGAAAAATTGGAAATGATTTATAATTGTGATAATAACATATACAGTAAATACACATATGAAAAAACATTAACTATTCGGTATAAAACCACTTTAGGTTTAACCAGAATCATTATTAGACTATTTTTTATATCAAATAGGTTTATATGATTTATAGATGGATGTATGTAAGATATTTGGGTAAGGATTGGACAATATAATTTGAGTTTGAAGTGTGAATTTTATAGGAGAGGATGTGGTGTTTTATAAGTGAGGTGAGTGGAACAGTTGTAATTTTTTAAAATAAAAAGTCTACCAACGTTCTTATCATGAAAAAGGCTCCAAAATATTATATTTTCAAAATTGAAAGAATATTCTGAATAATTATTTCTATTAAATTTGTTCTAGAAAATTGTTTATGTCATTTTATACATTATAATGTTTTTAACCTCTAGTTATTCATATTTTATCCTTAACTGTGGTAATTATTTTTTACTGATTTCACTATTCAAAATTGTAAAAATTTATGTTCCAAATATTATATAATATGAATTATTATTATTTAAGATATTTAATATATTTTTCAAAATTCCATTATTATAAATGGTAATACACTAATAAAATCTAAACCTATTGATGTAACCAAAAAATAGTTTTGCAATTAGAACATCTTCATATGTTTAAAAAGTTATTGTATAAAAATTAAAAATTAAATTAATTTTTATAGACTATTTTTTATTAATAGATGTGAGAATTAACTAATTTTACTTTTATAACTTTATTTAAACAATTTTTATGTTTTTAAAGACTTTAAAACAATTGATAATTTTAAATAAAAACCATTATTTTTCATTATTCAGTGAAAAAATAAATTCTTAGAAATTTTTTAACAAATAAAACTATCAAATTTTGATAGTATAATTTTGAAAAAAAAATGAAATTTTCTAGAAAAATTATAATAGTTCCAAAAACAATTACAAATAGTTTCTCAAAAGTATACAAAACAGTTCTTAAAAAAATAGGTTTAATGAATAAAATTGTATTTATTATTATCTCATGTATAAAAACCATTGCATTTATTTAAAAAAAATGCTTTGTTTTCTATTTCCTCACTTCTTGGTAAACCTTTGAGGATTGATTCATCTACAAATACCCTATCGAGACCCTCCCTAGCAAGAATTGGCACTGAAATTGATGTCTCCCAACAATTTCCATCGTTTATCTGGATACAAAGTTGGGACTTTTGATTTCTGCAAGAGGTGGTTTATGAGAGAGTCCCGGATTATTTCCAGATGTGTTTTAGGCTTGGAAACGGCTCAAGAAGTTGTGGAAAATATAAAAGCTTCACTAAAATGACATCCAAGTGGATAGTAAAGGGAAGAGAAAAACAAGGTAATGAGGTATGACCATCTGTTTGCACTAATATGGAAAGAAAGGTTAAGATCAATGAGGACTTGAATTTACAAGCTTCTGACAACCATATCACTGACTTTGTTAATGAGATTATTGTTGTCACTGATAATTCCATTGATAAAAATAGAATTACCAACCAATAGGAGAACTTTGAAAAAGAAAAATTTGGGTGCACCCAACCAATCAATCATTCTGAGGAACATAAAGAGCATATAGAATCAATTGAGGATGAAGGTAAAGAACAAGAGGAAGACTAAATCTCCAGTGAAACATCAATTGAAGTGGATGATCACCATAGGAAAATTAAGGAATGTTTTTTAAAATCCATGGAAAAAAAGGTAAGAAACATATAGTGGATACGGATGGGTTTATTACCCCAAACCATAGGAAAACAAGAAATCATAGGGATTACTCTCATATTGAAAGGACCATTGTTATGCATTCTATCACTCCTGCTAGAAAGTAATGTGATGAATCTATTCAAGATAAACCTCTCATTGACATGTCACAAGAGGTGATTGAAACCCCTAAACAGGCGGAGACCCGTCAATAGCATGAAGAGGTCAAAAAATAAGATGATTCTTATTGTCGTGACCAAGAATATTCTAAGAAGATTAGAGATAAAAACTTTTGTCAATATTTAAGAAAATGGGAGATTTTGAAGGACACTTATCTAGACATTAAACTGGATATTTTCAATGAAAATATAAGGAAGGAGTTCACAAAATCTCTTTAATTTATCTTTATTTTCTCTTGGACCCTTGTTTTTACAGACTATTCTACCCTATTTTTCTACAACTTAATTTTGGATATCATTTTTGCCTGAAATATTGTTTTTCAATTTCATTTGTTTCTGAGATATGCTTCTTGCATATGTTTGAAGCCAGCTCATGTCTGTAGATCTGAGGATCGTTTGATTTCTTTTTTCTACTTAGTGTAGTGATATAATTTTTGGAACTCTTGATCAAAGGACTCTTTTGTTTCTTTCTTTATCTACCTCATCCTTGCTTCTTTTAAATGCATGACACTGTGATATGCTACTTGGCCTATAGTTTCTGATTTAATATGTTTTCCTTGTGTTTTTGATGCGTATCTTGATTTTCATGGATCTCATATGGATGGGGCTACTGGTATGTATTTGGATCTTGTTTTATGATGAATCAATGATCTATATTTTTTGCGTTGGTTAGGCTGGTCTGCACATAGTGCTTGGTTTTCAAATTGAATGATACTTTAGATTATTCTCTGACTATTAGATTCTTTTCCTGGTTGGTTCGATGATATTGTGACCTGTCTTCTCTCAGAAAATGTTGAACGGATGGACTATACTATGCATCCTCCTTCTTTTGCTGCTTTAGTATTATCAGAATCTAACATATGGATTAGTTGGGTACTTTGTTGAGGATGATGATATATGCCCTATCTGGAGCATCTTTTTAGCTTTTGATGGGAAGATCTTGGATGGCTAATCCTGGATAGAAGATCCCTCTGCATTTTGAAGGTGCTCATATTGGCTTCTGGTTTTGTTTTTTTTTGAGTATCCTTGTACCCCCCTTAATTCCCGGCTGGTGTAAACATATTACTACTTGTGTTTTGTATTGCAACTTTTTTAATTTAATAAATTCCGTTGATGACATGAACTGGGAAACTAGTCCATGTCATCACTTTTCATTAAAAAAAATCCTGAAGTGGCTCGTGGGAAAACAACCCTGTGAAGGAGAAGAGGATCGTGAGGAGGATTCCACGAAAAGGGAAATTGTGTGAAGAGATAATCTATAGAATGGGGTTTGTATGGTACTTAAGCCTTCAAAAAAAATATTTTTTAGAAGATGGTTCATAGAAGATGGTTAACATTAAGAGAGTTGATCCGCGAAGAAGAAGCAGTACACGAGAGCAGTACACAAAAGAGGTATGTGGATGTAGTTTGCATAATCAA
This sequence comes from Viscum album, assembly GCA_963277665.1. Classification (NCBI taxonomy): domain Eukaryota; kingdom Viridiplantae; phylum Streptophyta; class Magnoliopsida; order Santalales; family Viscaceae; genus Viscum; species Viscum album. The sequence continues at coordinate 768,026,825 of OY728125.1, read as the reverse complement.
AATGAAAAGGCGGTACACAGAGTAGCGCAGTTCTTGATGGAATCACTTGAAATATGTGGTACAATTTATTAAGTAGAGTAAGAATTATAGTTCATAAAGGACATGTTTTCAAAAGAATAGTACATGGAAAAGTAGATTAATCTATATGGGGAAATGAGACATCGAGAGAGAATCTATCTATAGTTGAGGATGCATGATTTAATTTCAACCCATTAAAGAGACCTTCATATTGATTAAATGAGTTAGGATAATCTCAAATCAGTGAGATAGGGGTAGTTGATGGAAGTGATCTGAGGGACAAAGTGAGCTATCCCTAAAACCTTGTAAAGGCGGTGCACTTGGCACAAAGTGACTGTGTTAAATTTTGGTAATCCACAACTAGTTAAAATTAGTGGACATTGGTATGACCAAAAACCTATTGGTGTATTCTCCTAAGACTATCCCATAGTGTTCGACCATGTAAATTTATTGTGTGGTATTTTTTCATGTAAATGTTTGAATTTCTACATATTACCAATAGAAAGATAGAATAATTTACTACCAACATGGGAACAATATATGTCAAATTAAAAAAAATTTGACACCCTGATTCACCCCACCCCTCTCAGGGTGTTTTGGGGTCCTTCATGGTAATCTAAAATGTTCAAAAAATCTCAGGGTGTTACACTCTACCACCATTAGAATGAATTTATCCCTCAAATTGTGTCTCTTTTTTATCAACATCTGAGAATATTTTTATCTCATTACATAACCAGCTTCCAAAATAGATTCCTTAAGGAGGTGTTTTTCCATAAAATGTTGAGCATGTGATTTATCTTTTTTTGTATTAAATTTTCTATATGATACAAAATCTAAAAAAAAATCATTATAAATATCATGTTATAGTATTATAACATCTATGTTCATTACAGGTAGTGGATCACGTATGTAATTCCTTAGGAGAGATACATGGAAGAAATCATGATCCTTAAAGTGGTTTGGTGCAAGTTATAATAAATATGATACCATCCAGATATGAGAAGTAATTTCAATGGGATCGATATGACATCACTTATCATTCATTTATATTAAAATAAAAAATTCATCTAATGGTTGTGCTTCGATCAATCTCAACTTCGCCTCTTTCTGCATGAGATAAAAATGAATTTGTTAGCACTAAAGAACTAATGGATCAAATGATCCATAAGGGAATGAAATTTCATTTACTCAATATCTTGTTATAATTATAACAAAATGGTTTCCTATGTTATCCAATATGAATAAGTCATTATATGGAGAAGCAAAAAATTAATATCCAAAACACCATACCAAGTTCAAATTTATCCTTTCATAAATGGTTGAACTTATGATCCTCTAAAGATTATAAGGTCACTAAATTTCACAAATTCAACTTAACATTAATCCTTGAAATATACATTATTACATCTTATTGTTCGCATGAAAAAATGTGAATTCATTGTTCACAGATCTTCCTGAATCAACTTAATAACCAAAGTTACCATAATAATTCAATGAAAACATGAATTATACCTAATTATTTAATAAATAACTTATATTAAGGAATATATTACTTTAATAGAAAAATGATTTAAACTCCATCAATGATAACATAATTCACTTTGTAAGCAAATGCTTAATTTATTCTATGGTCATCATTACTATCCAATTTAATCTATCCACATCAATCACATCTTTTTCTAAACTAAAATGAATTTTTTTATCATCAGGAAAGAATTATGGTTTATATTTTCTTAATCATGTTTTTTCAATAATATATCACCTTTTCATCAAATCACATTTCTTAGTCATCCGAACCATTCACCAAATTCTTGAAAATTAAAAAATTATTGTAAAAATCCTTATATATTTTATAATTCTTGAATTCTAGTACATAAACACTTCAATAATTCTAATTTATTCTTAAACCTTTATCTATTATTCATCATGTCATTCCTTAATACATATTTTCTATAATATGAAATATAAATCATATCCTAACATCCATCATCATCAATTTATTCATGCATCTCATGTTTAATATAAAGAATAACATTAAAACATTCCATACCTTTAATATGAAATTTGTGGTCTCTTCATCATTAGCAGTATAACCATTACTCAGAAAACCATTCTGATTATATTCCTAGACATTCCCCACAAATACATAGGTTTGAAAAAATTTCAATCATTATGTATTTAAAATATTCAATAATTGATGAAACCTTAGTGAGACCATTATTCTGAACTATTTCACTAACAAAACCTTTCATTTCCCCTCAATAATTACTTTATTAATGTACTTTTCCACTAAAACATCCCTGTATCCCTTTGAGAAATTATGTTGAGTGTTTCTTCCCACATTCCTGACATTTTGGAAACTAAGAATTCTTACCTCTATGGTCTCAACCACTCACTCTCTTAGTGTACTATATCATTCTCTTATTTTGTGGGTCAGGGAATTGGTTAAGTTTTATATTGTTAATCACATATCATGTTATCTAATTTTACATACACATAATATCATTAAATCCTATAATAAACCCAATTATTATATCATCAACTAATTTTTTATCACATTCCATTTTTCCCAGTATGTTTTAGTTCCCACTATTGAAAAAAAACAAAAGAGATGTGTAAGAAACAACTATCATAATAGGAGACAATAGAGTCTAGAAAAAAAACTTATAAGATGTATTCATAATGAAATAATCTATTTAATACATGACACATTAGGATTAACCTATTTCATTTATGTTTATTATTTATATCATCTATGAAGGTTCATAGATATTATTTGTATTTCTTATGAATATCCCCAAGGATTGTTAAAACATGCCTGTAGTAAGGCCCATTTTCATGCACTATGTTATGATACAATCCATATCAATTCAATCTTAATATAGGTATTAAAACTATGTACTTATATTCTAGATCCACATAAACTGGTAGTATTCTAATACGAATGCAATTTCTTGGAAACCACTCTCTTAAACCATTTCCAAAATTTCGTGACATTTTTCTATACATTGAATCATCCTTAAACTTATTCGTAGATGCATACCTATACATAAAATATCAAATATACAAAGGGATACCAATAATGTTTTCTCATCATAGTTTCAAAAGTGTAAGTAGTCCTTTCTCTGATTCCAACTATAAAGACCTAAAATTTTCATACATAAATATTATATCTTATGGAATGAATATTTCATACATAACATAATGATACATTCTAAAATCAATTATCTATAATTACTTTTGGAACAGGGAAATGCAATCAACTATACCATATATGATTAAAATTATTTCTCACTATGTTACTCATAAGTATCACCCTTCTTGGACATATCACATCTGATACCATTCAACATTACCTGTATAAGAGAAACGTATGAAATGTTAAGATCAAATTCTCAGTAGTGGTAAAAAAGGATAATATCAACATATCATGAGAATAAAGGTATGAAAACCTTACAATAACATTAAAAATCATAAAATTCATAACATAGATCTTAAACACGTTTTATGGAATAAATTTTAGAAGTTCATAAGACTTGAATCATAATGGAATCAATGATCGTTGACTGTCAGAACATGAAATTAAAATATGGAATTGATTTGTACCTACAAATAAGAATATAAAATAATTTCTTTTTTATTTCAATGATCATATCCATGACTATAATTGTGGAATGTTCTTACTCAAAAAAATATCCTAGTAGTCAAGGTTCACTCTAATACTATTATTTTTTACATAGTATCTTACTAAACTCAGTTCGCTCCCCATTACAGTCCTATTAATCTCATGAGATATGAATCATTACCAAATTAATTGGATGTTGCCATTGGCATCGCCCGTATTGGTTATAATTCCCCCACCATACTTGGTGATAACATAACAACCACCCTTTTTTATAATATTAAAACTTCCACATAATAAAAATCATACATATCTATATGACAAGATGATAAAACATTATTCATATTAGAACTCATGAAAATGAATGGTTTTGATAAATAATTTATCATAAAATAACTTCTAAAAAAGAAAAATTATTCCTAATCATTTCATTATTTAATCAAAGAAAACCTTATGAAAGAATAAGAAGTATTATTAAGATTTTTTTCAAGGCATGACATGTGGAAAATAAACATGTTTCATAAACATAATTTTATCATTATAACAAACCATCTAGGAAAATTATAATATTGGTATCTGAGGACCACATCCACATTAAAGAATAAGTTACAATATACAATGTTCTATTATATGGAAAATTATTTCAAAAGATCAATTAGAAAATTTCATGAGAAAAATAGCACTTCCACTTTGAAAAATTTTATTTAAAACCTAAAACATTTTCAAATTCCTTTTATTTAAATATATAATTTGAAACATATAACGGAATCATTAAAATTTTTTAAAAAATATTCATAAGGAAAAAACTTTTCACATAAAAAAATAAATTTTAAAATAAAAAAAATCCTTTTTTTAAAAATAATCATTAATACTTAAATTATTATTGAAAAATATTCTAAAAAATTTCATGAGGAAAATAATCTTTTCACTTTAAAAATCATTTTTTTTAAAACTAAATATTTATAAAACATATTTAAAATCATTTTATTTTAAAATTGAAATTTTAAATATATTAAGTATTATTTTAAAACATTGTTTGTTCATGATGTGGATAAATTCCCTACGTGTTATACATGTAAAAACAATTATTCGTTTTATATCTTTAGTAATAGCCAAACTTTGATTTTTTTTAAGATGACTTGAATATACATTTAAATTTTTTTTTAAAATTAAAAATTGGGTAAAATTATTTTAATAAACCATTGATGAATTTTAAAACATTATTTAAACACATTTTTAGAAAACATGGATATGGAATGGAAATGGGTTTTCCAATGAAGTTAGAAATAATGTATGATTATCTTAAAAACATATATTTTTAATCATGATTACCTAAATAATATAAAATCAAAGGAAACTTTTTACTCATAAATTAACAAATAAAAATAAAATACATGTTTTTTAGATATTGATCATAATATTTCATCATTAGAGGAATAAAAAAATAATCTCGATAAATGATGAGATTATGCCATAAAACCCCTACCACATTGGTAACATTGAAGCATAATCCCTGTGAAATGATTAGATTAAATAAAAATTAAAATATATTTAAAATAAATAAATTCCTGATATTACATTTCATAGGGGATATATATTCACCTCATAATAGATGAAAGGTGTATACAATGGAAATTACCTCAAATAAGGAAATTTGAAACAAAAATCCCTTACACCTATAGTAATAATCTGAAGTGAATGCCCCAATAAAGAATAAAATCAAGTGAAACATTAAATATAATGTAAATAAGGATATAAATGATATAAAATTTCAAATTTTTAGTATAAACACTACAAAAAACGAGTAGTGAATTTACATATGTCTCCCAAAAAGACAAGAGAGACTAGAAATCGCTTAACTTATGTCTTAACGTCCATCACACATAATAAAAAATATATTAGAATAAATATAATATTATTATATTTCCCTTAAAGAACCAAAATTATATATATCACACCATATATTATTTACTTTTGGCCTTTTATTACATATTTATTAATAATTTCTTATTAAAGTCGTGTTTCAGGCAATAACTATTTTTTGTGCATATTTTAATTCGATATATTTTTATCCTCTAACATTGAACATGGTCCAAAAATATATATAATTTTAAAACTAGTATAAATACCATAAATATTAATAATTTTATTTATTTATATTAATATATAAAATTTGTAAATAGAAAATTAAATACACCATTGATAGAGATGGTAGGATATACGTACGCATGGCCGATGTTCCCATTTTCAAGAAAGATTAAAAGAAATAAATTTAAGTAATATATTATTATTATTGAATAATTTTCCATTCACATATATAAAATATTTAAATTAAAGCTTTTCTTATAATCATTATTGTAAAGCATGAATGTATCGTGTAGCTTTGTGAGGCGATTGTTTGTCACACATGAGAGAAGTTATCATATTCCCACAAAATGGAATGAAAGAAGGTGAATCATATATTTTAATTCCAGAAAAATAATAATATAATAAATATAATATATAAACATGTAATACATTATTATATCTATTTTTTGCGCTGTTGAAGGAAAAAAAATACAATCAGTTCTTGAGGTTATAGATTTAGATACACATGAATAATGATTTCAAATAAAATTTTATAGAGGTGGAGATGGATATAGGTTATTATAATATAATAATATAATCTAGTTATATATGATATAATGGTTTTATTATTTGAGTATAGTTGGAATATAATTGGAGGAGTTAGAATATGAAGTAAAATAAAAACACATACTTTAATATAGTACTATATATTTAGAAAACATCTTTAGCACTAACCAAAAGCATTCATTTATTGTATTTATGATCTCAAAAAGTCAAATAGGATATCTATAGGTAATTGAAGAAGATGTTTTTTAGAAATTTTTTGATATAGATGGGTTTGGAAGTGTGCAGTGTATATGAAAGGAGGTGTCCTTTTAAGTGTGGTGCGTGGAAGACTTGTAATTTTTTTAAAAAAAGTGTTCCCAAATTATTATGTTTCCAAAATTCTCCAAAAATTCGATATTATAGAACATAAAAAGTTTTAAGGTTGAAAAATATCGTTAAAATTTGGTTTTTACAAGATTATATCTCATTTTTACCGCTATTATTTCAGTTTAACCCCCTTGGAAATCTTTTTTAACCTTAACCACATTAACTAATTTTTACTAATTTTACTATTCATTGTTGTAAAAATTATGTTGACCAGATTATACAACAAAAAATATTCTCATTTAAAATATGGAATTAATTTTTCAAAATTTTATTAATATAAATGGAAAGTATTAATTTAAATTAAAACAAGAAGACGTGACAAAAACTTTTATTCGAGAGTGTAAATATTCAAAATTATAAAAAAAATTGTATATAATTCAATATAAAATTGATTAAAATTTAAAAAAAGGATAAATTGATTCATAATTGAGATAATGTTCTAATGAAGACCATATTAGAAAATTTTTGAAGTTTCAACATCATTTAATATAGAAGAAATTCAGATAAAATATAGAATTTGTTGTTATTCATTGAAAACATTTTATTCTCAAACAATTCTAAAAAATGAACCATAAAATAAATTTGAAATTATAATTTGAATATAAAAATTAATTTTTTAAAATTATTCTTCTATATGTTTAAAAAATTAATTTCAAAAATAAATGCAAAAAAGGTGACAAAACATATTTGTAGAAAAATATAGTTTTAGTCATAAAATGTGGTTTACTCTTATCTCTTATCTAGAAAAAACAAGATGAATGTTAAAAATTTTATTGAATATATAACATATAAATTTATCTAAAATTATTAATGTAAATAATTTTTTTAATTTATAGATATAAAAGCATTTTTTGTGCATAAATGTTTTTTTCATAAAAATATTTAATTTATTTTCAATAATTTTACTTTTTATTTCTTATTAATTTGTAACTAATTAAAGAATATTATATACATTTTTATAGCATATATTTTCATAATTTATCTAATATTATTCACACCCTCCATTCCAAAAACTATGAGATAACTATCATTTTGAATAATAAAATATTAATAGTAGGTCAGGTTTCATTTAAACTTAGAGTTTGGTGTAATGAAAGCTAAAATAAATTTTGAATGTACAAAAAAAATATCTAAAAGATTAAAGTTATATGAAAAACAAATTTAAAAAATATCATGTTTTTAAAATTTATCTCGTACCCAGTAAATCAAAAAACCATCTTATTAAAATTACACTCTAAAAAAATTGACTATAATATGAGCTTAATAAATGATACAAAAAAATTAACATTAATACTCATACCCACAAATAAATTAACTATAGGTTATCATTTTAATGTGTTTTGGAACTCCTGAACCTTTCTATGTCAACATACCTCAATATACCACAAAAAAATCATTATTCAATTGCTATATCAATTATCACCCCATGACACAACCATAACCAAAATCCATAATCATTACCATGGCTTGAAGGGATATTTGGATCAAGGGAGTACCTTTCCATATTTTTCCAATGTATCTTAAATATTTGGGTGTTGCTCAATAAATAAATCCTCCTAGGAATTAGTTACTTTATCCACCCAAAGTTATTGTGCACAAAAATTTTGTATTCCACACCACTCATCTTTGAAATATATAAATATACATTGATATATATTTACTCACATATTCTAATATTATTTTCACATATTAAAATATTCCCATATACCCAAACCATTGTATATGTGATATAGTTCACGCAATTCCACCTCCTCATATAATCACAAAATTAAAATAATACACATAATTATAGATTAAAAATCCATGTCATAGGTTTCTACCTATTGTAATCATTTACAATCTAACCAAATAAACCATTAGAAATATACTTATCCATTTTTAGAAATTTATATATTTTTTGTATTCTATAAATTTAATTCCACACTCTCTTATTAATATAATTCATAGACTCATTACATAGCCCTATAAAAGTTATAATTAACCTAATTATTCTAATTTCAATGGCCTTACCACAGATCCACCTCATCATTACATTAAAATTTACTCAACTAGTCTGGATAACTACAATAGTTTCATGTTCCATACAACATGAAAAAATAAATTATTAAAAAAGATAACATAAACTCTTAATCGACCAATTATATTTTATAATTATATATATATATATTTCATAAACATAATATGTATAATAATATACCTTTGTGAATAAATATTCATAAAAAAGATATATAAAATTTAGAATGGTTGTAAATGACTTAGAATACATATATTCTTGAATTGTCACAACATCTAAGAACATAAATCAATAATCAAATTTTCACATCATCATAGAGAACACGTAAATAATATATTGTAAAATATTCTCATGACATCAATTTATTAACCAATTTATTATAATATAGAGGAGGTATAATATTTGTAGAGGAAGGAATAATACATGAAATATTACCTTTATTCACAAAGATCTTACATAATGAATAGAGATATAGAGAGTCAATATCCATCCAAAAACCATTATATTATTTGGATTCTTATATTTGCATCTATTTTTAACTTATAGGATCAAAAATAGAGTTTAAAGATATGTATCCACATGAAATTTAAAATAAATGGGATAATAAAAACCCTAGACTAATACATTATAATACACAATAATATGGGGTTTTAAAAAGGGTATATAAATATAATTGTTTTTAAATGCATATATCCTCATAAAATCATAGGGTCTATTTCCTTTTATAAGTAAATTACCCAAAATAGATTACAAAAATATTTCATCATTCACTATAATGTCCAAAGATGATGCTTTGATGAAAAATGAAAACAATAGTTTATTTTTTTCAAAAATACATATCCCATTTTATTTTTAAATTCAATTTTTTTTAAATTTATTATATTTAAATTAAAAATAATATGACATGGTTAATCAAATGGTTGACAACCATGGATTAATACTATAACCGACATATAATCCCAATAATTTCTAACCACGACACTAAAATTTCCTTGATTACTCAAGGTGAAATAATTAGTTTAACTATAATATAACTAATAAAACAATGAAAAAATGAAAAAATAATAGTTTATAGTGTATATTTATTCCCCAAAATCCAATATATAAAAAAAATATAAATAACTTGAATAAAAATTGGTTTAATTTAATTAATTAAATTTTTATTTTCATGTAGGATAAAATTTCTCCTTAGCTCATCAAATCATATTTATCTTTTATCCTCCACTCCCATAAATAATAAAGGAGATAAAATAAAAAATATATTAATTTAAAATACATACATCCATATATATTCATGAAGTGTAGATATAATATTTTTTATTGATAATTTTATGGTCAAACTAATAGGGATGATATTTCCATATGCCTAATACTCTTGATTGATTCATTTTTTGGGAACATTGTTCAGATTTATTATGGAAACATGTGGAAAATATTAAATTTAATTTTTATTATTATATTTATTCAATGGTGTTATATATTATATTAGATTATTATCATATAATAATAATGGGAAAAATATTTAAAATTCATATGGGAAAAATATATTTTATTAGTCTAGAACAAGTTATAATAATTTTATTTTAATGTAATCATAGATGTTTGAATCATAATTATCATTTTAAGGGACTATGAAAATATTTCAATAATTATTTATAAAAATTTAGTCTACCACATTACTTAACTAGTGAAAAATGTTATTAAAATTGTATGAATTTCAATATTTAATTCAAGAATGAATTTATGATGGATATTGATATAAGTTATTTCTAAAATATATATCAATTTTTCTTCAATCTATTATAGTGGAAGGAATTATCATGGATTAGAAATAGAGTATATGACTGTGATTCAATTATAGGTATGTGTTTAAAAATAAAATTATTTTCACTAATTTTTCAATTTCTAATTATGTAATATTATTTCATTTTTGTTATTAAAATTTAATACTTCAAGATTGTGTTTAAATCAAATTCTATTTACATGTAAGGAAAATTTTTTGTCTCAAACAACATTATATATATTCTTATTATTTTATATGTATATAACATTTTCACTCACAGAATTATTTCTCATGAACAAATAAAACATTAAGAAAATTATTTTTGTAATTGTTTAAAAATGATTATTCAAATGATATATTAATTTTATTTTATCTTAATTAAATTTATAAATTTTTTCATTATTGAATCATTTTTACATAGGAATCATTTGGTTTTTGTTACTTTAATCTTGGAATTTCAATTAATTTTCATACCAAACTTTAATTTGACTGATAATAAATCTAGTAACTAACAATGTTGGTTGGAATTAACTAATATTAATATAAATTAAATTTAATATATCTATTTTCTACATAAAATATTTTACGTCAAGACTTTTCCCATATTTTTAGGTCAATGTTGTAATACAGTATTCATAAGAATATACTCATTATAAACATCAAAAAATACCTTCAAGAAATTTTAGGGTCCTAGATCTATATCCACCATTCCTTTACATGTTTCATAGGTGTTTGGTGAATATAAGAAAACTATGATGGGATCATAGGATTTTCGGATCTATAATTTGGTTTAATGATGAGTTCATGAAAAAAAACATAGTTCACATCATGAGATTCTTGTTAACTGAAATCATAGGAATTCATAGCATGCATAATAGGTTTCACGGAGTGTAATTCATGAAATTTATATTATGCTCATTTTGTGAATGGATGAGTTTTGATTCAATTAAATAATCTTGGAAAATTCATTATGTCAACATGATCTTCAAGATCTGAATCTATCGAGGTTTATAGAATTGAGGTGATTCATTATTTGGTGAGTCTTAAAACATGATCATTTCATCACATAAATGATACATTCACACCATGGAAGTTTTTCTAAAAGTTCAACTATAGAGCCTACCACAACTATAGTTTTTTAGAAAAACTATTTATTATCCAAAAACCTATTTAACTAGAGGTGATTCGTTAATGTGGTTCAGTTCCCTTTAAAAAAATATTGATCCTTGGATTACGGTATCAGATCTATGGAAAACCAAGGCATGTTTTCCCTTCTTATATTATAGTTTTTCTCTAATACATATTTTTTATTCATAATATTTCTTCTCATAATATGTTTATCAATATCGTTTTCATTCTTATACAGTAATTTTTTGTTCATTGGAATGGTTATTGAGAGGTGTTATTGATGGGATATAGGTTCTTTATGGGAGAGGTGATCATATATCTTTTTTTTGTTCTATTATCAGTTAAAAAATGTTGAAATAATTATGGTTTGTGATTCATTATTTCTCCATGATTTTATGTCAAATAATAAATTTATCATTATTTATCTATTTGGGAGATAGTGTAATAATTATTAATGAACAATAATATCCCTTAATTAAAATGAATGGTTTGTGGCTATAAGGATCCCATGTTTTTTCAAAATGATAATGGGTTTTCTATTGATTTAATAGAATGTATTTAATATATGTTTATTATTTATTATAAGTTTTCTTATTCAATGTATTATCATGATATGTCAATTCAAATTGTTAAAGAATGAAAATATGATAAAAAATATTTCTATTAGGACTTTAATATTCATGATTTTTGAAACTATTATTTATTATAATTTTATGGGTATTAAATGATGATTAATGCATGCTTAATTAAAATTTTTCATATTTTAATAATGAAATTAACTAAAAAGCATGAATCTAGAAGTTATTATTCATGATAATAATAAAATGGAAGGTTGATGGAATTTTCCTTGTATACATATCATTGAAACTAGAGGTTATTCCATTAATTATGTTTAAATACTTAATAGCTTGTAATAGCATGGGTCATATGAGTAAAATGGTTGTAGCTATTAAAAAAATAATAGGTTAATTTAGGATGGTAAAAAATTAGTGTTTTAATAAAAATAATATTTTGGGGTTGAGTGATCCCATCTTCATAGAAATGTTCGCAGCCTTTTTTGGGTTGGGTGATCCTATTTCAATGTGAAGATTGTATGCATTGTTTTTTTTTGTCCTAGATGCCTCTCTAAATCTATTTTATATTTATCATGTTCTATATTTTCTGTGGATGCTATCCTTTTTTTGAGATATGATGTGATTTTGGGATAGCTATTAGTTTGGAGAGATATGGGTTGGGAGTCTCAGGTTTGTGGTAGTATTTGATGCCTATGATGGAAGGATGGATGGTGTTGTTGGAGTGGAGCTGGGCTTAATAAAATGTATTGAATCCATGGTGGCTCATTGATCTGATTAAAGATGGATTTGTTCTTGATAATTTAACTACATTATCATCTAGAAAGTGTTTTTTCTTGTTATTATATATTCAATTACCCACTACTATAGGCATCTATTTGTGCTTGGTTATGAATATATTTTATTGTACATTATTTTGTATCTTAGAGTACCATGAATTATGTAATTATAATGGTAATAATTGTTTAAACCCATGGGGTTAGTGATACAATGGAATATAAATATTGATCATTATAAGGACTGTGGAATTGATTTGATTATTTCTGTATGGCATTGAATTCAAATTATGATTATTAAAATTTCAAGAAATAATTTTAATTAATTTCTAATGAACATTTTAACGTAATGGGATATGATAAAAAAATAATTAATTTAAATGAAACTATATGATTATTTTTATGTAGTATATTATATAATTAATAGTGAAAGATGGGTGTCTGTGATATTATAGTTGAAGTTCAGGCTTAGACGATTTTAATTCCCGTAGTGTGCTTGTGAGATTTATTGAATCCTATCTATTTTTTTATTTCATATACTAGACCTCCAATGTTTGTAGGGTGACTGACACCTACTAGATTATGGGACTGTGTTTTCACTAACATACAGGTGTGTGTGTAAGGGATATAGACTACCCCCTATGATGCTTCTCTCTTCTAGTGTTTGTATTATGAGTTGGCATAGAATGAGGTTATCATTCCCCATGTATGTGTGTATATGGACACAAGGGATTGTGGGTATTTTCAGAATCTTATATATCTGAATATAGTATCTTATGGATTATTATACGTATGATTTTTATGGGATGTTATTGATTTAGGTATAATACATGATATATGAGATATTGTGGATATCAAGAACTATCCAATTTCTAAATGGATAAGTGGCATGGGATGTTGTAATGATGTGACACATGGCTTTAATGGTATGTGATGAGATGAGGTGATTTACATGGTGCATGCTATAATACATATACCATGTGTCTTTGTGATGGATTACTTATGGAGAGAGATGACCCAAGACGTATAATGTTAGTATAGAGAAGAACACTAGTGGGGAAGTTGTATAAGGGTACCTTATTTTGATATTATATAATATGATATTATGTATGTGATACTTAGGGAGATATGTACATGGAGAGGATGGGAACTTAGTATACTAGTTTCGGTGATGAGTTACATTCTCTTATTTCTAACTGGAAATTGGCATTCTTTCTTTATATTTTTCATGATAGGAACAATGGAGGACCTAACTTACTATACCTATTATGGTCACCGTATGTAAATATAAACTATTTGTTTGTTCCACACAATATGGTTGGTGATTGGGGGGGTATTTACTATCTCTCGGCTCATTCAAGAGCCTTTTTGGATTTCATGGCCACATCCATTTTTATCTTTTTATATTTTGGTTTTCTAATAGTGGTTTAGTGATTTGACATTATGTGGAAGTTTTTGGTACTATTTTGATTATTTAGATCTTGAGTAAGAGTTATTTTGTGTTTTTATATTAAATAACTTATTTTTAATATCATATAGGGAAGTCCATTTCACTTTTTGTGTTTAATGACCTCCCCTCTTATCCCCAACCCATGAACTATTATAATAATGATTTGGTATTGTTATCATCAACCCCTCATTTCCATCCTAAGAGGGTTACCATTGGGGGTGGGGCTCATCATGGAATAGTATCAACGATTCATATCAGTAGATAATAAGTTGTTTAGGGATAGGAAGTTTTTAATATTGTATATTTTGGTTGGTAAATAGTTTCATATGAAAAATAATGAAACATAAACAATGGATACCATCTAATAAAAGAGTATTTAGAACCCACTGTGTTACATTCCATTATCATTTATTCATACTGGTCCCACTAAGAAAAATTATGCATGTTTAAATATATAATCCTAGGAAAGTATCAAGAATCATTCTTATATGAACCTTTATAAAATGTTAGACCATGGTATTGGGTTCAACCATAAATAAATAATTAATTAATTATTTTTAATTATTTTATATTCTATTATTAATAGTAACTAATAATTTTTTCTTTTATAGGTATGGATCTAGGTTTATATCCTCCTCATGTTTTCATCGATGATCTTTAGTAGGATGTGTCTGATTCTCTTTTCATAGTATAAGTTGATGACAAGGAAACGTAGAGGAGGAATCTCTGATAGTTTTTCCACCAAAATTTACAGAAGTTTGATGGATTTGTTTTAAATTCAGAGATAGTGTATTGGTTGGTGGAGGTATATATAACCATAAATTTTATTTTTACTTGAAAGGGGAATTGGATTCTATTTTAAATGGTGATTATCTATGTATTAGTGAGAAATTAGTGAATAATGTTCCCCATGGACCATGAGTTTTCAACTGCCTCATGGGATAAGTTCTAAGATAGTTTTCAATAGAATGTATTTCTTTAACTTTGATAGTGTTTTGTATCTAGAAGTATCATATACTACGATGGGGGAGTTCTAGTGTTCAAAAGTTTAGAATCCCTATTAGAACACAGTTCCATTTTTCATCAGACATATTTCTAGGTGATGAGTCCATTATACGACATTTCACGGTGGATTTTTATTGGGAGATCTTGGTCCTTATCACCCTGTTAATGCTCTCAAAAAATATTTCGGTGTTGGTGAGAGATGAGGTTTTTGGGATGATTCTAAGCAATAATATATCATTATAAGAGTTGTCTCATCATGATTCCAATTATATAAATTTTATGGTCCAACTATCATTGCTTCCTAGAAAGTTGGTATTTTAGATATTTGGGAGTAGGTCACATTTATCTTCATCTCTTTACTCCAGGGGTAGTGGATATAAATCCTCTAACAAGGGATACGATGCATGATTTTATTGAGGAGATCTAAGAAAACATGTAGAAAGTATTTCATAGGGTTTTTATTACTTTTCTTTATTTTTTGGGTAAAACATTGGTGTGGATGAGAGGATATAGGAACATTAGTTAAAAATACACACTCAATATATGATGTTGTTTAATTCATATCTCATCTCCTAAAAAGTATTCTATTCCAGGATTCTTGACCATTATATATATTAAGATATGGTTTCCACTTCCTCGATTCCATGTTTGTGTCCTTTATCTTGTATAATAGATATCTCTATCAGGAGAGTGTTTGGGAGAAGGTTTAGGGTGTGGAATAGTTATATTTTATGTTCCTCTATGTGTGGGGGTTTAGATTAAATGAAATTGGTATTCATGATATATTTCTTGTAGGGTGTATATTCATATGAACAACATTTATTTAATTTCCCTCCATTAATGGTTTTACAGTCTCAAGGAGCATAATTTCTTTAGTGGTATCTGATATAATGTAATGTATCATTCTCACTCTTTCCATTGCATGTTCTCATGGTTCATAGTTCATGAAGGATGTATCTGGTGGGATCAGTTGTTTTTAGTATCTATAATACAATTTCAAGAAGATTTCATGTTCAGGAACATAGTTCATGATGTTATATTTTGGTTCACGGACCATATAGGGATTCATGGATTGTATAAGAGGAGTTTGTGGGTTGTGATTCATGATGTGTACAGTATATCAATATATAAATCGATGAGTTACAGAGTTGATTAACCAGTATCTAAAAAAATTATGAGAATATAATTTTTACAATGCCAATCAACATAGATTTTAGTATAGAAGGGACTCATTTTTTGATGATCTATAAAACTGAAAACATTCATTTCATTAATTAACCATTCAGTCCATGAAAGTGTAACTATATTTTAACATATAAATCTTAACACACCCTCTATTTTACGAAAAAAATGACTTATCCTATACCCTATGATATTATATATTCATCTTCAATGTTTTTTAAATCCTGTTTAATAGGGACAAATCCTCATCTTCCCATGGTTTATTTCTAGTGTTTTGAGGTGATTTTTCCCACATTATCTTATGGTTTTCCTCTGATTGATCATCTATCCTACAATTATTTATTACCATGATATAGTCATTGGTATTCTTTATTATTAATAAGTTATTCTGATTCTCTTTGTGGGTTTTTGTGTGTTATTCTTTATTTAATATAGCTTTCTTACTAGAGAAGTGATGAGGGATCAATATTATTAGTCCATACATAGTTGAATAATTTTGAAAGCCATGAGGTCAATGAATCATTAATTCTCCTCATTTTTATGTGGAAAATTATTGTCATCGTGTTTTAAATCATGGAGTGATGGTGGAATTGACCTCAATAATGAATAAAAGTTATTAATAAAAAGTAATGGTTTATAAGTGTAGTGATCACATGATTATCTATAGTTATAATAGCTGGTTTCATAGGTTATCCATGATTATAAAATATGATAAATGGATTGGTTAATCGAGGATGGTAATAAAATTAATTGTTTTAAAACGATATATTTTTGGGGAATAGTTAACTTATTTCCACATGAAGATCAGATACCTTATTTTTATGTTTGAGTGAGCCCATGGGCATATGAAGGCTCAATGTCTTGTTTTTTCGGTACTAAATTCCCTTTTAACATTTTTTTTGTTTTTTCTTCTATATTTTCTATAAAATTGATCACAACAATGAAATTTGATTTGATTCTAGGATGGATATTATTTTAGAAATCTATTAGTTGCGAGTCCTAGGTTTTTGGCATCATTTCATGCTAATGATGGTAGGATGCATGGTGATATGAAAGGTTAATTGCATTGTAATTTGCATGGTGGGGTCGAAGATGGAAATGGGTTTTATAGAAAAGGTTTTATATTGGATTTAGTATTGATGTATTGAAATATGGCTGCTTTATTTTTACCGAAACTACATTAAAAACAGTGTCGTTAGATGACTTGTTTATCTTTATTCTTTTCTCCACTACTTGAGGAAATTGGTTGCATATGGTTATAAATATATTTTATGATATCATAGGATATTTCCTAGTGTAAATAGAATTATAAAATGATAGATTTAATACATGTTTTACAAAAATGGGTTAGATGATTGAATGGAATGAGAATGTGTATAATATTGAGGACTATAGAATCAGTTGAATAATTCCTGGACTTTACGGACACCACATGATATTTAATGAAATACAATGAAATTATGTTCATTAATGGATAATAAATTAATTAAAATATAGTGATATTCTATAGTAAATAACTAATTTAAATGAATCTCTTTTATTTATTTTGTTCACGTAGAATATCTAATGCTTAGTAGTGGAAACAAGGTGTCTAATAGAAGATAGATTCATTTGAGCAAAAGACTAGGTTAATTACTTTAGTGTGGTTGTGAGTAATATTATATTCTATATATTCTATGATTTCATACACTCCCCCATTCATGTTGGGAGACCCCTCACAACCAATGGAGACTATGAGGGTCTTTTCCCCAACATGCTGATTAGTGAGGTATAACTGGTTGATTACCCCCTCTTACCACAATCACATATCCTTGTTATATAATTTGATGGTTTACATGCTGGTTTTATTTCCCCATATATTTGGTAATATTATTTTAATGGATTGTCGTAATTTTCTGTCACATGAATCAGTAGTCGTATTATCCAATAGATTATTATATGTATGTCGTGTATTGGTTTTGATTGAAAGAGGTATAATACAGTACATACGGGTTTTGGTGGCTCCTAGAAACTATACGTTGACTAACATGAGAAATGGTATGGAATGATATGATGATGTGATCTGTGGGTAAAATGATAAGTGATGAGATAAGTTGTTTCATGGGATGCATATTATGATACATAACATATGTGTCTTAGGTCTAGATTACCTAGAGAGATGGATAAGGATATATGATGTGGGGGAAGAGTGGAACATAAGTTTGACAGTGGTATTAGGGTTCCTTCATTAGATATTATATTATATGGTCTCATGTTTGAGATAAGTTTTGTGAGATATATATTATAATACTAAAAACTTCTCATAACTTTTTAGGAGAAGAGAAATCGCCGCTTATTATTCAAAGGTATTTAGCAAGATTTATTTATATTTTTTACAATAGGGCCAAGGTAGAATCCTACCTAGTATATATGTTATTATCATTATATGTATATATTAACTATTTTTTAGGTTATAAAGAGCAGCCTAGTGATCAGTTTAGACTACACTTGATTTTGGGCAGTTGAACAGTTGTTTGGGATTTTGTGGCCTCCATGATGTTTATCTGTTGGTACTATTAGTTTTCTTATAACTCTTAAATTGTATGAAATTACCTGCACTTATTTTTGTCATTTCTTCAATTATACCTTAAGTTGGATTATTTTGGTGTTTTTGTTTTATCTCTCTTGATTCTCATATCTTAGAGGGTATTTCCTCCCATTATTGTGTATTTTATACCCTCTGTTCTTGTCACCAACTTGTTTCCTATTAGATATGTGATTCCAGAATTATTATGTATCATATCTATTTTTTTCCTCGTAAGGGGTATATTTGGGGGATGTAGGTCATGGAAGAGTTCTATCACATGTCCAGTTTGAGGGATTTAGTAGAGTTCTATGGTACGATGATCTAAGGATTACATGGTTTGGTAGGGAAATTATTTCATATAAAAATATTTTGTAATGTAATTAAGAGATAATAGCTTGGAAATAAATATTTAGGGTTCCCAGTGATTTTTTGAAGGGGAATTTTTTTTCATTGAGCCTACTAAGAGAACTGATGTTTAATATAGGGTATAGACCTAGAAAAGGATCACGTGTCATTCTTCTTTATAACTATGTTTGAAATACATAGACCATGGTATTAGGTTAAACTTCAATTAATTAATTAGTTAATCATTAAATATTCAATATTCTGGGTTTATGAATCTATAATTCATTTTCTTTTTAGGTATGGCTCCATGACGGGGTCATCATCAGGTTCACATCGAAGATGTTCCGTATGATGTGCTAGTAGATCAACGTAGAGGATAGGATAGTGATGATAACACTTCGATGAGGACACTTAAAAAGGATTAGTTCTAGATGATATAAAAGTATGAGGGAAATATATTAGACTTGGATATAGTGGATTGGTTGGAGGAGGTGGAAATATCCTTTAGTTTGATCCATTCTAAGAAAGAGAATTAGTTTTTGTTTGTGGTGATGATGTTATGTGGAGAAGTGGGGGAGTGGTTGTTTTTATAATTCAATGATTTTGAGGAGTTTTCAATCTCATAAAACATGTTTTGAGACAATTTCTATGAAACATTTCCTTCTTCACCCCTGAAGGATTCTAATCACTTAAATTTTTTACACATTAATATAGGAGTTTCCATGTTAGAAGGTTTAAGATCCATTTATGAACCATTGTCTTTTATTCATCATACCTAGTTTTAGATTTGGGGGCTATAGAGAATCATTTGTAGGAGGATTTATATCCATATATGTGGTTATAAGTCACTCTATATATGCTATCTACATATCTAGAGTTGTTGGTGAGAGAAGCGGTTTTTGAGAGTACTTTTTCAAGGAAGAAAATTTCATGAGAGGGGTGTCATCTGGATTCCAGACAACGAAACTCTATAGTACAGGATTCCCATTTTCCAATAAATAAGTTCTTTTATATAGATGATGGAATTTCTTTTCCCTCATCATCTCATATATGTGGGTTTGGTGGATCATAGGAACCTAGAAAGCAATCAAACACATGTTTTTATTATGGTGATCTATGACTACAAGAAAAAGGTTTTTCATATGGATACTATTATATTAGTTTTTATCCATTGGTGGTATGGTGAAATAGATGAGATAACCTAGTAATCTGAGTAGTATATGTGTTCTTGGTATCCCATGTTTTCTATGTTTAACTCTTCCCTAGTTTTGATGATCATTTTTATTGTTGAAAGTTATATTTAGTTTATGATATGGTTTTATATTCCATGATGCATGATTTCATGAATTTTTATTGTTTAAAAGGTATCTCCACTGAAAGAATACTTGTGATTTTGTATCCTGTGTTTTGTGGTTTTGTCCTTTTTACTCTTAGAGAGGTGTTTAACCTCCTGCAGGGATGAAATTCATTAGAGGTATCTCAGGAGGTGTATATTTAGATGAATCCTTTCTATTTCACTTCTCACTGTGATTGGATTAAAAATCGCCTGGATGAAACTTTTTAAGAGTTATCTAATGTAAGCTACTAGATCCTTCTTTAACATTCCATTTTGTGTTGATGAGGTGTCCGTTTCTTTGAGGAATCATATATTGGGGTCAAAACAATTTGGGATATTGAGTATGGTTTTGGAGGATTTTATGATTTGAACTATATTCTATGACATTAGATTTTAATTCATGGACCAGAAAAGAATTCAAAGATATTTCAAGAGGTTTTTTATTAGTGTTATTTTTGATGTTTATGTTATACTAAAAATGTGAATGGATCAGTTATGTATTCAATTAACCATTCTCAAAAAACTCTAGATATGAACATGAAGTTTGTAGAATAAATAATCCATGATTTACTCGATGTTATTTTATTATATTCTAAAAACATAAATCTTTCACGGTGTTAATGACCCATTCATGTCATGATATTGTGACTGGAAGTACACATATAAAGCCTTCTTCGCACTTAATTTTCTTAGGGTCCCTAAAAATTCTCCCAAACCCTAGGTGGAAATAAGTGCATCTTCCAGATGTTTTGAATCCCTTTGAAATTTATTGATCATAAAATTCACATGTTTGAACTATGTTGATCGAAGGTGAGATTTCCCTCTATTTCATAAGGCTTATTCTGTAATAGTTCATTTTTCCTCCCATTCAATATTTCTATTATATTAAGGCTCGTATACTTTATTCTAATGGAGTTCTTTTTTTTGTCTTTGGAGTGGTTGTGGAGTGGATTTCTCAAAGTCCTAGGCATTCTTTGAGAGAGAGGTGATTGGATATCTAGGAATTTTTTCATATTTTTAGTTGATGAATATTGAAATACCCAAGGTAGAGTATTTTTTACTTCTCTATGTTTTTATTTTTATCCATAAAGTTATAATGGATTAGTTATTTGGTTGATGGTGGACTTTACCTTAATAAAGAATAAATCAAATTAATGAAAATGAAAATTTTATGATTGTAGATATCACGTGTTTTTCAATCATAAAAAATGGTTACCTATTTAATTAAATAGTGTTCCATATATGTTTATTCTTATAATATAATGTTATATATGTTATATATTAAAAAGCTATTTTTTTGAAAATGTTTCATGAATTTATATATTATAATAATTGTTTTTTTAAGAAATAAATAGGTGTGTTTATTTAAACCATTTTTTCTTATAATTTGAGAGATTACAAATGATTCTTGTTGAATTATTAATTTAATTTTTTCATTATATGTTTATAGAATTTTTTAAAGAATATGAAGATGGAAATTCCAATTGTTGACTATAATAAAGTGGAATTTTAATAGAAATATTCCTTAATAATGTATGTTGAAATTAGAATCCAATCCATATAGTTTGTTTAAATAATTAATAAATTGTAAGAGGTAATTCCATAGGTTACTCATCATTGTAAACTTTGAAAAATGAATTGATTAATCAAAAATTTTAATAAAAATATTTTTTAATGAAGATAAATTTATGGGGATAATTTAAAATATTTTCATATAAAAGATATATTCCTTGTTTTTTTGTAGGGTGACCCCATATTCACATTGAGGCAGTTTTCTTGGTTTTTAGGGACATGATTCCCTGCTTTTTTTTAGTAACTTTTACATTTACTATGTATATGAGTTTTTCTATGTGACATAATGAGATTCTATGATGATTGATTGTTTAACGATATATGTGTTGGGTATCTGGGGTTTCTGGATTCATTTAACAACTATGATAACAGAATTCATGGTGATATTCTTAGTGATATGCATGGTTGTGTTAGGGATGGCATAATGATTAATGGAAATGGTTGAAGTTGGTTATTCCCTTTAATTAACTATAATATTTATGCATTCATGATAATGAAAAAAATTTAAAGGTCATTTGGATATATTTCTTTTTAATCTTTATACCATTCACCACATATTGTGGTAGCTCATTTAAATTGGATCAGAATATCTATTATGGTATCTTATGTTGTTTCATAGAGTACCTTAATTAAAAAATGATAAATTTAATTACCTTTTTAATATATGGGGTTGGTTCTATAATGGAATGAAACTGTTGATAATCTTGATGATTATGTAGTCAGTTTCATTATGATTGGAGGGCATGGACTTAAAATGATGGTTAATGAAATGTGATGAAATAATATTTATTAATATCTATTAAATTTACAAACATAAAATGGAACATAATTCAAAATAATTATTTTAAATGAAACTCGTTGAATACTTGTGTACTTATAGGATATTTTTTTCTTTAGTGGGGGAGTCTGAGTGGCTATGTGATGATAACATCAATTGATCCACATACTGGTTTAAGAATCATAGTGTGGATGTGGTAATTATTATATCCTTATGTTTTGTGATTTCATATTCCTCCCCACCCATGAAATTTGTGCACATAACACCTATTGGACTCAAGGAGGCCGTTTTCCACAACATCTAGGTTTGCGAGGAATGGACGACTGACTACCATAACTAATCCTACTCTCTTGTCCTGGTACAATTATGTTCTAGTATGGATGGTTTTCAACATTCTGTATATACTTGTATAGAGTTTTGTAATGTCTTGTGAATATTTTCAAACACATTATCTTTAGATACATTTTTGTGTTGATTATTATTGATATGATGTGGATGGGTTGTGATGGATTGAAGTAAAATGCATGACATATGGGTTATGGTTGATCTATGAAAACTTATAGGTTACTATATAGAGATGTGTCATGGGATGAGGAGATACATTAGTTTCATAGTATGTAAATAGATTATGTGATGCATGGGATTAATGATATGACACATAGCTCAGGTGTCATCATACATGCATACATTTTTAGAGCGATGGATCATGACATATGATGGTCATGTAGAGTGGTAAACATGTGTGAAATTTGAAGTGGGTACCTTCTATTTGTATTAATTTATATGATCTCATGTATGTGATATAGGATGAGTGATAACCATGGTGAGTTTGGGAACCTATCACACATCTTTAGTTGAAATGTTATCTTCACTTTCTGTTCAATAGGATTTAGCATGATTTCATAGTATTTTGTATCAGAGGATACAAGGAGCATCCAATGTATTATACCTATTAAAAAAACTAACTATATATATAATATTTCTAGGTCAGTACGAGTGGGATGGTGGCCGAGGTTTACTTTAATAGCTCAGGAGTAGTTCAAGAGAATTTGAGGATTTCTTGGTCACTACTGAGTTTATCTTTTTGTACATATATTTTTATTATAATTTTCCTATTGTATGATATTAAATGCATGTATCTTTTGTCTTTCTTTAGTTATATATTGAGAATTAATATTTAGTGTCTCTATCATATCTCTCTCTTTTATCATACCTTAGAGTGTAATGCCTCGTATTTGTGTCGATGATATGCCATCAGTGTTTCTCTTTGACCCATGGCCTATTTGAGGTAATATTTAAGAGTCATTTTTTCCATTCTATCACTATTAGATTAGGATGGGACCATTTGGGGTGGGTTTCATGAAATATATATGCAGTCATAAAATATAAAAACAACCACCATATAATATTTCTATGTGTTCACAAGTCTCAAGATTATTTTATAATTACATTACCTCGTATAATTATAACAATTGAAGGTAAAATTAATTGAAATATTATTGAGACTTTTCATATGAATATATTATATATTTTGAGATAAATAAAGTCCTTGAATATTTGACTTGAGTTTTATTAATATCAGTGTCCTATAAAATAAATTGACTAAATTTATATATCACCAATTTCATACTACACTTATAAGAATATTCTTATTTTTTTAATCAGTTTTATGATTGAAAATTAAAATTAAGTGTGGTTATATTTTCAATCCCATTGAATAATTTTTATTATGGAAAAAATTAATTACCCATTTTATTATTATTAATATAAACTACTTGAATCCATATTGCATCTGAAAATTACATTCATAAAATATTTTCTATATTTATTTAGAAATTTCATTTTGAATGTAAAAGGGTCATTTTATAAATATAATAAATTATACTTACCATTTTAAGATTAAAATTTTTTAGTAAGTTTTTCCAAACACATATATGTTTTGGTTTTATAACATTTTTTGAAAAAATATTATAACATTTATAAAGTATGATATATCATATATACAATATTTTCCATATTTCGAATTCATTAATAATTTATATACTACCTTTTTAAGGTAATTTATAAACATTAGTTTCTTTCATAAAAAACATTAGGAAATGATATTTAATTATATATGTGTCATTAGAATAGCCTATAATAATCACTTTTCGTTCTAGTGTTAATGACATAAACGTTTCCATCGTGATTTAATTTTTTCATAAAAAATGCACAACGTCAAAAGGAAATATTGGATTAATGTCAAATCAAAGGTCCTTTTATGATTACTGTTTAATAGAATTACGAAATACTCTTACATGTATTAGAAACATAAATAACTATCCCTTAAAAATCTGTATCATCTCTAAAAGAAATTTGATGTATAACACCATTCTTAGACATTTCCTACTTGAAAAATTTATTCATAAAATAGGGAGTATAAAACATTAAAAGTGTGAGATCAGATTCTTAGTAATGGAAAACCTAAGAGATGATAATAAATAATTATATGAAATAATAATATAATAATATGGTTATGTGATCTTGAGAAAGACAAAAAATATCAATACCCAACCCTTCATAGATCAAAAACATGATTTTTGTAAAATAAATTATCATTTTAGAAAACATGGGCCATATGATTGAGAAGTCATCATAAATTAATAATAAATACTAATAACATGTCATATAATTGTATAACCAAAATAAATATAGAATATAATTTCATATGTGAGATATAAATACAAATACCATCTGTATACTGGGTCATAACACACCTGTTTCCCATTTTGGATTAGGACGCACTTGTTTCCCATTTTGGATCATGCCTATAGACTTGTTTCCCAATATTATCTCATGATATATTAAGATTTACCCAATGTACTTGAGGGACATATAGGTACTATAAATAAAATAATAAAAATTAATATATATTTTTTCCAAAGGATCCTAAATCGTTTAGAATATCGTATCTCACGAAAGGAAATGGGTTTCATAAAAATTTATTCAATATATATACCATGGAAATGTAATGGGCTTCATAAACATTAATCTGTCACAAAAATGAGCTATCTAAAAAAAATTAGAATGGAATATTTGGATCATATCCCCACTAAAACATAAGTAACAACAGATATTTTTTTTAGATGTTATAAGATTTTGAATTATCAATAGAAACAATTCTTTAGGAAACCATTCTATCTATTTAGAAAAACGTTTCCTTGAAAATTCGTACAATTCCAAAGGAAAATAAATTTCATTCCAAGGAACCCTATAATCTTTTATATAAATATGAAAATTATTAAGGTTTTATGATGGTGTGAAATTCAATTTATTCATTATAATTTTAAAAAATATTTACTTCACACTTTTGTAAGAAAAATATTAAAATTATATTTTTGGAAAATGATAGGAAGATTCCTATTAAAAACTTTATTAAAAAAATTGATAAGGAATAAAAGTTAATTTAAAAATCATTTTAGAATAGTAAAAATATGTTTGAAATTTTTTATTAACTAAGTTAATAGAAGGAAAATATTCCATAAAAGAGACTTAAATATTGATAATCACGAAT
The DNA here is from genome assembly GCA_963277665.1 of Viscum album. Taxonomy (NCBI): domain Eukaryota; kingdom Viridiplantae; phylum Streptophyta; class Magnoliopsida; order Santalales; family Viscaceae; genus Viscum; species Viscum album. Next base: position 768,000,125 of record OY728125.1, on the reverse strand, counting down.
AATGATGTTATTATTAAATAAACCCTTACCACATTGTAGCCAAATCATATTCCACATGAAAGAAATAAATTTATATAGATATTTAAGTCCACTAATTTTTAGGAAAATAATCATATAATAAATTTAGGGTTAGTATATACACCACACACAAAAAACCACCTAGCGTATTAGGCATGTGTCTCATAGAAATAAATTTGAGACAAAAATCACTTACATTATGTCCAAATCATCATGTATGTTAATAATCATCATAAATAATAACACTGTGGTAATCATTTAATTTATTTCAAAAAAATATCAAGCATTTGTTTCCATTTAATTCACTTATTAAATTTTTAAAACAATTTACTAATTATGTATGTTCATATGAGATTTTTTGATGATATTTGGTTCATAAGTCCAAAATAAAATCGATAAATTTACTATGGGAAAAAATATCATCATAAAATAATCTCCAGAATAGTATTACTAAAAATATTATCACATTAATAAATCAATTATTCTTTTAAATCCATCCATCAAATAATGTAATGAAAGATGAACTACATTACAATCATGGAGACGGTACAATGTATATACGCATTAGTAACATTTCCATTTTCTCAACGATCATTATAAGAAATAAGGTAAATATTATTTTATCATTATATAAATATAATTATATGATACATGGGATATTTATTATTTTAATATAATTATTTATATCATCCAGGTGATGTGGTGATAAAAAATGAATCATATCGCTTCGTGGAGGTTGTAGTCTACATGTACAAAGGAACTATGTCATCATTTTTCTGTTCAGGGAACTATAATAATCTAAATCATATATTATCATCATATAATTATCAATATTTCAAGAAAATAATATATAAACATTAATTCCATCACTATATATAGTCTAGTGAGATAGTGATGGAAAATGAATTACATCAGTACATGAGGTTGTAGTCCACCATACTCATATACGATGAATTATATTCAAAATTTATGGAAGATATTTTGGATATGAATCATGAAATTAACATTATAATATATTGTAATATTAATAAAAAAATGTTTTAGAGTGTTTGAATACTATTTTATGGACTAGGAAGTAGAATAAAAACTAAGATATGAAGATAAAAAATAAAACACTTATTTCAAAATCATTCAATCATTAAAATGTTATGACCACTATGGATGAGGTTATACATAAACCAAGACCTATAGGGATTTATTATATTAAGGGATTTATGAATTTATTAGAGAAAATATAGGTTTTACGAGTCTGTAAATGATACGAAGATGTTCTTTTTTATAAAAGAGTGGAGGGGAACAATTGGGATTTCTCAAAATAATAAATTAATATGAAGTAATTTTCAATTCCAAATTTATCAAAATTTATTTATTTAAATTTTAATGTGTCTATGGTTAGAAATAATATAATACATTAATTTTAAGATATGTTTTGACAAATTTTATACCCTAATCTTTTGGTTTTAACCGAAATTTAACCCCTTTAAGTCTTACCCAGACAACATAAATGTTTACTCTTTGAGGGTTTATATTTGTTTTATAAGATGAAAATGTATTTTAAAATAGATAATGGATGAAAATTTAAAACTCATACCAATAATTTTGATGAATCTAAGATATTTATTAATTTTATATCATCTAATAAAACATTCTTATTATAAAATATTCATAATGGAAATTTTAAGAACAATTAATCAGCTTGATTTAATAATATCAAGATAGAGAATATAATTAGAAAAAACTACTTTATTACAAATCTATAATGATAGGGTAATATATATAATTCATCTATCATATTAATTTTATGAAATTATATTTCTATAAGTATGTTTAATAACATTTATTTGATATTTCCATTAATAAAATAACTACTATATCATCTTTGTTTAATCATTTGTGGTAAACATTTATATACAAAAAATTAATAATAAATTACCATAATGAGAATATATATTTTATATTTAAAATAAATAATTATATTATAATATATCCTTAATATAACAACATTTTAAAAATGTTTCATTTATTAAAAACATGTGTGACATTTTTACTCTTTATTATATAAAATATTATAAATGACCTAATCACATAAATATTAGAACCAATGACCATATATTCGATAAATGAATTATTATTTAAGAAAATTACTCATCCAACATAATTGGGAAATGTTTATGTGTCTTAATATTGTCCTTATCATATTATTTTGATCCTTAATTTCATGATTTTATCTTTATCGTGGTATAAAAATTTAACAAGGTTTCTTTCCATATGGTACAAAATTAAAAGGATCCCATTTAATAAATTTGTAAAATATGATTGAAAATATTATATAAAAATTTAAAAATTTAAAACAAATATGTTTTGGAATTTAATTTGAAATTACATCAAAATATAGAAATGAGAAATAATATTCAAAAAAATTCCATTTTTTAAATATAAAATTTTGCTATATTAAATAAAAGAATAAAATACATTTCAAACATAATAATTGGAATATTTTAAATCAAAATTAACTAATTAAAATTTAAAATTAAAACAAAACATTATTTATCTTTGTAAAAACATGAAATATATAATTGTTTATAAATATTTGAATTTTTCAGTAGTCATTGATGAATCAAACTTTTTATAAAATTATAAAAACTTTACCATTGGAATGTTTTGATATAATAATTTAGAAATAGAATCTCATTTTATTAAATAAATTTTTTAAAATATTGAAAGTTAATTATATTATTTGTAAAAAAAATAATAAAATAATTTTCTGAAGAAAATGTATATTTTTGATGAATAAAATATCTTTCATAAGTATAAAATACATATTTAAAAATAATTAAATAATAAAATAGAAATTAGTATGGCCATTATATCTATAATAATTCTATTCATACTATTCATTCTATCTAATTTAATGGGTTGGTTATATTGATCAGAAAATAATATTTCATTGTTTGTTTAGGCTGGGTGTTGTTTGTCTTGTATATTATCGAAAAAGGTATATACTTATAAAATAGAGAGATATTAACAACTCCCAAACCCTTAATAAATTTATCCATCATAATTTGAACTTGTTCTTGATAACCAGTTTTTTGTTTTAAAAAAACATTTGTTGAGATCACACATCAGAAAAAGGGACAATAAAACATCCACTTGAAAAGATAGAAATGGATGTACAATGGTCATTTGAAATAATGCATACTATATTTACATGTATGAAAACATAGATATGGAAGATAAAAATAACTCCCAATGAATATTAGAGAGTGATAGAGAACAGAATCTTGAGAATGTTGATCGTCAAAAAACTATAAATCTGTGATGGGTAAAAAGTCCATTGAATTCTGGATACAAAAATCCAATAGATATCATTTTTATTTCATAATATTTTTTCCTAGAGTTTATGAATTCCATTGACATCTTGAATAAGAAAATAAGTAAACAATATTAATTTACTAATTAGTGTTTCATCCATTAATCAATTTACACCACAAAATCATCATTTTCTCAAAATAATGTGTATTAATGATTTTTGGTTTTATTACTAAAGCATTAGAATAAACCATTTATAGATCATAAAATCCAATGATGAAAAACAATATATTCCACTTTTCTTTTTCTGTCGTCCAAAAAAATTATTTGTAAAAGATAACATAATTACCAAAATAAAAAAACCAATTTATGATGAAAAAATACTTTAATTTCCAAATTTATACAGTAATAACCAAAGATTAACATTGATCATTACACAAATAACTAACCTTCATATTCTTAAAAAATATTCTAAACTATGATTGAAACTAAAAAAACCCTAGTATTTTACCCCATCATTTTCTTTGAAATATTTAAAAAATTTCCCCATATAATATCAACCACTCTTAATGTCTCAAACTAAAATTTATGTTCCCTAATAATAATCAATATTTTCTAAAAAATTCCATAAATAACCAGAACCATCATAATTCCATAACAATATCATATATTATTTTAACAGATAATTCAAACATTATTGATTAAAAAATATCCCATAATATCTTATAAGCTTCAAAAAATATAGATTTTCTTCTAAAATAAAATTAATCACTTATCCAGAAAATCTATATCCAAACCCATGGATATCTATATGATAAATATTATATTCCACAAAATCAACTTATTCATCATCTATTAAATTATTTTTAAAAAATTATATTAGTACAATCGTTATAAAATTCCATAAATTTGAGAGAAATCCTCAAAAATAATATTAATTTATATAACATTAAAAAAATATTTTAACCTTAATGTTTTTTTCATACCATTCATTTTGCATCACAAAATGTAATAATACATTATTTTATGAAATATAAGAATCTCAAAATATATCATTAGTCACTATAAAATTTCATAAAGGTGATTATAAGAAATTCCAATTGTGAAAATCCATAAAATTATAATCCCATGATGGTATCCTAAACAATTAAGATAACCTCAACTAAAAGAATCATACAATCCAAATTTATCTAAACATTTCTCTAATACCGAATGTAACAAACCTGAATCCACACTTTTGGATTTAGTGCTAAAGGTGTAAACCTTATAAATTGACACAATTTGTTCATCAAAAATGCACAATGACAAAAATAAATGGCTCAATCACATATTGATGTAACTTTTAACTTTATACTTTTAGATAATTAGAAAAAACTTGTACATTTATTAGAAGATAAACAAGTTTATCATACAATCTATATCATCTCCCATAATTTTATCATGAATAAACTTGTTCTTAGACATATCATACTCAAAACATTTCTTCATAACCTATGAAATAGGAAACATAAGAAAGGGTGTGCAAAGATTCTTAGTAAGGTAAAAATTGGAGATAAAAATATATGATCATATTCAAGAATAAGAGAATAAAAATGGTATGATTTCATGAACATAACATAAAAATAACATACTCAACCTTTTATAGATCATATGTATTAGTCATCGAATAAAACATCATCATTTTAAAAACATTGGTCATAGGACTAAAAAATCATCGCAAATCAATAATAAATCACAAGATCGTATCATTAAAGTGTGTCACCATAATAAATAAAAAAACTATTTAATTATCAAGGTTAAATTCCCAGAGCTTCAACATAGTCGATAATGACACACCTATTTACAATATTGGATTAGGATGCCCCGGTTTCCCATTGTGCATCATGCCCATATAATTGTTTACCACTATTATATTATGATATATTAAGCTTTACACATTGTATAAGAGGTAAATATAGGTTCCAACTATCAAATATTTAAAACCATACTTTTGTGTGCCATAGGATCATAAATCATTCATCATATCACAACCTAAGAAAATAAATGGGATTCATAAAAATTTCATTATTGCATATCCCATTGAAAACTAATGGGACTCATAAATATCATGAAATCAGAAAAATAAAACCTAAATATTAATAATAATAATGGAATAATAGGATAATATCCCCAATAAAACATATTTAACTTCATATAATGTTATCTTATATGGGAGATTATTTTTAGAGAACAGTTGAAATAATTTTTGATGAAAATATCCTTTTCATTTTGAAATAAATTGTTTTGGAAATCCTTAAAATTATAAAGAAAAAAATTTTATTCGAAAAGAACATTTTATGCTTTTATTGGAAGCATAAAATAATTATAGCAGCATGACCGCAAGAAATTATGTTAATGTCTTATAAGTTACAAAACATTCTATTCACACTTTTTGAAATAAAAATCACAAAATTCACTTTTTAGAAAATTAAAAGAATATTCTTTTTGATATTTCTATAAAAATAAAAAATTCATAAAACTTACATTTAAAAATCATTGGGTAATATAAAAAAATTGGGTATTTTTTTGAAACCATGGTCATTGAAAAGAAATATTCCACAATTGAGACTTTAATTTATAAAATCCAAAATAATTGTGAGATTATGAAATAAAACCATACCACTTTTTATTAGAATAGTATTTCCAATGAAAAAAGTAAACATATAAGGATATATAGAATCATAATTATCATAATGAGACTCATAAAATAAATTCATTGGTAGTGTATACACCACAAAGAAAAAAAGTAGTTTATAGGGCATGAGTCCCATAGATGTAACGCCCCGACCCCAGCTACCCAGAGTCGGTGCATTAGTTCGTAACATTGGCATGATCACAAAACATCAAGTCTCGAAAGACTGATTATTTTAGTAGCCTTGGAAACACTAGATACATTCGTAAATGTTACATTACATCATAAAGTGAAAAACTACAATAACAAAGTCTCCATAGTCCACACTCATATCCTCTTCTCACGATCCCTGCAGGTCATTCATAAAATACTTCTTCACATCCTGGAAAATATTAAAACATTGAAAGGGGTGAGCTCAGATGCTCAGTAAGGATAACAATATTGCGGAAGCTTTCATAAATAAACATCAAAATCTAAGACAATGTATAACTAAAACAAAATCCTTTTAAACTTGAACATCAACATAATATGGAAAAAGTAAAATGAGATAATTCCATTCACTTCTTCACATGGATATTCTACTGGTCGAATAATCACATGAAATATCAATAACCACTTTCATAATGAGGGAATGTATAATGCCGGACATTCTGAAACATTTTGTCAAGGCCTCGGCCAAGACGTCTAAATTGATTAAGGCCTCGGCCAAAACCATAAATCAAATTGGGAAAGGGCGTCGGCCAATTCCACGTCTAGTTGTCTCATGAGACCTACCGATGCATCGACGAGCTATAGCGGGCTCCACCCGTCAGTTATTAAGTCCAATACATTGCTCATATGAACAGGTTTAAACATCTCATAAACCATAACATAATCGTATCACATAAAACATGCATAAAGGAAACATAACATTTCCACATTTCAATCAAAAGATATCAATACAACACATTGATATAATAAAAACGCTTTCAAAACCATTTTCAATACCAAAATAAAAGAAAAGTATAACATGGTATTTATTCTTCATTAAAAAAAGGGTATGGCTTGTAGAGGAAGCCGAAACTCAAATAGTGGTCACGGCAGCGGAGAAGTCGTTGTCGCCGCATACGTACGACAAAAACATTCCCTTTTGTCGTTTAGTAAACGCTTCGTATAAAAAATATTCCTTTTGAATAAACGTAAAAGTCAAAGTGGTTTATACACCGTATAAAAGAAATTTGTGTATAAAACCAAATATGCCTCAATGAAAGGAGATTGAGACGAAGTCCTTACAAAGATCATTTTTAAAATAAAATAGATATATTATGTGTATTCACTATAGGTACACATAAAGAATATAAAATAAGACATAATAATATCATGACATAATTTGAAAGTAGGAGATTAACCCAAAGAATGGAAGTTGGGTTATGAAATTCCCTTACCTCGTGTCTGACTTGACTCAAACGTTCTTTAACCTCTTGAATAATAAACTAGAGTTAATATATACCTTATTAAGAACCATTTTCAATTTCATTATCCTTATTATATCACTTATTACAATGATATGAACAATATGTAATTATTTATGTTAATAACGGTCGTTTTGTTGATCTTTGGTACTTGAGTCAACAATAAACTTCTTATAATTACAAGTTGTTTATGTGGTAGAATATCCATTATCTACAGAATTATATTCATGATTTATATGTCATATATATCTTATATATCCAGTATATAAATTCATTTATAATATTACGTAACATTTAGAGGTAAGAAATGAAATGCACCGTTCATGGAGATGGTAAGCCGTACATACGCATGAACGCTACTTTCATTTCAATTTCATATTTAATGGAAAGAAATCATAATGATATAAATGTATAATATAATTACAGTATAATATAGTGTATAATACCATTTACTCCATCCTTTATACATCCCACATATGGAATTAACGATTCAAATCACTTTGAGGGGGCGGTAGTCCGCACTTCCTAAAATGAAATTATCGCGTTTTACCCATAATGGAAATCATAAAGTATGCCATAAATGAGAAATACAGAAGAATAAGTAGAACATAAACATATTATATATCATATATAAAAATAGTGAAATCTTAATGGCCACCTTTGAAGGTGTTATATGAGTGTTGAACAATCATTGTTTCGTGAGGCAGAAATTCGCCATCCACAGAAACCGTATGTTCTTTAACCATTAGATGTAGGTGTGTGTAAATGTAGCTCGAATCATTCTTATAACAACATCCTAGTATATTGAGGATACTGGTGTTGTTACAAAAGAAATTAATAAAAAGAGTTTAGGGGGTTGGAGAAGAAAAATAAAACAAAACAACATTAGAGAATACATTACCTCAAAATCGGGTAACTCTTTTTGATTTGAGACAAAGGCTTCCTTGGGAAGAGTTCTGCCCAAATTGAGGCTTCTAGGAGTAATAGGGGGAAGTTGGGAGAGTATTTGGGCAGAGGATGGCCGAGCCAAATGGCTTGAAGGTGTGAATAAGGTGGGAGAGGTGGGGGCCTTTTATAAGTGGAGAGGAGGGGCTCTTTTGGAAAGATTTAAATGTTACATTATTACACAATGATTTTCGGATTTTAAAGGTCCCACACTTATATAATTCGTGGATAAGGTGATAAGGGTTCTAAATATACCCATCCAATAGTCTTTGGACAAGTGTAAGCCTTGGATTTTACATTATCTTTTCATTTTATTAAAATCGTTAAATAATGAGGTCATCGCTGTATCATAATGATGTCATAAATAATTTAATTTATTTAATGTCTAAAACTTTTAAAAAAAATACTATGATGTAGGAAATCTTTTTAGATTTATAATGAATATTTATAATCAAAATTCGGACTTGTGTAACCCCACTTAAAAACTGTTTTAGTAAAACAACTCATGTTTGTATCAATTTAATTTTAATATTAAATAAATATATATTAATGTCATTTTCCAACTAAAGTGGCTCCATGGGGTCCCCAAGTTGACTCATGGGTTTTCTTGGTCGGCCATGACTCATCCAATAGGAGTAGGACAAGTGTCAAGCTCATCTCATATTATTAAAACATTATTTTTACCTTAAACTACACAAATTACCTCTAATCGCGATTAAGAACTTAAAAGTTACTATTCACCAAAAATTATTTTAATCTCATTGAACCACATTTTACTTCTTAATGACAACCATGTATGTCAGATTTTTGAAAATCAAATCACAGAAGTGGTAATATTTCATTTAAACGAAAAATCAGTTATTTAACTACCACTTAGTGGTTTCACTATTCATCAAAAATTGAAGTTTTTCAGAACAATGCCAAAATTTTACCCTAGGATATAATTGATATTCCGAATTAAAAAATGATGTCTATTTTACAAAATTACAAACATATAAGTTGCATTAATTAATTTTATAATTAATTCCCGCTGTCACAACAAATAGCGTGTTTTTAAGAAACAATTTATATCAAAAGATTGGCAATTGTTTATGTCCAATTTCAATGTTGAATTAATTCTAATGACCACCATTGGATAAAATTGTAAAAATATATTCTAATTATACTTTAAAACCACTAAATAGTATAATTTATCACTATAAATTATTTTGATTAAAAAAGTTGTTTTATGTATTTTTCACTATTCATAAAAATTTGGAAGATCTCAGAAAATTTCAAAAAATTCAACATAGGCTAATTTCAATATTTGGAATACAAAAATGAAGTCCATTTTGAAATATAAAATTTCTATAAATTTAAAAAGTGGTTATTACTATTCATAACGGCTACTTTGATTAGTCGCGGTGTTTTAGAACTCGAAGTTGCGTACAATGCAAGCTATTGCATTATTGAATGAGAAGCGTATCATGGAAGCTCGGGGTGTTAGATTCTCCCCTCCTTCAATAAATTGCGTGCTCGCAATTTGAAATTTTTCTTTGAAAATAAAAGGTTGAAAAGAGAAAATACCTTTGAGGATAACCCGCATCGGAAATAAGGTTAATAAATATATAACATTAAAAGAAAGCAAGATAAGTACAAAGGTCACCCGATATAGCCCATTCTAGGATTCTATGAAAATATGGATATGGAGGAGAAACAAACCATCAAGGTCTGATGGAGAGTTATAGAAAACAGGATTAGGATAAAGTTTAACCACAAGAAAATCACAAACTTTTGATTGGTTAAACGGTCATTGAATCCCCAGTTAGAAAAGTTAACCGACAACATTTTTGTTTTAAGTTACATTTTATAATGTTGAGGAATTTATTTAGGAGATTTACTAAGAACGTAAGGGAATATACATACTTGTTATGTATACTTTCATTCATTAATAATTTTTTACCACAACCCAACTTTTACTCCAAATGGTAATGGAACTCAAAAATATTCTATTTATCCTAATTGTATAAGGTTCCAAATGTTAAAACATACCATTTAGATTAGTAAAATTATTTTGTAATAACCGGGGACTTCCTGTAGGCTAGTGGTAGGAAATAAAGGCTTGTCGCACTATGGTTGTGGGTTCGATTCCTGCAGCTTTGTCCAACGCGACGGGTTATGCCCCACCCTGCAGGTTGTCCTTTTCCTAAAACTATTGTATTATAATATTCCAAAAATAATCTTCAGAAATGTTTTAACCTTAAACAATACTATCCAAAGATCAACTTAATCCACTCCAACCATTATAGTTATCCAAAATACCTCCGTCCAGACTTTCTCTAAAAGTTCTCTAAATTCCAAAATCAATTGTAACATCAGATTTCCCAAACAAAGAAAAGTTTCTCTTATTGTCACAAACTAAAAATATAATTACCTTCATCATATTAAAACCTTACTGAAATCAACAAGTACTGCAGTACAATCGTTATATATATCACATTATTCTTATAACCAGAATATAATCCTTGAGTCCAAAAGCACCAATACATTAATTATTCCGCTTCAATTGTAGTCACAGCATAAGATTGGCCTTGATCCCTTGGCCTTTTCTGAGGTAAGTTTCCTTGACGCTTAGGACATTCATTTGCATAATGCCCCATTTCCCTACAATTGTAGCATTCAACATTGATAGCCTCATTCTTTACCTTGCAATCACGAGCCTGGTGACCCTTTTCTCCACATTTATAACAAACTCCCATTCCTTTTAGGCACGTACCAGGGTGATTCTTCCCAAAATTATCACATAATGGAAAACCATTCTTTCCCTTTTTCCATTTATCTGTCTCTTGTTCCCTCGTTCTCTTCTTCTCTTGCTTTACTTTGTTGTCATCAGACTTAGAGAATTCCTTTTCTGTCTTGATAGCACATGAGACAATATCTTCGTATGATGAGAAGGATTGTGATACTAAAGCTCGACGGAGAAATGGTTTTAACCCATCAAAGAAATGATCAATCTTACTCCTTGGGTTACGTATATAATCTGCAGCATGCCTCGCCAACCTTGTAAAGTTGGCCTCATACTTTGCGACATTCTCATCCTCCTTTTGTCTCAGACTCAAAAATTGACTTTCCATATCTGCTCGATGGTCACGAGGAAAGTATTTTTCTAAGAAAAGCTCTTTGAACTCCCTCCATTCCATATTCGATACGTCATCATCTTCCTTTGTGTTTTGAATCAGCAACCACCACTGATTGGCATCTCCAGTGAGGCGGTAAACTGCCATGACAACTTTCTCCCTTTCACTACCCCCCATGGCATGAAATATTTTCTCTAAGGAATTTATCCATTGCTCAGCTACTATAGGATTTGTAATCCCATTGAAGGTTGGTGGTTGTTGCCTCATGAAACGGTTTAGCATTGATCCTCCACGTTGCGGATCAGGGTGCTCCATACGAGTAAGGTTATTATTCATAACCTGAGTGAGTTTTCCCAGTACGGTAATAAGTCGATGAGCACCAGTTGTATCTCCAGATCCACAATAATTATCTTGATCAGGAGGGAAATCCCTACATGGAGTGCGTGCATTGATACGGTTTCCATTCCTTCCACTAGGCGCCATTTCTAAACAATGGCATAAACTAGGTTAGTTTATGAATTACAGTGAATAATTCCAAACTTTTAAAATACTTAAAGTAAATAGAATGGTTTATGGATATAATCCATAATCATAAGAATGTTTTCTTTGAGGAAGTATATACTCATAAACCCTACATAGTGGTTTGTAAAGAAAATGAGAATTATCCTAAGCATATCCCCCGGGAGTGTCGTAACCAAGAGTGCAGCAAGGCCTATTGTCGTGCACCAGTTTCCGTTCGAGTCTAGCTCAAAGCAGTGTTTTCGGGTTTTACCCATAGGTACATCTGTGCCAGAGCCGCCTCTACCTGCTTGTATCCAGACAGGGATGTATTGCTCGGAAAACTCCCAACATCTCTACAATACCAAAATTCTAGGAAGTTCTTCTATACTAATCCTCAAAGTCTATCTTCGGGCTATGTGCTCTAATCAGAGTTTATCTAAATCTAGCATCCAAGGTTAGTACTAAACTGCCTCTGATACCAACTGTAACGCCCCGACCCCAGCTACCCAGAGTCGGTGCATTAGTTCGTAACATTGGCATGATCACAAAAGATCAAGTCTCGAAAGACCGATTAGTTTAGTAGCCTTGGAAACACTAGATACATTCGTAAATGTTACATTACATCATAAAGTGAAAAACTAAAATAACAAAGTCTCCATAGTCCACACTCATATCCTCTTCTCACGATCCCTGCAGGTCATTCATAAAATATTTCTTCACATCCTGGAAAATATTAAAACATTGAAAGGGGTGTGCTTAGATGCTCAGTAAGGATAACAATATTGCGGAAGCTTTTATAAATAAACATAAAAATTTAAGACAATGTATAACTAAAACAAAATCCTTTTAAACTTGAACATAAACATAATATGGAAAAAGTAAAATGAGATAATTCCATTTACTTCTTCACATGGATATTCTACTGGTCGAATAATCACATGAAATATCAATAACCACTTTCATAATGAGGGAATGTATAATGCCGGACATTCTGAAACATTTTGTCAAGGCCTCGGCCAAGACGTCTAAAATGATTAAGGCCTCGACCAAAACCATAAATCAAATTGGGAAAGGGCCTCGGCCAATTCCACGTCTATTTGTCTCATGAGACCTACCGATGCATCGAGGAGCTATAGCGGGCTCCACCCGTCACTTATTAAGTCCAATACATTCTTCATATGAACAGGTTTAAAATCTCATAAACCATAACATAATCGTATCACATAAAACATGCATAAAGGAAACATAACATTTCCACATTTCAATCAAAATATATCAATAAAACACTTTGATATAATAAAAATGCTTTCAAAACCATTTTCAATACCAAAATAAAAGAAAAGTATAACATGGTATTTATTCTTCATTAAAAAAAGGGTATGGCTTGTAGAGGAAGCCGAAACTCAAATAGTGGACACGGCGGCGGAGAAGTCGTTGTCGCCGCATACATACGACAAAAACATTCCCTTTTGTCATTTAGTAAACGCTTCGTATAAAAAAGATTCATTTTGAATAAACGTAAAAGTCAAAGTGGTTTATACACCGTATAAAAGAAATTTGTGTATAAAACCAAATATGCCTCAATGAAAGGAGATTGAGACGAAGTCCTTACAAAGATAATTTTTAAAATAAAATAGATATATTATCTGTATTCACTATAGGTACACATAAATAATACAAAATAAGACATAATAATATCATGACATAATTTGAAAGTAGGAGATTAACCCAAAGAATGGAAGTTGGGTTATGAAATTCCCTTACCTCGTGTCTGACTTGACTCAACCTTTCTTTAACCTCCTGAATAATAAACTAGAGTTAATATATACCTTATTAAGAACCATTTTCAATTTAATTATCCTTATTATATCACTTATTACAATGATATGAACATTATGTAATTATTTAAGTTAATAACGGTCGTTTTGTCGATCTTTGGTACTTGAGTCAACAATAAACTTCTTATAATTACAAGTTGTTTATGTGGTAGAATATCCATTATCTCCAGAATTATATTCATGATTTAGATGTCATATATATCTTATATATCCAGTATATAAATTCATTTATAATATTACTTAGCATTTAGAGGTAAGAAATGAAATGCACCGTTCATGGAGATGGTAAGCCGTACGTACGCATGAACGCTACTTTCATTTCAATTTCATATTTAATGGAAAGAAATCATAATGATATAAATGTATAATATAATTACAGTATAATATAGTGTATAATACCATTTACTCCATCCTTTATACATCCCACATATGGCATTAACGATTCAAATCACTTTGAGGGGGCGGTAGTCCGCACTTCCTAAAATGAAATTATCGCGTTTTACCCATAATGGAAATCATAAAGTATGCCATAAATGAGAAATACAGAAGCATAAGTAAAACATAAACATATTATATATCATATATAAAAATAGTGACATATTAATGGCCACCTTTTAATGTGTTATATGAGTGTTGAACAATCATCGTTTCGTGAGGCAGAAATTCGCCATCCACAGAAACCGTATGTTCTTTAACCATTAGATGTAGGTGTGTGTAAATGTAGCTCTAATCCTTATTATAACAACATACTAGTATATTGAGGATACTTTTTTTTTTACAAAATAAATGAATAAAAAGAGTTTAGGGGGTTGGAGAAGAAAAATAAAACAAAACAACATTAGAGAAGACATTACCTCAAAATCGGGTAACTCTTTTTGATTTGAGACAAAGGCTTCCTTGGGAAGAGTTCTGACCAAAGTGAGGCTTCTAGTAGTAATAGGGGGAAGTTGGGAGAGTATTTGGGTAGATTTTGGCCGAGCCAAATGGCTTGAAGGTGTGAATAAGGTGGGAGAGGTGGGGGCCTTTTATAAGTGGAGAGGAGGGGCTCTTTTGGAAAGATTGAAATGTTACATTATTACACAATGATTTTCGGATTTTAAAGGTCCCACACTTATATAATTCGTGGATAAGGTGATAAGGGTTCGAAATATACCCATCCAATAGTCTTTTGACAAGTGTATGCATTGGAGTTTTCATTATCTTTTCATTTTATTAAAATCGTTAAATAATGAGGTCATCGCTGCATCATAATTATGTCATAAATAATTTAATTTATTTAATGTCTAAAATTTATAAAAAAAATACTATGATGTAGGAAATCGTTTTAGATTTCTAATGACTATTTATAATCAAAATTTGGACTTGTGTAACCCCACTTAAAAACTGTTTTAGTAAAACAACTCATGTTTGTATCAATTTAATTTTAATATTAAATAAATATATATTAATGTCATTTTCCAACTAAAGTGGCTCTATGGGGTCCCCAAGTTGACTCATGGGTTTTCTTGGTCGGCCATGACTCTTCTAATAGGAGTAGGACAAGTGTCAAGCTCATCTCATATTATTAAAACATTATTTTTACCTTAAACTACACTAATTACCTCTAATCGCGATTAAGAACTTAAAAGTTACTATTCACCAAAAATTATTTTAATCTCATTGAACCACATTTTACTTCTTAATGACAACCATGTATGTCGGATTTTTGAAAATCAAATCACAGAAGTGGTAATATTTCATTTAAATGAAAAATCAGTTATTTAACTACCACTTAGTGGTTTCACTATTCATCAAAAATTGAAGTTTTTCAGAACAATGCCAAAATTTTACCCTAGGCTATAATTGATATTCCGAATTCAAAAATGATGTCTATTTTACAAAATTCCAAACATATAAGTTGCATTAATTAATTTTATAATTAATTCCTGCTGTCACAACAAATAGCGTGTTTTTAAGAAACAATTTATATCAAAAGATTGGCAATTGTTTATGTCCAATTTCAATGTTGAATTAATTATAATGACCACCATTGGATAAAATTGTAAATATATATTCTAATTATACTTCAAAACCACTAAATAGTATAATTTATCACTATAAATTATTTTGATTAAAAAAGTTGTTTTATGTATTTTTCACTATTCATAAAAATTTGGAAGTTCTCAGAAAATTACAAAAAAATTCAACATAGGATAATTTCAATATTAGGAATACAAAAATGAAGTCCATTTTGAAATATAAAATTTCTATAAATTTAAAAAGTGGTTATTACTATTCATAACGGCTACTTTGATTAGTCGCGGTGTTTTAGAACTCGATGTTGCGTACAATGCAAGTTATTGCATTATTGAATGAGAAGCGTATCGTGGAAGCTCGGGGTGTTACAATAGAAATTAAACCCTTAAAAATTTTTAGTAGAATAATATTTTCCATGAAAGAAGAAAAATTATATGGATATATAAATACCATAATTATACTAAAAATTCTAATAAAATACATTCATGGGTAGTATATGCAGCAAAAATATAAAAAGTAGTGTATAGGGAAAGTGTCCTTCAAAAATAAATGTGAGAAAAAATCCCTTAACATAAGTTCAAATCCTCACACACATTGTTTATATTCAAAAATAATAAATATAGTTTAATTATATACTTTCTTGATAATATTTTTCATGTTTTTATTAAATTTATTTTACTTATTACCATTTTATAGCAATTAATTAATTATTTAAGTTCAAGTTAGATGTCTGGATGGTGTTGGGTTTATAAGTACCAAATGACTTCGGTAATTTTACTATAGTAAAAAGAAAAAAATAACATCATGTATAGAATAATATTAATGAAATATTAAACAATTTTATTAAATCAATAATAATTTCAAATAGTTAATTAATTTTTGGATATGAAAAATTAACTATGTTATAACAATGGAAAAATTATGTCACACAAACGCATTAGTAACATTTCCATTTTTTAATGATCAATATGGATAGAAGTTAAGTATTATATTTTTGTTAAATAATTATTATTATATCACATATATCGATAAAATTCCTAAAATGTATTTATATATACCATCCGTGTGATGTGGTGATGAAAATGAATCACATCACAAGTTTGTGTAGTAGTCCACACATACGCATGAACACCATTAACATGTTTTTGTGCATTGAAATGTACTAATGTAAATGATATATTATCATTAAATACTGATAAAATTTCACTAATATAATATATAATAATTAATTAAATTATAATTAACAGTATTGATAAATGGTGATGGAATATAAATTACATCGGTTTCTGGGGCGGTTGTTCGCAAAACACATGAACAATGAATTCATTCCCCATTTTATGGAAGATTATATGGATATGGATAATGAAAATAAAATAATAACATATTATTATATTTAGGATAATGGATTTATTGTATCAACAAGGTTGAAGAATATTTTGGGTTGGGGAAGGAGAAACAAAACTATGATTTGCAGATAAAAACTATACCACTTCATTGAAAATCATGTTTCCATTACACCTTTATACCACTAAGGTTTTTTATGCCTAAAAATTTCCTCTATAATGTGTTGAAGTATTCTAGTAATGTTTTTGGGAATGTTTGTTATGAAAATATTTGTTTCTATGTGTAATTAAGAGAGAAGAAGATGTTCCATGTTATAAGAAAGGGGAGGGCACTCTAAGAATTTCCCAAAATAGTGTATTAACATAAATTAATAATAAATTACAAATGTCTAAAAAATAATATTTTTATAATATATGATTATTATGGGTGTAATGTATCTCATAAAATATAATATATATTTTTTGGACCATATTTATACCCTTATTATTTTCTTTTAACCCTTATTTAACTGTTTTTACTCTTACTATGAAAACATTAATATTTAGGTGTTGAATGCTAATATAGTTACTATAAAAGGCCAAAATACCCATAAATGGATCATGGATACAATTTTAATCCTAATTCCAATATATTGGGTGATGTAATTATTTATTAATTTTATATCTTTTAATAATTTATTATTCACAAAAGAAAATTCCTAATATCAATTTTGAGAACTATTCACTACACTGACTATAATTATATTAAGATAACCCTTATAATTTGAAAAAACGTTTTTAATCCATCATCAACATTTCCAAGGTAATCATTAAAATTCTCTTATAAAATTAATAATATAATATAATATTTATTTTAATATCTTTATTAACATTCATTTCATATTTCAATTAATAAAATAATAACTGTATCAATGTTGTTTAAGTAGTTAAGGTAATTATTTATACACAAAAAATTTAAAATAAATTACTATGATAAATATAAATATTTAAGATTTAAAATTACTAATTATACTATAATATATAATCAGGATAACCATATATAGAAAATTCAATAGTTAATAAATAATATGAGGGTGACAGCTTTGACTTTTATTTAAAAAAAATATTGTAAATTTCATAATCACATTAATATATAAAACAAAGTCCATATATTTCAACCAAGAATTATTTTGGATGAAAAATATTGATCTTATAACATTTGGGTAAGTCTAAGGGTCAATTTTTAGTTCTTATCATAATTTTTCACCCTTAATTTCATGTTTTACCCATTAACGTCATGGAAATATTTACCAAGGTTACTATTCATATTACCCAAAAATTAAAAGAACATATTTATTAAATATGAACCCTATGATTAAAAATATAAAATTAAAATCTAAAAAAAAACATTTAAAAAAAACTTTCAATATTTTTGTGAACTTCATATAAAATTAAACCAGAGAAACTCAATGAAAAATACTTTTTCGAAAAAATACCTTTTAAAAATAAATGTGTTTAAAATAAATTCTAGTATATAATAAATTTCAAAAACAATATTTAATTTTTTGTTAAATTTTTATTAATTATTATTTAAAACAAATCTAGAACATTTTTTCCCTTTAAATAGTTCAAAAATAAAATTTTAAATAAAAATTGATATTTTTCATTTTTTTTTGAAAAATCACAGTTTTTAGAAAATTACAATAATTTCACCAATGGTTAATTTTTATATACTGATTTAAAAAATTAATTTAATTGTATCGAATAAATTTTCAAAAATATCCATAAATTACTTATTTTATTTATATGCAAAAATTAATAAAATTATTTTTTGAAGATAATGTATTTTTTGAATAGTAAAATAAATTTTCTAAAACTATTTTACTTAGTCATTTTTTTAAAAGATTTAATTATTAAATTATACTTGAGTAGAAAAATTATATATTTTATAATTCCATTAATACTATTCATTAAAAATAATATAATAGATAGGTTATAAGAATCACATAATAATATTTTATTGTTAGCTTAAGATGTGTGTGGTGTATCTTGTACACTATCAAACATAGTATTTCCTTATAAAAGATAGATATATTGAATTAATAATACTTGAATTTAATGTGTTTTAGAATATCCATTTATCAATTTCTGTACATCTACATTTTATCAAGTGTTAAATGAATAAAATATGATATGTTCACATTTGGTTTGTGTGATTTTTAAATTAATGTAGTTCGATTTTGTATAATTATTTTCTAGATTGATTAAACAAAATTTTTATGCCTTTTTTCATAAATTTTTTAACACATTTATTTCTATTTTTGGTGATATAAATTCATCATTTTCTAGAGTTTTTCCACTACTTCAACATTATTTTTTATTTGGTCTGAGGAAAAATTTACTTCTCATTAAACAAAATATATGATTATTTTCTAATACGAAAATAATATATACGAACATATTTTATCATAATTACAGGTAACCACAATGTATATTTTTTTGAAACAAATATGTGACTTTTCCTAGATAGCTTTCATATATAATATTATGTATAAAATTTAACCAAAAAAACCACATATTTGGTTACCAATTTTTTAGACACACAAACATATATATATATATATACTATAAAATAATATCTTACAATCCTTGAAATGTAATACCTAACCTATGATGGTTCTTCAATATAATATATTTTATATTAGATATATTTTATATTAATTTTGTTTATAATTTAATCATCAATTTATATTTTTTGTCTTTAAATGTTTTAATTTTGATTTCTTAACCATACGATTTTTAAACAATATTTTATCAATGGGTTTTGGTATATAAAATATGTTATGATATTTTCATACCAATTTAACCAAGGTTGATATTCTTCATTTCTTATAAGACATAGTCTTATATTATTGAATTTATGATAATTATCTCATTCATTATTCCAATAAATAATTTATATTAAAAATAAAATTTAAATAATATATTATGTTATCCCATTTAATTGTTTGAATTAAAATTAATCATTTTCATCAATTAAAATACAAATATTTTTAAATTAATTATCTATATTTTTCTTCAAAATGTCATATACTTATATTTTTCAACCTTTTGTTCTTTATAATTCAATAATTCTATTTTAAACAAATAAAATAACACTGAATCATTTAATTGAATCACACTTTCATGAAGATATATTAATTTTTTAAAGTGTTTTGTAATTTTTTGAGAATTTTATCTTTCAATATTTTTGATAATAATATTAAAATAAAAAAGTATCATAAAAAATTGTTGGGGAATAAAGTGTGATTTTGAATAACTTAATGGTAATTATCTTATATTTAATTTTAATTTTTTTAAAGAAATATAAAAAATATACATTCTATTTTGATTTTATATTTTATGTTTAAATTATGTTCAAAAAATAAAATTGAATAGTTAGAATAATGATTACAATAAAGAGAAAATTAAAAAAATAACAATCCCAAAACTTCATCACAGGTTGCGAAACCCCATTATTGACTCTCACCTTACATCCCACACCCATGTACCACTATCACTGGTTTTCCATCCCTATAATGCCTGATTTTTATATAAATATACATGTTCTCCACTCCCTTTATTCAACATTAATATCTAAAAGTCCCCTCTTATTTATATTTGAACATTTTTTCCCTTTGATTTATTTTATATACCTTTATCATTACCTTGGTCATCACAATAATCACACTTATACATCAATTTCTACTTCACCGACACTAATATAGCATTTCTGCAAGGTCAGATTTAATGGACTCATTATAAATATATAATAATAATTCATTATTATTTCATAATTTAATGAAATTATATACATGTAATTAACAAGTTTTAGTTTTATTATAAAAGTTTATTTTTATTATTTTTATGATTAATGAGGATGTGTTTGAAATAAATATTTTATTTTGATATACATATTTTTAATAGAGTATAATATTGATTTATTTATTTATATATATATCAAGAATATATTGGTAATATTTATTCATTAGCTATATTTATGAAATCAAAATCTCTACCTATGATTAAAATTCTTATTATTCCACAGGGCCAAATGGTTTTTGTAGATATAAGTAAAATATTAATATGATACTATTTATAGAGACATCAGTAGAGATATTAGTGAATGTCTTGTCTACATTTTTATCTATTAAACAATTGGAAGTCCCAATATTTTCCTCATTCCTAAAAAATATTCTCTTATTTTATATAAGGATAATAATTCAATATTAAAATACATTTTCACTTGATAATTATTCAGCAGTATTTTTTCTCTATAATTTACCCTTTTATTGGCATTAATATTATTAATGATTAAAAAAAATATATTTAGAAAAATATAAATGATTATATTAATTTGGTTTCAGAGGTAAAATATTTTCTCAAATAATAAACAAAATCCTCCAACCATATTATCAATCATAAAATTTACAATTTTTGTTTAGTCTATATATTATGAATTCATTCATAGTACTCGATAAAGAATGTGATTCAACTGCAATTCCACTAACAATGTGATATATGTCACTTTTTCTTAAAAACTTTTCTTTTAAAATACCGTTTTTCATTAGTGTATATTTTATCCCTCGATGGGTGTCAAACAATATGACTTTATCCCCCATTTTATTTATAAAATTTCCACTAATTTTATTATTGTGTTATCAACTATATATTTTTTCTTATAAATTGTCCCATTGTTTCTTCAACATATCTATTGAGGAGTTACAAATTTATCATGTAATAATTTTAATTTTAATTTTTCTAAGGGGATACTATATAATTAAAATCCCAAATTATCAATTAAATTTCTTTAAATATTCATGAGAATTAATGTTGACATTTATTTTTTTAAAAAGAAAATATATGTTGATAATATAATTCATTAAATGTAGTATAAAATGATAATTATTTGAAATTGATTTTGATTAATTATATTCGCAACCTAAAATGTGGTGGAAATCACAAACATTATCACTTTCATCTCATTATTTCAATGTTTCAAGGATAATTAGTAATTCAGAATTTAACTTCGTTTCAATATTTAGTAAAATTTAATTAATATGGAATTTATTATAAACATGTTTTCTATACTAATGGGATATCTTTCATAACACCTCGAAATTATAATATATAATTACCATTTAATAAGTAAATCTATTTGACAACCGGCTCTACATATAACAATGAACATAAAAAACCATCATATATTTAGAAAAATATAAATATTTACATATTACCATTAAAACTTTGGATTATAATTATAAAAAAATGTATTTGAGTAACCTCTTTAGAAAAGATTTTTAGAAATACAATAATGATTTATTTTATCATGATTTAAATTCAATTAGAATTGGTAAAAGAGCCAACAAAATCCTATTAAGAAAATACATATTTTTTATAAAATTGGATTTTTATTTTATGAAAATCATCATTTTATCATTATATAAAATAAAATATATTAATAAAATTGATAATAAATGACATTTAAACTAACTAATAATTGTTATAAAATAATAATGATGATTTTTTTATCATTTAAAAACATTATTTTCCGAAAAAACAAATTTCCACTGTATTTGGGATTCTATTTAAATATTAAATTATAAAATTTAGGAAACTAAATTTCATAAAATTAAAAGAATGAATTAGGAATTTTTTTTCTAAAGATGATCTTTTTTAACGGTTCTATAAAATTTGTTTCATTCATGAAAAAGTCAAAATTAATTTTCCATACACGCATTAATTTTTTTTGATATAATGTAACTTATATTTACAATAAGTAGGTTAATTTTATTTAACAATTAATATATTAATTTTAGTCATTGAAAATTAATTAAAAAGGATAAATATTTATTTCCATTGTAAACATAAAGTTTTTTTCTACAATTAATTAATTCAATAAGAGTTATATTATTTTTATTTCAACAAATTAGATTAAAATTCTTTTAAATATGAATCTAATATTATTTTTAAACACAAAAAATAATATAAAAACACTCATTAAATTAAAAATTTATATGTAATAATGATAAAAACATGTTATATATAAAAATACATTTTTTATAAAAAAACGCATTCTAATAAATTATATTTGAATTTAAAAGTGATTTTTTTTTCATATTTTGAAATTGAATTAGGTTAAATAGATACATAATTAAGATTCATTACATAAATATGTTATCATAAGTTTCATATAATATTTTTATTAAAAAATAATTACAATGATTAATTTTTAATCAAGATTTATAAGGGTAAAACTTTAAAATGAGGTATGTTGAATTTATTTATAATTATATTTTCACACACACATTCTAAAAAGAAATTCTAAGTATGAAATAAGTACCCACATTTCTCACCGACCATTTCTCTAAATAAATCACATAAATCTAATGAAATTTGATTCTTACATCTCATATATCTTTTTATTCCAATGATTTTACCTCTTAATTAACTATAATTAGAGATCGCTTCCTCCTACAGCAATCCCCACCAATATTTGGAAAATCTAATAAATCTATGAAAAATTAATGATTATAAATCCCATATACACATTCTTCCACCCCTATCCTCAAAAATGTTCTTAAAGTGAATTGTTACAAGAGAGTAATTCTAGAAAAACCCAAATTATAAATATATATATTACTTACCAATTTAATGTTATTAAATATCCATCAAATCCACCATCCTATAAACACATTCTAACCATGTTTATATAGAGAAATAATTATAATTAATATTCTAAAATTTAATTATATTAATGTTATATTGATAAATATATTCTCTACCAATTTAATAAAAAAATGAAAAAAAATTGATTCACAAGTATAAACTGTCATCTCTATGAATGATAAATTTTGTTTTTCTTCTGCACCTATAAAGAATGGTTCTAAAAATGGTTTTAAATAATAAATCTTTTAATTTTTAAGGATTTATATGACTTAAATATAAATTATAAATTTTATAATTAATATCATAATGAAGTTATCATTGTAGCGTTAACCTTTGTAAATAATCATAATAAGAGGAATCCCATTTTATTCATAAAACATAATTTTTTCATATCCATTACTTATTATTTTGTATCCTTAAAATTATGATAATTCCCAATAATATACAATAAATTTTTTCATTATGATTATGATATTATTATATTTTAAAAAATATTCTTTATTTTTTCATTAACTCATGCTATGTTCATATTTTTATTAGTTTAACTACCTACATGAAAAATACTATGAATTTATATCACAATAGACCATGGAAAAATAATTTCTTGTATAATATATAACATATTTTTATATAATGATTTATTATGGAATTTTTGTATCAATATTTTATTCATAAATTTAGAAAACACCCATTTATTGACAACAATCACTGAAACATGCTTGTCGCCGATTTAAAACTCATGGATCACAACCAAATGTAATATGAAATGAGATTAAATATATATAAAATATCACTGAACAAATTCTATATTAATTTAGATTATATAATAACGATTCAATTTTGGAAAATGATATATTGCTACTCTATTTTTAATTTTCTAGTTCAAATAGATAAATTTTACTGACACCTACTATTAAAAAAATGAAAAAACAAAATTTTATATTAAATGATAAAAAAATAAGAGTTTAAATGGTTATAGTTATAAATATGAATTTGTTGGTATGTATTTAATGATTTAAATATTATTATTCCATAGAATTAGTGAATGTTCCAAATTAATCCACACCGAGGTAAGGGGTTTTGTCCCAAATTATCCTATTTAATTGATTTTTAGAATTATAAACCTAATTTAATTTAAGTGGTGTATAATATACCTAATTGAGATATCATATCTTGAATTATCATTTCATAATTATACCTAAATTTTTATTAAAATAAAACTTTTTCACAGATTTTTTATTCAAGTGTTACTCAAGCCATAATAGTGTTCATAGTCTCTATTTATATTTATTAAGACATGATACTTATAATAAACCATGATTCTGTTATATGAAAATATATTTATTTACAATATTTTGAAAGTTAAATAAATTTTTTTACTTTTAATTCATTATATGAACAAATGGACATCCCTTTTTTTTCTATTTTTATGAAGTGTTACCCCAGTCATAATAGTTTCTTATAAATCAATTTTCATTAACTGAGTTGTAATACATCACATGAATAAATTTTAGATAATTATGGTACATTATTCTATTTTATTATTTTTTTTATTCTCTTGTTTTTTACATTTTTCATCTAAACCCCTTTCTTAATTTTTCATTCTTTATAGAGTGTGTTTCCCATAAGCGATATTTATAAGTCATTTCTATTTTCCCTAAGTTTTTTTTATTTTGTCACAACCCCTATTATTTCTTTCTTGGGCTATTAAAAATATATAATATTTTATTCTATTTTATAATCCTCTTTAGAAAATGATGTTTTCAGAAAAATTAGGCTATTTACTCTTCTAAAAATATTATTTCTGAACCAAGGTATTTTTAAAATAATAAAAAAATGTCTATGATTTCAATTTCATTGGTTTTTTCATCCTCTTATC
Organism: Viscum album; assembly: GCA_963277665.1. NCBI lineage: Eukaryota > Viridiplantae > Streptophyta > Magnoliopsida > Santalales > Viscaceae > Viscum > Viscum album. The sequence goes on along the minus strand of OY728125.1, from coordinate 767,974,351 downwards.
ATTTATTTATGAATAGATTTTTTCCTTTTCGAAATCAATTTTTATATTATTTTTAAATATAAAGGCTTTTAAATTAATTCACATGAGATATCTAAATATTACCTTTCAAAGTGACAAGTAAATATGTATTTTTGGTCACTGTTAAAAATATTATATACAATATTTTTTTCCTTTTAGCCTCCCTTATTATTTTAAAAAGGATTTAACCTAATGGGGTTTATGTTTATTTATTTTTTGTAAAATATATATTTTATCATTTGTAGTATTGAACTAACAATATCAAATAATTAAATTCAAAATATTTTCCACTTTGATACCATACAAATAATTCTTTTTGCAATTATGTTTTCTATCTATTTCAATATCATTCATTGTTAACATGGTTACAATGTATTTATTTTCTTCTAAAAACCATCCATAATCTTTCATTGGATGGATTTAGATCATCTTAATCAAGTATTTACTTGGTCACATACTCATTTCTCTATATGATGTGAATATCATATCATTTAATATTTCAGATTGGATAATATTCATCTTGAAATAATTGTACTCTATTGACAATGGAAAATGTATTGAAATTTCATATTTTATTATTAATATAAGGATTAATATTGGAAATCAAATTATGTATTTTTTAAACATCAAAATTCTTTTTTCCAAATAGGGTATGATAATGTAATCTCTTTTATTGACATAGGGAAGAATATTTATTTGTTTAATGATTACTGACCGCTAACATATATTGTTCTAGTTATAAAATTATGTATCTTTCTTTATATGGATATACATGTTTTATTTAGTAACATATTCTATATATAATTGTATGAAATGCATTTTTGACTCTAATGGTGAATGCATTGGCCATAATCTGGTTATAGGTGGAGCCCAAACTTATATGGTTCCCCAATTCATTGAAAAGTCTCTTTAAAAAAACAGGTTTGTGTATTTATTTTATTCGTTCTCAATATACTATGATGTCTTGACTATAGAATTAAAGATAAGTAAATGTCCTAGAAAAATGAATTTAAATTTTTTTGTTAATATCAAAAATTATTCATTCTATCAATCTAAGATTAGAATAATTGATTTATATGTTATATTTTATTTTTATTGATATATAATTCTCTTTGTTTGAAGTTAATTATTAATTATTTTGGATTAATTATTTCCACCTTAATATTTTTGAAATTTTTATTCCATTATTTCTTTGACTGTATTTTTTCCATTACGGATATTCTGATCTCAACCCTTCTAATCTTTTAATTGCCATGTGTTATAAGGAAAAGTAATTCACGAGACATGTATATAGAGATGAAATGTGAGAATTAATTTATGGGTGATGTTGAAGATTCAGTATAGATTATGTAGATCATATACTGTGAAAAAAAATATACTCAACATAATAAATAGGGATTTTATTAGTTATAGCTTTTTCCAAAAACTATTAATATCGAACAAGAAAATGATCATCTGTATACAGGATATGAAATAATCATTTTTGGTTTTGTAATTATGGGTATTTATTTCTATGCTTTTACAGTTGGTATCCAAGTGAGTATATTAAATATGTCTCTATGAACATTGGATTTTGGAGTATAGGTCTGGGCCATCATAGTTGGCGCTACAGGAACTATTTAGATAACTTTAGACATTAGGATGTCTTTTAATGGTAATTTAGTAATTGATATGTTATGGTTGAACAAAATTTAAATTTTATATAAACCATTTGGGATATTATATATTTTAATTCTTAGATAATATTGAAATTATTATTTGGGGATTGATATAAGAGATGATCAGTGACAACTATAGGGATAAGTCTAACAAAGAATTATAAATCTTTGAATATTTTATGAATATTTGTTAATGTCTTCGTTATGTGTTGTTTTTTATAATAAATCATAGTCTTGATACTAGAATGTTGATGCATTTGTGAAAATGCGACACCTAGGGGTAAGCACAAGATAACCTTATTTAAGTAAAAGTATATTAAACACAAACTATCAATGAATAGAATGAATGTATCGCTATAGAATATTTATTATGAATTATAATTCATAACCATGTGATCATCTAATCATTTATTATTGATAACATTTTTAGGATTTAGTACTAGGTTGAAATGAGATCATGGAAATGATGTTAAGAAAGGCATATTCCAAGAGACGACGATTTCTTAAAATCTAATATGGGAGAACTCTAAATTTGTAAGGAAATATATAATTATCTGATTCTGATAAAGACATATAATTATCCGATTTTGATGAAGAATGTGAGTTTCCTGGTTTTACCTTAGGTACTGAGATTGATAATTATTTAAAAATAAATATTGAAACTCTTATATATTCTTATTGGTTAATGATATGTATTGATCAAATTATGGTATATTCAAAAATGTTGTATTATGTGAATATTTTAAGGTTCATTCTTTATTAAATCACATATTAAATGTTATCAATATCTTTTAGAAATGATTTTATGGAAGGGTTATATTTTTAGAAATGATTATTGGAGAATATATATTTATGGTATGGATACCTATTAGGATTAATATATACATCATGTTGAGATAATAATTGGTGGTTTTTTTTAATAAATAATATATATACTATTAATATCCATCATATTGATGATAATTCATGATATTTTTGTAATTATAAACTAATTTTTTGGGATTCATATATAAATTGACCACTATGCGGCCTTATGAACTAGTGGTTGACACCATTTTATGTCAAACGTTATAGTTAATTTTTGGAGGAATATATTACATTATTATGGTTTATTAACATGGAGATTAGAATAGTTTTTGTAAAGGAATTGTTTGGTGAATATATGATCTTTGTGTATACAAACATGGAAAAATGAATATATGAAAGGATTATACTTTTTCAGGAAAGATAAGTAACATAGTATTTCCTACGATAGTAATGTATATTTAATATTTTAATTTATATTGTGAATAATGAATATGTTAAAAATTCCATCACCTACTTTCCTTCAATATTAAGGTATACTTCATTGTTGGATTATGCATTATAATATATTCATAAAATGAATTTTCTATATTTTACAAAAAACATGTTTTATACACACTAATTTTAAAATTAATTTTCTCTAAAAACAATTATTTAATTTTATTCAATTCAAATTATATTTATCTTCAATTTGTTGAAAATATATAACTATTCCAAAAAATTTAATTCATTAAAGATAAATAACGGAGGATAATAATTAATTTCCAATGTAAAAGTTAAATGGTTTTCCCCTAATTAATTTTATAAGATTTGAAACAATTTCATCTCAATAACTTAAATTAAAATGTATTTAAATATGAATTAAATATTATCTTTAAATACATAAAAACATATATATATACTGATTTAATTAATAGTTAATAGGAAATATGAAGAAAAAATTAATATATAAACAATCATTTTCTATAAAAAGTGATTTTCCTGTATCTTATATTTTAATTTAAAAGTTATTTTTTCATATTTAGAAACTAAATTAGGATAAATAGATTGAAAATTAGAGTTCATCTTGTATAAATTTTATAATATAGGTAATCATGTGTGTTTATTAATAAAATAATTACCATGGTTAAGTTTTATTCTTGATTAATAAGGGTAAATAGGGAAAATGAGGTATCTAAAATTTTAATGATTACAAGGCCACATACAACTTCTAGAATAAATTTTCAATTATGAAATTCATACACACATGTCTCACATATCATGTATCTACATAAATTACTTAACTCATAAAGTTACTGACATGATTAGTTTCCTCCAATGAGAGGGGGATTGAATCAGAGGATGCAATTTTTTAAAATTTATAATGAATAAAAATAAACCTCTAATATTAGTTAGAGTATGATCCACTAAAAACAAAAATAATTTCAAATTACATGTTCATGAATAAAGTTAAAGAGAATTGAACACATGATTTGTATATGGTTTATATCCAGTGGGCAATCATACACCTTCTCATGGATCATTAAACCCTCAACCATATATTATATTCACTACAAGCCCATGTGTGTTCCACATAAAAGTATTCATAAAGCATATCACCATGCATGTAAGGAATAAAAAGGAACATAATCACTTCACATAGCTATATGGCACATAACTAAAATATGATAATGATCCCCAAAAAACTAGGTTCTTTTGACAAAAAACTAAAAATACATATTTCCAAGAGACTCAAAAATATGCACGAAATAAATTACAATACTGTAGAAAAGAATTCTAATACAAAAATATTCTCAAAACCAAATAAGAAAAATACCAAAATCATGAGATTCATCATATATTTATCACTGAATATTTAACATCATCTTCAGACTTGTATGCTTCTTCCACATTTATATACATTATAGAAAACTAATGAAAAAATTAATTCATACCCACTATTAATTCTCACATCTCTAATACCTACAAGAAAAAATAATACATATACCCATATCGACCTATATAATAACCATGCTATAGTTTAAAACTATAAGGGAATCATGGACCAACATTCTTTAATGATGGATTAAAAATATATTCCTAGGATTATAAAATAATTCAAAATATTCCAATTAATTTCATAAATAATTTCTCCTCAAAAAATTAGATTTTAATAAAACTAAACAATTATAATATATGAATTGATAAAAATAAAAATCAGTTATTGGATTTTCAAGAAAACAAATTCTATTTTATCAATTATGAAAATCAATTTTTCCATGTAACAAAATTTTATTAATTCCATTGTCTTTGTTGATGAAATCCCACTTTTTATATATTCAGCTACGTTTCTCAACCCTCTCTATCACTAAAAATGGCTATGTGGATCATTTTTCAATGGGATCATTTGGGTACATATTATCCTTCAGCTATATAGATATATTTACATGTAAAATTTGGGTACATGATTTAATTAAATTGGTAAATCAGATGTGTGAAATTTCTAAATAGAGACTCACCTATTTGAATTAAGTACATGTCTCATATAGGATGTGTGAATCTGAGAAATCTTTTGGTTCAATAAAACTCAAAAAAACCACACTTAATCTAAACTCCAAACCTTATGAAAACACATTCTAGAATCATGAAACACTATTTCATGATATATCCAGACATACAATCTAGATCAAGGATCATCAGCACAAATGAGAACTCAAGAATTATGTTCAACAAATACAACCACTAGAACTCACAAAGAACCATGTGATCTTTAATCATTCTCAAATAAGTCCAAAAATATATAAGGTTCTTCAGTATAACCCTTTGGATTTTTCTACAAAATATGAATACCCATGACTAATAATTCCTTAATAATCAATTCATATTATAAACCACCTTCCGCCTTTACAACCAAACAATTTAATCATTTCTTTGATGAATGATGGAACTAGAGAAGACCACCACATCAACCCCACCTGGTAACTACCTTCATCAAGAACTAGGTAAATTCCTTCATCAAAAATCCTTTCTATGATTTATCACCATGATGGAATATATTTATCATCATCAGATTTTATGATCCTCCTTTCAACACAGACTTCCCTTTGCCTGTATAAGCATTATCTAAAAGTCCATAGGAGATCTCAATGTAATAAATGATCAAGTGTCTGTGGATGGATGAAAATAAAATTTAATCTTTATATCTATAAATCTATCATGTGGTATCGATTTTTTAAATATATCAAAAAGATTATCTTTTTTTCAATATATAAATGTTTTATTTCACCTAATGCTACATTATCATTAATAAAATGAAATTGAATGTTAATATGCTTAAATTCAGAATGTTGAATTGTATTTTTTGAAAGATAAATTTCACTATGATTTTCCAAAATAATCATCAAAATTCTACGAATGACACTCTATAAATCTAATAAGATATACTATATCTATAAATCCTATGTAACAATATGAATATCCCTCAACTATTTTAATTCAGTTATACTCAGGGGCACTAGACTCTACTTCTTAAAATACAAGAAAAAAACTATCACAAATGACTAATACACCACCTAATGTGGATCTATATAATATATAGTAACCAACCCAATATACCCCAATATATCTAAGAATGTATATATATGCACACTATGACTACAGATAAATCCATAATTCATAATTCCATTTAAAAATAAATAAATTCTTTCAATGGAAAGATTTTGTGAGTCCTTCAGTTCACTTTGGTACCATGCACAAAGATTCATAGTGTATGAAATGTTTTGTTTGGGTGTTATGAGATACACAAGGTTGCCAATAATTTCCCTAATTTATTATTATCAAAATTTCTACAGTTTTTATCAATTGTTTTCCAATTTATAAAGGTATAAAACCCTCTATTTAATATTCCATTACAATCTTTATCAACATTTATTTGGTATAGTTTTCTTATGAGGTGAAGATATAATCTAAATTATGCTAAATATGTAATCCCAAATAATATTTTTGTTCACCCAGTATAGACATGTCAGACAATTTGTAAATCATTATATCTAATTCCCCATATAATAAATTGTTATTACTTGTAAAAATTGTGTTATCTATATATAAAATCAATATTAGTGTATCTGAGAGGTCCTCCTTCAAGTATATTTTTTAACAATATTTCCTTTAGATAAAATACATTAACAAAAAAAATCATCATGTTTATAATAGTAGGGCATGGGAGAGTATTTCCAACCATACAAAAATTTACTAAAATTGAATACATTTGATCTATCATTATCAGGGAGGAAGCCTCCTATTTTTCCAATGAATACTTTTTCTTCCTCATCTCCACTATGAAATGCATACTTTACATCCATTTGGTAGAAGTTATAATACTCATGTGTTTCTGAGTCCAAGAACATTAATTTTTTTATCATGTATAAAAAACAAAGAAAATGGTACCTGAAAGTATATGCCTTCTATTTGGGAATATCCTTTGAAAAAAAATATAGCCTTTTTTTATGATACTTATCATTTCTCATTCATTTAATTTCTAGAAACCAATATTGTATCAATCATATTTTTATTTTGTAGTATATGAAAAAGTACAAATATAATGTTCTTCCCAAGTTGATTGAATTATTCATTCACATAATTCATCCATTAATTATGTCAAATATTCTTAACCATGGTTCTATGTTCAAAATTGAATATATGTTTTTTCTCTCTCTCAATTTTTAGCCTCCTTATAGTTTGAACTACGAAATTATGATTCCCAATGATTTTATTTTAGAAACTATTATCACTATTTTTTCAAATGATCTTGATGTTTTCTACGAGATACTCAAAATATTCTTGAATATGTGCCCTTCTACACATATTTTCATCAATATATACATCTTAACAATCATTAATAATTTTAACTATATTATTCGAATTTATATATCTATTCACATTAGTTGAATAACCCTTAAAGACTATCATAATCCATTTTGTCTAACATTACTTCCCTATATCCATTGATTTTAATAAAACAACTACATTTAAATACCTATATATATATTTCCCTGTAGGCTCAAATAGATATAAAATCATATAGGGTGTATTATTTTTTTAGGTGTCAAAAAATATCTCTTTGGGATATGCACTATAGTTCAAACTTCATCTCCCTAGACTAATTTTTATCCATTATTTTTACCCAACATTATTCTTCTCATTTCCATAATGATTCTTTTATTCCTCTTTGTAAAAAAATTATATTTAGGTGTATAATTTAATCCATACTAATTCCTTAGTGAAATTTTTATTGTATAAGTTTCAAGTGCATCACTCATGTAATATTTAACATTATCAGATAATAGTTTTTTAAAACACAAACTAATATTCATTTCAACCAATCTTCTATACATTCTGAAAAACCTAATATCCTCTTTCATGTGATTGATGGATAAAAAATTGTTCATAAAAGTAAATTAATATATTAATGTAATGAAATATAGATCATATCAGGAAAATTTATATCACATTGGACGAAAATTATATGTGTGAAAAAATTCTAATAGTCTTGTCGTAGTAATATTCACCTTCTTTTCAGTCTTATTAGTTATCTTCCAATTCTAAAATGTTCTATAGATTCTATCTTAATCACTTTTTTTCTTGGGTAAATCTCATACTAGTTCTTGTTCTAATGGATTTCTTATGTAATATTTCCCATTAATCCCAACTCTTCTATCTCATTACATGTTCTCAACATTCATGATTATGAAACATTTATTTTATGGATCACCAATCAAGAATAAATTTAAATTTATTCAACTTCCTTAGGAGATAGTTTTTCTATCAAATTTTATTTTAATTATTGTTGTGTTAGAAACACCTAATATCATCTATCGATGCCTTTCTTATCATGAATTCTTAAAAAGAAACTTTAATAATGAATGATTATTCTTTATTGTGAATTTGAATTATGTGACCTTTAACATTGAGGGGGAACCGACTGAATAATATTATACTGAATTTATCTACATTATATCCCTATTGATCAAACATTACATAGATATATTCTAGAAAATGAATCTTTTTTGTGTTTCCAACTTGTATCCAGTCACTGCCTATTTTTGTATTCTTCCAAAATCATCTTTTACCTCATCGGAACTGCTCGCCATTGCTTTTTATCTTCTACAAGGTATTTAAATGTTATATTAACACATATAATATTTAACTAAAAATTCTAAAACACAATAAATAACCCTAAAAATGTGAATTTATTAAATAAACCATAGTTTTATCAATTTATTTCATGAATTTTCATCCGATTAATTATTAGTGATTTATTTTTTCTATAATTCCATATTGAAGATTTATTCAATAATATTAATTTTTTAAGTACCCTAGTAGGTAATTTATCTCCACGATTCATGGTCTATATATAAATACAAATAGTTTTATAATATTTATTTTTAGGGTCAATAGTTTTGGAAAAACGTTTTTAGATGATGATATTTCTAGAATTTATTAGTAATTTTAGGAGTATTCCCCATTGAATCTAGTATGGTGTTGAAATTCCTTCTTTATCCTTGTGTTTCTTATCAGATTCAAGACATTTTTATTATGTCGTATATAAGTATTCACCTATTAGTGTGGAAGTTTATTCAATATATTCTAATCAATTTCTTATATTATATTGATGTTAACCAGATAATTTTATTTTTTTTATAAAATGTTATCTCCATTTTATATTTCCAACTATTTTCCTTAACTACTTTCTTGTCCTATTTTAAAATTTTTTTATTATCATTCATGAGTGTGGTGTTAATCTGAATATATGAATGAGGATCAAATTTGAGAATGTATTCATAATTATTGGTTTATTCATTATCTTCATCACTACTTGATGACTCTATGGTATTATTATCACTATAAAAAGTGTTTTTAAATTTTTTTTTCTGTTTCTTATTCAGAGTCAATATATGATATTAGACTAGTTTCCCCTTCTTTTTAATCTATTATTTTCATTTGGTTTTTTGAAATATATTATTTATTCCAATATGCATTGAATAATATTTATAATTTTTCCACCACATTATTCTTTAAGTATATTTATCGTTTTCATATTCGTAATACAGTACTCTATTCGTTGGTAAATTAATTACATATTTCCCAAGAACGTTACATTTATAACATCTATCATAGAATGTATATATATTTTTCTAATTTTTCTTTACGAAATCTTTTTTAGATAAATAAGATAACATTTTGATATTCTTCTCCATTCTCAAAATCACTTGAGTCATCAGCATCTTCATCAATTAAAAATTTCATATTCCACATGGATTAAAACTCCATCCCATCTTTCACATTATTTTTTAATGATGGATGATTTCATATTTTGAAATAGATTATTATATCATGTAACAATTTTAGAACATGATCATCTATATCATTATGATATAATGTTTTGGGATGAAATATATCCATAAAATTTCTCATCAACTTCTATACATCTATAGAACCATTATTTTTCTCACCAAATCCTCAAATATTACACATTATTTCAATTTCATGACTAAATAAATTATTAAAAATTTCATCTCTAGCAACTTTGATGTTTTCAAATTTTATTTTGTAGATCAATAGCTTTCCCTCATTGACATTCACATTGGTTTAGTAACTACTCTCTAACATATCAATGATTTCTTTTACTGTTTGTAGTCCAATGACATTACTCATTAAATTCTATTATTATGACATGAGAATAGAATTTTAACTTATAAATCCACATATAAATTCATATTATCACAAAACATCATCTTAACAACATTTATGATGATGGAAATCTCATTGTTGTTGTGTCATGAACATCTAGACCATGTGATAACTGATCTTGAAACTTTCGATTATTCCAATTATGATAATTTTTCTTATTTAATATTTGAAAACCACATATATTGACTAAATTAATATTATCAATGCTCAAAAGATAATTTTTTAGATCATTCATGTGGAATGTTTCTATAATTCCAAATTATGTGCTTGTAAATATTAGTTCCCTCCACTGTTAAGGGGGATAAATCAATTACGACAACTGTTTCAAATTTATTTTTAACAAATATAATATAATTTTACTTATTAGAGTATGATCCACTCAAAATATAAATAAATCATCCTCACATGGTAATTTATATAATTATAAAGAAATAATAACACATTTTTACATGGTTTCCATATATTAAGGTGTCCTACTCCTTACTGTGGCTAGTTTTCCCTTTCAACTATAGATTCGCTTCACAAAAAAATCTAGTAACTTTTATTTACAAAAATTCATGATAAATCGCATAACCCAATTTAGGAGTCACACCCATTATCAAAGAATGGTTTTGTAGTAAAAATGATAGTTTCAATATTTAATGGTTCACTAGAAAAACTATGTTGATTTGATAAAAAAATTAAAAGTTCAACTTTCATAATCCTCCATAATGTGAAAGTAAGAAATGAATAAAGTGGATAATTATATTTTTCATAAATAGTATCATTTTACTCAAATAAAAGTTCTTAAAATTATAAGATACATATGTTCTTTATTACTAAACAACCTACCATGTCTTTAGAGCCGTCAAATTCTTCCCCGTTCTTAAATAGTAAGAAAATGCATAAAAATTTATTCATACCCAAAATTCATCCATACCTATCTAATAACTACTACAATAAAAAAATGTTTATTCAAAATTACCCCATATTCTATATAACTATATTAAAAAAATAACTTCATCAAGGCCCAATATATTATAATCAGGGTTTAAAAATAAAATACTATGATTAAAAATGTATTGAAAACCATCCATGCAGTTACTTAAATAATTTTTCCTCAAAATGTTAAAATATTTAAAACCTACCAAATTTCAATATATATATTTCCAAAAATCTATATCAACACCAGCCCCCAACCTCGTATTGGCTCGTCTCATCACCTCAACGTTGATCGGCGGGCTTGCGGTGGATCTCTCTCTCGCGTTGATGTCGTGTGTCCTTGTGGAACCGTTCAGCTCGGATTCTCCTCACCAATGTTGGCCTCTCCTGCCTCAATCCACATGTGATTGATAGGGTTTATTTCGGCGGCTTGATGAAGGTCCAGTGGTCAGTTTCCAGTTGTCATGCTTGAGGTTTGCTACTTCTTCGTCAGTTTGTGCACTAGGTGGTCAGATGCAGTCTTCGTGTTTTGGGAAGGCAGTGACGGGATCTATATTCTGGTTTGTGGTTTTATCTTTTTTTTAGAGTTCTTCGGTACTTGGGTAGGATTATGCACGGTGATTGGTTCTTAATCTTGGATCTTTTCCATTTTTTTTATTTCCAGTTTGGATTTGTTTGTTGATTCTCATGTGTTGGTTCGGTTCTTGGATTTTGCATTGGAGTGTTGTGGATGGTTCTACTCCGGGGATCTCCTTGCCTTGTGTGGCACGACCATGGGCACTGATCTTCCAAAATTTTGGAACCATGATTCTTTCTATCGTGATTATTTATTGCGGTGGTGCTATGGAAGAGTCATATATGATCAGCTAAGCGCATAATTCTGGTTGATTTTCAGTCTGGTTTTAAAGGCTTACGGTTTGGGGTGGTTCGGTTGAGGTTCAATCTTCTTGGTGATGTCCTTCTATCTACAGCATAGTTTTTCTTGAGGATGAACCTTTGATTTCCTTTGAGTTGGTGATGATTTATTTTTCTTTTGTTTATGTGCATTGTTGTGGATTTTATGGTTTGCATTTTGCGTGGTGTTTCTCTGGCTTGGTCTAGTTCGATGAATATGATGGAAAGCATTGTGTTGTGCCACCTGTGTTCTGAGGTTGGGGATGAGGGTTTGTTTGTGATTGGAACTGTGTTGGGATGATCTCCAGTGTAGCTCTGGAAGGAATGAATGACGACGATGACGAAGCTATTAACCTATGATGATGTTGGATGGATTGCGACTTGACAGACTGATGCGGGTGCCTCGTGGTTCGAGGCTGCCTCAGGGTTGGCGTTTGTGTTTTGAATTTCAAATTTTGGTTTTGGTTTCTGTTCCTGGATCCCGCCTAATGTATGTGGTTATGCTTAATCGGTTCTCACTAACCCAAAAAGTTACTTATTTGAAAAAAAAGGCAGTTTCAGTTCAGACACAATTGGATACATTGCATTACAAGTATAGAATAAATAACTTATATCATGTTTTTATATGTGTGACTAATTATTATACATCACTGAAAATGTCTATGTAGATCATTTGTATAAATGGATAATTTAACATCATATTAAAATTTCTCTATGTGAATCCAAATTTGTTTCTTAATCAGTTATGTGATTTTCCAACATCACTAAATCAGTTATGTGAAATTTATATCTTGATTTTCTCTATGTGAATCTATTATGTGGAACATATTAGATTTTTAAATCTATAAAATTATAGTATTCATTAAAACTCAAATATAAACAATTCATCTAAACCCCACTTCTTTACATAAACTCTTATTAGAAACATGATTTATTCTCCCTTGATAAATGTATCAATAAGATCTTGACCAAGAACCTCCAAAACTAAGGATTTGTAAAATAAATTATTTCAACTGATTAACCACCCCAAACTCACCATAAACCTTTGGATCTTAAATTTTACTCATAAGAATTCATAAATTAAAGGGTTTCTTTGATTATCATTCAATTATATTCTTATCCCTTACCTAAAATTTATTTCGATTAATTTTTCTATATTTTTCACCTTAAATAGGATCTCACTTATTTACACATCAAGAAAAAACATATTGTTCTAAATTCCCATAAAACTATAGTGAAGTTTATTTATGTATAGTCCCTGTAATTGATTGTAATCTCTTATAATTAAAAACCTTCCTTTAGTAATTCATTTGGAAATGATACATCAAAAAAATATCCTTATTCTCAACTAAATTATTTCTTACCCATTTTCATTCATTATTTATACCTCACATCCACCCCCTTTAATGAAATTCAAATAAAATGTATATATTTAAATAACTCTTAATATTATACTAAAATGATTTTATATTTAGTTTATAATGATTTTATCCATATATTCCATAAAAAATGGAAAGGTTTCTCATGTGTGTGTATGAACTACTTCTTCCATGGATTTTTTTTTCAAATTTCATCACCAAATTCCTAAGCTGGTAATAGAAATGGGATTATTGAACTGATTTTTTATTTATATCATGATTTATATTCATTAAATATTTATTATAAATTTTATAATAAATATTCAAAATAAGGAATCATTGTAAGGTACACCATCTTAAACAAACATATGAAGGTGAAAATGTTTTTATTCATAGTACATAGTATTTTCATATCCATTAAATATTATTTTATGTACTAAAAATTATGATATAAACAATAAATAAAACTAATTATATGATATTACTATAGAACCACCTCATTTTCATTTATTAAATCAGGGTATATTCATGTTTGGGTTGGTTTAACTACCTTCTTCAATAATAATATGAATTTAAATCCTTAATGACTATGATAATATAATTATAAGTATACTATAATAAAACTATTTAAATAAATATTTTTTTTTTATTTTTTAGATTTTATGTAAATTTTTAATTCATCAATTCAGAAAACACCATTCGCCCGATAATAACCACTAAAACATGCTCATCCTCAATTTCAACCTCATGGGTTGTAACCAAAGATACCATGAAATGAGATTACATCTTTATCAACTATCTTATATAAAGTATTAGAATAACTTATATGATCTAATAATGATGTCAGTATGGAATAAGATATACACAGACACAAATTTTACAAAAATAGTTTAAATCAAGAAATATTAGTTATGCCTGGTGTTGAAAGTTTGTAAAATAATTAATATAAATATATATACAATGATCATAAATGTGGAATATATATGTTTGTAATTACTAATACGGTTCTTATTAATTTATTTAATAATATTAAATTAAATTTTTCAAAAATTTGGTGCAAATGCTTAATTAATATGGACCAAGGTATGGTTTTTGCGTCTCAAAATCCCATATTCGATACACTGTTTTTATTATGCCCCAAATTTAATTTATGTATTTTATATATATATATATATATCAAATGTCAGATATCATATCATTAATTATATTTTAATCATGTTATTTGATGTTAGATTTCAATCCATTTTTTTGAAATACTTTTTTTATTAAATTGTAACTCAAGACGCAAGGGTTTTTTATATTTAAATTTATATTATTCAAGGAATTACACTTGTTATAAATCATGAATCCATTTTATGGGGTTATATTGATTTACTATATAATTATTTTTATATAAATTATTCCATTTTAATTTATGGGAAAATCTAAGAAAAATCAATTTTCTCTCATAAAAAGTATTTTGACACATGTTTTACCCAAATCAGAAGAGTATTTGGTAACTCAATTCCGATTTATTATGTTATACCCATTCACAAAAATTTATTTAATATAAGTTGGATAAATTTTTTCCATTTATTTTATTATTATTTATTGATTTTTTTTATATTTTTTTCCTCCTAATTCATTTTCAAATGTTTCATGCCTCATGGAGTATGTTTCTTATAAGGGATACTGATAACTCAGGTCTCCTTTCCTGGAGTAATATTTTTTTCCCATAAATTTATTAATTTCTCTTTTGGGTTCTAGCAGCCAAAAAGTTAATTCTATGCTATTTGATAATCTACTTTAGGAAAATTATATAATGTGATTTCTGAACAAAGTGATTTTAAAATATTAAAAATAGGTTAACCCTTTCATTTTTATAGGGTTTTCCTTCTCTCCTCATATCCCCAGGATAAAATTTATATATTATTAGTACTCTATTATTGGATATTATTTCTAAAAATAATTTCACACAATATATTTTACATCAACCTTTCAACATTTACATTCAATAGTGGTATATAAATTTTCATTTTTAATCATTGAAAAAAATATTTTCTAAAATGTATTTTATGTTTTCATTTCCATTTCCAATTTTATTTAGAAAAGGAATTACTTTAATGGGGTTTATGATTCATTATTGTTTCACTAATATTTATATATTGTTCTATTTGGGGGATTGATCTCCCCATATCATCCATTTTAATTCATGATCCCATCATTTTTGACACATTTTAATGTATTATTTTTACAAGTAGTTTTTTTACTTTATGTCAATATCCATCACTTTTTCTCTTATTACACTGGGTTTATTTACATTTTAAACCATTAACCATATTTTAATGGATCTATTATAATCATGATATTCTAGTATTGACATATATGTAGGCTTATTTAACTAGAAGGTGAAAACACCACTTTTTAAGATAATCAAGATTGGATGATGTTCAATAAGAAATAATGTTATTCTATTTACATGGGGAAAAATTATTTCCAATTTTTATATTTTTATAGAAATATGAATGATTATTGGCACATTGATTATGAAATTCTGACTATACACCTTTTTTCTCTTGATGAGTTGTGACCATGTTCTCCCTATTGTAGACATGGGAAAAATTATTAATATTCTTGATGATTATTGACTATTATCACAGGTTGATCATGTATTGGAATTATGTATATATCATTATATGTATACCTATTTTATATTTATTAATAGTTTTATTTTTTAATAGTATCAAATTCTTTGTTGAATCTTATGGTGAATGAATTGGACTTAATCAGGTTACAGGAGGGGGCTAGGATTACATATTCACTTGATAAATTGATAAGTCTTATGACATGGAACATGTCTGATTATTTTGTGTATTATTAAGTGATTCAGTCATTTGTTTTGGATTTAGTATTATAAAAATGTAAATTTCATTTACCAAGAACTTGATTATAGGTATTTGATGTCTAGCATAGTGTATTTCAGCAGAATTAGATCACAATTTTTGATATCCATATTTTCCATTAATTTCATGGATATATAATTCACATACTCTTAAGTTGATAATGGCATAATGTTAAGTAAACATTCCTTCATTAAGAAATATTCCATGTTTTAACATTATTTCCCATAATTTATGTTTTCCCTTTTCTGTATTTATGATCATCCCTTCTTATGTTTTAATTTTCTCAGGTTATGATGAAAATTATTACATGAGACATGTTTAGTATTATTGAAAATGTGAAAAAAAAATTAATATATATATAATATTCATAATTTATAGTGTATTATCATATATAGTGGAAAATAATTTTTCATAATACAAATAACTTTGGTTTTGTTAGTTAATTTTTTTCATAGTTCTCTAAAGCTGTAAATATGAGATGATCCTTAGAATAAAAGAGATGATATAATTGATTAATATTTTTGAATTAAGGATGTATATATATATATATATATAATTTTATATCTGGTATCAATTTTATCATGTAAATTTTTGTGTTTATGGAAATAGATCTACGATTGTGGATTCAAGGCATCACATCTACATTTTTCTGAAACCTTGATTTATAATTTTCAAAATCTAATGACTCGTTTATCCAAGGGATATTTGAGATTTTGAATTCAAATTATATTAGGTTGATTCAAAATTATTATCATTTACCATGTATAATAATAATTTTGGAATTTTTATAATTAATGATCTTTAAATAACATACAATCTTAATCTATAGAATATACTCAACAATGATACTGAAATTTGGAAAATTTTCATCAGTGATTGATATATTTATTTACATGCCAAATTTTCAACCACTACTAAAAAAGACTTTTATATCCTTCAATTATTTTCAAAATATAGAACATCTAACTTCCATTTAAATTATTTTCACTATTTATATTATTTAGAGAATTAAAATTTGTTATATTATTTGAAATAATGATCATAATTTCTATTTTCCGATAAAACATGGTATCATTGTTTGGAGAGAATATAACTATTCCCTTAACACATATAACATTCTCCGTAAGATATATTTTAATTTATATTAATGGTATATTTATTTATATAAATTTTAATACTTTACAAATTCCTTCACAATTATGGTTTTTGAAATTTTTTATAAAGATTTCTAAATATTCTATGGTTGGGTCTACATTACTCTCTTACACAAGATCTAAATAGAATATATAATTAATGATGGTATTTCTTTCTCATTAATGGATTGTATGTTACCTTAAATTAATACTTGTAACCAATATATATAAAATTTAAGAAAATTAGAATCAATAGTTTTACAATGGTGATTTTTTCAATAAATTGAATCATATTTTTGATATTTATAAAAACTTGTAAATATTTCTTCTAGGTTTCCCTATTAAGATAATTACTTCTCTAATGATACAGTAAATTGAATATATCTATTTTTATCTTTTTTTATATGTTTTAGTGTATAATTAATATTTTTCAGTACCCTTCTAGTGTATAGATTAAATTTAATTGTTATGTTATTTTTT
Organism: Viscum album; assembly: GCA_963277665.1. NCBI lineage: Eukaryota > Viridiplantae > Streptophyta > Magnoliopsida > Santalales > Viscaceae > Viscum > Viscum album. The sequence continues at coordinate 767,956,475 of OY728125.1, read as the reverse complement.
ACGATAATTTAGATATAATTTATTATTTAGTTTTACATTATAATTTTTTTAAAAATCCTATGTGACCTTCTTTATTACTATGAGACCTTTAAAGATAAGTATTTTTCTTTGGTTCATGGGTTTAATTGGTATACACATAACCAATGTTATCCATCTATATTTTAAATAGATATTTAATAATTGGGGAGAAATATTCACTATAAACCATGTTCTTTTAAAATTCTTATTCATGCATTATATGAATTTTTTTCATTTTATATCTCTTATTTGGTAAAATAATTAAACCATTATTTAAAAAAAATTAAATAAATTGATGATGAAGTTGATTCAAAAAATAGACTTATTCCTATATAAGTACATATTATCCAATTTTAAGATCATGTTATATAAATTTATGGAGTTTAATTAACCTAAATAGTACAGAATAAATCACCCCAAATTAAAATCATATATAAATTTAACATCATCCTTGATTATTATATTATTAGTTAGTTATTATTAATTCAATTACTGTTAGAATATTTTAGCAAGATATGGTGTTTTATTGATATTATACCCATCTTTTTTACTTTTTTGTAATTTATTTTTTTGAAAGGGCACTGACTTTTGGTTTTGTTTTCCACCATAATGTACCTATGAAACATTTTCCCACTACAAAAAACGGAATTCCATATAATATTATGCCATATTAAAAGGTCATATATTTTATATATAATTCATTCATGAAAAGAATTCATTACTACTTTTGAACTGCTTTTCAAATTCTATCAAGGACTATATTAAATTTGTATTAAAGGTTCACACCATAATGGTGTTATTATTATAAATATATCATTAAATTCATATTAATTAATGACTATATTGAATCTTTAGACTAAATTATATTAAATATTACCATTTATTTATAATAAAGGATATATATTTTTTGAATATAGTATTTTAATAAAGTATTTTACATGTTTAAATGATATATGGGAATTTGTTAAATTATAATGGAGGTGTCAGTTTGGTCTTGTTTTAACTAGTTTTCTAATATTTTTCTCAATAAATAATAAATATAATGGATGAAAGTAGAATAATAAATTATAATAAGATTAATTATTTAATCTCTTATATTGTACCCAAGATGTCTGATTGAGCATCCTAATAGGCTGTAATTTAGGATTTCTTGAAATTTTCCTTTTATTTTGAAAAAAATATTATCCTATCTAAGAATTGTAAAAGACACATAAAATATTTATTCTAATAAATATATGATGTAAAATAGTAAATAGGATGAAAAAATTGATTTTACAAGGTTCACCCATAAATAGATACATCCATGGTGAATATATCAATGATGTTTCGATATTCCAATTAACCACTACTTCACCAAAATGTGATTTTAATATTTAAGAAGAGTTACATGATTAGCCAAGGTTTATGGCCACTTCCTCTCTTCCCCACACTGCATTCATGGTGGTTACCATGATCAAACCAATGTGTATATTTATCATACCTGATATCAAAATAATTATAATAAATAAAAAATATAAACGGTGTTTTCCATGCCACTATGATCTTTAAACACTATATCATATGTCATATGCACAGAGATCTATTTTTGAGTAATGATATTAAAAATAGTTAAATCTATAATAATTATATTTTCCTTGATAGATTTTGAATATATTAATGATTATTTTTTATGTTATGCTTTGAATTAGTGTGAGATGGTAGGGCTCATGCAATGTTGATGTTGATAAATAAATATCAAATATAATATATCATGTGTGTAAATTTTCTATGAAATAATGGAATAACTCTTGAATGTTATTTTATGTGATAAATTTAAGACATAAATTAAATCTATAACATTTAATTTACACAAAAAATTAGATAATATTTTTAAAACTCAGGTGTTTGGTTTAAGAGTTGTCTTTGGTAGAATAATAAACAATCAAATATAATATATAATTAATTATCTATTAATTGGCCATGGACTAAGAATATTATTTTTAAACATGGAAATAGAAAAGTTATAGGGGTATCTTCATAACCCAAGATAATAGATATATCATATAGAAGATCTATGGAGGAAGAAAACAAGACTTACGATCGACGATAGATTCTCCATGGAGTTTGGCATCAATAGTGAAGTTATTGGATATTTTCATCCAAAATGATGTAAAAATAATTATTAAATAGTGATAAATTCCCTTAATAGATTGGAATTATTTTATGGTTGGAATAATCCCCATATTAATCCAATCATATTGAACAAGTGTTAATTCCTTTTTAAAATTAAATCAAAGAACGATTAATGATTTACAGTTGATAATTTTCATCCTAGAATTAAGAATTCATACATTATTTTTTATCCTAATTAATTCATTTTTGTACATTATTTTCTATGTAAATGAATTATCGAAAACCCAAATAATTGTCTATGGTTTTCCCCAAACTTTAGTGTTTTCTACTTTTAACCCCCCCACTCTTTGAGTGATCGTAGTTAGTATTTCATTTTCACGATGATTCGTCTATACCGAATAATAGATCCCTGAACAATAAATCTCTAGCCAATATATCATTAACAAAGGTTTATATTCAATATTAAAGGTATGATCTTGGTCTGATAATTAAAATACATGATCTATAGTTGGATTGAGGGTTTTATAAGGAAGGATGGAATTTTGGAGATGCAGTAGGATGAAAAATGATTCCTGAGTAGATGGGCAGCTAGAATCTAGCCATCAATGATGAATCTAGCTTGGCCAAACCTAGAACCATGTTTTTTGAGTGTTATTTTCTAATAGATATTGTGATAAGTTATTTTAGGATTAGATTCATTAAGACCATGGGATTATGGTAAATCATAATATAAAAATCTTGTAGTTAAGAAGAACATGCAGTGTAAACCTCCATCCATGGCGTCTCGGTTCACATATAGATATAGGTATCACTATCTATTGGAGCTTGTCTATATACTCTGTGACCCAAATTTGATGCAATGATGTGTATCCCTTAGGAAATTAATATAAGAATCACCAATGTATTTGGTGATATCAATAGAACATAACTAGGGTGCTCTGATATGACCAAAGTCCACACCCACTTCCATTGTACACAGAAATGACAAGAGAACACTAGTAAACGATGATTTAAAATGTATTAGTCTTAGAATTTCTTATAATATTAAGTACATATCAGTTAATCCCTATACACACCTTTTACCCCTTTTATGATAGGGCATAGTATCTGTTCTATCCAGTTTAGTTGAGTAGTAATAGAGTGTGTTCCCCCAGTCTATACCAATAAGGGTACGATGAGGTATCCCATTCTGAGTATAGGATGAGTGATCCCTCTATGTTTTTGTTTCAGATAGATTCAATTATCCTTCTTTATTCCATTAGATGTGATCCTCTATCATTCTTATGTAGCTTCAATTAGGTATCATGTTACCAACTCTTCGGGCATGTGATCCCCATGTTAGTGGGTTATTCCAATTGTGGTTTGTTATCCTCCATGGACACTAAGTGTGATCCAAAACAATTTTATTGAAATATTATATGTTTATGAATATATATCTACTTTGGTGAGGTTTATGAAAATGACTTGTTATATAATCACTTTCTATATTGGAAAGAACTTAGGACTAAGTTCTCTTATATGACCATTACCATATATACAAGATTATATTTCTTGGATGGCAGTATTATTGTGACTATAACTTGAGGTTTTCTGTATATCTTTGAAAATATCTAGGTTTTTTCATCCTTTATATCTAGAAGACTCTATTGATTATTCATATTTTTTTTATTTCATGGTTTCTTACTGGGAACGTTTTCACTCACCCATTCATGGGATCTACTCACACATGTTATGACATTTGTAGATGACAGGCCTTTCAATAATGTCCTAGGAGGATTAATAGAAAGTGTCGAATAGCTCCAATAAATTCACCATTAATAGTTCCATGAGTTGTATCTCAATATTCCATCCCTTTTTTATTAAAAATATTGACTCGTTTTTAGTTTTGGTGGGCATATAGTTGGGATTTTTTCTTTCTTGTCATTTTTTTATTATGTTGGGGATATGTTTTATGCATATTTAATTTGTATAATTTTTTAATTCCATTCCATATAGTATTGGTGTTTGGTTATTTTTTTTGTGTATTGTGGCCTCAATATAAGGCGTCCCATGTGTGTGGTTTTCCTACATAGTATAGTTCATAGACCCTTGAATATTTGTGTTAGGATTGGGGTTTTATACATGTCATACAATTGTTTAGGCATGCCCAAATTTTTTTGGTCATGATAGAGTGGAATGAGAGTATTTATATAAACATTAGGGTTTATATATATTCTAACTATAAGATTTGGTTTAGGAATAGTGGGAAAATTTTAAATTGTCACGAATTTTTATCTGAGACCAATGAACCTTGTGATAATGTGGCAGCTGAAAAATCCATTCACCTATACTTTACTATCCTACATATAAACTTGGTACATGTAGGAACGATTTTTTATAGAATCTATTATCAAATGAATCATTTTGTAATGGGTTGTGGTTTCCATATCCTTCTTAAGATATATCATCAGAAATTCTCTTTCACAATGTTTAGGCTTTAATTTTTTTGGATCCCTCCTAAATGATAGAAATGTAGCAATATATAGCCAGATCATAATGATGATCTTCTTATAGATAAATCCTTATGTTAAGGTATTATATAAGAGTTGAAACATCTATGTTGTTTTTGGGTGATACCTCTAACTATTTAGAAGTAGGGTGATTAGGCGATACCGCCAGATGAAATGTGTTTCCAAAGTACAATTCATAGGTTTTTGAGATAGAAACCCCCCATGTTTTGGGGTGAGATAGACCCCATCTAATTGTGGAATTAAATGAGGTATTTGGGTGAGTTTTTCACCTTTCTAAGATCCATATTGATTAGATGATGTTCCTAATAGTGTGCTTTCTCCATGAATCCACATGGAGATAGTGGAGCTTTGTGACAGTGATGCATGAATATGCGACTTTCACTTTGATTGAGTTAGATAACCTCTTTTTAAAGGTGTTTCACTTATGTATTTTGTTGGAAGTGAATTTCTATGATGATCTAGTTCTCCATCATGGTATCATATTATGCAAAAAGTACACATAGATGTTTAGTGATCCCTCATGCTAATCCATGGACTTGATTTATGATGCATAATTTTGAGTAAGGACCTTTGAGCATCCAATTCAACCCTACATTCATAGTGGAGTGGTATATCTATTTATACCTTTGTGCACTGGGGTTTTAGGGAATAACTTGGTGGTGAATATATTTCTTGGTGTGTAGTTATTTGGAGTTGGTTTTGAGAGTGGCCACTTAGAAGCTATGACTTGAATAGCTAGTAGTCAATGAAACTCATATGGATACATGTGCACAAAAAGTTTTTTGAAGATAGTATATGGTCATAGGGTTTATCATCCAAGGATATAAGGCTGGTTCCATGTAGCTGAGGGAGCATTTATGCTACTTATATGATGGATAAGATCATATCATATTATATTTTCCAAACCGTTCAATAGTCGATAGGAGTATTATTGATAGGATACCAAAGAAGTTATATTTGTTAGAATATGGATGTCTTCTAGGAATTGGAAATCAAATAAAAGTAGGAAGATTAGAATTAGGTGGATTATTTTTTGATATATTACAATCACCACACATATGTGGTTCATGTTATCTCTAAAAAGATGGGGATCAAGAATGTGGACAGATTAACGTAGTGGAGTCTTATGACCTATAGGCTTCATAGATTATTTGAGGTATAAAATATGTCTTCTATTATTTATCTAATGTACTGATAGGCATAGATTTGATCCATTATTTTTTTCTACATATGTTATTTGGGATTTACATATTCTAGTGGACCATTTAGCTCCGCCCTTGTATTTATAGACTCATATAAGAGAAGATTCAACAATCATAAACTTGTATTGACATTGTAACAAGAATATTAGAGGATTATGATTCTGGTTGGATATATTCATAGTTGTAATGTGGCCTAATGATTTCATTCGAGGTGTAGAATGTCTCTATATGATTCATGACAGATTGAATTTTTTAAGAACATAATGTGGCACATATGAGTTTATGGGAAGGTGTTTTTCATCATTTGTGAAAATGTAACCTAAGAATATTAAGATAGACTCATATGATGTAGGATATAGATAATTACCTTTAATTTTTATAGTTTTAATGTTAGTATAGTATATGTTATAAGCATTAAATTTCTTGTATTAGTGGAAGAGTATGCCAAAATTTTCCATGAGGACGTGTCGAGATAACCTCACAACTGAGAGATTTATTTCTACATATAACTAAATCTAGGGACTGCCTTTATATATGTTAGAATAAATTGTATTTTCCAAATTGATATTTGAGTTCTGAATGTGCAATTGAAGAATTTGAAGAGGAAATGATTTATCAAACCCTATGTGACCCCCTAGGTATCCCCAAAATTTATTTTAAAAGAAGTAAAATGTGATATTGAGATTATGTGTGGATTATCATTTCATTAATCAGGTGACCATCAAGAATATTTATCCACATATTGGAATCAATTTCCTCTATAACTAGTTGAATGGAGAGAGGTAGTTCTCAAATATTGACCTCATGTCAAGTCCTCACCTGCTCAAATATTGAGATGGTGCTATATAGAAGATGTCATTTTGATATCCTTATTATGCATATGAGTATTTGGTGATTCAATTCAGTGTGATGAACACTCATTTATATACATTGGAGTCATGAACCAGATATTTCTAGCCTTCATGGACGAGTTCATGATGGAGTTCATCAATCCAATTCTTGTATACTCTTCATCAGGGGATGAGCACATGAGAAATTTGGGGACGGTTCTATAAGTTCTCTAAGAGCTTCACATTTATATTAATCTCTCAAAGATTTAGTTCTGGATTTGGGAGGTCCAATTCTTGGGACATTTCATCTCAAAATACGGGGTATAAGTGGATCTCACCAATGTTCATGTGGTTCATGTTTAGGATTCACCTGAGAATGTTTCCATGGTGCATATATTTCTTGGATTGGAAGGTTACCTATGATGGTTGTTCATGATTTATCCATAAAATTGGTTTCCTTGAATGCCTTGACCTGAAAGGGGAATCCATTATTAATTAAAATGAAATGCCTATATAATTTTTAGTATTTTATTTATAGTTTGCTGATATTACAAATATTGAGACTAATATATGCGGTTTTTAATTATGTCATGTTCCATAATTTCTCTAGAACTCATAATGGATGAGTGATGATGTAAAACCAGTCATTGATTACTTATAGGTCCTAGTAGTTGAGACCCCCTGAGCTAATCTACATGACCCCAAATTTTGAGATGCAATCAACAGTATTATCCCTGGATATGTGTTTACATTACCTTATGTGTAACACCCACATATTTTAAAATAATACTATGTTCAATAGTGTACCAGATTTGAACCACCATGTTTAAATGAATAATGAAGTATTATCATTATAGCATTGTTTCTGAATTTCTAATTATAAATAGTATCAACTAAAGTATTACATATATATACATAAAGGGCCTACTCAATTAAAATTTATTGATTAATTATGAGGAAATGAAAATTTAATTTTTAGTAAAACCATTTTAGGATTCAAAAATATGTTTTTTTTCAAATATGTTTTTTTATTTTATAGATAAAATATTAAAATTAATTCCTAGAATACGTAGAAATTATATTTGTTAAAAATTTAATAATTTTCTAATTCATCATACCAAAATATTCTTATATTTTAATTGTAGTAATTTTCTAAAAGGTTTTATTTATTAATCAATAGTGAAAAATAATGACTTTTATTTAAAATAGTTATTTATTTTTATGTATTTAATAATTAAAACAAAACATGATATTAGTTTAATAATATAATTAATTCATTAAAAAATTTAATTATTTTTTTGGAATGAATTTTATATTTTAATTTGATATGAAAAGATGTATATACCTAAATGACAATTTTCATAAAAAAATGTTCTTTTATTTTTAATGTTAAATTAAATTTTGACACTTTTAGGAAATGAAACATTAGAATTTAATTAAATATTTAAAAATATGACGTCAAAACTTGTAAAATAGGTCTTGTTTACCTTTGGCTATAATTAACAGTAACCGTTAAAAAATTTCTATTATCATAGAAAATGTAAATTTGGTTAATTAGTGTTAAAACTGATATAATAGGGTCCCAAAATAAACCAAAAACATAAAACTATCCTATTGTTTTATTTTTTGAATATTTCCCTCAATTTTTCCAATATAAGTTATTTTGGTTCAATTTTTACTTTATAATGAAATTTATGAAATTTACGTAAAAGATAATGGAAAATTTGCATTTTATTGACATTAATATATCTCAAATTATTAAAAAAGAACAAAACTTGTATAATATTGAATCAAAATTTTTATTTTAAAGATAAATTTTATCATGGTAATTTATTTATAAATTTTTTGGAATTAAATATTTACCTTAAATTCTTACACAACCCAAATGTAGTATTTATTCAATTAAAAAAAATAAAGTTTTTTAAAACTATTAAATGAAATATAATTTGCACAATATAGTGTCTACCGTTAATATTATAGAAAATAATTACATATTATAAATATTTTAATGGTTGATAGTCAAATTCAGTTGTTACGACATTAAAAGTCAAATTATATATATATTCTCAAAAATGACAATAATCAAATTTTATAAAATTAATCACTTTTAAAATTATTTAAATTTTTAAAATATATTTAATCATGAAAATTAGGTTAATATATGATCTAAAATTTCATATGTTATTCATTTATGAATCAATATTTACCTTATATGTAATAATATATTCCTATAAGAGTGAATAATTTGTTATCGTGGTTAAGGTTAAAGTGGGTTAATGGAGGGGTTAAACCAAAAGATGTGGTTTAAAATACCATGTAAACCTATCCAAATTCTACTTTCAAATTGGTTTGTGGACATTCACTACATTATATTTTAATATATATCCATTTAGATAAGTTTAATTTGATAAATTATTTATTATAATTTAATTTTTTGAAACTAAATAAGCCCTACACATCAATTATAAAAGGGAACCTCATACCCTCAATTATTCACAGATTTTAAGAAATATATTTCTTCCAAAACATAAATAAAAATTTAAAACATAATTATACACATTCTAGAGTTATTGGAACCCCAAAACACTAAACATAGGATCATTAATAGGGTATCTAAAGGAGTTCTTCTAGAGAAGAGGTAATCTCCTTACCAATCACGTTATTTTTACATCTTTTTTTTACTGCTCTAAATTTATGGTATTTATCATAAAATAAAATATTTAGAACACTAATGATATATAAATGTTGTTATTATTATTATTAAATCACCATTATCCTTCCGCTTTTCCAAAATATGGCATGTGAATGTATCACTCATGTGAATATAAGGTTTACCGTCTCCACAAAATAGTGCAATTCATTTTTCATCACTATCATTTATGGATGGATATTATGATGGTATTAATTATTGAATTATATATTAATGAAATAGTAATAATTATTTATTTATAATATCAAATCAACCTTCTTATCATCCATTCATTTGGAAAATGATAACAATGCTAATTAGTATGTGTGGTTTGCCACGTCTATGAAGCGATGTGATTCATTTTTTATTATCGCAATAAATGTATGGTAATATGGATTGATTTAAGAAATATATATTATATATAATATAGTAATTATTATTTAATGGTGAATTATAATTTAACTTTGTTATATTCCATCCATTATAAAGTGAATTTCATCATTCAGGTGTACGTACAACCTAATATCTCCCTGAAAAATGCCACTCGTTTTTATATCCATATTTAATGAATGACTACAAATATAAATATAATTTGTATAAATAATATTTATATTGTTTTTAATATTTTTTATATGAGTTAAAAATTAAAACATTATAAGGATAAAAATTACCGAACTAAAATTTGCATTAAATGTGATGTAGTTAACACCTAGAAATGACCATTTTAATAAGAAAATATTGATAAATTAGTGTTTAAAAGATATAAGGGGTCATATAAGAAATTATTATCTTTAGAATGATTCAATTATATAATTATAATAACATTAAATTTATTATACATGATTTTAGAGTGTTTTCAAAACAAGTGTAACTCGAGGTAATTGTTTATCATATTAACTTACCTTATTTGGGACATATGTTATGTCCCACAACAATATTGTTTTTGGAGATTTTGAAATTGAAATTTTACTTGTTATATCTAGATTATACTTTTATTCATGATATTTAATTTTTTATTTTATATAGTTTTTTATAGTTATTACGATTCAAATATTACCATAGCATTGAAGGTTTTATTTGACAATCTCATTGTTTATCTGGACTATTAATGATTATGTTTCATATGATGAAATATTAGTATCAAACACTCATGAAACTCATGATTTTTTTTATCTTTTTTCAATTCATGAAATTTCATGTTTTCCATTAATTTTCCTCTTTTTAGGAAATTATGATACCTTAATAATATTTTTAAGGAAAATCACTTTATTTATCACTTTAGTTGAAAATGTGTTCTAATACAAGTAAATAAATTATAAATATTTATTCAAGAATTTTTTGACTATGTACTTGTTTTATTTTATTAAAAAATGAGAACATAATGTTTTTTTTCACTTTTACACCATAAATACAATTTCCTATTATCATACTGTAATAATTAAATTAAAATTCTCTATTTCTATATTATAAAGCAATTATTTTAATATTATTTTATAAAATTATAGTATTGGAAACTAATTTATGAAGTGGAATGGATATTTACACCATTAATTATTTAAGTATCTTATAAAATTATTTATATTCATTAAAGACAACATCCCCTGATTCCAATAATGATTTACTGGGGATATGATCCTAGTGTAATATCTATATACTCTCATTGGATGTCTATGTTTTATGATGAAAATATGTTTATGAAACCCATATATTTTCCATGTTTTATGATATGATTAAATGAATAAATTATTATAAAATATATTTCTTTTCCACTAGTAATTATTTTATGAAATTTTAATCAAACCCTTTTCTTATAATTCATTCTGATATGATGATTTTTTTTGATATTTTGGTGAAAATATATATTATATTTATTATTTTTTTAGTGGTACTAGAATTTTATATCCCCCTAATGCATTAGATAAATATGTATACGTCATGAAATAAATAGGTTTTGGATGGGGTGTAATCCCATTTTAATAAGGGAATCTATTCATTATAATAGTCTTGGGTGTAAAATATAACTAAAATGATGGTTTAGAGTGTGAACACAATTCACTATGATAATCATGGAATTTATCCTTTATTACAATTGAAATGATATTAGGTGCTTAAATTTATGTCATAAATCTACATATTATACCAATTTTATCTCTCATAGATCACATTCTTAGATTTATTTATGATTCTGATCCTATTAAATTAAAATAATTATTCTAAGACTCAATATTATGATCTATGAAATGTATATAATGCTTTTAAAATTATATTATTATGTTCTCATACCCATATTTAATGTAATTTTTAAGTGATTATGTAAACCTCCCATGTTTCTCCTTATTGAGAATCAAAACTCACAATTTCATACATTTCTTTCCCTAGGTAATGAGTAAATGTAATAAGTACGATATATATGATAAGGGATCTTGTTATGAATAATTTATTTGGAGGTAATTTATTACACGTATGAAACAAAAATAGATGTATCCAAGTTTCTGATGATTATTAACCAATATGATTATATAATGGAAAATTAAGTTACATATTTACTATTCATATATAAATATATAATATCTATGTATGAAAATTAAGGTATGTTATAGTTAGTGTCAAATTAGAGTTTAGTTGTTCATTATATATTAGTAGCAGAAAATCCAAGAGAAAACATAAGGTTATGTTAATGTAATGGATAACTTATGAATGTTTTTGTTATGGAAAAGATATGTGATTTTCCTAGAAACACATTTAAATGATATAGGTGGATGTTGTTTTGGAACATGTTCTTCATGGTTTAATAACCCTAAAAAGGAGTTTCTTGATTATATCTCATTAATAATTCTTGTGAATAGTGAGTGTTACCTCACTGTGAATCTAGTTTTACAATCTCTGGGCATATGATTATGATAATTTAAATTTTAGTTATGAACCATTATTAAGGATTTCAATACAATATGACCATGAATGACTTAGGTTAGTCCTAAGGTGTTATATATTGCGAAGTATGTATCATTTCTTAGAAACCCTATAAATTATGTTACAGTATTCCTCATAATGAAAATTGATTATCACACTATAGTTTTTGGATTTACTAAACGGATGGAACAAAGACGATTCATGTTAACACTAACAGGAAATGGAATCACTAACATAATAAGAATCCAAATGAAATTGGATTTAAAAGGTGAAAACATAGGATTATTCCTAATCATATATCCCATCATAAAATTAAGAACCTCTTCTCTCAAGTGATTATTATCACTTATTTTAAGAAAGAAAATGATTTTCATGAAGACCATAGAGGAAATGAGAATTTTCAATATATGGGTCAAGATTGTGGGAATAATAACTCAAGGAAATATCTCAAAAGAAGGGGATGATTTTTTTTCTATATGCAAAATAAAGGCAATAGACAATGAAATATCTAAATAAAAAAAATGAATAATTTTATAGTCGAATATTAAATCCATCCTAATGTATTATTTATAGTAAAATGTGTCATGCTTGAGGAATATGTGAATTATCATAGCCAATGCCATAATAGAAGGGTTTACTCCTAAACCATAGAAGGACCTATGTTATTACAACATTTGCATAGAAAGGATTAGTGTGTCTATTTATTGGGATTCAAGAATTATATAATTGGTATTTTTGATATATGAATCATGAAACATATAAGGATTGTTCCATTGTATTTTTCTTTAAGGATATGAAAACATAAGTTGAATGGTACTAACAACCAATAAAATTGATAATGTTTTGTTGGGTTAACTTAATTATTAACAATTATGGGATATTAATCGTGGCCTTGACATTGGGTTGTGTTTTGATGATAATGGGATTTAGGTGTGATGACCTGGACCCTGATGCCATTTAACAAGTACCCCGATCCTGCTAGGCCACATGGCCTCAAGTGCATCTTCCCAAACACCATTGGCTAGGGACTAATAGTGAGGGACAAGAATGTGTGTGTGGAAAGATTATTCCTTAATTAGTAAAGTGTAGTAAAGAGACAGGAATATAATGGAATAGTAAAGAGTGGAAGAAATATAAATGATATAAATAAAAAGTGTAAGCAAATTAATTTCATAGATAAAAGAGAATAACAATAACATTACCAAGAGGAACAGTGATGATGTAATGTTATTTCACTAGAAAAATGGAAAGTATGGATACATGGTAGTAGGCATAACATGTTCAACAATGTAAAAGAAAACAAAGACTACTCCAAGAATCCTAAGATCCAACTCAGACATCTACTATCAAGATCCATCATATAAGCACTTAATCAAGGGTTAGAAGCTGTATACTTCTTATTGTCAATACTTGAAACCATGTAATATACATTAGGAACCAAACGACGCTCGGAGTGGGTGTGAGATAAATCTCAGTGGGCCACCACCAATGATTTCTATCACATCTGACCCATGTAATAGAATATTGTAGTGTGCAGGAATGAATATATATAAAGTAAATAAAATAGTTCAATGTAACTAAATACCCAAGTACCTTGTTCAACCCATGACTGGTGTCTCAACATGTAACCAGATTATTAATTAATTAATTACCATTTAATGATAATATTTCATGTGAGGCATATCCAACAGTGACATCACCTCATGATAATATAAGTACTGAAGGTCTTAATACGTTACTGGGGAACCTAAAAATGATATCCAGTGAGGGTGTTCTAGGATAATAAATAAGTTAATCTAAACTCACGGAAAGCTAACTCAGTAGTATATGAGTCTAGCAATGGGGTAAGTGTGCAATCCATGGAGCATAATCCAAAGAATTCCAAAATAAGAAGTCTATAGAGTCCAAGTAGTGCATCAATGGTAAAACAAGGAAAAGAAAGAAATTGGTCTAAGGACTGTATCCAGGAACCTACTTGTCAATATCAGATCCAAGGAGTGGATCTAATGTATCATGGAAGAATGAAAGCGGACCCTACAGTAGTATAACAATCATATAAGGAATAGAAAAAAACTGGAATCTAGGTGGGTATCAACCTAAGAAAACCACATCCTTGAATCAGATTGGGGTTCTCAAGACCCAAGATTTTATCCTCTCAGAATCCAAGGTGAGATCAAGTCAATATATTCCTATTTGATAATTTAATCATCAGATAAATAAATTGGTTCGTGTCTTTACTTCCATTAGTGTGTATAGTTCAATTAGAGTTGAAACCATTTATTTATTTGTCCAATACTTGTCTTTCATTAGTGTGGATAGGCGAAGTACCATTGCAACCATTTAATTACCTCTTAGTTAACCATTATGACATATTCAATTATTGAGGTTCACTCCGCTACCTTCCATCAACATGGAATGGGTGCTAAAAACATTTAACCTTTGTTCAATCTCTTTTTAAAATTCAATGATATATACTTAGTATACATTCCATTCCACATTTCACATTTAGTAATCATTTGAATCACATAACCAGGGAGGGTAAAGTGGTGAGAATACATGGTACATCCCATTATAAAATTATCATTTAAAAAAACAAAATTACTTTAAGAAGCCTATCCTTTAGTAAGATCAAGCAAGGGCACACCCAAATTGTGGATCAAATGTGTCAGAACACTAAAAACCCAATTATGGAATAACCTTAGATATGAGGCAGATTGAGTTGTGGGTGTAACCACTAACAACTAATCACATATTTGGAAAAATAATAACCATAAGATTCTAACAAGTATAATCATGGTATGTAAATTTAAGTGACGACCCCAGATGGGATTGGTGGGCCCCATAGGAACATTCCCAAAATCTATGAACTTTAGGGATGAGTTATAGACCACCCACCTTATGGTTGTATGATCCAACTCCTCCAGCATCGAACCATGAATTTCCTCATATCTTAGTAGATCTATGAAAATATGAAAAATTCTCAAATTTTAATACCTAGGACGAGAGAGAAAGATAATAAGAATGGATAAAGTGGACTCGAGTACTTACCATTTCTCATCCAATGTGACAAACAAAAGCATGATCAGATGTCGGATGAAGGAGATCTCTTTATCCATATCCTTTTCCCTTAAAAAGTTCCTAATTGAGGGAGAAATAGGTCTATCCCACATAAACTTGGATTATAGTGGAAGTAGTGACTTAATTAGATCCTTAAGTGAAGAATTGGGATTTTACCCATAAAATAACCTGCACCGGGTTTGACCGTATGGTTTGTCAAACCATGTGTAAACTGTACAGAATGGTTCTACCTAAAATCACTTCCTTCACAATGTTTGATCAAACTGTGTTCCATACATGCATGGTTACCTGGGAAAAGGTGGAATCACATGGTTAGACCGCACAATTGTTCACCATCCGTGTTAGGTGGCTCTGTCCTAAAAAACACCATCTGCATGGTTTACACTAAAATATGCACATGGTATGTTTTCTAAAAAAAGGATGGGTTTTGAGCTCTGATCAATCCCTAGACACCCATGGAACTTTTACTAACTAATTAGGCATCCATATTAGGTCTAAAGTAAGGATTTAGGCTAAATAAAATACAGGATCCATACTTGAGGGAAAAACTGGGTTCTTACAGTCTTCCCCCCTTAAAATAACCAACCCTAAGTTGGCCTTCAAATAGTAAAGAAACACTATCTGAAAAAAAACTCTGGCCACTGAGCATGTACATCGGATTCCCTCTCTCAAGTCTCATCTTGTACTCGGTCATGCTACCATGGCACCCGTATGAGAGGGATAGAATTTCATCGAAGAACCTTCGTGCTTCAGTCATCTATGTCTACAGAGTATTACACAATGGATGCATCAGCATCTAACTCAACTTACTCAGGATTAATTGTATGAGATTGGTCAGCATGATATTGGAAACAGTTTTTGACATGAAATACACAATGGATAGAATGGTACCTCTAAGTTAGTAACAACTGATAGGATACCAACCTGACTCTCTCTAGAATTTCAAACGGCCCGAAGTAATAAGGAGACAACATTCACTGCTTCCTTAACCATCTATTCCCTAGCTTGGGTGTTACCCAAAGGAAAACATGATCCCCATCCTTGAACTCAAGAGGTTGTTGACGATGATTGGCAGAAGATTTTTTTCTAGACTAAGAAGTATTCATACGCTTCCCAATCATCTGGACCTATTCTGAAGTCTCCTAAATGAGATGAGGACATAGTAGGGTTGTTGCACCGGCCTCTAGACATCACAAGGGTGAACATCAAGGCCAACCATATAAGGAAACAAAAGTAGCTATCTGGATCGTCACTTAAAACTGCTATTATAAGAGAACATGACAATATGGATATTCTTCTCCCAAGAACTTCCTAAATCATGGACACTTTCTTAGAGAACATACCCTAAAACATGTATCATTCATTTTGATTATCCATCAGTCTGAGGGTGAAATGATGTGCTTTAACAAACCTGAGTCCCCATAACTTTTTGTAAACCCTGCCAGGACTGTGAAGTGAAATTAGCATCCCTAACTGAAATGATATCACATGGAACCTCATGTAGTCATATGATCTCACATATATAGAGTCTTCCCAATTCATCAACTGAAAAGTATCCCTAATATGAATGAAGTGGGATGATTTCGTTAGTTGGCCAATGACTATCTAGATAACATCACTACCCCCTCAACAACCTAGGTAATCTGACTATATAATATATACCAAAATATTCTCATTTTCATTCTGGGACTGGAAGATATTGTAACATGCATGTAGGCCTTTGGTGCTCCTCCTTCACCTACTGACTGGTGGAACACCTAGTGATGAATCATGAAATCTGGTGTTTCATTCTTGGCCACCAATATTGGCATCTCATATCTTGATACATCTTCGATATTCCTATATGAACTCCCCATTGTGATGTGTGGGACTCTTTCATCAACTCCTCTAACATATCTAAAACAACCCAGATACATCCACATAGATGAAGGATGTCGTCTCTGTCTACAGACCAATTCAATGATGGGTTATCTTCAAATATACTCTCATGGAAAACCAAACCATCTGGATTTTACAACTACCTAATCTTCACCATTTCAAGAAGGGAATATGTAACTGTTAAGGCTGACACGTAAATAACTTCCTGGATGTCATGAAACTCTAGATGAATTTCAAAAAATAAGGCCATTATCTTCTATTCATCATTGGCTTCTTGCATGGCATGTGTTTGTGTTTTCTATCACAATGCATCATCGACCACATTTCCCATCTAGGCATATAGGCAACCTCAAAATAAAAAGTTTTTTTTATTCAATCCATATATAATATCTCATTTTCATGCCACACTGAGAAAATATATTCATGAGGCTCTTATAAACTATATACACCCCAAAAATGATCACCCAAAAAATAATTTCTCCACCAACGTTAGGAATGGACAATTACTGCAAGCTTGAGGTCATGCATTAGGTAGTTTCTCTCATGACACCTCAACTGTCGAGATCCGTATTCAATGACTTTGGCTTCCTATATTTACACTACTCCTAGGAAATTCCTAATTAATCTCTGAACATGATATAAGAATTACCAGGTCTTGGAAGAATGAAAATCAGTGATGAGACAAGCTTCCATTTTATCTTCTGAAATGCTTTCTCACATGATTCTTACCATAGGAACATAAAACCCTTCCTTGTAAGTCCAGTAATAGGTAAAGAAGGACATGATAAGTCTTGTAGGAAACACCCATAATATCCATCCAGCCCCAATAAATACTAGATATCAAACACATTCTTGGGCTTCTCCTGGGAAACTACAACACTAACCTTTTTAGGGTCAATAGATACTCCTGATTCTGAAATAATATGACCCAAGAAGTGGACCTTGTCGATCTGGGAATCACATTTAGAAAGTTTAACATAAAGATGGTGCCCTCTTAGTGTACTCAGAACAATCTCAAGATGTTTTACATGGTCATTATTAGTGTGATAATAGGCCAAGATTTTGTCCAAAAAGACCACGATCTCAGGGTACTAATACAGACAATACCTGCTGAAAAATGGTGCACAGAGTATGTTTGAGGGTCTGACTCGCACATTATGATAACCTGATCTCAATTCAATCATAGAGAACACCTTTTATCCTCATATCTAGTCGAAGATATCATATATTTTAAGAAGTGGACCCTAGTTATTGTCTTAAATCTAGTTCAAACTTCTGTAATTCATGTATAGGTGAAGAGTTTCATCCGCATTCTTAGAAAAAATCATGGGTGAAACCCAAGAGGATGTATTAGGCCGTATAAATACGTTGGACTATAGTTCCTCTATCTAATGCTTTAGCTCCTAATGCTCCATAGGTGTCATCCTATATGTAGGAATGAACACTAGAGATGATCCTAGATTAAGTTCTGTTGTAAACTCTATCTTTATCTTATGAGGTATGCCAGAAAATTCATCTGGAAATACATCCATCAAATGATCAACTACTAGAGGGAAATCATTTTGAAGAAAACCCTGATCCTCCATGAAAATATTTTTAATCGGAGTGATCACATCACCTAGACTATGATGCTTTAGTCCAGATCTCCCAACGTGGACATCCCAGATACCATTGAAAAGATAACTCCTACCTTCTAGAGATGTAAAAGAAAACCTGCAGAGATAACAGTCTACAATGGAATGATAGTATACTAACCATCCCATCTTGAGAATTACATAAAATTATGTAATCTCAAGAACAACGAGATTCATCAAGAGAGGGTAACTGCCTACCTCAAAGGGACAGTCCTTGCACTAGCGTATTCCCTCTTATATTTCCAATGGTGTATCGAGGGTCATTACACCATAGTGATATTATATCTCTAGTCTGACACATTCCAAGATAGATACCGAAATGAATGAGTTTTAAGCACATGTATCAAACAATGTAGAGACAATAGTTGAGGGTTCTATAATTGTAGAGGGTACTAGAATATTACCTCATACTATAGATGGTTATGTAGCCTGATCCTTGGGTATCGGTTGTAAGGAATGTAACTGGAATGATCCACAAACTTGTATAACATATGGACTACCACAATTATGACTACTCTCCTAACGCTGCTGGTGATCAGGGGACAAAATACTACATCCACAACCTCCTCCTCAGCCAGACCTACTAGTGCTATTCCAACTCCCCATATGATGTGGTGTAAAAAAACTTTCTCCAGAAGGTGGAGCTGGCACCAACCCTTTTCCACTCGATGCTAGTGGAAAGGTCCTGGAGAATCATTAAAGATGACCCATACTACCACAAGCTAGAAACTCTATAGGATCTATCTCACATTGGGGAATTTTATGTCCTAGTTTTCCACATAGAAGTCACACCATATATCTATTAAATTGCAAACTATGGCTGCCACAACCTTGACAACAAACCTCAAGGGATCGTTTCCTGTCACCGGAAAAACTATCGGGCTGACGCGACACTGATCCAATAAATCCATTACTATCGTTTTCACTCATGTTATGCTCAGTGATAAGGTCTTAATCAATTATTTCAAAAAAGGTTAGAAGGGGAAAGACATTAACCTATGTTTGTATGGCATACTGGAGCCCATCTTCGAAACATTTAGCACATGAAAGCTCGTCACCATCTAGAAGCGGTGGAAAGTCCTATAAACTAGTGAAACGCGTTGAATATTCCATAACTAACATATAACCCTACTCGAGATGCATGAACTCTATAGATATGTTAGCCCCCAGTGCATGAGGAACGAACTGATCATAGAAGGAAATCTAAAAATCAACCCATAACATGCCATGATGATGAGCAACCTGTGTAACCACATCCCACCAACTCTTGACCAAATCCAAAATAATGTATTTTAAAAGATTTAATCTATTATCTGGAGGCATTTCTAGAAGTTAAATGATTGAAATCATGGCCTATATCCATGATCTAGTAGTCTGAGATCTTTCATCCCCTGAAAAATGTAAGAGGATACTGTTGGTGGAACTCGCAAGTCAGGTCATCCATCATAGGTGAAACCCATGGATAACCTTTCATGGACAACATAAAATATAGGAAAAAATCACAAGATTAGGAATCAATGCTCGTATCAGGTACAGTAGGTGGTGCCTTAAGTGGAACTCTTGGAAGTAATAACTTCAGCTCAAGGCTTGCCATGTCTAGAGCATGGTCTTCACCACCCTCCTAGAGAATGACACGAGGATGATGTTGCGACATTGGTCTAACAATTCCATGAAAACTCTATAGAAAAATAATAAATGCATAAGATACAATCACTAGTGGAAACTAAATGTAATAAATACTCACTACACAAGGCATACTACCCAAACTATCTTCTTATATGGCCTGACATCTGTAAGTGCTCAAGTATAAGTTTCATGTAATTTTGTAGTTAATTCCAATGTTCACTCCATTACCTTTCCTAATCCTCACATGGTGGTATAAGGATGTGTAACCAATTAATTTTTGATTTCAGGATTCACTTTATAATGGATATCCATTTTCGATGAATCATTTTCATTACACCTATAACCATAAATGAATCCAATTTATCTATAGTATAATGGCTCGACATGGTAAATTACTCATCCCAACCCATGAGGGAACATACACCTCATGAATTGAGATAGGAAATCACTCAATCAAATCCAATGTAATACAATTACAAGAAACTAACACAACATCACTCAACAATAATAGGTATATCAAGCAATGAAAAGTCCTTAAATGCACCCATATGGAAAATTAATATGAATGACATGCGAATTATATGGGCCTATAATGTTGCATGGTACAACTATCCTTTCCCTCATATCATTAGGCTAAAATGTAAATAAGTTATCAAAATAGTAATAATCAATAACACCACAAAACATTTGCATCACCCAACAGTGAAATAATATCAATTTTAATAGGAAAAATAGAACAACAATTGTACCATGGGTAACATGGATTTTACCCTGAACATGGGTTCGTGAAAAACAAGAACAACTTATGACCATGTCCAAAGAATTCATATTCTGCAATGTATTGTCACCAAATAGTAAAGAAAGAAAGGAAACCACCTTTAATACCATGTTGTGACGACCTGGAACCAAATTCCACATAATGGGTGCCCTGAGCCTGGTGGGTCATATAGCCTCAGGCATATCTTCCCAAATGTCAGAGGCTACCGACTAGCAGCATGTTCCAAGGGTGTGTCTATGTGAAGACTATTCCCTCATTAGAAGAGTATATAAAAGAAGAAGGAATATAATGGAATAGTAAATAGCAGAAGTAATATAAATGATATAAATAAATAACAGAAGAAAACTGATGCCATGGATAAACAAGAATAACAATAATTGTATAAATTATAACATAGTTGATGTTATGTCATTTCCCTAGAAAAATTTAAATCATGGATACATTGTAGAAGGCATTACATATTCCACAAGGTAAAATAAAACAAACACTACTCCAGGCATCCTGAGATCCTACTCAATCATATTTTATCAAGCTCCATCCTATCAACACATAATCAAGAGTTAGAAGATGTATGATTCCCATTGTCAATACCTGCAACCATTTAGTCTACTTTGGGTACCTAAAGGTGCATGTAGAGGGTGTGAGGTAAATCAATGTAGGCCACCACCAATGGTGTCTATAACATCTAGTATGTGTAATGGAATATAGCAGTGTGCAGTCATGCATATATGTAATGTAAAGAAAATAGTTCAATGTAACTAAATACCCAAGTACATGTTTCATACCTCAGCAGGTGTCTAAACATGTAACTAGTTCATTAATTAATTAATTACCATTTAATGTTAATAGGTCATGAGAGGCATCCCAACACTTACATCACCTCATGATAATATTAGTGAAGGTCTCAAGACATGATAAGGAAACCTAAAAATGATTTCCAGTGAGGTAGTTCTAGGGTAATATCTATGGTAACATAAACTCATGGAAAGATAACCTAGTAGTATCTGAGTCTAGATATTGGGTAAGAGTGTAATCCAAGGAGTATAATCCAAGTCATTCAATAATAATGAACCTACTGATTCCAAGGAGTTAATCCAGTATAAAACAGGTCTAAGCAAGGACTGGATCCAAGGAGTGTATCCAAGGAACCTACTTATCAATCCTGGATCCAAGGAGTGTATCTGAGTTATCCTGGAATAATGAATGAGGACCCTATAATAGTATACCAGGCATCCAAGGAACAAAAATGAACTAGAATCTAGGTGGGTAACAACCTATGAAAATCACATCCCTAAATATGAATGGGGTTCCCAAGACACAAGGTATTATCCTCTCAGAATCAAATGTGATCTAGAGTCAATCCATTCTTATTTAATAATTTAATAATGAGATAAATAATTTCTCTCATTTCTTGCCTTCTATTAGTGTGGATAGTTCATGTAGAGTTGGAACTATCTTTTTTCCAAGCCTTGTCTTCCATTAGTGTGGTTAGGCCAAGTAGCATTGCAACCATTTAATTAAATCTTAGTTAACCATTAAGGTATATTAAATTTTTAGGTTTACTCTGCTACCTTCCATCATCATATAAGGGGTGCTATGGACATGTAACCTATATTCAATCTCTTTTAATAAGGCCAAGCTATTTACTTTGTACACTTTCCCATTCCACATTTCACATTTAGTAATCATTTGAATCACTTACCTTAGGTGGGTCAAGTGATGAGAATACATGGTACATGCCATTATGAAATTCTTATTTAACAAAAAACATTTATTATAGGAAGTCTCACCATTTTGAAATTCAAACAAAGGGCACACCGAAACGATGGATCAAACGTGTCAAAACACTAACAACCCAATTATGGGATACCCTTCGAAATGAGGCAGCATGAGTTTTGGGTGTAACCACTAACAACTAAACACATATTTGGAAAAATCATAACCATACTATTCTATGATGAATAATCATGTTATGTAAATTTAAGATATGGTCCACGATGGGATCGACGGGCCCCACACGATCATTCCAAAAATCAAAGAACTTTAGGGATGAGCAATAGACCACCCACCATATTTCAATGAGATACTCCACCTCCGGTATCATCCCTTGATTGGACTCAGATTGGATTAGATCTTTGAAAAGGTAAAAAATGTTCACATGGAGATACGTAGGTCGAGAGGGAAATATAAGAAGAAATACTAAAGAGGACTCGTGTACTTAATGTTGCACATCCAACATGATGAAATAAAGATCGATCAGATACCGGACGAAAGAGATATCTTGATCCCTAGACTTGGCCTTTAAAAAAGCTCCAAATTGTGAAAGAAATAGTCCAATACCTTATAAACTCAGATCTAAGAGGAAGGAATGACTTAATTAGATAATTAAAGAAAGAACTATGAATTTACCCATAAATTAACCCATGCATGGTTTGGCTATACTATTTTTCAAACCGGGCACAAACCATGCAGAATGGTTCTAATGTAAATCACATCCTTATCACGATTTGAACAAACTGTGTGGCTGGTATGCGTGGTTACCTAAGAAAAAGGGGCACTACACGGTTAGACTGCACGTCCAGGTGCCATCCGTGCGTGGTGGCTCTATCTGAGAAAGTATAATCCACAAGTTTTACTCTAAATCATGTAGAGGGTCTATTTTATCAAAAAAGATGGGCCCTGAACTCTAAACAAGCCCTGCATACCCATGAAACCTTTACCAACTCATTAGGCATCCATATTAGGTTCAAAGTAAAAATTTAGATTGAAAAAATATAAGATCCATGCCTGAGTAAAAAACGGGTCCATACATTATGTCCTTTGTGATAATGTTTATTATATATTTTTATTTATGTAATATATTCAATGTTCAGGGAATATTTTTTGAGAAATAAAGATTTTTTTATATTATATTTCTTATGTGCACAATATTTGGTTTGTATGTATAACATTGATAATAATATTAATGTTTTAGACACCCCTTTTGAGGTTTAATGTGATGAGATTTTTAGGTGAGTTGATATTTTACTGAGTTTTAGGAAGAATGCACTAATGACATTTAAATAACCCTTTTGGATAGGTTATGATTTAATCGTATGTTAATTACGGTCTACTATATACTGTTATATAGATAATCTTGATGGTTGAAATGTGATATATTTACATGGTGATATTTTCATATATATTTATTTTCATGGAAAGTACTTATGTTTAGACTAGTATCTAAATTTTATATAGGATATTTTGGTGAATTCCACTACATTAAAATATTATAGTGATTTATCAAAGTGATTAAGGATATTTTTGGATGTATTTTATTTTCTTGAGGTATATATATAACCCATATGTTTAACAAGTGATTTATAATTAATTATTATTTTTAATGAATGAAATTTTATTTTTGATGATGTAATCTAAATGTTATTATATTTTTTCCCTAACATGGTAAAATACCCTATGATTGGGGGAGAATTAGGGTATAATATATTAAAAAAATTCCCCCTTCTGATATTGTTTCACTATTAAACAGGTAAATATTCTACCATTATCTCATAGAAATGTCTGAACGGAAATGGAATAATGTATGAGACACTATGTAGAGACCCATAGCTTGATGTACAAGGACATTACATTACTTTTTCCGAATACTTAATACATAACAAAAACCAACACTCAAGGACTGTTATAGTTTAGTGTCTTTAGAAACTCAGAACATAATCTTCTAATCAAAGATCTTCAACATCTCCCATAAAGATATTCCCCTTTTGTTTTCTTACCTAAAACCTTTCTTTATATCCTGGTGAAAAGAAAACATTTAAAGGGTGATATCAAATGCTTAGTAATGGAAATCATGGAGAAAATAAAACAAACCATATACATTTGACCTTAAAAACATGAACACAATGTTCAAACATCAAAATCCTGAGAAATGACATAAAACATAGCAGTACGTATTTCATAGATCATAATGAAACATCAATAATCATAAAATAGCATCAGAATAAATTATGTAAGTGTGGAAAACCATTAATCACATGATATGATTTCCATAGTATCCAAGCCATTGCTACCAAGACCATTTAGTGGACAAAGTCCCTTTCTGAATCGAGTTCACTCCTCATTCCAGTCTTGTATAACTGAACCAGATTAACTTACCATTCTAGCTATGTCTATCTCATGAGATATAAATATTTACCCAATTAATTGGAGGGAGAAATTGGTCCCACCATTCTCATAATAAAATCATTCTTACGTGTTCCATAACATAAACATAAATCATTCATCATAACCTAAAGAATAAAATGGGTTTCATAAACATCATTCCATCATAACATAATCCATATAAAACAAATGGATATTATTTCATCATTAGAAAATTGAAACCATGGAAATCATAGAGACATTATACTTGAAACATACACAAATGAAATAATTCCATCTTATATGGAAAATTGTTTTGATAAAACACTTGAAATGAATTCTTGAGGAAAATATCATTTCTTCTTAAAAATCATTTTCTTTTCACAAAGTGCCATGAAATTTTAAAAGAAAATGATTTTGTTGAAAATATTCATTAAGTATTGTAGTGTAATCTTCATGAAAATAAGATGTTATGAAACTGTAAAAATTCGTTCATGCCATTTACATAAAAAAACATTCTTCTCGTACTTTTGCTAGACAAGTCAAAAAGTAATTCATATGGTAATAAAAAGGAAGATTCCTTACATACCATGTAGTAAAAGTAAAAAATATGTAAAAAGGAATTTAAACATACATGAAACCATTTTTAGAAAACATGAACATGGATGATAAATATATTCCCCAGTGAATACTTACAAATAAACAATCTCTGATAAAAATGAGATTGGAAAAGTTATCCCTTACCTTAGGTCTGATATGCTTCGTACTTATCTGAACCTCCTATATAATGATTTAAATAATTCCATTGACTTATTAAAGAATAATATTTATTGTTATGATATCATATATGGTTCACTTATGACTTCATATTACCCGTTCTTTTTTGTAAATTCCATGTTAAATAAGTGTTTTGGGTAAAATCGTTTTATTTATCGTACGTGTTTGGACTTATTGTTCATGATATTAGTATTACATATATAATGTATTAATTACTTCCAGAATTTAAATAATGATTTATATATCATATATATTCATTATATATATATATATAATAGATAGATAAATGAAATTAAATACACCGTTTAGGCCGTACGTACGCATGAACGCTGTTTTCTCTTTTACGTATAGACTTTAATGAAAGTAAGTAGATGAAATATATATATATAAATAATTATAGTAGATTTATCATGTCATATATTTCATTATTATTCTTTATATATACTTTATAATCATTCTTTAGTGGTCAACATGGAGAATGAGTCTAATCGCGTCGTGGAGACGGTAATCCATACGTACGCACGAGCGATGATATCGTTCCCATAATTATTGAATTGAATTGGAGTGGATGATATAATATCTCAGAATCAGTATGATGTTATAATAACTATATATATTTATTCATTACACCATTATACCCATCCATGTAAGGTGGTGGTGAAAAAACAGATTACACCACGTCGTGGAGACGGTATTCTGTACGTACGCACGCGTGGTGATTTCATTTTATATAGGATGGATAGATGGTGAAATGGGGTTGTTTAATATTTATAATAACATATCAGTATATTATTGATTCTTATTTTATTAATTTATAATGAAACAAATAAAGAATAATAATTTGAAGAAGAAACAAACGTGAAGGAATCGGTAGAAGAGATTACCTATTCTTCGACGCACCTCTTTTAAGATTCCTCTTAAGTGACTATAGTTGGTCTTTTGAGAAGACCAGAACCTCCAGAATGTTTATAGGGAAGTGAAGAAGATAAATGTTCATGGTTTGGAAAAGCTTGGAGGATCAAATTATTGTGAAGAGGTGAGGTAGGAGGTTCCCTTTTATAAGGGAGGAGAGGGGCACTTTTGGAAACATCAAAAATATTAATTTATAATAAATTCAAACCCCACATGAAAAATACCAAAATAACTCAAATCAGAATATTAGATGAGATAGGTTTGTAATCTCATCAAACAATAAAATTTATACATGTTGGGAATTTATTTAAAACATTATCAACTTGGTTTATCCTTATTTAATCTATTTAATCTTATTTGTGGTAATAAGATTCTAAATTATAAATTGTTATAAATAATTTCTTATGTGTTTTTAATTGTCCATAATTGGATAATTGAGGAAATTTTAGACCATATAAATTTTAATTTATAATTTTTAAATATTTATGTGATTTTTAAACAGTTTAATAATATGTAATCTATATAAAATAACAATAGTTATAATTTTGATACTATTCATTTATTTGAATTTAAATAAAATCGACACAGAGGATATATTTGAAAAAAATGTTTAATATATTCCTAACATGTAATATTAATCTAGAAAATTTTTTTATAACATTAATTAGTTCATATAATTTTTATTTTAATATTTAAAAATCATTTATTTGATATTTCTCTTAATAAAACAATTACTAAATCATTTTTGTATAATCATTTAATATACTTATTAGTTAAATAAAAATTAAAAATAAAATGCTATGATGAATATAAATATAATTCCTTTAAAAATAATATTTTTAATCGAATTTATCTTCTTAAAATCACAACATTTAAATTGTTATATTTATTCATTTATGTAGGTGACATCTTTGACATCAGTTAAAATAAAATAATGTAAATGTCCAAATCAGTTTTATAAGGCTCTAAATGGTCCAAATATAGAAGGTTGGATGAATCGAGTATATCTATACTCGTCCAATAATGTTTGGCCAAGTTTCTGGTACTTTTGATAGGTATTATTACTTTAATAAAAACTATATTATTGATTTTTTCAATAAATAAATAATTTCTACATCATTACTGTATAAGATTTTAAGGTAATAAAATATTTATTAAAAATTGAAAATAAATTACAATGATAAAAAAATCATTTTAGATTTCAAATTAGTATTTATAATCGAATTTATATTATGTATAACTATATATTAAAAATAATCTAATTATTAAAGATTGGGTGAGACATTTCACTTTCCTTTAAATAAACTAAATAAAAGGTCTTAATCAAATACATGTGGGTTTCATTAGATTCCATTTCGACCCAAGTATGATTTATGGTAAAATATAATAATCCAATTATATTAGGAGAAATGTTAGGGTAATTTTATAATATTATATTTACCCTTAATTACCTCGATTTACATTTAACTATGGTAAATAAAATTTACTGTAGTTACTATTCATAATGACTAAAAATAAAAAGTATCTTATTAACATAATTTGGACCTACTAATTCGAAATATGGAATCCATTTTTCCAAATTCGAATCATAGAAGTTGGAGAAATTAATTTAAAATTAAACCCATTGTTAAGAAAACGAGTTTTAAAAGTAAAACATTGCAAAAGATTGAAATGATTTTACCTATGAATTCAATGTAAAATCAATTCTAATGACATAAATTATATTAAATGGTAAAAATATATTCTATTTATACTTTAAAACAATTAAATATTATAATATAACCATATAAATTATTGTGATGAAAAAAGTTGTTTTTAATTAAAATATAGCGTGTTTTTACTATTCATTAAAAGATGAAAGTTATCAGAATAATATGAAAAATTTATCCAAAGAAAATTTTTATATCCTGATTCCAAATAAGAATTTTATTTTTTCAAATTGAACTTATAAACATGTCAAAAATTAGATTTAAAGTTGGTGCTCCATCAAAAGGTTGCAAACTGTATTTTTTTAAAAATACTTATTTTACTAGAAAAATTTATTTTGTTATCATACGATGTTCTAGAAAATGTGTAAGATGAATAATAATGTTATAAAATTGAAAATTTAGTTAATAATATTCATAATGGCTAGTCCATAATAATATTATTACAATATATCATTGTTTAGTGAAACCCGATATTGCGTACTACACACGCTATCGAGGAAGGTCGTGATTGCGTGTAATGCAAGCCAAGTCTGGGTTGCGTCTAGTGCAAGCTCCCTTTGGTTTTTTTAATAATATAATCAAAACTTATTTTAGTTATACATTAAACAAAATCTATACTTAATGTTGCATTGAATAATTTCCACAAAATGAACTTGAAATTGTGTGTAACACGAACCATGAATAGTGTTGCGTATACTGCGAGCTAATACGGTACTGCATATAGTAAAAGATAATCTTTTTGTTGCGTACAACACAAGACATCAATGAAATTAAAAGAATATTTTTCATAAAATCTCAGGGTGTTACATTCTACCCCCCTTAAAATGAATTTTTACATCGAAATTTGGCAGGGTTATAAATGGTTTACTACTTGAAAGTTTCATTAATAGAAACCCACATCGTAAAAAGGAATACCAAAACTTAAATTTAAAAACTATATTATGAAACGTAATAGTTACATAATTAACTAATGAACAGGTTTCTACGTAGGAGAACATAGGTGAAAATATGGATTTGGAATAGAAATCTAACCATCAAATTCTGATGAAGAGTAGTAGAGGAAATGGCTATGAAAAATCCAACAAACACCAAGCCATAAATTTGTGATGATCTAAGGTACCATCTGATTTATCGGATATAAGGGCACTAGGACATCATTTTTGGTTTTCAAGATCATTTCCCTAAAGTTGAAGAATTTGAATTAGAAGAAATACTTACTTTATTTCGGTACAATCTCACTGTTGTTCGTGCCTTGAAAAATTTCCACTTCATCTCTTAAAGAAATGAAGTTGATTTTGTCATTTTTGAAGTGTTAGAAGATCATGTGATAGAATGATGGTTCTTTCCATCTATCTCAAACAAAAGGTTAGAAAAAGTTATCAAATATACATAAGTCCATCTATGGTGAGGTTAATCGTATATGATTCCAAAAATGGAATTATACTTCATCTATTATACAGATTAATGTAATAAAACTAGTTTCTACTAACCAGGGACTTCCTGTAGGCTAGTGGTAGGAAATAAAGGCCTATTTCACTTCAGTTGTGGGTTCGATTCCCACAACCTTGTCTGATACGACGGGTTGTCACCCGTCCTGCAGGTTGTCATTTTTTTAAAACTACATTATTATAACATTCCATCAATAGTATCAAAAAAAGCTCTAGCTTTATACAATACTAACTTATGTCCAACATAATCCATTCCAATCTTTAGGATTATCCAAAATACTTATTTGCAAGCTCATAGTATAAAGAAAACAATTACTATAAATGTCATCTACCGAGCATGTGAATACCATCATTTATCCCGGATATATTTTGTTGATCGCATTCCAAACATGTGAATACCTTAATCATTTATTCTCTTGAAACATTAAATACCATAGAACCTTAGTGAAAACATGAATGATGTCAAAAGTTAACTCTTTCCACATACCAAAATCCCAAAATTTCTATATACTCAAACCATGATATAACTTTGTCCTTATATCAGTCATGAGATCATTTCATTTTTTCTTTATCCCTTCATTATGCACATATCATCTTCTTTATAAAAATATTTCAATCACTTTTCATGGTTATCAGTACCATATAATTATTGAAAACCAATACATAGATATTCCAAAATTCCACGATACTATAAATGAGATTACATGATACTATTTTGAAATACCATTACATAAACACTTAATCATTACAAAACATCATTTTCATACTCAACATCACAAATAGTGATCGCATGTGACTTCCCTTTATCCTTTTCCTTAAATGGTTGCTCATGTTGATCATCATTAACCCTTGGATTAGGGCATTGATTAGCATAATTCCCCATTTCCTTGCACTTGAAGCATTGAATTGTTAGTGGAGCGTTCTCTATAGTCTTTTCTCTATTCACGTCATTTGAAACCTTTTCCCATTACTTAGGCGCTCAGCTTATTTATGACATTCGTTTCCACACATGAAACATTTTATAGAACCTTTTAGACAATATCCACCATGCTTCTTTCCACACATTGATCATAAAGAAACATTCACCTTATTTTCACCATTGTTCTAAGGTTTTTCCTTCAACTCCATCTTTCGTTTCTTGTCAAAACCATGAGATGGATATGTTACACAAACTTCCAGTTCTACCTTGATAGCATAACACACAATTTCTTCATATCTAATGAATTATCTTATAGCTAATGCCCTTCGAAGACTTGGTTTTAAGACACTGAAGAATCGATCAAAGTTACTTTCATGTTGGATGATAAATCCAGATGCATACCTTACAAGTCTTGTAAAATTTTCTTCGTATATACCAACAGATTCATCATCCTTCTACTTAAGCTCAAGGAACTCCTTTTCCATCTTTGCTCAAAGAATACGAGGGAAGTACATACTGAAAAACAAGTTCTTGAACTCATCCCATTCCATGGATTCAATTTCATCTTGTGGAATTGTTTTATTAATTAGATTCCACCACTGGTCTGCTTCACCTTCTAAATGGTAAACATCTAAAATGACTTTTTCATGTTCTGAACAACTAAGTATAGAAAATATATTTTCAATGGTACTGATACATTGTTCAGCAACAAGTGGATCAGAAGACCCATTGAAAGACGGTGGACATTGCCTCATGAAGGACTCAATAGAATATTGTTCCCTTCTCTGATCATTTGGAAATACAGAATGATATATAGCTTGTGTAAGTATAGAAATAAGATTTTTCACTCTATCTCCCATAATATTTGGTTTCTCAAGAGTAAAATCATTCCATTTTCCATTACATTGATCAATACGGTTCCTTCGGGTTCCAGCCATTGTCTAAAACCCAAAAATAACAGTGTGAGACCTAAAGATCATGCTAGGAAAAAAACATAATAAAGGTGGAGTAACTTCAATATCTAACATCTTAGGTTTAATTATAATATTTTTACCATAATTCTAGGACTATAACCTATACATATACTTAACCTTAGGCATATACCTTGATATACCTCAGAAGTATCTCTAGGGATCTCACTAAAGTTCTCGCATCATAGTTTCCAATGGATGACTAAACCTCCCTCTGATACCAACTGTAAAGACCCATAACTTGATGTAAATTTACATTACATTACTTTTGTGGAATACTTAACACATAAAAAAAACCAACACTCAAGGACCATAATAGTTTAGTGTCTTTGAAACTCAGAACATAATCTTCTAATCATGGTGAATGATCTTCAACATCTCCCATAATGATCTCCCCCTTTTGTTTTCTTACCTAAAACCATTCTTTATATCCTAGGGAAAATAAAACATATAAAGGGTGAGCTCCAATTCTCAGTAAGGGTATGAATGGAGAAAATAAAACAAACCATATACATTTGAACTTAAAAACATGAACATAATGTTTAAACATCAAAATAATGAGAAATGACATAAAACATAGCGGTACGTAAGGAATAGATCACAATGGAACATCAATCATTATAAAATAGCATGGGAATAAATCATGTAATTTTGGAACACTATTAATAACATGATATGATTTCCATAGTAGCCAAGGAATTACTGCCAAGACCATCTTAGTGGACAAAGTCCCTTTCTGAATCGAGTTCACTCCTCATTCCAGTCTTATATCACTGATTTTGATTGACTTACCATTCCATCCATGTCTATATCATGAGATATAAATCTTTACCCAATGCATTGTAGGGATATATAGGTCCCACCCATCTCATAATGAAATCATTCTTACATGTGCTACAATATAAACATAAATCAGTCATCATAACCCAATGAATAAAATGGGTTTCATAAACATCATCCCATCAGAACATAATCTATATAAAACAAATGGATATAATTTCATCATAAGAAAAGTGAAACCATGTAAATCATAGAGACATTATACTTGAAACATACACATATTAAATAATGTCATCTTATATGGAAAATGGTTTTGATAAAACAATTGAAATGAATTCCTGAGGAAAATATCCTTTATTCTTCAAAATCATTTTCTTTTCACAAAGTGCCATGAAATTTTAAAAGAAAAGGTTTTTGTTGAAAATATTCATTAAATCATGAAGAGTAAGATTCATGAAAAAAATGTGTTATGAAACTGTAAAAATTTGTTCATGCTGTATAAGTAAAAAAAACATTCTTCTCGTACTTTTGCTGGAATAGTAAAAAAATACCTCGTATGGTAAACAAAAGAAAGATTCCTTACATACCATGTAGTAAAAGTCAAAATGGGTTAAAATGACGCCAAACATACATGAAACCATTTTTAGAAAAAAGGGACATTGATGATAAATATAATCCTCAGTGAATACTTATGAATAAACAATCTTGGATAAAAACGAGATTGAAAAAGTTATCCCTTGCCTTAGGTCCGATATGCTTTCTATGTATCTGAGCCTCCTGTATAATGATTTAAATATTTTCATTGACTTATTAAAGAATCATATTCATTTTTATGATATCATATATGGTTCACTTATGAATTTATATTACCCATTCTTTTGTAAATTCCATGTTAAAGCCACATTTTGGATAAATCATTTTATTTATCGTACGTGTTTGGACTTGTTGTTCATGATATTATTATTACTTATATAATGATTTAATTACTTAAATAATGTCAAAAATTATTTATATATCCTATATACTCAGTATATATATATAATAGATAGATAAATGAAATTAAATACACCGTTAATGGCGATGGTAGGTCATACGTACGCATGAAATTTTTTTGTTTTCTTTATTGACTTGAATGGAAGTAATTAGATGACATATATAAATATATACATAAATCCAGTAGATTTATCATGTCATATATTTAATTATTATTCATTATATATACTTTATAATCATTCTTCAGTGGTTACCATGGATAATGAATCTCATCGCGTCGTGGAGAGGGTAATCTGTACGTACGCACGAGCGATAATATCATTCTCGTAATTATTGAATTGAATTGGAGTGGATGATATAATATCTCAGAATCAGAATTATTTTATAATAACCCTATATAGTTATTCATTACACCATTATTCCCATCCAAGTAAGGTGGTGGTAGATAAATAGATTACACAACGGCGTGGAGACGGTATTCCGTACGTACGCACACGCGGTGATTTCATTTTCCGTAGGATGGATAGAAGGTGAAATGGGGTTGTTTCATATTTATAATAACATATCAGTATATTATTGATACTGATGTTATTAATTTAAAATGAAACAACTAATGATTAAGAAGTTGAAGAAGAATGAAACTTGAAAGAAATGGTAGAAGAGATTACCTCTTCTTCGACGCACCACTTTTAAGATTCCTCTTAAGGGACTAGAGTTGGTATTTTGAGAAGACCAGAACCTTCATAATTTTTCTAGGTTTGTGTAAAATAGAAATGGGTAGGGTTTGGCTGATCTTGAAGGATCAAATAGTTGTGTAGAGGAGAGGGAGGAGAGAGGTGCTTTTGGAAACCTAAAAAATATTAATTTATAATAAAATAAAACCCCACATAAAACCCTCCAAAATGACTCAAATCAAAATATTAGATGATATAGGTTTGTAATATAATCAAAAAATAAAATTTATAAATTTTGGTAATTTATTTTAAACATTATCAACTTGTTTTGTCCTTATTTAATCTATTTAATTTTATTTCTGGTAATAAGATTCTAAATTTTAAATTGTTATAAATAACTACTTATGTGTTGTAAATTGTCCATATTGTATATTTTATGACATTTTAGACCATATAAATTTTAATTTATAATTTTTAAATATTTA
The DNA here is from genome assembly GCA_963277665.1 of Viscum album. Taxonomy (NCBI): domain Eukaryota; kingdom Viridiplantae; phylum Streptophyta; class Magnoliopsida; order Santalales; family Viscaceae; genus Viscum; species Viscum album. The sequence goes on along the minus strand of OY728125.1, from coordinate 767,921,402 downwards.
TGTGATTTTTAAACAATTTAATAATATGTAATCTTTATAAAAATACAATAATATTAATTTTGATACTATTCATTTATTTGAATTTAAATAAAACCAACACAGAGGATATATTCCAATAAAAATGTTTATTAGATTCCTAACATGTCATATTCATTTATAAAAATTGTTTATAACATTAATTAGTTCATAATAGTTTTATTTTAATATTTATATAACCATTTATTTGATATTTCTCTTAACAAAACAATTACTACATCATTGTGGTATAATCATTTAATATACTTACTATTTGTATAAAAATTAAAATTAAAATCCTATGATAAAAATAAATATAATAACTTTAATAATAATATTTTTACTCTAATTTATCATCTTAAAGTCACAAAATCTAAATTGTTATATTTATTAAATTATAAAGGTGACATCTTTGACATCAATTAAAATAAAATAATGTGAATGTCCTAATCGGTTTTATAAGGATCCAAATGGACCAAATGTCAACCCTTGGATGACTAGGTTATAGATATAATTGACCAATAATGATTTATCCAGTTTCTGGTCTTTTTTATAGGTATTAGTATTTTAATAAAAACTATATTATTGATTTTTTCACTAAATAAATAATTTCTACACCATTAATGTATAATACTTTAAGGTAAAAAAATATTTATTAAAAATTTCAAATAAATTACCATGATAAAGAAAATAATTTTAGATTTCAAAATATTATTCATAATCAAATTTATAATATGTATAACTATATATTAAAAATAATTTAATTATTAAAGTTTTAGTGAGACATTGTACTTTCCTTTAAATAAACTAAATAAAAGGTCTTAATCAAATACAAGTGGGTTTCATTAGATTCCATTTCGACCCAAGTATGATTTATGGTAAAATATAATCATCCAATTATATTAGGACAACTGTTAAAGTAATTTTATAATATTATATTTACCCTTAATTACCTCGATTTACCTTTACCTATGGTAAATAAAATTTATTGTAGTTACTATTAATAATGACTAAAAATAAAAAGTAGCATATTAACATAATTTGGACCTTATAATTCCAAATATGGAATCCATTTTACCAAATTCAAATCACTTAAGTGGTAGAAATTATTTTAAAATTAAACTCATTGTTAAGAAAACGAGTTTTAAAAGTTAAAACATTGCAAAAGATTGAAATGATTTTACCTATGAATTCAATGTAAAATCAATGATAATGATATAAATTATATTAAATCATAAAAATATATTCTATTTATACTTTAAAACCATTAAATATTATAATTAAACCATATAAATTATTGTGATGAAAAAAGTGTTTTTTAATTAAAATATAGCGTGTTTTTACTATTAATTAAAATATGAAATTTATCAGAATAATATGAAAATTTTATCCAAATTAAATTTTTATATATTTATTCCAAAGAAGAATATTATTTTGTCAAATTGAACTTATAAACATGTCAAAAAATAGATTTAATGTGGGTGCGCCATCAAAAGGCAGCAAAACTACATTTTTTTAAAAATACTTATTTTACTCAAAATATTTATTTTGTTATCATAAGATGTTCTATAAAATGTGTAAGATGAATAATAATGTTATACAATTCAAAATGTAGTAAATACTATTCATAACGGCTAGTCCATGATAATATTATAACAATATATCATTGTTTATTGAAACCTTGTATTGCGTACTACACACGCTATCAAGGAAGGTCGTGATTGCCTGTAATGCAAGCCAAGTCAGGGCTTCATGTAGTGCAATCTCCCTTTGGTTTTGCGTATAACATAATAAAAAAATATTTTAGTTATACATTAAACAAAATCTATACTTAATGTTGCATAGAATAATTTTCAAAAAATGAACATGAAAATGTGTGTAACACGAACCAAGAGTAGTGTTGCGTATACTGCGAGCTAATACGGTGTTGCGTATAGTACAAGGTAATCTTGGTTTAGCGTACAACACAAGAGATTAATGAAATTAAAATAATATTTTTCATAAAATCTCGGGGTGTTACACACCACAATTTTACGTTTTTCACCCTCACTAGATTGTGTCTGAGGAGAAAAAAATATGATGTGCTGATGTACCAAATCCACTACGGCTCACTTCCAAAATACATGGTTCAGGCTAGATCACATATTTTCCTAGGCACAATTATTTTATAAAGAATAGGTTTTGATAACATTTTTCCCGAGGGTGACTTCTTAAATATCCTTATATATCTCACTGGCGGTGGAAAGGATCAACTTCGTAATCTTCCATTGGTCATTGATCTAGAAAGCATTCACACTCTCTTTATGGACATGTATGTTCCTTCATTAACAATATTGAATACATATTCAGTTATATATATATTCTCTATTTAAGTCCCACATTTTTTCAATTGATGAATTTCCCTTTACCACAAATTTACTAGGCATTCTTTTTTTAAAACTTTTGAGATGGTCACTACCTTCACAAATCATACCTATCTCATTTATCTCAAATAACCTTCGTGAAGAAACAACATTTCATGAATCCCATGTTGCCTTCTCAAATAACACAACTTTAGGGAAGATTACTTTCCCTTTGTAAAATACACTACTTTTATGATTATTATATTTTTTGTTGGAGTTTATATCCTTCATGAACCACCTTTTTTCACAAAATATTTTTGCAAGAACACCCATTGAGAATGTTCCTTATAAAATTAGACCCTACAAATTATCATTAATTCTTTTACAACTTCTTTAAAGGGGGGGGTAGAGAGATATTTATTGTATTTTCAAAAAATTCAGAAGTTTTCATCCATGTCATCACCATTTCATGATTCCCTCTCGTTTATTTCATGATTCTATTTTCTTAATGAAGCACCATTGGAATTTCCAATTCAAAAACCCTCTCTTTGTCATGGATGTTACTATGAAATCATCACTCATTTTCAATGATCATTCAAGATGAACCATAAATTCTCAAAACATCCTTTATAAACCCATTTTTCGTGAGGCTCATGCCATTTTGTTTCAAGATTATCCATATAGTTATGAAGAATAATGGGAAATTTGGTACCACTTCAAGGGCATACATTCTTTTTTCATGGATCATTGGAAAATATTTTGTCAGCAATATCTTTGGAACTCCACAAATTACCATTGAAACCCACTTTTTTAACAAACATAATCATCTAGAAATAAAATGTTATGTTGAGGTATTTTGTCCTAATTGAAATATAAAATGAGATTAAAAAATAGTTTCATATTTATGTTTTTGAGGTAATTATGGATTTTAAGATTAATGTTTAATTTCTGTATATGATGTTTAATTAATTTTTCAAATTATCTTACTATATGTTAACCATTTTTTAGTTTTAATTATTACCTAAAAATAGGAGGAATATATTGATATATTTGTCTTATCTATTTGAAAATATTCTTAGTGCTTTAAGGATAAAAAATGCATGTCTAATACTCATACTTTGGGGAAACAGATTAGATTTTGGTGGAAGTTGATTAATGGAAATAATTACACTTTTAGAGTATGTATATATTTTTATGTGCATCATATATATGGTGAATGAATTCATAAACTCTTGGAAAAAGATATTGATGCAAAAAAAAATTCCAATTACATTCACTTCTGATTAATTGAACCTCGTTAAAAAACTCAGTGATTTAGGGTTTTATGGTTGTTAATATTATTATGGTCATTCACATTCTTGTGATAAATATTCAATATCAATATCTATCATTATAAAAACATTAAAATTTTCAATAATTCCGAAATTTTATCTTCAAACTAATTTTCAACAACTTGATATTTTAAATACAAGTTATTAAAGAGATTCTTCATATTTCATTTTTCCCCTTTTCAAGAGGATGTTTTATTTCTCCATTTTATGATGTGGCTTTTATAAAATGGAATCTTAGAATAAAAAACCCTTGATTACAATGAACATGTTGAAATTGAGAATAATTAATTTATAAAATAGGCGTACAATGTAACGCCATGGAATTCTAATAGAATACTATGTTCGATAACATACAACATAAAAAACCCCAAGTTTATATAAACTATGAAATATTTTCATTATAACCACTCTATTGAATTAGATATGATTAAAATGATTAACCACATTATAATATATATATAATACCAACTCAATAATGTTATGTTTACTAATTATTAAGAAATTAACATTGAATTTTTAGTAAAATCTTCTTAATTTTCAAAAATATGTTTTCCTTAAAAGGAATTTATTTCTTTTTATGATAAATTATTGAAATTAATTTCAAGAAATTTTAGAAATTATATTTTATAAAAAGGTATATTTTTTAAATAAGTATATCAATATAAGATTATAAATAATTTTTTATTATTTTCGGAAAGGTTTGAATATTTAATTAATAATAAACATTTATGAATTTAATTGAAACTGTATTTTATTTTTTGGTATATAAAAATTCAAATGGTGTTTTGAATTTTTTTAAAATATAAAACTTTCATAATGATTAAAAAATTCTAATTATATATTTTTTTGGAACTTTATAATTTAATTTGATATAAATATTATTATTATTATGCAATTTTTATAAAGAAAAATTTGTTTTTTATTGAGTTTGATATGTTTATGTATATGCCACACCTAGTAGTTTAATCATGAAAATTCGATTCCATATTTGGAATTTAGAGGTCTAAATTTCTTAAATATGAATTATTTTACTTTTGACCATAGTGAATAGTAACAATAGTATATTTTTATTATCATAGTAAAGGTAAACTGGGTTAATTACTATTAAAACTAGTACAATAAGGTCTCAAAATAAACCCAAAACGTTAATTTATCATATTTTATGAGTTTTGTTCTTAAAATTGAACACAAATATTTAATATATTTATTTTTTGGTCCATTTTTTCTTGATAATGACATTTATAATATTTATGTAAAGGATAAATTTAAATGTTTTATTCTCTTAAATTTAATATAAATTTAATTAATACATTAAGATAAAAAAGAGTGTCACTTTGGATGAAGATGTGTATGTTAATGATAATTGACATTTTATATCATGGTAATTTATTTTTAATTTTTTTACTGAGATAATTACCCTAAATTCACAAAAAAATGCTAATGAAGTATATCAACAATTAACAAACATATAAAATAAATAATTTAAAAAAATATTAAAAATAATTTAATTTTGAAAAATTAGTGTGTCGCACGAATTTTTTATATAATTATTTCTTATTATGAATGTTTTCAATTTTTATATTTTAATTAAATCATTTTCTTGATCCCATTACAAGTCAAATTAAATGAATATTGTCAACAATGTCATTAATGGGATTTTATAAAATAATATATTGTTAAATCATTTAATAATTATATAAATCATTAAATGAGACAATTTTTATAATATATGGTTAAAATGTAATATTTATTCCTTTTAGGGATTGATATTTACTTTATATAATACATTATCACCCTTAATGTATGAAAAAGTCATTATAGTGGTGAAGGCAAAAACAAAATTACTATGGGGATAAAGCAAAAAATACTATTCAAAACATCACATAAACCTATCAAAATTATATTGGATTATATAATTTAAAAAAATATAACCCTATATAATAGTATATGTCCATTTTTATGAATTTATACTCCAAAAAATATATTATAATTTAATATTTTAATAAAAGTTGGCAGTTCCCTCACCACAATTATAAAAAGGTACCACCTCCCCTCACCACTTCACACCATTCTAGCCATATAGATCGACAAAAACCATCCAAAATACCTCCCCAAAATCCTTATATAGATTATAGAGTTTATGGTCTTCCCAAAAGTCTATCCCTAGAATCCTTATAAGGATATCCAAAGGAGTTCCCTCAATGAAGAGGCAATCCAAAAAACCAATCACTTTCGTTTTTACTCCTTCATTTAAATAATCTAAATTTATGGTATTTATAATAAAATAATGGATTATTTATCCTAAATATATTGAAATTTAATTATTATTATGAATCAACCATTATCTAATTTCCTTCCCATCAAATAGGATTTGAATATATTTTTTGTACGTACAACACGATATCTCCACGTAGCGATACAATTTATTTTTCATCAACATATTTTGTGGATATGAATTATGATGATTTTAATGTTTATATATGATATTTGGGGAATAATAATTATTTTTTAATGATAATATAAATTCAATCCTCTTACCATCTATCTATTGGAAAATGATAACATCGCTCGTGAGTATGTGTGGAATACCACATCCACCAAGTGATGTGATTTGTATTTCATTTCATATTTACATGAGTTATAATAATAATAGTTTTAATGAATATATATTATATACAAAATATAATAATTATTCTATAATGATGAATAATTAGTTACCTTTAATTTTTTACATGTATCCAAAAGTGAAAAAATAGCGTTGACGCATACGTACGACCTACCATCTCTATTAACGGTGTAATTCATATTTTATATCAATCTTTATGAATGAATCTATATATATATATTAATAATTAATATATATTATATTTTTCTAAGTTATATTATTCTAGATATTACATAACCATGATCAATGTACAATGACTAAAATTACCAATCCAAAATTTTCATGAAAAATAAAACAATTAACACCGTGAAACAAAAATTTTAATTAATAATTATTAGCAAATTTGGTTTTAAATGTTATAAATAGATCGTACATTATATTATATCTTTTTAAATTTTTTGGTATAGAATTTTAATAAAGATAAATTTATTATTCAGTATTTTATATTTTTTTAAATGTTGAAGTCATGGTAATGGTTTATCATCTAAATTTTCATTTATTTTGATATATGTTTTAAAATGAAAATATCATAATTTATGTGGGGTTTGTACCAAAATTTGACATGTAATATCATTATTATCATAATTTTAATGATATATAATTTTTCATTTGTGGTTATTCGTTCATTGGGATTATGATTCAAATGTTACCAAAGAGGTATGTTTTTATGTTATAATATCATTGCATATAAGAAATGATTATGATTTAGTTTCTGATAAAGAAATATTATGATATTCTTCTCTATAAAAACATAAATTTTCTTGTCCTATATCTATTTTTTAAATTTCATCTTTTCCTTTCATTAACCTCTCTTTACGTACTCAAGAGGCTAAAATAATGTTTCCAATAAAAATCGACTTTATTTTTCTGTTCAATGAAAATTAGTTTCTCTTCCATGTCTATATTTTATAAAAATGTTTTCATGAATTAATTTACTATTTTAAAATAGTTTTTAAATTTATTTTCTCTCATGATTTATATTGGCTAATTTTTATAAAAAATAACATGTTTTCATTTTTTAAATGTGGTAATTTTTTATTTTTTACAAGAATGTATATGGAATGTTTTCATTGAAATTATGTAGAATAAAGAGAATTTTCCACCATCATACTAAAAATATTCATTTAAATGTTTCAATGGATATTTTAAAAAAATTAAATTCAAAAAGAATTCTGAATTTACTATTTTATGATAGTGATTTTAAAAGTGGAATGTATATTTCCCTAAAGAATATTTTTAATGATATTTTAAAGGTTTTTCTATTCATTAAAGACTACATCCCTTGATTCCACTAATGATTTATTTGGGATATAATCCAAAGCCAATATAATTTTCTCTTTATTGATGGTTAATTTTTATGTGGAAAAGTTGTTTCTGAAAACCATTCCTTTAACATGTGTTATAATATGGTGAAATGATTAATCAATAATGACACTCATTTCTTTTCATCGAGTTATTCTATTATGAAATTTTTATGAAACACATTTATTTTCATGCGTTAGAATATGATGAAAAAACTATCTTCATGTGTCACACATATGTATTTTTTCATTATATAAAGGGTGTTCTCAAAATTATATATCCCTCTAATGCAATGGGTAAATATGGGTATCTCAAGAGATAAATAAGACTGGAATGGGATACAAATCCATTTTAGTATGAGAATCTTTCCACTATGATAATCATAGGAGTAAACCATGACTAAATTGATTGTTTAGGGAGTGAACCAAATCAATTATGGTAGTCTTTTTTTGTATTCCTTGAATACTAAGGAAATTATCTTATATATTTCAGTGTATTCTAAAAATCAATTTCCTATTCCCATTTTATTTTCTCATGGTTCATATTCGTTGTTTCCTTTGTGATTTATATCTTATGAATAGATAAACATTATTACACGAATCAGGATAATAATATATGATATCCAAAGAATGATTTTAAGATGTATTTCTCTAATTATAGTACACTAATAGTCATGTTATGTTTTAGTGGTCATTTATATCTCCCTTGTTTACCCTAACTGACTATCAGAGCTCATCCTTTCTTTTGTTTCATTTCCCTATGTTTGGAAGAAAGGTATTAAGTTTGATATATATATTAAGGGTGATAATTAAGATTATTTTAGTGATATATGATATAATACACTTTTGTACCATTTTTTTAATCTATGTTTTGAAAGAAAATATACATATACACATCTGGTTTGGATCATTATGTTTCGTATTTAATTTTCATATAAAAATATAAAATATCTACGCAAGAAAAGTGTGGGATTATATATTTTGGGGGAGTTATTTATCATTTATGATGACCTTAATATTCTAATGTACAAATTTACATATAAATTTCTAAACATGAGGCATGGGTAGTGGCTAGAGTTTCTATCGAATTATGACATTGAAATAGTCTATACTCTCAAATATGGGAACATGGTAAAATATTCTCATAGTAAGAGTTATTGTTAAATATTATTAAGAATGGTAAATGTGATGTTATCCCCATTTATATTTTCCTTAGAGGACAAGGATGATATACAATTCCTCGAGTAGATGGATGTTAACACTATTATTATTAAAAATTTTAGGGAGACTCAACATAGAAATATAAATTATGTGGACTGGTGTGGACAAATATGAATCGGATGTTCTCTAAGTGAAATTTGAAAAGGTGAGGAGAAACTTATACTTTTATGAGTATATAAAAAGGTAATATCAATTAATTTATAGGAGTAACTATTAGTGTTTATACATCCCCTTTGAATTATATCCCCAAGTGGATAAAATGTACCGAGACCTTTACTATCATTTCTAGTGTCTAGGGATGAAGATGTGTGTATATTACTATTCTCTCCAAGCACACATTTCTAGTAGGTTAAGTATAATAAGCATGTTCCAAGGAGTTTAGATCAACCCCTTAAGGTTTTTATGTTGAATCAGGGTGGTATCTCATTGGAATTTGGGAATATAATTCCACAACCATATAGATTCCGCTACACAATATGGGTTATCATAGACCAAGACACTAGGTCTGGGCACATAATATCCATCCATGAGATGAGTTAAGTATAGATCTTGGGATTATTTTAGATATAGGATATACTGCAGATTTGTGTATTTCCCTCAATGATCATCTCAGATCATGACTCTTACTTACCATCATGACTATGGATATAATTATTGAAGGACTTTAGAAATCTATTGTCATTGAGTACAAAATTTCACCCAAAATTAGATGTATTAATAAAGTGGAATATCGATATTTTGGATGATATTATTCAAACATACATGATAGACTTTGGATATATCTGGGGTGATCGCGTGCCTTTGGTGGATATTACATATAACAATGGTTATCGCTACATCATCGATAGGGAACTATTAGAGGCCATATTTGAGAGACGATGTGGGTCACTTCCTGGTTGGATGGAGCTAGGTAAGATAGTTCTTATGGGTCTTAGTTAGTAAAAGTGATTATAGGGAAATTGACGTTCATCTAGGAATGGATGATGGCTTCCTAGAGCCATTATAAGTCATAAGAAGACCGATGATGGAGGTCATTGGTTTTTAACAAGGGTGTCCATGTGTTCCTAATGGTATAACATTAGGAAGTATTATGGAGGTTCATATGTGGTGAAAATTTTTAATTTAGATTTAGTTCCCTATTACAGATAGTACATGAGGTTTGAATAGTGTCTTACCACTTACCAGTACTACCGTAGTTATATCGGGTACACATTTTCTTCCACATATCACAATTTATCTTGAATATTCATGAACAATTGGACATTATATTCTACAGTGATATAGACTTGGGGGATGCAATTAACATAATTGAGTTCCATGTAGAGATCAAAGACTTGTAGGAGAATATCCTTCATAGTTTCACAATTCCCATGGTGCACATCTTATTCCCACATTGGGATCTTCAAGAGAGCACCTAGTAGTGTAAAAATATGTTTTGAGCTAAGTACCATCATTATTTGAGTAGGGTTTATTCTTTTGGAGATAAAACTCCATATAATTGGAATAATTTAAAGAATTATTTCCTTGATATAGTTTGGAATGATTAATGAATATTTTTTACTTAAGCATGGAGGAGGTGTGATATTTCGGGGCCCAATGAGCCTCAGTGTTGATATTATTAAAATATTAAATATATTATGCCATTTTTGAATATTTTTTAGTAACAATTGAATAGATCCTAAATGATTTTTTTAGGTGGGGAACTCAATACTACCGTTAAATCCTTAATTTGTATTTTACCTTAGGTGTGAAAAAATATTTTTATGAATCATTTGTTATTTTAAGTGTAGTCATTGGAAGAATAAAAAACATTAGTTAAATATTTTACGGTTTATTAACTAGAAATAACATGACCTTCTTCTATTTAAACAAAGTTATATACAAATCCTAGTGTTATCCACAAAACCGTAGAGATTCAAGAGGATCGTATTGGAGGTCATTAGAAGATGATAGTGGGATCATGGATCAAAAGTCTATTTTACATGGAGTGTTTCATCAACAATATAGTTCTTGGATTTTATAATTGATAAAAAATGATAAAATCAGCATTCAGCACTAATCGATCAAGTTTTACCATAGATATTATATTTTTATTGGATAAACCCTATTATTATTTCCTCATATAAAATGAGAATTAAATCCATTAGAAAATTATTTTAGGGAAGGATTTATGATTTACATTCAACATTTTTTCAACATAAAATTAGGAATTGATTAATATTTTTTAAAATTATTTCATCTTGTATATTCTTTATTTTCTCCATCAAAAAAATAATACCCACCCAAAAAATGGATGATGTTTATCCCCTAAATTTTATGTTCTGTGATTTTCTCTACTAAATCTTCACACGATCAATATTGATACTTCATTTCACTAATGGTTCGGTAATACCTGAAAAATGATCATTTCATAATGAATATTTGGTGAAATAGATTTTTGATGGGTTAAGATTAATTTTTCATGGAAAAAATAATTTTTTGATGATGATGATGGATGGTTGGTAGTTCTATCAAGAGTTTTCATCTAGAAGGTAGGTGGTACGATGATACAGTATGATGGGATGTGATCCTCAAGAGGATGGGTGGAAATAATCGGTCCACTAATTCCATCTCAATATTTGTCAAACCATTATCTATGATTTATGTTTTTTATTTTTTTATGGATTGGATGAGGACCGAACATGGGAGGATACATGTTAATATAATGGGATTATCAAAAATACAGACATATACGCCTTTTAGTTCTAAAGAACATATGTCATGTCGACCCCCATCCATGATGATGGGGGTTACAAATAAAGATAACAATAACATTCTATTTGGACTATCCATACACTATGTGACACAAATATGGGGACCCAATGTATACACATATATACAAACTTATGTCCAAAACCGTTGTACATGGAAAAAACCAATGTACATGTCCACGCCCATGGAACATAGTATATTCACATAGGCCAGAACATAACACACAGAAAAAAAGGTATACATGTGAACGACCAGAGAAAAAGGTAAAAATATGATCTATATAGAAATAGAATCAGGCTTGTATGAAATAAGTATGAAAGACCATGTATTCCTTATAAATGGTGTGTACCCCTTATGTTGTAGGTTTCATCCCTCATTATCTATAGACTATTTAATTACAATTTGTTTAGTTTTCTTATTCCATATATATGAGGATGTAGTAAGGAATCGCATATGGTGTATAGTATGAGTTATCTACTATATAAGTTAGTTATATATAGATTAAGGTGTCCCTTCATGTGGGTTGTGATGTGATCCTCACTCATTCTTCCCTAGGATGGGCCAGGTATCCTGTCACCAACTCTCAGGGTATGTGATTTCCACCCTAGAGGGTTATTGTGTATAATGATAGGTATCCCCCATAGGACATAGTAGTGATTCTTAATATATGTACCAATATCATTTATGTTCTAAAATATATCTCTTCATTGGTGAGGTCGAATATCATGACTTCTTGGATGAGAAATTTCATTGTTGAAAAGTCTTAGGGAGCAAGTTCTCTCTAACAAACATTACCTTGGATCCATGATTAGAATCCTATGATGGAAGTGTATATGTTACCTTGAATTAAGTCCTTGTGTATATCTGTTGGTATATCTAGGTATTTATCAAACTTTCTTTAAATTTAACTATCTTGATTCCTTATTTTTTGTCATTTTACATTTTTTACTGTGTATTTTTATACTCACAACTACATGGGACTTTACCAGACATGTCATGTATTGTATAGATTTCATGAAATTTGATAGGGTACTATGGGGACCATGATATAGAGGATCTTAGTAGTTCTAGAAGGCTGGTAGACGGTTCCAAGATTTTCATCATGGTAGCCTTACCCCTTTTACTAGAAAATGTGACTATTTTCTAGTTTTAGTTGGCTTGTAAATAGTCCTTTTACTTTCCCATACTTGTGTCATATTATTAAGTGGGATTAGTATGGATTCACACTTTGGTATCGATTGTTTTTTCTATCCTCATTGTATTGGTATGTATTTATATATCTGTGTGTATAGAAGTACATTAGGCTAAGGACTCCCATCTATGGGATATGCCAGATCAACAATAGTAGCATTCCATAGGCTAATTTTAGGTGGTATTAGGTTATCACACATGTCTTGAAACCTACCATAGAGGCCCCAATGGGTCGGTTCATGAAACAATCTCACACACTTCTCCTATCAAGTCTACACATTCAATGTTGTTTCTCTCAAAATAATTTTTAATATTCTATCATATTATTCAATGAGTGATAGTTTTGATTTTTTTAATAGTATATCTTCTGAAAAAAGATTTATGAATTTCTAATTTGAAATATAGAAAATCACTCTCTTTCATATTATTTTCATTGAAAACTAGGACCTCAATATTTTTCTAGTAGATCTCCTCATTTAATTTGAATCAATAGTTGTTATTTCCTAAATAACTATAAACCATCAAGAGTAAAACACATCAGAATATCAATTTAAATTATCTAGAAAACTAAAATCCTAATACTACTTAACTATTTATATAATGAAAATGTTTTTCCTATATAAATTCTTCCAACATTGAGATAGGTAATGTATTTATATTGAGTGCATTTTCTATAAGAAATTAGTAAAATCTAGCTAGAAAATATTAGGTTAAATCCAACCATATCATTGTGCAAGAGATTAAAAATCCAAAAAATTCAATATCTATAGAAACATTTATGATGTGTCTATATGTATCACTTTTTTCCATATCCTCTGATGAATTACTGAAAATACTTCATCCATATTCATGGAACATCATTGAATTCATGACGAGACACTCAAATAGATAGACCCACTAAAATTATTTCTCAAACATCCTTCGCATCATGGATTATTATTCCATTGAATATAGATTAAAAATCACAATATGAATGATTATATGAACAAATTAACACAACACTCCGTCATGGAATTCCACATAGATCGTGGAATTATAAAAACTGTCAATGTTCCCAATGAACCCTGTGAGACAAATCATTAAAGTGGGAGACATGATTTTCCACATGAACAACCCCTTTCCTGATATATCCAAAATCATCACTATATTATTCAATCTCTTCAAATGAACATCTAAGTGACTTCTAGTTGGTAGATAATTAAATTGAAAATAAATCCAGACAGAAAAACCATTGTTTTTATCAATATCTCCATTAGTATTTATTTTCAACCTGATCTTAACAAAAACTATAATCAGTTTTCAACCATCAATATTTTTCAATAATCAATATTTTATATAATATACCTTCCAATAATTTTATATACATGATATACCTATTGCTATACTTTTATTTACATTATAATTATCCCACATTTGGGGCCTCTATTATTTTTCATCGTCATCCATTTTCTCCCATCATTCATTAGTCCCCCATAGATAATATAATTATAAGGGTTAGTTCCAACCATGATTTGAAATTTTTTGATACTAAAATTGTTAAAATATTATTTAGGAGAATTCAACTAATATTTAATATGATATGAGTTAATGTGTGGTGTATGAAATTAGATAAAAACATAATACATCAATAATTTCCATATTTACTCGAAATATATCTAAAAAAATTATAATCCTCATGAGTAGTATCTATGTATATAAACATTATTCGAAGAAAAATATAAATATTAAAAGGAAAATAATAATAAAAAATTACCTTAAACTCAAATTGGTGGTTGAAATATTCAAATATCCATAATTTTAGGAGGATATTTGAACTACATGGTTCAATCAGGGCCACTCAAACATATCAGATGCCAAAGGTTTAGTAAAGACAGTTTCCACATGATATTTTTTACCAAAAAAAGTAAATTAAAAATTTAATTAACCACGTATTTCTTTAAAAATAGGTAATTGATATCAATGTGTAAAAAGGGTTACTGTAGTACCAGCATTTTTATTAATTTAAAGAAATTTTGTTTTTTCACTGAATTGTTATTGGTTATTCTGTAACATCAATGATGTCTTAAAATTATATTTCATGTATAAAACATGTGTATAGGAATTCATGATTGAGATATACATTACCTGAAATGTTCATGAAAAAACACAATATTTTTTCTCACTTAACCCTATAATAAAATTTATTCTAATGTAAAATTTTCAACCACTTATCGATTTTTGAAAAAATCCACCATACATATCTACATATGAAATTGACAACATATTAAAATCATTTCTATTCCTAAACACCCAAAAAAATAAATTATTTTACCATATAAATATATATATTAAGATTTTAGTCTTTTTCATAATTTTCCCTTTCAATGAACAGCTACGGGAACATTATTCAAGGCACATGAAAGAAATGCATTCCCATATCATTGTAAGATAGAGTGAAAAATCATTGATAATACTATATAAAAAAGATTCTACACTCTAAATACCATCATTATTTCATTGTTTTTTTACAATTACTATAAGAGTGTAATGATTAATCATTATTTTATTCTCAATTTATTCAACACTTTCTTTACAAACATCACCCATGAGGTATATATTCTCCATTTTTTATTAGATTCATTTCCAAAAAGATATATCAATTCACCAGTCATTGACAGTTCAAAATCACATTTTAATAATTTAAGAATTTTTTCAATATATATCTCCTAACTTATATAGAATATTATGTAGTATATATTCACAAACATAATGAATTTATTACCCCTGAATGTTTTAATGGGAGGATGTGATCAACCCCTTATATCATGAAGTCATTCTTTCTAAAGAATTTATTTATCCATTAATACCATGAATAGGGTGTTGGAATTCATTTATATAAATCCTTTCTCAACCTATGTAATTTTGAATCAATATTTGAAATCACTAACACAACTGATTGTTCTATATATAAAACATTACTAATAAGACTCTAAGAGACTCTATAACAACTCTTCCCTTTATTAAACAGTAAAATATGTATTATTACATAACATTACAATTAAGTAAACCCAAAATATCAAGAAGTATAGTGTATTTTGGAGTTCTGAATATTAATTTAAACCATAAAACATGGAATTCGATATTATTATTGAAAAAATCTTTAACATGATAGAACGTAAAACAATATGGGATAAACTACACAAATACATAAGAAAGTGGTGAGATATAAAGCCCATTGATGGAATAAACATAGAATAAGGTAAACAAAATTATCTAATATACATATAAAGGGATATAAAAAAGGTATAAATCATAAATACAAATTATAAGACATGATATAACATGATAACATAAAGGAATCAAGAGAAATATGGAAACAACATAAAAAACAACATCATATGTCATATTTAACTACCCAGAAATCATAATTTAAAAATTATCATAAAGTAATTAGGTTTATTCCCTACCCTAAAATGAGATATCTAGATACTAAACATTACCCAATTCACCAAAGTGCTATATAATTTCATGTGCACCCATCACATTCATTTCAATCTCATGTTTAGGTGTTCCAAGTAGATCATAAAATGTGGATTCATTCATCATTATATTTTATTCAAGGATCACAGAGTGTAGAATAAATAAATGTATGTCCTAAATTAATTAGGTATAAGTGTATAAATGTTAATACACTTGATATTAGATACATATGGTATTCACTATAAAATTTCCTCCGAAAGGAAAACAACGGTGAAATTTAGGCAGCCTGACGTGGTCGCATAAAAATTTATAAAAACTGTTCATGAGGAAAAAAGTGCATCTATAATTTTTAAATAAAATGAGATGTAATAGTGTCATGGAAAAAAATATCTCATTAATAGTAATTGGATATAGAAGGAATATGATAAAAAATAATCTTGATTAAAGAAGAGGAGGAACATCTTTTTAGAAATTTCAACATTGTAACATGTGTACATGGGAGGGATAATGAGAGATAAAAGTGTATCTTATCATTTATAAATCATAAGTGAAGTATGGGGGACGTGTGAGAACATACCTTGTCATTAGGAATTACAAATAAAATAGAATAATATAGAGGAGACTATTTAAAAAACTGAGAAAGGGTCGATTCTTTAACTAAAAAGTATAATACCAAAAGACTAAAAGGGGCTTATTGAGAGCTTGGAGAAACCCCCAGAGGTTTTTCAAAAGATGAGGGTAGAGTAAGGATGTGATCCAATTATTGTTATAGAAGAGAAATAGGACCATGGGTGGTTTTATATAGGAAATGATAGCGGAATTATTTAATATTTCATGAACATTTGTTTTGGACTCTATAAAATAAAATATTCATAATTGAAAACCTTACCATAGATTAATACCATGGATTATCCCAAATTAGATTTTTTTCTTTATTTTATTTGTTAAATGGATGAACATATAAAAATATTACCACTTAAAATGTGGAGGTGATTCATACTTTTTAATAAATGAAATAAAAATCATAAAATATATTATATGTTTGGGATGATTCATAAAAAATTTGAAAATTATTTAAATAATTCTAAAATCATGTTATTTTATGTGTAAAATATATATTTTTCTATTAGACCCATTATATTGTTAATTACATCATTTTTTATTCATTATTATGTCATAAAACACATCGTACATTTACACAGTATTTAATTTTTACCTTAAAAATCAAATGTATTGGAAAATTATAAAAAAATCACTATTCAATAATTTCAAAGATGGGATTCCAAAAAAATATTCATTTTATCTAAATAATTTTCTAAATATGTTCATTTTTACATATGAAAATTAATAACCATCATTTGATGAAAATGACAGGTTTTTGGAAATTATAGTTTTTAAACCCTAATAAGACATTACATTTGACTTCATAAAATTTATATCTTCATTCATATTTAAAAAAATATTTTTTAATAATATTTTTTAATTATTATATTATATATTTAATAATTAAATTATTCCATAAAAAATAAATTCCATAATTAAATTTAATATTACCCAAAAACACTATTTGTATTTTATAGTATCAAAATAACAATATATTCATTATTTTTTAGAGAATTGTTACATATCACTTTAATACACCAACATAATCACTATGATTAAGGCTTTTTATAGTGGGAATTTCAAGGGTTCATTCATCAAAAATTATTTTGGACATGATATTGATAAGCTTTAACTTCTCCCATTAATAGTTTCTCTCATAATTAATTGGTTATATCTTATCTTGGTATTGGTAAATGGAAAATCATAGATATTAAATCTCCCTATAAATCTCTGATGAATGGGATTTATAGGGTAAAATCCACTTGTATGATTCCATTACTTTCTTTGTCTGTGTCAATTGGATTTGGAAAAACCCTATATTTATACAAATCACGTGATCACTATTTAATGGATATATTTTCAATAGTAATGATAATTAATTGTATTGTGAATCAAATTGGATATTTAAAAATAATGGAATGTTTTTTCTATTATCACATTACATAGTAAAACATTAAATGATAAGGGATTTTTAGTTACAATAGTTCAAGTCGTTATCATCTTTCCCCCTTGAGAAATTACACCCTCAAATGTTTCATTTCACCCCCTTAAAGCAGATGATAGTAGTTCTATTTCATCACTTCCTATGGTGACTAAATTGTTTCTTCAAAATTTTAGTTTATCTATAGAACTTTGACAAGGTTCATTTTCTTATTTCATGAAAACCTTGTCTCTATGATCTAAGATCTTCATCGGATGCTCCTCATTGGAATGATCATTTTTAAATGGTGCCACGTATGGATTAAGTATATGTGTGGGGGAAGGTACGTACTTCTTTAAGGGTGATACATGGAATTAATCATGAACTTGAGATATGTTAGGTGGAAGGTCATGTCGACAAGACATCACACTAATGTGATCAAAGATCTCAAAGGGGGTGAAGTAACATAGACTAAGATTTCCCTTATTCCCAAATCTCATCACTTTATTCCATGGAGATATTCATAAGAGAACCATGTTTCCAACATCAAACTCTTGGTCTCATCTATGATTTCCAAACTAGTTCTTCTATCAACTCTTAGAAGCTATGTTGTGTTGCTAAATAGTCTTAACATTTTCCACCATTTTCCTCAACCATTTCATGACCTAACAGTTTTCTCCCCAACTTCATCCCAGCATGAAAGTGACATTCACCTCTTCCCCTAAAGGGCTTCATAGGGGTACATTTGGTTGATCAAGTGGAAACTATATTTGTAAGAGAACTCGACCAGAGTAATATATTGATCCCATCCCATTTTGAATTCAATTGAGCAAGATCTCAACATATCCTCATATATATGGATAGTTCTATCTAATTGGCCATATGTTTGAGACTGGTAAATTGTGTTAAATTTCCACTCAATTTTATATAATGATGGAAAATGTTTCATAACTATGAGATGAATCTGGATCGTGATCAGATACAATTGATAGTGGTACTCCTTGTTGTCTGACCACCTCTCTGATTTGTATTTGTGCAATTATATCTAGTGAGAGTTTATCTCATATAACAATGAAGTGTACAGTCTTAATAAGGTGAAAAACTAAAAACCATATAGATTTATTTACTCTTGATGACTTTTTCAGAATAGTGATAAATTCCTTGGTGATCTTTTCCCATTTCTATATAGGTATAGGTAATGGTTAAATCATCCGCTTGGATATTTTTCTTTTCTACTTTCACTTAATGTCATAAGAGACATCATGATGTATATTCTGTGATATATTTATTCATATTGCCACACCAATATATTTATATGAGATCTAGATACATCTTTTTGATTCATGGGTAAATGGAGAAGGTTCATCAATGTGCATCATCCAACATATCCTTCTTTAACTCTGGATTTGATGGTACACAAAGTCTTGACAGAAATCATAAAACACCTTCATCATTAACATTGAAATATGAGGATTTACCATTCCTTATAGATTCTAATTTCATTTTAATTACCACATCAACTCTTTAATAATCCTTTAACATCTCCAAAAGAGAGGATAGATAAATCATTTGTGAATTGATTGGTGATGTTCCTTCCTTAATGATTCCCATTTCCATCCCTTTCAAATATAAGAAGATCACATCCCTCTAAATTCTAATCAATGATGGTATTTATAGATAATTTCTTTATATAAGTTCTTCCACTTTATTCACTTTCTTGTTTGGTAGTAGATTGATTAGTCATAATCTTTTATCAGTTCTAACAATCTCTTTTGGTGCATATTCATCTATTTTTTTGTGAATATATACTTGTGGATTTTTTTATCCATATATATTTCTCAATTATACCTAAATTGATAATGCCACAAAATTCTGAAAGATAATATCATTGAATGAAACATTAGATCATGTTTTGGGTAGTTCTTCTCACAAATCATCAATTTCTTGAATCATAAGATATTAGTTTTTCATCATAAATTAACACACAACCCAAGATCTTTTTTGAAGCATCATCGAATACCATAAAAAGTCCTCCAGTAGAGGTTAGTGCAAGAACATTGGTAGTGATAATCCTCATTTTCAAATACTTGATTCTCTATTCACAATCATCATTCCAAACAAACATTAATCCTTTCCGATTTAGCATGGTATGTGTGTTTGATAATCATGAGTAATTTCTCACAATTCAGTGATAAAAACAAACTATCCCAAACAAAAAATTGATATCTATCACATATATTATCCATGGAAATCATTAAATTTCTTTAATCTTTGAAGGGTCCAAAAATATCCCATTTATTGTGATGATGTGTACCAATTAGGAGACTTCTTTTAATTAAAACACACATTTTTTATACTTGGAAAAATATTCTCATTTCGAAAGGTCCTCAACATAGTACTAAAATGTTTACTATAATCCTAAATAATTATGGAGTATATTAGAGTGTAATCTATATATACTACAACTAATATATTGTGATAATATCTAAATACTATATTTATCAAGTCCATGAAAATTTATGGAGAATTTTTATGTCTGAAATGAATCACTATGTACTCACAGTTCCCAAACCTTGTATGAAAAGTAGTCTTGATGATATTGTACTTCTTCACCAAAACCTAGAAAAATCATCAACACAAATGCACCTTGGACTAGTATTATGCTCTGCATAGTTGATTGAAGAATTCATTAATCTAAAAAAGATGATACTTGTTACAAATCGTGATCTTCTTGAGCTCTGGATAATCGATGCAATGGTCCATTGACAGATACATCTTTATCACGGAGAGGAATAGTGACCCCATGGTGAAGAACATGGGCATATTAACACTTTATCCATATTCTCCTATAGATTTTTCTAAATCTCCTAAGGTTCAACAACTACTATTTTATACAATGTTTGGGATAATGTTAATTCCCTCAGTATAAGAGCCATTGAAAATTCAACCTATCAGTTATTAAGAAGACTAAGAAAATACATAGGAAACACATCAGCGTATTCTCTTACAATAGAAATGTCTTCAAGAATGATCCTTTCCTCAGACACAATCATTTGAGTAAGATATTATTTTTCATAGGGAAACAATATTCATTCTTTAGATGATAGTGCTAAATACAATTCATATTTATCCTTTAATGTCTATACAACATGATAATGATTTTCAATACATAGAGTGAATTACTTCTCATGAAAATTTATGTGGGATCAATACAGGGAAATCCAATCCATTCCCATAATTTCATAAAATTATTCCTAAGGTAGTATGAAAGGGTTCTAGGAAATTCATCCCCCAAACATTGATAGGGGAGGATTTACATACTTGGAATGAAATAATTTCCCCATTTTTCATTTCCAACAACTTGTCTTCTTCCATGATTTTTGGTGGTGTATGGATAGTTGTTATAAACTTTTATGAAATAAAGGAATTCATAGAGAAGGAATAAATTGTAAATTTGATATTATTGAATGAATAATTAGCATACATATCACCACTTCATTTTCTGGATCAACAATAGTGGATGTGAAATAAAAATATATCCCAAGATACATTAGAAGTTGTTGGTTGTATCTGAATTTTTTTGTCTTGGTGAATTAGTTTGTGAAGTTATTTGGTTCCTTGCATTTGTAGTAATGAAGAAATACATTGATTTTTTACCAGATCTTTATTTTCCTATGTCATAGTATATTTTTTTTTCTATCATCAGGCACTGGCTAGGTTCCCTTCCTTCCCACACCTAAATTACTTCTTTATCCCCTGGAGGAAATTTATGGGGTGCTTCTTTATCCACCTTAGACAAGTTGGGTGTAGAAAATTCATGGAACTATTAGATTTATCCATCAGACTTCCATAACTAAACTCCACTTTCCACTTCAAATCTCTATGATACCCCTGAGATTAACCGACCAGATTTTTTTTCAAGTCACATCATAATATTATCTCTTAGATATCAATGTCTCAGACCACTAGGTCTTTTTTTACTA
Source organism: Viscum album (assembly GCA_963277665.1). NCBI lineage: Eukaryota > Viridiplantae > Streptophyta > Magnoliopsida > Santalales > Viscaceae > Viscum > Viscum album. The sequence continues at coordinate 767,899,120 of OY728125.1, read as the reverse complement.
GGAATTATCACACCAAATAAGCGTCCATCCATTCATTTGTGGGTAACAAAAAAGATGGAGGTGTACCATATAATTCTTTTGAATTATTCCTCATATGACATGATAGATTTGCCATCATTTTCTGTAGGGAAATGAAAAATCATTCCAATTTAGTACTGAGAGTTTGAGGAAAATATTTTTCCAAAAACATTTTAGGGAAATATCTCAACCCCATTTCTTATCTTTCTTCCTCATGTTTTTTATTTTTTATCAATGTCTACCACAGGTCAGCTTCACGTTCCATATGATAAATATCCAGTAGAACCTTTTAATTTTCTGAATATTAAAGGATAAATAAGATCTTTTAATGTATTTTATCAAATGTGACATGATTAACAGATCAAATAAACCTTTTAAATTAAAATTCATTTCATAAATGAAGCTTTAAATTTTGTCTTGTTATTTCTTATGGGGACCCAGATGCTCCTCCTCATCTAGGATTCTATTTGGATCTTGAGTCAGCTGAGAGAGTATTGTTAGGATGTGCACCATTCCTACTCCCATTAGGTTGGGTATCTTGTTGGGGGTAGTCATCACATTTACCTTCACATAGAATGTTTAAAAACACATCCTATATAGTTCTATGGGATATAATAATAGAAAATTTAAAGATGAATACATTTTAATTTTAAACAAATAAAGGGGTAATCCAAAGACATTAATTGGAGAAATAATAAATTTCATGTATTTCCATAAATTATGAATTTCTAGACATCAGTGTATGGTATCAATGGTCTATTTCCAAACATATTCTCTTATAGGAATATTATTTTTCACTCTGCTAAAAATGGTTCTTAATGATCTTATGAATTTACCAAATCAAATCCTCTAAGAGTGTCAAAGAAGGAGCACAATAAGGTTCTCTATTGTGTACCATGTTACCCTGAGTCAGGGCCAACACACATTGTTAGAGTTATTAACCAAGGTACATATGTTCTAGAACAATTTTCACTTGTATTAGTCAGATCGTGATTTATTTTATTTTTTAAAAAATGTACTCTATACTTAACAAAATGAATGGATGTTTTCTCATACATAGTCTTATCCATAAGGAATTTTCTATTTTTTTAGAATCCTAATCCCAAAAATAACTAAAAGTTTCATTTGAAACCATCAATAACCACACTTCCCTTTATTACACATTAGCACGTGATTGAATATATAAAATTATGCTTAATTAAAACTAAATGATTGATAAGTTAATAGTATTAGAGATGTAGGTATATTTCATTAAAACATAAAAAATTTAATAAAAAATCATTATTGAAATCTTCTTTAACATTCTTACACAGAAAAATAATGGGGATAACCTAAAAAAATACGTATCGAATGGGTGATCTATAAATCCCACTAAGGGAATAAATATAAAATACTGTAAAAATGTTAGAAAATAGGTATATCAAGTTGAATAAAAATAATAGGAATCACCAAAAATAATGATAAGACATGATATAGCCTGATAACATAATGGAAACATGGGAAAGGTGAAAACAACATAAAACACTGCATCATAGGTCAAGGGTAACTGACGAGACATCATAATGGATAAAATCTAATAAATGAATCTAGTTTACTCCCAATCCCAACACGATTTATCATTATACAAAACAATAACGAATTCATTTGAGTGCTATATAATTATTATTGCACCCATCGAAATCATTTTAAAATCATGCTTAAAAAGGGGTGATGAGTACTAAAAGGGTCTATCATCATTTAGACAAAAGGGTATCTCATAATTATTGTTATATAATATAAAAATAAATATACATTCATTATTATTTACATAATAATATAAACAATCAATCTTCTAGGGTCTGGATACATATACCAGTAATACACTTTCATATTCCATTAGAGTAAGGTGTTTGATGGCGAGACTTTCATGGTTTCATTTGGAAAACATGTTTTGGGTCATGATATCGATGAGTTTGAAATTCTACCATTAAAGGTTTCTCTCAGGCTTATTTCATTGGTTAAAAACTTAGGATCGGTCGAGGGAATATCCATGAGATACTATCTCCATCCCATGCTCCGATAAATTGGATTCATAGGGTACAATCCTAGTAAATGAGGCCATAAATTCCTTTATCTATGTCAATTGTATTTGTTAATTCCTTATATTTATACTAATAATGTGATAATTATTTAATGGATATTTTATCAACGGTAAATATTCTTACCATTATTTGGAATTCAATTGGATATAATGAAAGAACTGAATGTGTTTTCTATAACCATTTTACATTATAATACATTATAACTTAATGGAATTTTATTTATAGTAGGTTAGGTCATTACAGACTCCATCTTTTCTACTAGTGAAAATGTCATATCAATATCAAGGAAAACGTCCTAATAATATTCTATCAAGAGTAGACTTACTTTTTCTATATTAAATTTCCATTTTCATTCATCTTGTTCTTGAAGAAATTTTTTTTACCAATAACACTATGATTTTCTAGGCTATCTAAAATCTCCCACTTCTAGATATTATCAATATTATCAAATTTTCCTTTCTTATATTTCACCACTGATTAATCTTTTTATGAATTATGAAATAAATTATGTTTAAAGTATGACAATAAATTTTTTTTCTCAATATTTTTTATTCTTTTAGTCTATAATAAACCATATTTATCTCCAATTATATCACTTGATTAATCTTGAACCAATTTTTCATCATGATTGTGTCATAGGTTGACTAACTTAATCAATGTTTTATTCAACTGACAACTTTTTGAATAATTATCAATCAAAATTTTATAGATACTTTTAAATCATTATTTTTTCATCAATTTCATTATAAACACCTTTGGATGTTGAAATTTTATAATCTCCTTTGGATTTATTCTAATATATCATTATAATATTTCTCCTAAAAAATCTATGTTTTTATTAAAACATTTCCATGCCTTAATCATTGGTTTGTAGTGAATCAAAATTCCATTATCAAATGTACCAAAATAATTTCCTTTCCTTTCTTATTTTTTTTCATATAGAATGCATTATTCTAAATACCTAGAGATTTTTCAAATAGGGTTTTCTTTCATTCCGAATTTCATATAGAAACTTCCATATCCATATATTGAGTAACAATATATTTTGATAATATATAAAAACATAAAAAACATATTACCAGTACTGGTGTAAGATTACACTGTGTAACAACAACTTATTCACCATGTTATTGACCATGTAGATTATTCTTTATATAGAACCATTTTGTTGTGGATTGGGGGAGGGGATCACTGAATATAGTTCCTATTTAACATAATTTCTTATAAGTAAATTGTTACCCTCATATGATTTTTAAAATATTCCATTTTCCTATCTTGGAATATTAATAATTCTTACGGTTTCAATTTATACTCTAGTATATAATTTTTAATGAAATCCACCAAATTTATCCATGATCACATGAATAAAACATTCCTTATTCTACTATGATAATAAATAAATAAAATGAAATGACTATCACCAAAGGTTCCAAAATATCCAATTCAGCCCCAGCTATTAGTGAAAACCATTGTGAGTGATCTTGATTCCATAAGACTAATTTTTTATAAGAATTACGAATAATTTATCCTCAAAAAAGACATCCCCAATATTTTCATGATATTTCATTATATTAGAAATATATTTCAGAGAACTAAATTTTTAAAATATATTCACACTATTCTGATTAATAATAAAAATAATCAGATATAGTGATGTTTTTCTTATTATAATACTATAAATTTATTTTAATTTCTATTATTGCTTCCCATAAAATGATCATCAGAAATACTAGGATTCATGAAAATATCTAAAGCATAATTATTGTATTATCCACAAGATAAATAAAGAATAAGAATGGATATATAGAGGTTAGGCAGCTAGTTCATGTAAAAAATGTGACCCCAAAGAATACATGTGATCACATGTCCTTTGAAATGTCATTAAAACTGGCCATAAAAATTGTGTGATCTATTCAAGATCACCTGATTCACCTCCAAAAACCCTCATTATCATATGAAGTATTCTATACAGGCACTCATGGTCAGTAATTGGCCTCCAGATGTGTTCCTTCAATTATTCCAATTTTTAATCAGAAGATACCCAATAATCACCTAAATCTGATTTTGAAATAAATCTAAAAACGGAAGAGGATTACTGTGATCTTTGATACACTAATTTTTATGTGAAAGTCTTTTAATACTTTCATGACATGTATAAAGATCACATGGTATACCCAGTGTCATGTCATCCATGATACAAAAAAATCATTTTGTTATGTCACATTTATCAATAAACGGACCTCATGTAGGTCTATTTTATCATGCAACGCACCATTGAAAATATGACTGACTATATACAAAAAATCTTGCACGAAGTCACAAGATCCATCATTGGCCATGTGATACCCCAAGAATAAGTGGAGTTACAATCCAATAAAAATGTTAAAAATTGTCTCATGTTCCATTATCGATCATGTCATTCCTTAGTGGACAAAAAATGGCCAATGATCGAAGGACTTGAAAATAGTGGATCAAATAGGTGAAAAGGTAGATTGCTCATGTGAAATAATGTTAAATTGTTTTTCATGTGAAGGAGTTATAAACCTTCTATGATCAACTTGTTGATTATGTGAAGGCCCTTTGACATGATATTTTCATCTTGTAGGGGGCCTACAATAAGATATTTTAATCTCACAATGTGACCCGACATGTTCTAAATTATCATTTGAAATTATCATCAATAGGTAACTAGATTTTGTGAAGACCCCAAGACATGTATTCTTGTTATTTTAAATTTTATTCAACATTTAAATTTGAATATGTGAAATTCCACTTAAAAATAAATTTTTTGACAAGTATGGTGATGGTGGAGTGATCTCACATCCTCTATTTATCACATGATACAAAGATAATTCAATAGATGGCCCATGGAATGTTCTTGAGAAATGCGTGATGCTCCATTGACTCAATCACATATCTACGATATATGCATAGTGAAACACAACATAGAAATAAGAAATTAAGGACTATAAACAACTCCCCATCATCATAAAAAAGAGATAAAAATAACCAGATAGATGGACACAAAGGGAAAGGGTCACGTACATAAGCATAATGGCAACATCAGAATTTGTAGAGAAGAAAGAAAAGAAATCGCAAGGGTATTACACCAGTTAATCATTGGAATGACTAAAGGTATTATGTGTCATGAATATAATATTTTCTTGTTCACTCTGTTGTTCATATAAATGACTTCTTTTCCCCAGGATAGATAACATGAGGGAGTTTCCACTTGTCCACTTGGTCACATGAGGCTTAAAAATTATAATTTCTACAAAACATTGAGTCATTTATCCAATTAACTCTGAAAAGATGTAAGACAATGCGAATATATATAAAATTATTTTCATGTGATGGAATATTTTACTTGGGATAACTAATATAAACCATCAGACAACACCTGAACTTGTCAGTAATGTCTTAAAAAGTTCTTTCTACATTCCATCCATGTCAAGAAAATTCCTCAAGACATGTCATCGAAGTCACACGAAGTACTAAAGACACATACTCCTAATCACATGATATCCCTCTAAAATGCCAATATTGATCACACAACACCCTTGGATATGTCTACGTTGATCACATGAAGGCACTCTAGACAATTCAACCAAATCATGTTGTGACCCTCTAACATCTCTACTTCAACCATTTGAAGTTCATTGGACATGTCTGCATTGTCATGAAACATATATTAAAAAATCTAGTTGGTTCACAAAAAATAAACCTCAAAAATATAAACTATAAAAACAAGATATATTAAACAGAAACCTTGAGCATGTAAGACTGAAACTCAAGAAATGTTAGGTAGAAAATCCAGACATGTCATCCTAGCACCCTGGGACATATCAATATTTTCCATAAAGAGTACTCACACACTATCCTTTCTTTTGTGAGGTGTTCATATTGGGATAAGAATTGGTTCTCATGTAAACCGATGAGTATTATGGGATCCTCACTCTCCCATACATGTTATATGGCCACTCGTGGCCGTCAATATTTATCCATTAGAGGATATAGTTCATATATCTTCCAACTAGATTTCCTCATAGTATAAGTGAATTACTTTTCCAAATATTGGGGATAAAAATAATACCTTAGATCGTAATAACTTATTCCAACCCATCAAAGTGGTAGGATAACTAAACTACATTGAGTATTATTCCCATACAAACAAGATATGTATGTTTCCTTCTTAAGGATATATCTCTAATAAGGCTTCCGTCTTGGTCTAAGCCCATCCATATCTCAGACACTCAAACCCATGGGACCCAAATAATCCGATGTTTTTATTTTTATTATAATCCATTTTCAAATTATGGAGATAACTCAAATATGAAGAACTTTATTCCTACTATAAGTGTTATATGTATGAATCATTATTATAATCTAATATATATATATATATAATATATTAGGTGTTCCCCATGGATAAGTCCTATTTACATATATAGTGAGTTTGATCACACGTTATCCCTTGTTTCTCCCAACGGTAATGAATCGGGAGGGATTTTTGATTTTCATCAGTTATATCACTAGTATCATAAATTTACCCCATATAAAGAAACCATGGTTTGTAATCCCTATTTATTAGCTTGATTTGAATTACGCTATACAAGGTCATACACCTTGGATTAAGTCATGAATGAATTCCCATATTGGTAAACCATGGGGAAATAACCCTCAGGGGAAATAATTATCTATCATTTCATATAAGTAGTTTGAGGGGTGCCGAACTATAAGGACTCTGATTCCTATCATGATCAGGAGACATAGGATGACTTCTTAAGTCCTGAGGTTCATATTTCATTCCTATTTTCTCTCACATATGTCCTTTTTGAATGATATTAACTACATGGGTTGATCTTAAATGAACAACATGGGTTTTGAATCATGTTATACACAGGATATGCAGGACACCTCATGAAGTTTCAATCCGATCCTCAAAATTCCAACTGCCTCCTTAGATGGTAGAAAAGCCTACGGTTGCTGGTTATATGGATTAAAATTATAAAAAAAAATCCAATTGTTTAGTAATTACTAGTAATGTATAGATAAGATCAAATAAAACCCCGTTTACATGGAAAATGATTAAACACATAATCATTTTCTTGTGGTATCCAATACTGTATATATATTTACAAGAGATTGAAAGACATATCTTAAATCTATAGAATACTCCTGAAGACAAAGATAATCCCCCACCAAATGGTTTGATGTTCCTAGACTCCCATCCTCTTGACCAATGTGATTTAATAAGCGTCGTTTGGTCTAAAACCCCAAATTAACAACTACCTTTGAATGTAGATATGTACCATTTTATGGATGTGGGAGTTATTGGGGGTTTCTATGATTGTTGAAAAAGGTAATCCCGATATAGATGTTTGTGAAACCTTATTTGAACCCACTGACCACTATAAATCATAGAAGAATATTATCTTCCATACTTAGGGTAGTATACCATCAATGAAGGAAACCAAAACGGCTACCCTGACCTGAACATCTTAGTAAAAAACAGAACCTTTTAATGAAATTTGGACAATTTTAATCCCACCATATATATACTTTTAAAAGGAAACAAAAATGATGAACCCAATATGAAATCATGTAATTTATGAACAAATGTATCATTATAGACATTGGGAATCTGATCACTTAACATTAGGGAACCGTACCATATTCAAAGGAAAGAAAAAATGTGAAACAAATATGAATCCCTCAAATAATAACAATGGATGGTTCACCATGAATTGGAATATCTTGGTTTCAATCCTCTATGATAAACATGGTTCACCAGACATGAAATAATACAAAAAAACGTTAATGGGATTCCCATAAAATAGAAAATTATTAACATGAAAATTCCACACCAGAAAAATGGATGAGTTGGGAACAATATAAGAGAGTTGTGTTACCTTTGCATATATGATTGATCCCATTTCATACCCGAGACGATATAATGATCAGTGACCATATTACTCATTTTAATTGTGACTGTATAAATAGATATCACTAAAATTTTTACCAATGTTCATGCCTTAATCAAGGGAATATTCTGGAACATCAACTACAATAGTTACCTCTATGAATCACAAAACAAACATACCCACCCAAATCCTCCAGCATTGAGTGGCGATCATGATGGATTCATAATATCACCAACATGGTATAATCCTGACCCACTAGGATGCATATAGAGGTCTCTAGACATTCAATATAGAATTTTTTTCTCATTTAGGGAAAGTTTCGATGAAGCCAGTGGCAATTTTCGCCACCACGAATCATTGTAGAAGCATATTAATAGATCATATCTACCAGAACCTTCCATATTTTAGGATGGTAGAACAATTTTATGACTATTTATCCACCCCAATTCAAGAGCTACCTATATGGGATCATGTTAACTGTCATCACCAACATCATCCTGCCAGTTCCCCTAATTCGCTTGCTGAGATAACCACATGAAAATTACCACCATGGGCACTAATTAATGAGTAAAAATATGGTATCAATGAGAATTTCATAATATTGATAAATTATAGTGGTAGAATATCCCTTTTCTCCCTAGAAAATCACATCATTATATTCAAGTGGTATCCATCACGAAATTATCTATCCTTTCTCACTTAGTTTAGGTATGTAGACATATTCTTATAGAAAATATGGGGAAGAACATATCCATTTCCCAATACATAAATACCATAAGTATATTCCAATGGAGAAATGTGCATAAAATTGGGGTTATATACCATCTCCAATCGAATACATCTTCCAGTATATATTGTTGACCAAAAATGTGTAGGCCTATAGTCATTGACAAATGTTGTTAATGTGTTTCTAAATTCCAGAAACATAAGAATAAATATGTTGACATATTTTGTCGCTACACCAAATACATGGGAAGATACATATTCTTATCCTGATAGCTGAATCATCATATCACCATGATTATTGTGAATAAGTGGCTACTCCACAGAAAGCACATATTCATTCTCCTATCCAAGAAGATTATTGGAATATTATCATAATGAAACCTAAATAGAAGTGGGATCATATGTCCATTACAACTAGGGATAACTAATTAGTTTGTCACCTTCCAATAGATAGGCTCAAATTACTCTCAAAAAAGGCCATAAAAATAATCCAATGGCACATTACTAAAATCATCTCATCATTCAGACTAAGGATCATTAACTCACTTTCGAACCTACATTAGGACATTCAAAAATTCCTATCAAGAAAAACTAGAAACATACTCCAAATGTATAGGACATAGATCATATCCCCACTCCAACCATGGATCATTATTAAAATATGGAAATCATCTACTAGTAGGATCGTCTACTTTTCAATGAAGATACTTGTTATATTCCATCATCTCATGAAATCCAGGATCATATCCATACTTTCATCGATGAATAACTTCACCAAAATCCTTTGTAGTCTATATAGAGGAGACTCATATCTCTTCTCCCATATCAACGGAATGTCGGCTTATTCTGATAGGGAATTCATATATGAACAAATAGCATACCCAAAATCTGCCTGGATTGACCAGTATATTTTAAAAACCACCCACATGAAGGACCGTATTCCAAAAGATAATACAAAATACCACTAAAACAGTCCAATAGATTTATAGTAGAAGGTTCATATTCTAACAACACAAGAGAGTTGTCAACATATTTTTACAACCTTCATCTAGCAGTCTCATATCCTTACTCAATTCCAAAATGTAGGTTGACATATTCCATCCACAATGCTGAATATGGTTCATATCCATGATCTACTCAATTATATAGGTCATGAGGAATTTTGATGCAAATATGATACTCCCTAGTGGTCTGTCAACAATTGAACTAAAGAAGATGAAGACAATTAATTTTATAGTACTCCTCACTATAGTATTGAGATTGATCGTAGGGACTCTGCTCCTAACATCTATCATGGTATGACTCCCCATGATTACATCTATATCAAATAATAAAATCATCCCCTTTCCTAGAAATAATCATTTAGAGAGGAGATTAATACATCAACACCATTGTATAGTGAGGTTCTAAATAACACAAAGGTAAACCATATATAGTATCCCATAAACTATCAACAACACATCGCTATGGATATTATGAGTCCCAGAAAAACAATCCAATTGATCTGATAAGGTAGAGGCATATAATTTTAATAGATAAGAGGACAACATGGTGGTATGAAGAGATTAAACCAGAAAAAACCTCTAAACCATGCTTTGGCCCATAAATCCTTCTTAAAATGATATCCCATATGAATTGTTAAAGGATTCCATTCCTTACCCATTCCATAACATGTGGTCAACTAATCTATGGTTGAAGGCCAGACACCTTCTGTATCATGGATATGATGTTAATATCTATATCATAAGTATACTATGTTTTCTTCTTGACATGGCTAGGATCTCCATATCCCAGTTCCTATGGATGGAAGATCACAAAAAAACTATTTTGTTCTTGTATCCATTTCATAATAAATATATGTTGACTAATTTCTATATCCCCATCAAACATATGTATTCATGGATGTGGATAATATAGTGCACTACACTTCACTATATCCTCAAAATAAAAAATATTTCCAAATATGGGGTCGAGTAATGATATAGATGTAAGAAAAATCAGGGGACTGGGTGACTCACATGCTAGTTGATAAATACCACCAAACTCCCCTACATTGAAGATAAAGAAAATTCTGACTAAAGGGAGAGGTATTCGAATAGACTCATTTTATGGGCCCTTAAAAAAATTGTATCACATCTCGTACATGGATTCCAAAGTTTTTTTCTACCAGAAAAATAATCATAGAAAATGAAACCCTTCGTAGAATGTCATTACACCCAACCCATAAAAGAGTACAATTGTACCAAATCAAATTTATCACAATTTCATCCTCAATAGAATTTGTCGATGAGTGAACTGAGCTCATAATTCTATGGTAATTATTACCACCACCTCTAACTCTTGGTTCTTTAAGTCCTAAGGGGATCTAGAATATATCAATGGAACCTATAGACTAACCCCCTATAGTATGGATAAGTAATTCTTATCTCAATCCCCACTACTAGGTTCATCAAACCATAAGAGGGTCGTATAAGAATCTTTAGTAGTTCTAGATCAACCCTTTCATAGAGGGATGTGGAATTTTTATCTCAATTTCCATCACTAGAGGCATTAGAACGTTTACTGGAATCATAAAATTCTCAAAAAAATAATAATATGGGGACCATAGTGGACCCAAATCATACCCATAACACTAGGTTAGGGGAATTTTCATCATTATCATAACCTTGGAAGGACTCTATCCTCTTCGGGTTAAGAGGTAAATATAAATAGTCGACATACCATCAATACCTCCATCCTCGAGACACAACTTTCCAATTTTGGGTCCATTTTGAAAGAACAACTGAAAACTCCTATAAGGTCACTATACATTGGATGAGATAAGTGGAACTTATAGAAATGGAAAGAAGACCCCATAGGGGAATAAAAAAATGCTCTAATATAGGCAATGGAAACAGAAATGACCTTAGTCAACCCTTGAGGAATTTGTTAGAAGTGACTAATCTTACTATCACATGAAGAATGATTGGACAACTACCAATGTTCAATATACCTTAGTGAATGTCATCACGATTAAAAAACTAATGATGTAGACCAATACATTAACACAGTGGTACGTAACATAAAATCCTTTCCTCAAGAGGTAGGTAATCTAGATGCACAAATTGATGATACAAGTATGTAGCATCAGATAAGGAGTTATAACAGGCCACCTTTGAATTATAAATTTACACCTATATGGGGGAGCAAGAAAAAAGTTAATTGAAAAGGGGATCAGACATCCCCCAAACCACCAAGAAGAGATAAACCTCTCTCTATAGAGTAATTATTGAAACAATATGAGAACGATATATAAAATCATAGACTGATCAATGAGGAACTACTCATAGGATATATTTTCAATGATTATCATCTTCAAATATAAGAAAATATTTATCCTCTAATAAATAAATATTGTGTTAATCCACCTAAAAAAGTAGCATTTGAGAATCAGGTGGATTTGGATCTATGAAATGGGTCGACATAAATGAAGAAATTGAGGATGATCATGACTTTCCTCCATTATTGATTCCACATACCCTATATCAATGTGATCATTGAGTCCTAGAATGGATCGAGAATTAGTGGGATATGAAAATTTATCCACCACATTAACCCTCACCTTGTACTTATTGAAAAGATGTTGCCTCACAATTTTTTAACACTATAACTCATGAACTCCATTGAATCCTTGGTATCTCAATTGTAAGTCACGGAAGGGGAGCGTTCACCGGTGCAACATGAAAATAATCTATATCTTCAATGGGGGTATGACAAATTTCCCACACCTAATTTTTCAAATACCATATTCTTATACTTAAATGTGATGGAAGATATATAATTGCATGTCACACACTTCTTATCCCAATGTTTCCCAATAATGGGCCCTCAAGGTCACTAGATGTGACCCAGATGAAAAGTTTTCTACAAACACTGATTGGCACAATATTCATTTGCTGCATCCATCTTCAATCATGATCCACTATGATATTATAATACCTTCTCCATCAATTCTAATATTTTTTTATCTCCAATTTAAGGAAAATGAATATTTCAGAACACTGTGTTAAAAATATCTATGATGAGCTATAAATTTCATTGATAGATAGATTCACTAATTTTGAAGAAATTGTAAAATTCATAGAAGATTCCATATAGGGGTCTTGAGCTAAATCTTGAAACATTCCCTTAGAATATGGAATAAGGGTTAGTTTGGTATAAACTGATTTTTAAACTTGAAACCAGTAGTAGTTCCCATTCAATTACTAAAAAATTACTTGAATCATCTGTTGACTCCCATCGAGTGACAACAACATATAAATCGTCCTCAACAATAAAAGAAGTGATAACGATTTTCTATGATTTGTAGAACGAATGAATGAATCATATTACTTCAAAATTTGAAGGTCCCCAGTTATTTCCTTATAGATGTGGATAATTACTTTCTAATTCTACTCGATATCATGAAACCAAGCGAGGTCAACCTCATAGATCATCCTGAATACTAACCCTTCCATATGATGCTAGGTTAATTAATATAGAAAAATTTTGACTTCAAATAAATCTTCAATAGAATGGATGACACTATATAGGAGATAATAGATAATTCATTAGAACATGTTAATTCTATTGCCACCACCCAAACATAATAAAAAGGTGATTGGAGAGATGTTCTGAGAAGGTAGGGAAAGAAGTTTAATAACTGGATGACTCAAAATTCAGTTAACTGAGTTCAATACACCAAGATAGTATAACTTTACAAACCAACAACAATATAATTAATTATAGAGGATTCATATTATACACCTCTTAGTGGTAGATATACTCACTAAACATGGGAAAATATGTAAGAAAACGTGTTGTAACTAGTTCCCTCACAAGTTCCAACGCTTCAAAAATATGTTTTCTACAAAATCTATAGAATGGGAACCGCCCGAACAAAATGAAACCTCATTAGATAAAGAGATATTTTTATTATGTTAACAAAATTAACTTAATATATCTCATCTCTAATGACGAATAAACCTATGTGTATTATTTCCTCATACCTAACCATGTAAATAGAGGTTGATTACACACAAGATGAGGATACAGGGGATGAAGTGGGAACAACTGAACAAAATAATTTGGCCACATCTGCACAGAGTCCATATAAAAAATATCAATCCATGGGGAGAACTACAAAAATCACAAAATACACACGGATATCCCTCAAAACCCACTAGTAGTCATTCATTCAATTTAATCCTAGACAATCAACTATAAGTTATTAGATTGTCTCATCATCCATGTAAAAGGGGGATGGTCAATGCTACTAGTGGTTCATGGAAAAAATAATCCATTACACACTACTTAGGAACTAGGCCTGGCCACCCCAAACACCTAAACATCTAAACGAGAAGCTAGGGATAAATCCAACTGTGGGATTCTAAGGCCTATGGGAAAAAATATGAAATTATAAAATAGTTCTTGTTTGTTTCATCCAAACTCTCAATTCTATGTTATATCCATATTTTGAAAGAGAGTAGTGGAGTACTCATCATGGACCTTCCAATCCCACAACAGTTTGAGAAAAAAGTTTCTATAGTCTAGGTTTACCGATTGGAGAATGTTCCATTAGAATTTCATATCACCTTCTCAATCATAGTAGAGGTGGGAGAATAATTTATCATGGTATATATTAGAAAAAATTATGTTTTAGTCAGAATCAATAATGTCGACATCCAAAGAATGTTTTTTTCTAAGGGTTCTAGGATAATCCTAATTCTATTTTAGTCTCTCCTGCATTTGGAATATAGTTATGGGAAGTTATCTCTGACAAAGATAAACATTCAAGTGTATGATAAGAGTGACAATGATTCTCTCATACTACCCTACAAGTATAAAAATTCCCCCCAACATACCCAGATGTGGAAGAGTAAGTGTATGATCTTGGGAATGTCCCTCCAACATTTAATGAAGAAATCTCTACCACCATGGATGAGCTTAGGAATGTGAATTTGGGAAGATAATATGGCCAACCACCTACATTGATTAGTGATTCCATGCCTCTTGAGGAGTAAGCGATTTATATTTCATTTATAAATAAGCATCTATATGTGTTCACCGATAATTATATAGAAATTCTCAGTCTGAACACTGATGTGGCTATGCACCACATTGATTTACCCAATGGACATCAAGGTTTCAGGAAGGTAGTAAGGATAATTAATAAACACATATGTTACAACTAATTTATAATCGTGTGTTGAAAATATTATCAATGAAAACATTTTTCGATAATTGCAATTCCCATAAAGGATTTCTAACATCATCCCCTTCAAAAAATAATGGAAAATCTAGGGTCTACATTGATTTCATGGACATTATTAGTCATTGTACCAAATATGATTTCCCACTATGTATCACAAAAATTTCAATTGATGCTACTACTAGATTCCATGACCTTTTTTTCATGGATAGGTATTTAGGGTATAATTAGATTAGGATGACCCCAAAAGATGAGGAATCCACCACCTTTTGTTAAATTTAGGGGAGATTCTATTATAAGGTCAATCCATTTAGATTAAAGAATGCTGACACTACTCACCAGCACACCATGCATTATGTCACTATATCCTTCATGTAAATAATATAAGAGGGATATGATGATCAAATAATAGTAAAATATAGAAATAGATATGTTTCAATCATGCTTCACTTGAAAATCTTAAGAAATATGTGGTTGAAATTTTTAATAATGATTCCTCTAATTTGTGTATTCAGAGTAACATCAAGGAAATTCATTAGATTTATGGTATGTTGCCATCAAATCGAGGTCGATCCAGAGAAGTGTAGTGCAATTCTATCAATTGTAGTGCCATTGAATCATAAATAAATAATGTAGTTAAAATTTCACTTTACCTACATTTGGTGTTTTATAGATAAACTAGATGAAAAATATCTTTCCTTCACAACGTTATTGAAAAAGGCATTCACCTACTGATGCAATAATGACTACAAAGAATCCTATGAGAATATTATGTAGAAGAATATTCTCCAACTAGTCTTAATGAAACCGATAGATAAAACTCATATTATCTTATATGTATCCTGTATTGAACGATCGTCCTATGATCTCATCACACATAAAAATAATGCAGGGAATCAAAATAGCCTCTACTATCTTAGTTTGATGATGATTGGTATTAAGACATGGCATTATGATATTGACAAGAATTTAATGGAACATATCATTGTTGTAAAAAAGTATGATACATTACTTATAGTACAATGAATTCCACATAGTATCTCATATTAACCCTTTCATGTAAATCCTTGGCCTCCCTCTGTTGAAAAAGAATTTGACATATGGTACTTTATAATAGAAAACAATGTCATCTAGTTCATGTCACAAAATTCCTTAAAAGGAAAGTACGTACCTAATTTTATAACAGAACTTCCCACCCCATAAAGCACATTAGTGGACACAAAACATCCATATTAAGAGGTTTTATATTTCCATGTCACTCTCTGAACATGGAAGATTTTTTTGATGGTTTATCTCAGAGACCTATCGGAAAGAGGATTGAATACCCAAAGTTAAACTGGTTTATTCTATAGATTAAATTTCTTTCCCATAAGAAATGACATTTTACCAACACATTATCACCAATTTAAGGTTGTGCTAATTATGATAAGGAACACCAATAATTCACATAAATCTTGGAACTCTCCCTAAAAAAGTAGTTATCCTATTTGAAAATCAAAGGGTATATGGAGATAGTGATCAAACATAACAATGTGGAGTTTTACATCAATAAGGAAGAATGAGACCCTCACATTGGTTTTATACGAGGATAGATATAAGAAATAGTTTTTGATAAAAAATTACATTGCGCACCTCAATCCAAAAATTTTCACATCGACACACAAGTTAATACATCTGTAGTCTTGTCGGGGCATGCGCATCCATCTGTTGACGACGCGCAACTATTGCCCAACATTCCCACTATCAAAAGGTCGGCGGCATCTATCACATGTTCAGGAACATTTTCTCCTAGATCAAAATGAGATGATGGGATGTCAGTTCCTCCTTCTAGGGATTCCTCCTCAGAACTCGTTACCTAGTCCTGGTATCCCTTATACTTTAAGTCATTGTTCTTGAATCTCATTCTTGGTGCCATATATTTGTGGATTCCGGTTAATTACACTACTTCTGTCTAGACATTCCAAGGGATCTTGATATGGCAACAACCTTTAGTCAGACTAGATGACAACATCAGGCATGTCGGGGCATCTCTGGATGCGTGGACATTGGGGAAACTTTATTCTTACTCATAAGAGGGCATATCGAGGGTGAAAAACCTGAGGCATCCCATGTTGTTCGCAAGGCATCTTATGATGGAGGCATGTATTTGAGGTTTTCCTCAGTATCCCATTATTATCATGGGATATTCCGCAAGTTTAACATCTTTTGGAGATAGTTACTCCAAAGGCGTGTCTTCTAAGGTTTTCCTCAAGCATCTCATGTTTAACACGAGGTAGGGCATGAGTTTAAGATTGTACAGAGACAGAATGAGAGTGACCAGAATGCCCCATGGAGACTGATCAGATGGGTACATCCCTAGGAGGGATCACCTGGAAGGATTACCAGATGGACGGATCAGAACGCCCAATGAGGATGGATCTGAGGTGGTGTACCCCATATAGAGAATATGTCACACCGTGATTGCTGATATGAACACCACTAAGGGTGGAACATGCATAGTGCACCCCATAATGGGGAACACTATTGTTTACAATTGGTTGGTATTGAACATCATTGAGGTTTCCTATGTAGAAATGCATACAACAGAGATCAAAACCCACGTAGTTCGAAGGGGTGATGAATCGGGGTGTACACAAAGGACAACGACCTGGAGACATGCTGGGTTTTATATTGGGATTATGGCCTGGGTACTACCAGGAGCAGTGAGGAGGTCGATGATATGATCCCACTAGGATGTGTCATCCTGGGTAAGAATTAGGATGGATTATGGAGAGTTGAATGAAGTAGAGGGATAAGGAAATGTAATCGACATGAGGATGATGTTGATGTTGGGATTGAGCCTCAAAGAGACTTTCTATGTATCCATGTGGCATGGAATCAAAGTTCGTGCAGTTCGGTGGGATGATGGGAAACCTGAGAAGGCGGCCCATGAGAATGGGCAGATGGAAGGAATTTAGAAGAAATAAATCCTCCAGGTTGGGAAATGATCATCCTAGAACACATGGGATCAAGGGATATATCAGGATGAGCCATGGGTGATGGGATTGAACCCCATGGAGGATTCCTACGTATCACCATGGTAGGGATCCAAATTCCACATAGTTCATATGACGACGGCTTACCATCGATTGGGGACTTTAATGGATTTACATCAAATGATGTTGACAATAGCTTACCATTGAATTGGGTTGACAATTACTTACCACTGGATGGTTTTGATAATGGACTACCACTAGATAATGAATTAACAATGTCTTACCACTAGTTGGTATTGAAAAGATCATACCACTTGATGAGGTCACAAGGACTTACCACTAGAAGGGGTAACAATGGATTACTGCTGGAGGGGGTCAGAATGGCTTATCGCTGGATGAAAAGGAGGAGGGCATGCAGTTTAACTTCATGTGGGAGGAAGGTGAACCGATATGAAGGGGGTCAGAATGACCAGGTGTTGGGCTTGAACCTTATGTAGGCTTACTACGTACCCTGTCTAGGATACATGGATCAAAGTCCAAATAGTTCAGGATGGTGTTGTGGTAAAACGACGTGAATATGGTTGGAACGACCGAGTGTTGGTGTTGAACCACTGGGTGGATTCCTACGTACCTTGCATTAGCAAGGATGAAAGTCCATGTAGTTCAGGATGTGGTGAACTAACATTATGGTGGTCAGAATGGCTGGGTGTTGGGCGTGATCCTTAGGGAGGCTTCCTACATACCTTGCCTTTGTAAGGATCAAAGTCCACGTAGTTCAATATGGGGTTTGGTTCACCGATGTGATGGTGGTCGGGACCAATGGATGTCGGGCTTAAACCTCAGAGAGGATTTCTACATACCTTGCCTTGATAAGGATCAAAGTCCAAGTAGTTCGAGAGGACTGGGAACCGACTTGAAGGGGGGTCAGAACCAATGTTTATTGGGCATGAACCTCAGGGTGGCTTCCTACGTACCTTGACTTGGCAAGGATCAAAGTCCATATAGTTCATTATGGATATGTGGGGAACCAACGTGAAGGGGTTCGGAACAACCAGGTGTTGGGATTGAATCTCAGGGAGGCTTCCTATGTACCTTACCTTGGAACGGATCAAAATCCACGTAGTTCATTCTGGGTGTGGAGCATACACTCTAATGCCACCTGGAAAGTATTTCATGGCCGATGCTTACTGTAATCCCCCGTGAGCCATGCTCAGTGTGACAAACAAGAGGAAAAAAAGACCAGATGATCCCGACACAATGGTGTGTCCATGAAGGGTGGTGAATTCGGCTTAGGCATAGAATATGCCTGGGGTGCCGCTACGAAGCGGTAATGGTGAATGGGGCTTATGAAATGTTGCTGCTCGGGTGCCACTATAGAGCGGAAATGGCGAATGAGGATTATGCAAGGAAGCTGTCCAGGTGCTGCTTTGGAGCGACAATGGTGAATGGAAATTACGCAAGGAATCTGTCTGGGTGGAGCTATGGAGAGGAAATAATGGATGGGTCTTATGTAAGGAAGCCACTGAGATTCCACTATGGAGCAGAAATAGTGAATGGGGTCTAGGTAAAGAAGCTTCCATGTTGCTACTTTGCAACAGAAATGATAAATGGGGATTACACAAGGAAGCTATCTGGGTGCCGCTATGGAGTGGCAATGGTAAATGGGGCTTATGCAAAGAAGTTGCTCGAGTGTCACTATGGAGCAGAAATGGTGGAGGGTCTTAAGTAAGGAAGGTTCCCATGTGCCGCTATGAATCCATAATGGATAATGGGGCTAACACAATATAGCTTCCCAGGTGCCACTATAGAGTGGTAATGGTGGATGGGGCTTACACAAGGAATCTACCTGTGTGCCGCTATGGAGAAGCAATGGCGAATGGGGCTTACGCAAGATAGGTTCCCAGGTTTCTCTATGGATCGAAAATGGTGGATAGGGATTTTTTAAGGAATCATCCCATAATTTCTTCCTCATGGATTTTCATGAGGGCATCCTACATAGTGGTGGGTTGAGGAACATAATTGGGGTCTACAACTATGCGCAAGTTCACAAGAGGGATAATCCCAAGGGCGTCAGAATCAGTCTGAACAAATAGAGATTAAAAGTTTAAATCACATTCCCAACATTCAGAACATGGTGAGGGTGGCATGATGATGGAGGATAACTATTGAAAATGTTCGAAAAATAGCATCCATATCAAGTTTTCCTGAAACGGGGATAAACAAATGAGGGTCGACTGCTGACCTTATTTGAAACACAGGACATAACTCGAAGTGTTTTCGAAATTATTTCGGGGGTTTGGCCCAGGATGGTAGGTGGGCTAATGCCTCATGAGACCAGGCCATTAGGGGGTCCCTTCATACATGGAAGAGGATGAAGATCTAAACTATGGACACACAAAGTGTGAGGTTGAGTGATGGAATGTTTGAACGGATTCCAACGCTCTTGAAATTATGCCATTGTAATCATGGAATGAGGCATCTTATGATAGTTATATAAGATATCTATTATTTGTGACAAGAGGCATTCTATTATTGAATTATAGGGCATGCAATAGTTTAGAGTCATGTAGAGTGGACTGTTATCATCTTATGCTTGGAGAATAAGGAATCTCTTTTTTGGATTAAGAGGCATCCTATGTTTGAATAATGTGGTGTGATACAGGTTATAGTCATGTAGAGAAAACTATTGTCATATTATGTTTGATGTATAAGGAATCAATTTTTTGGGGGCAAGAGGCATCCTATGTTAGTCATATAGGGTGTACTACAGTGTATAGTCATGTAGAGAGGACTATTGGCATCTTATGATTGATGTATAAGGCATCTCTGTTTTGGGGAAATAGGAATATCATATTTGTCATATAAGGTGTACAATATATTATAGTCATATATATAGGACTATTAAGCATTAATCCCCTAGAAATGGTTGGTTTGGGACTTACACAAGAGCATCCCTTTCTGGTTCAACCTGGCATAGGAGCCAAGTGATAGGGCTTGGATGAGTTACATGATGAATAGTTTGACTCATGGTCTTGGGGGAATGATGATGATAATCTCAACTCATGACCTGTGAAATGAAAAAAGAAGAATATCTCGCCTCAAGGTGTTTCGTGGGGTCCAGAGGAGTATCTCAAATGATGGTATTCCATATGTGGAAGGTGAACGCGAATAAGGGAACAATGGAAAATCCGGACGTCCCAACCTAAGAAGTACGCAGCGTGACTCTCCATTTTTCATGGGGGTCAGTGATGGAAGTGAAGGGACCGACCCAAAGGGTTGAGACCACAACTTGGCAGTGACCCCTCATGGGGGTGCGAGGGTGGAGGCCCCAAGGTATGGACTGATGGGCGTGAAGGTAGGAGCGTCACAGAGAATAGGACTTTGTGAAGTAGCTTTTCTAAGCCAAGGGGGGATCGCGGAGCATGGGATCTCATGAAGCAAGGCATCTCGCAGAGCAAGTCCACTCATAGAGTAATGCTGCTCATATAGAAAATGGGATCATGGAGAAAAGTCTCTCATGGAGCAGAGGCTCCCGCAGAGCAATGTCTCTCATAGAGAAAAGGTTCTCGCAGAGCGTCAAGCAACCCTAAAGAGATCCCTCCTTCCAAAGGGATAAGGGAATCACATCATAGAGCATGGGAGATTTGAAAAATGGGGGATCGACTGCCGAAGGGGCAGTGTGACCATCCATATTAAGGGGATGAGCTGGGTATTTATAGTTCATGGAGGTCAACAGAGCACACTATGATGCAAAAAATAAGTTCCGCGAAGTGAAAATGTGCACTGCGAAGCACATCGCGCTCCACAAAATGAGGGAGTTCCCTCATGTTTCTCATAATTGCGGATCCGACCATCATCGAGATTCGTGGGGCTTGAGGAGGCTTTGGTCAAGTTCCCTCATGCTTTTTGTAACCACATAGTCGCCCGTAATCGAGCTTTGCGGTGCTCAAAGAGGCACCAATCAAGTTTCTATTCTCCACGATTGTATAGGGAGCATCGCGAATGGGGCTCCACAAACCAATTTTCTAGACCAACAATAAATTTCCATAACTACTAATTCATAACTCTATTATGGATTTATAACCTGTCAAATCAAAGCTTGAGAAACGGGCTATTACCTCAGATCATTTATGAAAGCATTTGGAATATTTTTTAGATTCATTTTTTGGTGCCAACAATTACCCTCTGGTATGGTAAAAATGAACATAAATACCTCTATAGATGAGGATTCGATATAATTATCCTCATTTATAGAGTAGGAGTGATATATTCATAAAATACTAGAATAATTCAATGCATTATATTATGAAACTCATTATTCTTGGACTAAACTCTCCCACTAAATTAAGAGGTCTGGTTACTCCTAGAAATCAATGATGCAAGACTATGTGTAATTTACTAAGAAATGTCATGCATTATCTATTCCTGATATCTTCATCTATAAACCCTTAAAGTTTCTTTGTAGATCTAAATATTCCTGGAAATTTTCTATGTGGGGATACATATTGTGGGCCCATATCCCCTATCCAATGATAATCGGTTTAATTAAATCCTTACTTCAACTGACTTCTTCTCCAAATGGTATGAGGTAGTACCCATCAAGGAATATGGTATAGATAATTTCATCAATATACTGTAGTAAAATATCATCACCAAAGTAGGTGTCCCTCATAAAGTATTGATAGAAAAAACACTATCTTTTGTTCATTCAACTTGAGAAAATTAGGATAGTATTACAACACCAAATCCAATTATTCATCCCACTGTCATTAAAAAAATTTATAAGGTGATCCCTTAAAAATAATATATTTAATATAATCGAGAAAATGTTGTAAAATGACATGATGTTTTGGTAAAATAAACTCTTTCAGACTTTATGGCCTTATTAAACCACAAAAGTCACCAACATACAGGTGACTCTATATTTTTTGGTATACATAGCCAATTTTTTATTCCCCGTGTATGTTCTATTTCACTTACTCTGAATAGCTATCTGTGGAAATATCTCAGATGATGAGAAACCTAAAAAGTAGCTAGATGAGTTTGAAAGACAGGATGAGATAAGGTTGTGTACATTTTATGATTCCAATGTTCATTAGAATAAGATCATACGAGCCACCAATTAAAATTA
Organism: Viscum album; assembly: GCA_963277665.1. Classification (NCBI taxonomy): domain Eukaryota; kingdom Viridiplantae; phylum Streptophyta; class Magnoliopsida; order Santalales; family Viscaceae; genus Viscum; species Viscum album. Next base: position 767,876,036 of record OY728125.1, on the reverse strand, counting down.
TCACCTCCGCTTGTTCCTTCAAGGATAACTTTTTCTAGTCTTTAGAACCCTAGTGATACTAGGATTGAAACCTACATTGATGTAACCCATGTGGGAAGATCCTTATATATTTCATATGGCCTACACCAATAAATGATAATCATTTGGCATAATGGATGTATAACATGTTACACACCCCAAAATTTCAAGGTTTCTAAAACTATTATTTTTATAGAATCCACATTCATCACATGTCTTACAAGAATGACTCTACATTGTGCAACACCCCAAGTCCGAGAAAAAAAACTATACTACACAACATCCCATGTACTATAATAAATAATATGAAATGAATAGAACCTTATGTACTAGAACATATAATTTAACTGAATGGAATCCTAAGTCAAGGAAGAATGTGTCTAAACTTCATGTTGTCCCCTATCCTTACAATAAGACACTAAACAAATCATAGGTCCTTAAAACATGACTTTAATCTGCATGGGATCAAATTTCCTAGATGATATAATTTAAAAAACATGTCATTCCATTTCCAATAAGAAATACTGTAAATGAAATGAAAACCCAAGTCTTGGAAAATGAATCTAATCTACAATGCACCCCATGTCCTAAAAGCATGACTCTAAACTAAAAAACACCCTATGTTCTAGAAGCAAGACTATAAACAAAAAAACCGCTTCTATTGGCTCAAATACTCTAAAGTTTATAGGATTCAAAGTCCTGGTAGAAAAAATTTAACCATCCTAGAATCATTCATCCTTATCTCATGATGATAAACTATACATAATGTGTCTTCTCTGCAAATTGTAAATCTATACGGAGAAAGTTACATCACAAATGTTTCATTTCAAAAGTGTTATATCTATCATAAAATTATGTTATTTACTCCTAAAAATGTATGTGATCCATATATAAATTAACAATAATCCCATTCACGAACTATGTGTGGCCTTATTCCTACCATCACAGGAAATATAGTGACAACCAGATCTTAAATCCTAGGTCATGTTGCAATTCCATTATGTCAAATGCCCCCATATTAATATTGGTCAAACAAGTGTAGAGTTTTTAATAGTTAATAACTATATATAGATATATTATTATAATAACAATATAATTATTGACACCGCAATCCTAGATCATGGATCCATCTACAGTACCGACTGAAAAAATGTCCCCTCTGCGTATGGTTGAGACCAATGTAGAGATATTTCCATTCAAAAACTACATGTTTCTTGATTCCTGCCATAAAACAGTATGTAGTGATGCCTAGATCTTAAATCCTAGGACTAGATACTATACCAATGGAAAAAATATATCCTCGCTTTATATGGGTTAGTCTTGTATGTTGATTCTCCCATTCAAGAGCTATATGTTTCTTGATTATTCCTATCACTAGATACATAGTGGCAATCATATCTCAAGTCTTTAGTATAGCAATGAGATAAAAAAACAAATTCCCAACTCTGCATATGTTCGAGAAATACATAGATATTTTACCATTATAGATCTATGTGTGGGTTTATTACTTAAATCATAGGACATATAGTGACACAAAAATCTTAAATACTAGGTCTAGGTATAGTACTAATAGAAAATAGCTCACACCTCTACATATGAGTCAAAAATTCATAAGTTTTTATTCCTTCCTGAATAAGGTGTCTCTTGATTCCTCCTATCACAGGATCAGTAGTGACACCCAGATCATAAATCCTGGGTCAAATATCCATACCAAAGGAAAAAAATTCACCCTGCTTAGGGGTGAGACCTACATGGAGAGTTTTCATTCAGGAACTATGATTTGATTGTTTCAAACCATCAAAAGATTCATAGTGGCGTCTGGATCTAAAATCTTAGGTCCATAAACAACATAAATAGTAAAAAATAACCAATTTCTCTGTATGGGTTAATCATGTACATTGAATTTTACTATTCAATAACTATATGCGTCTTGATTCCTATTTCTATAGGATATTTAGAGATGACCAAATAACTAATATTTTTTTAGAAACAACATATAGAATAAATAAAATGAAACCCTTCCAACATATGTGTTGGATCAATAAAAGGATCTATCTGAGGCTTACTATCACATGGATTAATTAACTGCACAGTCATCCCTTTTTTCACACACCATGAGTTGATCTCTTGAGATCAAGAACATAAAAATCACTTTATTTGTTTTTATGGAGTTGTTTGTTTAATGAGAAACTAAATTATAGTCACATGATATTAAACTAAATGAAAAAAATCCAAGTTACATGATGTTAAACAGCAAGACAAGGGGTGGTCATTCCAAACAAGATCACTCCACTATTGATTATGTATTCAAGAATCTCGTGTGTTATCCCTTCCCCAAGAAAAATATGTTCAATACATGTTGTTATAGACTTTTGGATACTAAAAAACTTCTTAAATATTACATTATCCATGATATAACTTCATATATTTAATATCTGAGTTGACAAAACTAATACCTTCTATTAGTAGACTTTTCTTAAGACCCCATGGGCCACAGTCCCCCTTGATCCTTGCTATCCCCAAAATAAAGCTGGTAAGAAGGACTAGATAATTTAAAAGGAACTCTCTTTGATTCATTAGAGAGTTGAAACCATTCTAAAGAGATTGTCCCTGCGGTATTTTTGGTCTAATAGGCGAGTCCCCCCTTAAATTGAGGATTAATTGACCTAATAACATGGAATTTGGGATTCCATAATTATCATTGGTTGACCTGTTCCCACGAGTTTCAACATCCATTTTACTCATATATTTTTAGGTTACTATTTAAAACTTAAATTACCAAAATATTCATAGAGATTTAGATATCATGGATGCCAAACATATGTATATGATACCCATTATCAATGAATGATTATGATATCATATCATCATATCCTTCTATTTTGGGTTATTCATATTCTATGAGACCCATTTCCCTTTAGTTAGATACTTCTATCAATGAAGTTTCATAGTTGAATGACCTTAAATTGCATGAAGAAGACCTAGTTCCATGACATTAAACTATATGGCATATGGTCCATCCTTATGGACATAAAATTTCATAGAGTGGATCATACTATCAATGAATTTATGTTAGGGATAAATCCTTCACCTCTATGCTAAAATGACATATGTAAATTCCCAATCCCTTGGTTTGATCTTGATCTATGTTGAGAACCCCTTATCTGATCATGGTGTCGAGTATCACAAAGGGGAGAAGATAGAATTCCAATCACCCCTTCATGTGAGTTAGATATAAGCCGATAAATCCCCTTAAAAGAGATTATTGTGGAATGGCCCCTTCCCTTATCAGGGGTATAAGGAAGCCTAGGTAATCCCATCCATAAAGATTTAATATACCACATCTTAAGGAGGTCCAAGTCACACTAACTCACATTTCTTATGTACAATTTATATCTACTGTCTTTTATCTTGTGCAATAGTTAAATCTAAAAAAGAAGGGAAACAACTTATGTCTACCCATAAATATTAATTTTCATTGATAAAAGCAGATTCACACTACTAAGTTCCACTAACCAGTGAAAAGTTTACATAAGGACATCCGTCCCAATTTAATACAATTACAAAAACCTTGTTGCGTTATATAAAAATTGATGAAAATTACACCCTCACTGTATGATATTAAAATGTGCAGACCATCATCCATCATCATTCTTTATTGGATTACCACAGTAACCTTACCCATGTCAACTAGGGTATGGGTTGTATCCACAATATTTAAGTCAGATCAATACATAAACCATAATTATTTTCTTGAGTATCTTGAATTTCCATGGACCTTCCATGGCCACTGAAAAATGACACCTTGCTTCGAGGGATCCTTTATTTAAATATGCATGTCTACCCCCAGTTCCTACATATGACTTCTCGAATGTCAACCAAATGTATTGTTTCCTTGAAAAAATGTTCTTCTGATCCTTGTGGGACCAAAAATCATTGTAGTAGAGCTCTTCATGATATAATTATTCATGATCATCCTCGATGTGATTGTCTCATATCATTACTTATTATTTGAGAAACATGTGCCACGATTTACAGAAATCTCATCATCCACCCAAAATTATATTTGATTACTCTTGACATTGGGAATCCTAATTTGGCTATTTTTTAGTATTCCCTTCATACCATTTATATAAACATCATTGATTTAAACTCTATGAACTTTAGGTAAAGATATACTATATTAAAATTTTATCTATGATGGTAAAAATTGGAAGACCCTAAATTGATAGTAAAAGATACATAAAACTTATTAGGAAAAAACCATCAATGTATTTATTGATCAATATGAAACTCACTTCTTTATATAATATTAAAAAATATACTTTTTTAAAAATGTAAATCACAAATAAAAAAGGCATAAATATCATGTGAAAAACATTTTAGAACTTGAAAAATCCGATATATGATCGCTAGATTTCCATTTCTTGGAAATATTTAGAGCAATTATTTATCAAATATCCTCACTATGATAACATTTTCACTAGGTAGAGAAACAATTTTTAGAGTTCTAAAATATTTATTTGGTATTATTTTTCCCATAAAACTAGTATATTGCATTGATCTCTAAGATGAAATACCTAATTCCTTGATTTGGTATCCTTATCTTAGAACATTATTGGCCTTGGGATCACTTTCTCCAAGTTATCCTTTGTATAAAATTTGTAAAATGGTTTGGAAAATTCAAGAGAACCATTGTAGGATTAAATGGATAATCGAAACAATGACAAGGATCATATTCATATAAAATGTTTGTTCCTAGAAAAGGATACACCCTTAAATCCCATATTTAATGTCAAGACCACGTGGAAAATGGGGTTCCCCCATTACCGAGGGTTGATCTGTACCCTTCCACATACTGTAAACTCAAATATTCTTAGACCATGATTAAACAACCATTTAAACATTATATTTAAGAAAATTTGACATCCCAGACGTTATGTAACCATGTATTGTACCCTTTCACAATGAAGGAATGTGATATTACATTTCCAAATATTTTTTTGACATACACCACATGACTCAAAATCTCATGGAATTGGCCCAAGATTCACAAATAAAAAACTAAACTACCCTATGATATCATAACCATTCTTATATAGTATTTTCCTCTATACATTGACTCATCATCTTAGAATTAGAATCTATAAAAACCTTCCACAACCTATAGAAAAGTATGTGGGTCACTTCTTCCTGAATATTCATGTAAACGTGATGGTATCACAAATAAGGGACTCCATACCATCTACTAGAGTCATCAACTCCTTCAAATAAGGGACCTCCAATCCTCATGAGCCTCAGCAACACCATGGAATATTTCGTCAAATTTGGGTGTTTAGAAATAATCCCTGGTATATCTTACACATTGCATATTAATCAGTTCAAACTTTTGGGTTATGATTTACCAAACCCATTTTCCAATTATACAAGTGGACTCAGCTTACCTATTATTTTATCAGACTTCAATACCTATTAAATTAATTATGCATGGTGTCAAAATATATCATGTAAAGTCACCTTTCATGTTTTCTACAAGAATGTAGGGTTTGAAAACCCTTCTTAGACATCCATTATTCAGAATATATATTAACATGTAGGGTACTATAACCCATTATATAAACTCATTCATGATAACCCCATCAATGGATGTAGGGTCCTTTAACCCTTTATGAATACCAATCATTTTCTATTTATAGAGACCCTGAATTTTCTTATATTACTATTACATCATTTTAAAGATAAAAAACAAAATAGTATTACACAAAGAGGATCCAGAGGTTTAGTGTCTTGGGAAAACTAGGACAATACATAACAATTACAACATCAAGCATAAACATTTATTTAATTTCTTCTTCTCTAGATTCTTATTGGAACTTGTCCTCTTCTTAGTACATATATCCACCTGAGGATATACATCAAAAGGGGTGAGATATAAGCCCATTAATTATAAAAATAAGAACAATATAGCATGGGGTGAGCATAATCATGACATGGGGAAAAGATAATGAATATGAGAGGAATCATAATTATGAGACTTGAAATGTGGCAATGCATAAAAATGAAACACCATGTCTTAGTGGTTAACTACCACACATACTTGTGAACCATGATATAATCTTTTTAACACATCATTTCACATTTAATCATGATATTTATCACTTTACACAATGCATTGGAGAACTGTATAATTCTAGGTGCACCCGTCATATTCGAACATTCAAATTGCACTATATAATTCTAGGTGCACCCGTCACATCATAACATTATCATTATCATGCTTGTCAAATGGAACAAATATCACAAGTGAACATAAATAACCCATGTAAAGGAATGGGTTACATATCATAAGAACACATTCATAAACTTTTGGTTCCCAAAAGATAGAGGGAATAACATACATGTTTCAAGAACCGTCCACTTTGGGAGAGAAGTAAAAGGAGTGTTCTTAAAAGAAGAGTTCTTTTGAAAAACGTTTTGTTTGACATAAAAACCAGAGAAAAACAGGTATATCCAATAAAATTAGAGAACATTTTGAAAAAATTATATTTAAGGAGTAACCATATCCAAAAAAATGGAGCAAAAGAGGGAGAACCCAAAGGATGAAAGTTGGGTTCGAGAATTTCCCCTTACCTTGTATCTAAATTCTTCCTTCTCTTTAATGTCCTGTAGAATGACATTATATTAATTATTTAGAAATCCAGAACCTTTTTTACATTAATATGGTTCATTATGGTTTTATTAAGTGATTTTATGTTCCTTTATATGAGTTATAGAGTTTAAAAACATTGTTCGGGAAAGTTTGTTTTTATGGTTTTCTTGAGTGGTTCACTTGTATTCTTAAATTGAAGTTCGGGTAGAACATGGGTAAACATCCAGAACTGATATTTAATGTTATTAATGATATTACATGAGTTTGAATGATCTTATAATGAATTATATTGGATCCATGTGTATGTCTCATTAGATAATAATTAAATGATGATTGTTTGGGTTAATTTGAGCGATTTTTCGATCATAATGAACTTGTTTTATTTTATCCCTATAAATATGGTCATAAGTGATTTACAGAACATTAAATAGGAGATAATATGTATAAAATTTTCTGTTTCAACCATAAAAATGGTTTAATGACCAGATCCGATGGTAGAAATGGAAGAAGACAACTTGTCGTTCTTGAAGGTGATAAATTAACACCTCACGAACAACGTTCTCCTTAATTAAATAAAAGGAAGGGTAAAAGGGGATTGGATGATATAATATCCCATGTGAATCATAAAATTCTAGTACATGTATAATACTATAGTTAAAATACCATTTGGATGAAGATATATGGAAAGGGATCAGGAAATGAACTTAAACTTGAAAGAAAATTAAAGGAGAAGAGGGAGAGAAATTACCTCTTAAATCTTCCTCTTGAGATCCTCCTTAAAGAATCTAGGATTGGTATTTTGATGAGACCAGAAACCATTTAAAGTGGGAGAGGGGATAGGGAGGATTTTTGGGCAGAGTTTAGAGAAGGCTTGGATCTTGAGAGGTGTGAGGAAATTAAGTTGTGAAGGGTGGTTTTTACAGTAGTGGGGAGAGGGGTTTCTTTAATATAAAATTCATTAGTTTATTAATTTCCTGTAAGACAAGGAATAGTGATTCTTAAATGAAAAACAATAGTAATTTTATCATGTGATACCAAACCAAGTTGGTTTAAATTAGCAGAACATCACACATTACTCTATAAGTAGCTTATTTAGCTTTTTTTTAAATTATGGCATTTCACTATTCACAAAAAATCAAGTATCTCAGAAAAATCGAAAAAATTTACCCCTATAATTCTTTGACATGTAGAATAAAAAACATAATCCCATTTTTCAAAAATAATTTTCTAATTATGAATAATTTAATATTCAATTAAAATCATAATTTATATAAAAACCCGTTTTTAAAATTAAAACTGATTTTATAGTGCTTTCAAAAATTACGTGGGGTTTTATAAAATTATCTAAAAACTATAAGACATTTATTTGATAATTAATGAACACATTTTAAGAAAATAATTTTTCTTTTAAATTAATTAATTAATTATAATTAATTATTTATGACATACAAAATACCAAAACGTTTTCTAAGGTCAAATTGTCACTTTCTAAGATATTTAAATTTTATTTAATTATTCCTGGGAAATGTTACTCTTATGTTGGATTATTTAATATTAATAAGGGTCATATTACTATTCATAAGGGTATGTTATTATTAGAAAGGGTAGGTTACTATTCACAAAAAATTAATTTTTGTTTTATCAGACTCCAAAAATCATCTTGAACACAACCGTGTATGTCAGATTCTGAAAATTCCCAATACAAAAGATAAAAAAATATGTTTAGAGGTCACTTATCACTTAGTAGTTCATTATGTTGGGTTTTTCATGTGATTTTATGAAATAATTATAAGAAGGGAATTTCCATTGAAAAACTTTGGATTGTTACATTCTTCCCCCCTTAAGAAATTTCGCCCCCGAAATTTCACTTTACACAAACAGGTGAGGGTACTTCTCCTTCATCACCTCTGCCAGTTCCCAAGTAGCTTCCTCAAACTTATGGTTCCTCCACAACAATTTGACAAGGTGGGTTTCCTTTTTGCGTAATACCTTATCTCTTTGATCCCGAATCTCTACTGGTTGTTCCTCCTAAGAGAGATCATCTTCCATCTGTACCACCTCTCTGTTTAGTACATATGAGGGGTCCAGTATGTACTTCCTTAGGAGAGATACGTGAAAAACATCATGAACTGAGCCATATTCGATGTATGTGAAATTCAATAGGCTAAGGCTCTTATGCGGTCAAGGATCTCAAAAGGGACAATGTACCTTGAGCATAGCACTACCAAAAAAGACCACTTTAGAAGGGGTTATTTTTTACTTTAGAAGGGGTTATAACCCCTTCTAATGAAATTAGCGGTAGTTCCTTACAACCGCCGCTAATGTGGCCGCTTACTGTTAGTAGTAGAGGTTTTGAGTAAGTGCTGCTAAAGTCATGGTGATTTTGTGGCGGTTACATTATAGGGGGTTTAAACCCCCTCTAATGTGGACTTAAACTCATCAAACCGAACAACCGCCACTAATTGGAAGGCATTAGGGGTGGTTCAAAACTGCCCCTATAAGTTGTGTCACTTTAGGAACGGTTGTGAAAACCACCCCTAAATTTGTCCATTTTTTAAGGGACACTTGCCCTTGTCTTTAATCCCACCATGTCACCCCCAACCACTCACCCAAGTTCCTTCCTACCTTGTCTGTTGTGCTCCCGTGTCACCCAGAGCACCCAAGTGCCACGCCCCAAAGCACCCCCAAGCGATCCTCCTGTGTCGCAGCCCGAAGCGCCTCCCCACCTTGTCTGTTGTGCTCCCATGTCACCCATCTCACCCCGGTTTCATGACCCAAAGCACCCCAGCACACCCCCCGTGTCGCACCCCGATGCGCCCCCTTCCTACTCCCGTGTCAACACCCCCAAGAACCTCCCTAATGTTCAACATGTACCTTCCCCTCCTATTCCACCCTCTGCCTTCTCCTCCGGTTCCACGCTATGACTGTCCTCCTGTTCTATGCTTGGCCCTCCTGTTCCATGCTTGGCCCTCCGCTCCACATAAAAATTTGGTCCCCAGGTGATTCGAACCCTAGATCAGGCAATCCAAACTTCCGCAAGACCCAACTACACTAGCACTATGACAAGAAATCTTCTATTTATTTTTCACAAGAGAATGTATTTAGATAAATCTGATTATCAATTCTAATATTTATTATTTACATGATATATTTAAATTCATTTAAATATATAAACTATATACTTATATGTATATACCCATATGTTTATATATTTAGAAATATATTAATATAAATTATTTATACACATAAATATATATTTAAATATTATATAAATGTTTATTCATATAATCTATACAAATAATTATATTTTCATATATATATACAAATGAATTTATATTTTTTTCTTAATTAAGTATTTACTTAATATATTTATATATGATCTTCAAAAATATATTTATATAATATATTTCAATACATATATTTATTATTATTTACATTAATATATATTTATTTGTATAAATAGTATAATATTATATGAAATATAATTTTATATTAATTATAATTTTGTATTATGTATAATTAATATTATATGAAATACAATTTATGCAAATATTTATATAATGTATTTCAATATATACATATACTTATTATTATAAAAATTAGTATATATGTATTTCAATAAATATAATTGTATAATATTGTCTAAATTAATATATATTTATTTTTATAAATTCTATTTCATATAATATTAATTATATATAATATAAAAGCAAAAATATATTATTTAAAAATATATTTTTTATTATTATAATATAACTTATACAAACTAAAAGCTTCGGTTTTTATATGATATATTTTTTAAATAAATTATATTAATGTATATATTTATATCATAGGCTTATGTTTTATATTATGAATAATTAATATTATATGAAATACAATTCATACAAATAAATATATATTAATGTACATACCATTATAAAATCATATTTATGTATACAAATAAATACAAATAAATACAATCATGTAAATATTTTATATAATATGTTCATATAATGTATTTAAATGCATTTATATATTGTGTTTTAATTTCACACACACAAACACACAAACACACAGACACACATATATATCATATGGAAGTTGCTTTTTTAAAAATATTGGGGGTTCACAGCCACCTTTAATCTCTTAAATTATAGGGGGTTGTGATGCCCCTCTAATTTAAGACATTAAAGGGGGTTTTGAACCCACTTTATTTTAAGACATTAGAGGGGGTTTTCAACCCCCACTAATTTAAAGACATTAGAGGGGGTTTTCAACCCCCTCTAATTTGAATACAATAGAGGGGGGGGGGTTAAAACCCCTCTAATTTAAGAAATTAGAGGATGGTTTCAATTGACATTAATTTAAGACATTAGAGGGGGTTTTGAACCCCCACTAAAAACGTATTTGATATTTAAAAACAATGGTAAAAAATTTCTTGGCGATTCAAAACCCTATCTAATTTATGAAATTAGAGGGGCTCTATAACCCCCTCTAAATTTGATTTACATAACCAACCTATAATTTTATAGAAAATGAATTTAGAAGGGGTTCATAACCCCCTATAAATTTGAAGATTAGAGGGGGTTGTGCAGAACCCCCTCTAAATAACCCCCTCTAATGTACTGTTTTTTGTAGTGTAGGTTCCCTTTCTTCTCAAATCGCATGTCTCTCTTCCATGGAGATATTTATAGGAAGCCTTTATCTCAAACGTCACACTCCAAGTCCCTTCGACGGTTGTCAGCATAGCTCTTTTTCCAACTCTGACCAGCTTTGATGTGTTTCTAGATGACTTGAACCATCTCTGTCATCTCTTGCACAAGATCAAGTCCAAGTAGCTTTCTTTCTCCAACTTCATCCCAACAGGATGGAGTTATACATTACTTTCCATACAGAGATTCATATGGAGCAATCTGAATACTCGAGTGGAAGCTATTTTTGTGTGAGAACTCAACCAATGGGAGGTGTTGATTCAATCCACCTTTGAATTCTAGAGAGCAGGATCTTAGCATATCTTTAAGAATCTGAATAGTCCTTTCAGACTGGCCATCATTTTGGGGGTTATAAGCCGGTCTGAAATTTAATTCAGTACTCAAAGAATGTTGAAGACTTCTCCAAAATTTTGATGTGAACCTTGGATCACGGTCAGAGAGAATCGAGAGTGGAACTCTATGAATTCTCACCACTTCCTTCACATATATCTTTAAAAGTTGTTTAAGCATGAGATCTTACTGAATAGAGATAAAATTGGAAGTCTTGGTGAGTCGTTCAACCACAACCCATATTGCATTATTTCCCATTGACGTCTTTGGTAGACCCATGAAAATTTTCGTAGTAACATTTTCCCATTTCCACATGGGTATAGGCACTGGCTGCATCAAAACATTGGACTTTTGTCTCTCTGCTTTAAATTGCTAACATACCAGGCACCTTGATATATATATTCATCAATCTTCTTCTTCATGTTATCCCACCAGAAGTGTTCTCAGAGATTACGATACATCTTGGTACTCCCAATATGGATAGAGAATGTTGAGCTATGTGCACTGTACAATAGCTCCATCTTTATCCCAGGTGATGAAGGCACATAAATCCGCATTCCAAATAAAATCACACCATTATAATCGATATGGAACTCCTGCAGATCCCCTACCTTTACTGCATTCACCCTCTTTTGTATCTCCACATCATCCCTTTGTGCTTCCTTAATCTTCTCTTGGATGTATGGTTGCACAATCATTTGGGAAAGATAGGATGTATCCCCTACCCTTATGATTTTAAAATACATTCATTGCATATCTAAGAATATAGGGTCTTTATCAATCCATAACATGGATATAGTAGCGGGTTACTTTCTTCTTAGAGGATCAACGGCCTTGTTCGCCTTTCCAGGATGGTAGTGAATAGAACAATCGTAATCCTTGATTATCTCTAACCATCTTATTTGACGCATGTTGAGCTCCTTTTGTGTGAAAATATACTTTAGTCTCTTGTGTCGTTGTATATGTCACACTTCTCACCATAAAGGTATTGCCACCATATTTTCAATGAAAAAATCACTATTGCCAACTCTAGATCATGCATCTAGTAGTTCTACTCATGGATATTCAACAGTCGTGAGGCTTTGGCTATCACATTATCATTTTTCATGAGTACACAACCCAAGACATTCTTTTAAGAATCATTGTATATCACAAATCATTCTCCACTTTTCGGTAGTGTGAGTACAGGTGTAGTGATCAGCCTTCTCTTTAGCTCGTTGAAGCTTCCCTGGCATTCTTTCGTCTAGAAAAACTTTACCCCTTTCCTTGTTAACTTAGTTCACAGGATTGAAAATCGTGAGAATTTTCTAACAAAATGTCGGTAGTACCCATGTAAACCAAGAAAACTATGTATTTCTGGGACACTAGATGGCCTGTTCCATTCCAAAATTTCCTTTGTCTTTGTTGGATCCACAAAAATTTGCTCATTGTTATCACATGTCCCAAGAATGTTACTTTATTCATCCAAAAGTCACACTTGCTGAACTCGGCCCACAACTTCTATTTTCTTAATGTCACCAAAACAAGTCTTAAATGTTATTCATGTTCATAATTTCTCTTGGAGTAGATGAAAATATCATCAATAAACACAACCACAAATTTTTCGAGGTAATGTCTAAAGACTCTATTCATCAAATCCATGAAGATTTCAGGGGCATTAGTAAGTCTGAAGGGCATCACCAAAAACTCATAGTGCCCATACCTTGTACGAAAGGCATTCTTAAGAAACTATTCCTTGTTCACCTTTACCAGATGATATCGAGGACGAAGATCCACCTTTGAGAAGTATTGAGATCCTCTTAGCTGATCGAACAAGTCATCAATCCTAGGGAGAGGGTACTTGTTCTTTATGGTGATCTTGTAATGTTCTCGATAATCGATACAAAGCTGCATTGTTCTATCCTTCTTATTCACAAAGAGCACTCGATCACCCCAATGTGATGCACTAGGGCATATGAACCCTTTGTCTAGATGCTCTTGCAGCTACTTCTTTTACTCCTCCAGTTTGGTAGGAGCCATCCTATATGGACCCTTCGAGATAGGATTAGCTTCGGGTATGTGTTCAATTGAGAATTCTACCACACGATCTGGTGGAATTCTGGGTAACTCTTTGGGAAATAGGTCTTCATATTCCCTTAGTATGGGAATTTCCTCAAGGTTAGAAATATCTATCAACTCAACCATTTGGGAGAGGTATGCTTTTTTGTTGGGAATCAACACCCAAACCATTGAAGAATTTTTCAAAGGAGATTCACGATATTCCTTGAATTTGTAGAGGAGTATGGTATGGTTCGAAATATGAAAGGATATTTCCTTTTCCAGATAGTTGACATGTTATCTATATAATGAGATCTAATTCATACCATTATAGTGTCAAATTACACCAAGGGATGTATTACGATATTTTGAAGAAGAATCTTCCCACATACGCCAACAGGAGAAGAGTCAAAAACTTGGGTTGCAATTATTTCACCACTTGGTGTTTTTACATATATCCCTACTTGAAGGTTTTAGGGCTTTGATTCTATAGTTCTATGAAACTTGAAATATATAAAGGAATGAGTAGAACCAAAATCCAATAAGACTTATTCATTATTGAGTGAATAGGAAGTGTAACTTGTACTACTTGATTATCTTTCTTCACTTATGCAGTAGTGATGCCATAATCCTTCCCTTGTTCCTTTGGCTTTGGTGGCTGCTGATGCTGATTACCCTCAAGAACTCGAGGTTTAGTACACTGGCTTGCATAGTACCCTTGTTCCCTACAGTTGTAGCATTGAACCATGAGTGGTTCTATCCTTTCATCGGCTAAATTCTCCTTCCTTTTCATGTCTTTTCGACAATCTTGATCAAGATATCCTTCTTTCCCACACTTGAACCATTTCCACGTCCCTTTGAGGCAGTTCCCATGGTGCAACATTCCACATTTTTGGCATGTGGGTCGTTGAGTTTTCTTCCCACCCTTATCATTAGATCCACCGGCTTGAAACTTCATCTTTTGTTTCTTATCACCATAGCCATGGGACCATTCTCCAAACTCCAAATCCTCTTTGAGAGCACACTGAACAACTTCTTCATAACTCCCAATTTCTCGAATTTCAAGATCCTTTTTAAGGTGTCGTTTTAATCCACAAAAGTATATATCAATTTTCATATCATTGTTGATAAAAAAACTCAAACCGTACCTTGAAAGTCGTGTGAAATTCACTTCGTTGGTTGTGACAAATTCCATTTCTTTTTAATTGAACTCTATTAATTATCTCTCCATCTTTGTGCAAAGAGTTCTTGGGAAATACTTGTTAAGAAACATAACCTTAATGTCTTCCCACTCCATCTATTCAATTTCCTCCCTTGGCAAGGTGTCCTTAATCAAAGCCCACCATTAACTAACTTCTCCATCTAGACGATAAACAAATAAGGTCACCTTCTTCATCTCAGAACAATGAAGAATAGAAAAGATCTTCTTCATGGAGTTGAGCCACTATTTCTCAACTAGAGGATCATAAGTTCCACTAAGCGTCAGTGGTTGTTGCTGCATACAACATTCCATAGCCAGTTGCTCCCTCTTTGGTGAAAGAGGATGTTTTCCATTATTATGGTTATTGTTCATAACCTAAGATAATTAGGTAAGAATCTCTATTATGTTTTTAACTCCACCTCTCAAATCATTGGGGATGTCGTTCGGGAAATCATTGCATTGGCCCTCGCAAGAGTTTTTGGACTGATTTCTCATAGTTCCCACCATTTTCTAAAACCCAAAAGGTTAGAAAAAAATATAAGTCAAAAATTCATGAATAAATAACTCATTTATTTTCACAATTTATACAAAAATAATAAGATATGGTATCCCTATGTATATACTCTTGTGTGTATATTTTAACATAATCTCATGATAGAGGTTTTGTCTGGGGTTTACTAATCCTAATTCCCAAATTAACTAAACCTTGCCTTTGATACCAACTATAGTGATACTTCCTTTTCTTACATTACTATTACATGATTTTAATGATAAAAAACAAAATAGTATTACACATATAAGATCCAAAGGTTTAGTGTCTTCGGAAAACTAGGACCATACATAACAATTATAACATCAAGCATAAACATTTATTTAATTTCTTCTTCTATAGCTTCTTATTGGCACTTGTCCTCTCCTTAGTACATGTAGCCACCTAAGGATATACATAAAAAGGAAGATCTAGAAGCCCATTAAGAGGGTATATAATAACAATATAGCATGGGTTGATCATAATCATGACATGGGAAAAATATTATGAACATGAGAGGAAGCATAAATATAGGACTTGAAATGTGGAAATGCATAAAAGTGAAACATCATGTCTTTGTGGTTAAATACCACATATACTTGTGAACCATGCTAGAATCTTGTTCATAGATCATTTCACATTTACTCATGAGATTCATCACTTTACCCAACGAATTGGATCTCTATATAATTTTGGGTGCACCCGTCAAATTCGAACATTCAAATTGCTCTATATAATTCCGAGTGCACCTGTAACATCATAACATTATCATTATCATGCTTTCAAAACGAAAAATATACCAAAAGTGAACATAAATAACCCATGTAAAGTAATGTCTTACATCTAATAATAACACATTCATAAACTTTGGGTTCCCAAAATAATGATGGAATAACATACATGTTTCAAGAACCGTCCACTTTGAGAGAGAAGTAAAAGGTGTGTTCTTAAAAGAAGATTTCTTTTGAAAAACGTTTTTTTACATAAAAACCAGTGAAAAACATATATATCCTAGAAAATTAAATAAAATTATGAACAAAGGGTCTATAAGAAGTATCCATATAAAAAATGGAGTGAAAGAGGGAGAACCTGAAGGATAAAAGTTGTGTTCAAGAATTTCCCCTTACTTTGTATCTGAATGATTCCTTCTATTTAATGTCATGTATAATGAAATTATATTCATTAATTAGAAATAAAAAACCTTTTTAAATTAATATGGTTCATTATGGTTATATTATTTGATTTAATGTGCCTTTGGATGAGTTATAGATTTTAAAAATATTGTTCGGGAGTGTTTGTTTTTATGGTTTTCTTGAGTGGTTCACTTGTATTATTAAATTGAAGTTCGGGTAGAACATGGGTTAACATACAGAACTGATATTTCATATTATTAATGATTTTACAGGAGTTTTATTGATCTTATAATGAATTATATTAAATTGATGTGGATGTATGATTAGATAACAATTAAATGATGATTGTTTGGGTTAATTTGAGCGATTTTTCAATCATAATGAACTTGTTTTATTTTATCACTAGAAATATGGACAAAAGTTATTTACAGAACTTTAAATAGAAGATAATACATATAATATTTTATGTTTCAACCATAAAAATTGGTTCATGGCCAGATCTGAAGTTATAAATGGAAGAAGAAAACTTGTTGTTCTTGAAGGTGATAAATTAACACCTCACGAACAACGTTCTCCTTAATAAAATATAAGGAACAAGAAAAGGTGGTTGGATGATATAATATCCCATTTTCATCATATATTTACATTAAATTTATAATAATGGAGTTACACTACCATTTGGATGAAGATATATTGGGAGAGATCAAGAAATGAACATGAACTTGAAAGAAAATTAAAGGAGAAGAGGGAGAGAAATTACCTCTTAAATATTTTTATTGAGATCCTCCTTAAAGAAGAAGGATTGGTATTCTGATGAAAATAGAAACTATTGAACGTGGAAGAGGGGATAGGAATGATTTTTTGGTAGATTTTATGATATTATTGGAGCTTGAGAGGTGTGAGGAAATGATGGTGTGAAAGGTGGTTATTATAGTAGAGGGGAGAGGGGTTTTCTTTAATATAAAATTCATTAGTTTATTAATTTCTCCTAATACAATGAATAGTGAGTATTAAATGACCAATAATAGTAATTTTATCAGGTGATCCTAAAAAAGTGGTCTTACATCAGCAGAACATCACACATTACTCTATAATTAGCTTATTTAGCTTATTTTGTAAATTATGGTATTTCACTATTAATCAAAAATTCAAGTATCTTAGAAAAATTCAAAAACTTTACCCCTACCATTTTTCAACATGTAGAATCCGAAAATGAATTCTATTTTTCAAAAATAATTTTCTAAATATTATTAATTTAATATTTAAATAAAATCATAATTTACTTAAAAAAGAAGTTTTTAAAATTAAAACTGATTTTATAGTGCTTTCAAAAATTACGTAGGGTCTTATAAAATTATATAAAAAATATAAGAAATTTATTTGATAATTAATGAACACATTTTAAGAAAATTATTTTTTTAAATGAATTAATTAATTATAAATAATTAATTATGACTAACAAAATGCCAAAACGTTTTCTAAGGTCAAATTGTCACTTTCTAAGATGTCAAAATTTTATTTAATTATTCATGGGTAAGTTTAATCTTATTTTGGATGAATTACTTTTCATAAGGGTCATATTACTATTCATAAGGGTATGTTACTATTCATAAGGGTAGGTTACTATTCACCAAAAATTATTTTTGTTTTATCAGACTCCAAAAATCATCTTGAACACAACCGTGTATGTCACATTCTCAAAATTCCCAATACAGAAGTGACAAACTTATGTTTAGAGGTCACTAATCACTTAGTAGTTCATTATGTTGTGTTTTCATGAGATTTTATGACATAATTAGAGGAAGGTAATTTCCATTGAAAAAATTTAGGTCATTACACTACTAGTAATAGATGGTATTATCCAAAAGGACATAAATTACAGCAATTGAATTTCTGAGCTAAATGACCTTAAAATAAAACAACCGTATTTTTGAGCTAATATTCATTAAAATAAAAAAAATGTATGCTTTGAGATAAAAGACCATATAATATATAAATATATGGTCTCCTCTAGAGGACCAAAAACTAAAAAAATGAAATGTTTCTTCTAAAATACCTAAAACTACAAAATTATATAGTCCAAGCAAGAACTCCCTGAACTAAAAGACATAAATGGCCAGGATTACAGCACCATGAGAATCGAAATGAAATAGGTAAAATGATATCTAGATTAAAAAACCAAAATTGGAAACTTATAAATTCATCGAGTCTCTAATCACTGCACATGCTCATTTTTTGATCCAGTATATATTGAAAACTCATGAAATAGAAGAGGTATAGGGCTTTTTTGGTTGAAAATCTATTAGTGTGAAACCTAAACAACATCCAAGTACATGCCCTTTATGATTTACCAAAAGTAAGCTTAGGAAAAATTTAGGGTAATATAAAAAACAAAATATACAATGAAAGTAGGGATAATTATTTATCCCTATATAAATCAAGCTAGGATAACTAAGAAAAAAAGTTAATAAAGAAGAGGAGAACTTTCCCACTAGAATACATATTCATCCATGTTA
Organism: Viscum album; assembly: GCA_963277665.1. NCBI lineage: Eukaryota > Viridiplantae > Streptophyta > Magnoliopsida > Santalales > Viscaceae > Viscum > Viscum album. The sequence continues at coordinate 767,856,929 of OY728125.1, read as the reverse complement.
TCCTTTTAAACTAGGTGATCCCATAACAACATTAGAAGATAAAACAATGAGGAATCACATATTGTCAAGAATTTATGAGAAATTATCTAAATAAATCTCTTCTTATTAAAGCATTAAAATAAAAAAATTTGGGATTACATGGTATTATATAAAGGGTGAGTATTTCCAAAATATATATAATATAAATAAATGAAATTCCATGAACATCATGAATAAAAGATTGTATTAAAGTGACATGAAATTTCCTAAATCTTTTGTTCATTTATAATGTAATACTATTGGGGGGGATTCATTATACCACAATGTCTCTACCATGAAGATGTTGGATCTGAATCTACAGATTATACACAAGAGGGGGGTGAATTGTGTCTTTTTCAATTTTTCCAATATCTCTTTTCTTGAACGAGTTCTGTCCTTTATACTTTATCGAATTTAATCATGCAGCAGAAAAATTAAAAACAAGAACACGAAGATGTATAGTGGTTCGGGGACAGAAAGCCCATATTCCACTCCACCAATGCTATACTCCACAAGCTTGGTGATTTTCACTATCTGGTCCTCTTTTCCACAGACTGATTCACAATTGAGTACAGACAGTTGACACCTTTACAACTCAAGGAAAAAGAAAGCCTTCTGGTTCAAAGACGAACCTACACAGCTTAGAACGAGAAGCTGGTTATTCAAAAATAAAAATTTTCAGAAAAAAATTCCAGCTGGTCTTCACAATTGCAACAGAATGCAATTGATAGCAGATGGATCAAAGACTCTAGAAATATTGTTCTTCAAGATGAAGCAGTTCTGAGTTGATCCAGTTGTAGTATATATAGAGATATAGTTCACAACCTCAGCAGTAATAGATCCACAGTAGATATTCGATGTAGAACAGGTGAATCTTCTATCGAGTTCCTTCTTCTTTAACAAACAGAGCTTTTACACTCATGTTGAATTAGTAGATCAATCGTGAATAGTTGCAATCTCTATTTTCCACCTTTTTAATAATAATAGATCGATCACCTCATCATCCATATTATTTTGTGTTTTAGAGAGAGCATAAATAATAATACATATATCCTGCATGTTTAGATCCATAAAAGTCGCCTTCTGATTCGTGATATTCAAAAATTTGAATTTACAGAGAAGTCGTAACATCCCTTAAGACTCGGCATAAAAAGCTCATTTTAATTCGATCATAAATCCATTAATAAAATGGCTTTGAATCAGTCAATGTCATAATTTAAAAACGACTTTAAATCTGGCTTGAAATCCACCCAGAAATCAACTTACTGATCGTTGTACATAAAAACCGTCAGCCGAAAATTCCGACGCCAAATGTAAGGTTGATGATGTGGCTTCCAAAAGTACTGTTAATAACAAAGTCTTCAAACGTAGGGTTGATAACAAACATAGGGTTGATCACAAATTTAGAGTTGATCACAAACGTAGGTTTGATCACAAACGTAATTTTTCTTCATCATTCAAACGTATCGTAAAAGATCCATACTTTTACTTGATCCATACTTTTCCAAGAACGTATGGTTGTTTACAAAAGTAAGGTTAATGGATCATACTTTTGAGAAACAAATGTATCACTTAGAATTTATGTACGGTTCACATTCCATACTTTGCTGATAACAAAATGTAAGGTTCCTTCCAAACGTAAGGTTCTCCTTCCATACTTTGCTGAAAAACGTATGGTTTGTTTAACCATACTTTTCTCGTACTTCAAAAAGTATACACGCTTTTCATCCTTATGATATGTTTATTCATGTAGGGTGTGAACAGTGATTCCAGAACGTCCTAAAATAGATTCCACGCTATATTCATCTATGTAAGATGTGAATAGTGTTTCTAGAACACGCTAAAACAGATTCTGCGCTAAGTAATAAATTCTCGTTATTTAATGAGTAAAATAAATTAATAATCTCCTACAAAATACTAAGTGAAATCATTAGAAAATAACTAAGGGTATTTGTGAGAATCAAAATTATCATAAAGAGACGGAGTATTATTTTCAATAATCTCCCCTTTAAATACATTAATACGCATTGTTGAAAACAATGCTTTCCTCAACAATATCCCCCTTTTTGATGATCACAAAACCCATAAAACAAAACCCATAAAGTAATTAAAAGTATTTTAACAAAACAAAATTAACTTTCAAAATTCATTATAAAGTTTTAAATAAATTCATTCCACCAAAAAGATAATTATAAATCCAAATGTTCCATCTAATTTTCCCCCTTAATAAAATGAACTCCCCCTAAATATTGATGTTGTGTTTATCCAAAATTCTCCCCCTTTTTGTGATATCAAAAAGAATGAAAAAATCATGGATTTTAACACGTTTAATATTGCACTGAATTGTTAGTAAATGCTTTTACGAACTATTTATAAATAATTAAATCTAGAGTACTGGCATATTAAAAATAAAATTAGTAAAACAAATAAGGAAAGAGACAAATAAATATTGAAAAAAAAATCATTCAAAAACAGTAGTATATACATGACAATGATATACAAAGGAATCAAGGTTTGGGTAAGATAGGAAACAATGTCTATCTCCTCTGAATTGCAGACATGATTTCTATAAACTATTCCTGAAGTCTCTTCATCATCCCATATCCAAGCTTGACAATGAGCTCTTTGTTCTCTTGATTCATATGAATATCCTCAATTAAATTGACTCTGAAAAACTCATGGATCCTTTATTCTTTTTCAACAAATAATAACAGCTTCTCTGAGAATTGATTTAATATAATTCTTATTGATGGCTCACTAGATGTCTGTTGATCCACTAAGAATTTCTGATTGTCCAGCAACACTGACAGAGGAGCACTTTTACATTGAAGATCTTGAATCATGTCATTCATGTTGCTCATTGCAGCTGTGATAGCCTGAAACCTTCTGATTAAGTCTGGTGAAGTACCTGAACCACTAACTGCATTATTTTCAACTGATGCAAATTGATTCTCCATAAACAACTTCAGATCTGATAAATCTGACTTCATAAAACATTTTAGATTTTAATTGAGTAACAGTAGTCAGCATATCCTCTTTAAACATTTAAAATTCTTTCCTAGAAACTGTACACTCCTTCAACTTTTGAAACTTCAAATGTTCTAAGTCTAAAGCATTTCTAAGAGAAGCATTCTCAGATTCCAACTGAGATACCTTTATGTACAGGTCTTCAACTTCTTATTTCCTTGAATCAGATGCACCCTGTGCTTGATTCACATTCCCAGGTTGATGCAGCAATATCAAAGGCAATGATTCAGCATCAGATTTCTCCTTTTCTTTGCCCTGAGAAGGTTGGTCCATAGATTTTTCCTTAGATTTTTCAAACTTCTCCATAGAAAAATCCTCTTGAAGTACCTCTGTTTGAGCTTCAGAAACATGCTCATCACAAACATCATCACAAACATCAGCATCTATGCCTTATATTGGATTTTCAAGAATAATATTTGCAGAAGTTTCCTAAGGTTTGGCCACTTCTTCACCAGGCACTGCCTCCATCTCTTGTTCCTGTTGAAGTGAAACTTCAACATCTGCAACATTCTATTCCTGATTGTCCCTTTGAGCTTCTTCTTGAGCTCCTGATTTCTCTACCGGAGTCGTTCTCTTAGTAACATATTTCATGGTTTTATCAGCAATATCTTCTCTCACAAAATAATAATAAATTAAAGGTTTTGGTGGAGTTTCCAAAATATTGGAAGTAACTTCCTCATTTACTGGTCTTATTCTTCTTGAATGAAGCCCCTCTTGGATTCTGTCTTCCTCAACATCTGTCACATCAAAGAGAATCCTTCTTGCTAAATTTATGACCCTGGATTCAGCTTGTCCCTCCTTGGACTTAGCAGGTTGAGCCTGAGCACTCTATGACACTTCCTCAGATCCTAATGGAAAAAGCTTTCCATTAATTGTGCTCCAGAAATATCCAACTTTCCTCAAAGTTCAAGCATTAATGTATTACTGTGATGACAGTTAACTCTAGCTTCCACTAATCTCACTATGTCTTTCTTAAACAACATCTTGGAAATAAATCTACCAAAGGGATAGAAATTCATCCTTGCCTGGCTTTGACAGCAATAACCGAGATACCATATAATGTATCTTGGAATGTTTTAACCTAATATCAGTTAGCAGTAGAAACATTATATACATATCAGGATACAAAATCTTCTCTAATTCTGCCATCCGTGGAGCTATTCTGGTCTGAATAAATTTTATCAAAATATTCTAATCAGGATCCAAATCCTTAAAAAACCTTTTCTTTATTATCTTGGTACCAAAAAGAAAAGACATAATGTCTTCAGATTTATGCACAGAATCTCCTATATTCTTTAAGTCAAAATGAAAAACTCCCTCATGAGGACAGTTGAGAATCTGACTAATCTCTACTGAAGAAATTGAGAATTCCTTATCCTCTATTTTAGCAAACATACTATCTTTGGTATCTCCAAGACTAAACTGTATAGATTTGTAGAAGTATCTAAGTTCAACTTTATATAGAAATTTCATATTTTCACTGTTGAACATCTGCTCAAGATTCTGGAATGACAACGCTTGCTTCAACAAAAGATTTGTCCGAAACAACCAATCGAGATCGATTACCTTTCCTTGTAAGATTTTTCTTCCCTCAGTGCGTTGTCTCTTCGCATTGATCGGCTCGGCCTCACTGTCTCTTTTAGTTCTTACCATTACTGCGAGAGTCTCTGAAGGTTTGAAGGTTAGGGTTTTAGAAGTTTGAAGGATAGGGTTTCAGAAGAGGAAGTGCGATTTTTGGATTTCGAAAGGGTTTCGATAGAAGTGAAAGGGTTTAGAAGTCGAAAAGACTCTGACCGCCTTGATTCCCGTGTAATCACTCATCATTACATATATTTAAAAAATAAATAAATTTTTCATGCGACGAAAGAAAGAAATACTTAAACCATATTCAATAAACAAAATAAAATTTACAAAAACAAAAATAAAAAAGAAAATTATTTAAAATTAAATAAACCTAACTCCCCTTAATAAAATCAAACCTTGTAGTGGGAACTGGTTTAGTAAAAATATCTGCTAATTTAATTTCAGTATTTATAAATTCTAAAAATATATCCTTTATAATAACATGATATCTTAAAAAGTGATGCCTTATATCAATGTGCTTAGTTCTAGAATGACTAATAGGATTTTTCAAAATATTAATTGCAATCGTATTATCACATAAAATAGGTGTATTATTAAAATTAAATCCAAATTCCATAAGATTGTTTTTCATCCACAACACTTGTGCACAGCAATTTCCAGCAGAAACATATTCTGCCTCATCTGTTGACAGGGCAACTGAATGTTGTTTCTTACTAGACCATGATACTAAGGATTTTCTTAAAAAGTGACATGTACCTGATGTACTTTTTCTATCTAATCTACAACTTCCAAAGTCAGTATCTGAATATGAAATCAAATTAAAATCAGAAGTTTTAGGATAAAGAAGAGATTGAAAAATAGTTCCTTTTAAATATCTAAAAATTCTTTTTACAGTAGTTAGATGGTATTCATTGGGATTTGATTAGAATTTTTCACAAAGACATACTGAATACATTATATCTAGTCTGCTAGCAGTAAGATACAACAAGCTTCCAATCATACCTCTATATAGCTTGTTGTCAACTGATTTCCCAGTTTCATCCAAATCATGTTTTATATTAGTACACATAGGAGTTGTAAATGTCTTGTTGTTCTGAAGTCCAAATTTCTTAAGTAAATCAGTAATGTATTTGGTTTGATTTAAAAAATTTACAAAATCTTTTTGAAATATTTAAAGACTCAATAAGTAATTTAATTCTCCAATCATACTCATTTCAAATTCTTCTTGCATTAATTTTAAAAATTCATGATAATGAGTTTTATTAGTTGATCCAATGATTACATCATCAACATAAATTTGAACCAATAAAACATTATTTTTCACAATTTTATTAAATAGTGTTGGATCTGCCATACCAACAGTAAAATTGTTTTTCAAAAGAAAAGAACTTAATCTTTCATACCAAGCTCTAGGTGATTATTTAAGGCCATAAAGAGATTTAGTAAGTTTAAAAATAGAATCGGGTTTTTGAGAGTTTTGAAAACCAGGAGGTTGCTCATCATAAACTTCCTCCATTAAATATCCATTTAAAAAGGCAGATTTGACATCCATATGAAATAATTTAAAATTCATATAATATGCATAGGCTAAAAGGATTATAATGGCTTCTACCCTAGCTACAGGTGAAAAAGTATCATCATAATATATTCCCTCTTCTTGATTATATCCTTTAGCTACTAATCTTTCTTTATTTCTAGTTATTGTGTCTTGGTCATCCTGTTTATTTTTAAAAACCCATTTGGTTCCTATTACAAGATAATTCTTAGGTATTTCCACTAAAACCCAAACTTAATTTACTTTAAACTTGTTTAATTCATTTTTCATTGCTATTACCCATCTTTCATCATCTAAAGCTTCTTCTATAGTTTTGGGTTCTTGTTGAGATATGAAGGAAGATAATTCCACTAGGTTTCCTAGGTTTCTTTTAGTTTGAACACCAGTTTCTAAGTTACCTATTACAGTTTCTAAAGGATAATTCTTTAGGGTTCTAGACTATCTAGGTAAAATATTTAAAGGTTCTCTAGTATCATGTTCCTCTGAACTAGACTGAATTTCTTTTATATCATTTTCAAAATCATTATTTAAATTCTCAAGTCTCATGTTATCATTAGAGTCAAGTTCATCCATTTGTTCTATCCTTTTCTCAAAAGGATCTGATTCATAAAATTTCACATGAACTGATTCTTCAACAATCCTTGACTTCTTATTATAAACTCTATAAGCTTTGGAGGTAGCAGAATATCCTACGAAAATACCTTCATCAGATTTTTGATCGAACTTACCAAGATTGTCCTTGGTGTTTAAGATATAAACCTTGCATCCAAAAACTTTAAAGTAATTTACTTTAGGTTTTCTGTTATTCCATAGTTCATAGGGTGTCTTTTACAAAATAGGTCTAATTAAAACTCTATTAATTATATAACAAGCTGTATTCACAGCTTCTGCCCAGAAATATATAGGTAGGCTATATTCATTTATCATAGTTCTATACATTTCTTGAATTGTTATATTTCTTCTTTCTACAATCCCATTTTGTTGAGGTGTTCTGGGTGAAGAAAAGGTGTGTTTAATACCCATATTTGAGCAAAAGGAATTAAATTCCAGATTCTCAAATTCTCCACCATGATCACTTCTTAATGAGATTATATTGAAACCTTTTTCATTTTGAATAGATTTGTAGAAACTTTCAAATAAAGTAAAAGCTTCATTTTTAAATTTCAAAAAGAAAATCCATGTAAATCTTGAATAGTCATCAACTAAAACATATATATATGATTTACCATCTAAGCTTACTACTCTTGAAGGTCCAAAAAAATCCATATGAATAAGTTCTAGAGGTTTAGATGTAGCAACCTTATTAACAGATTTGAAGGATGATTTGTGTTGCTTGCCATGTTGACATGCATCACAAAATCGGTCACTCTCAAATTTGAGATAAGGTAAATCAAAAACTAAATTTTTCTTAGATAACTTAGGTAAAACATATACATTGCAATGACAAAGTCTTCTATGCCAGATCCAGGATTCACTTACTTTAGCAGTTAAGCGGTTTACTTTTAGTTTACACAAGGAATTTAAATCCAAAGTATAGACATTTTCAGTTCTTGGTGCTTTAAATTTAAACAGTTTATCTTTAAAAATAGTACATAAATTGTTAGTAAAATCAACAGTATATCCATCATCACAAAGTTGAGAGATACTTATCAGATTGTGTTTTAGTCCTTGTATATAAATTACTTTGTTTATTGAGACTGTTTTTGGATCTACAACTGTTTCAATGCCAATGATTTTTCCTTTGTCATTATCACCAAATGTGACAAGTCCTCCTTCCTTTTGAGTGAGTGAAGAAAAATTCAATGAGTTTCCACTCATATGTCTTGAGTAGGAACTGTCCATGTACCATATATCTTTTTATCTCTGGTGACCTGCTACCTGCAAAGACATTCAGACAAATTGCTTTGGTACCCATATTTTTTTGGGTCCAGGAGTGTTAGCTAGCAATGATCTGGGTATACAGATTTGCTTTGTTCTTTTAAAATTAGCTGAATCATAAGTATTTTGAAATATCGGCTTTCTTAATACCTCAAATTTGAGGTTTTCTTAAGAAATATTTTTTAGCTACATGTCCCTTTGCCCCACAAAAATTACAATTAATCATTTTAGAGCTAGGAACAAATTAATTTTTATATAGCTTATGTTTTTCTATTTTACTTCCAATTCCAAATCTCTCCTTTTTAATGACTGTTTTTCCAATAATTTTATTTAATAAATTCTCTCCTTTTGTAAAAACCCATGCAGCCTGTTTGTAAGATTCTACCTCACCTTACAGTGTTTTTATTCTCGATTCAAAATTAATGTAGTTAGTGTTAATCTAATTGTATTTATCATTTAATTATTTATGTTGTTTCATCATTGTATCTCTTTCATCTGAAACTGCTTTATGTATATTTTTTAGTGACTTATATTTTTTAAATAGTGAGTCATATCTTTCTTCAAGCATATTGCAGTATTCTGGTAGTTTTTTATTTGCGTAACATGATTCAGAATGTGATTCAGGGGAGTAATATGAGTGTACCTCATCAGTTTATTCCATGAAACACATGTTTGCCTTTAGATTGACTTCTTCTTTCTTTGAGATTAATTCAGAAGAGCTACTAGAGTCTTTATATACACTCCAAGTGGCTTTCATAGCTTTCTTGTCTTTCTACTCAAAGTCATTTCTTTTGAAGAATTTATTTTTATTTGAATCCTTCAGTTGTGGGAAATCTGGTCTGATATGACCCATCTTTTTGCATTCATAACATCTCACATCCTTATTATCTCCCTTAAAGGATTTTTGAAGCCTCTTTTCTTGCTGTAGAATTTTCTAAATTTTTTGGCTAGTTGAGCCAGTTCTTCATCTGAGTTGGATGAGTCAGAGCTTTTTGATTTGTCTTCGACTTATTTTCTCTTCATATTTCTATTCTTTTATAGTGAAGTTACCCTCAAGGCAATATCTTCTCTTTTGATAAGAACTTTATGTTCATTAGCTTCATCTTGCATTTCAGCTTCATACATCATCAGTGTACCAATCAGCTCTCTCATAGTTAGATCTTTGACAAGTGTTGATTGTCTGATTGCAGCAGAGATACCATTCCATCTAGTAGGAAGTACTCTCAGTACTTTTAGTGCTTGATCATCCTGATTAATAGGTTCTCCTAGAGCAGTTATTTTATTGACAATTTTTACCAATATCCCATTAATTTGGGTAATGCTCTCACCTTCAATCATTTTGAAAGTATCAAATTTCAGTTTTGCAGTTGCATATCTCATTTTCCATACATTATATGTTCCTTCATATGCCACAGCTATTGTTTTCCACATCTCATATGCTGTTGGGCACTGAGATAATCTGTTAAATTCATCTGGTCCTAGATCACAGATAATTGCATTCATAGCTTTCAAGTTCATATCATACTCTACCTCTATAGCAGCACTCCATGCCTCAGGATTTTAAGGAATTTCCTAAGGAGTCAGAATCATCGAATAGACTCTATATCTGAGGTTATTCAGATATATTATCATACAATATTTCCAGCAACCATAGTTGTCTCCAATAAAATATGGTTCTCTAACCATCGACATCCCTTCTCTTGTATCAGTCATAATGCTCTGTTGAATAATCATTAAATGCATCTAGATTTCTAAGGCTCTATCAGAAGCTCCTCCTCTGATACCAATTATTGGATCTGTATCTATAGATTATACACAAGAGGGTGGTGAATTGTGTCTTTTGAAATTTTTCCAATAGCTCTTTTCTTGAACGAGTTCTGTTCTTTATACTTTATCGAATTTAATCATGCAACTGAAAAAGTAAAAACAAGAGCACGAAGATGTATTGTGGTTCGGGGAACAGAAATCCCCTAGTCCACTCCACCAACGCTCTACTCCACGAGCTTAGTGATATTCACTATCTGGTCCTCTTTTCCATAGACCGATTCACAACTGAGTACAGGCAATTGACACCTTTACAATTCAAGGAAAAACAAATCCTTCTGGTTAAAACATGAACCTACACAGCTTAGAACGAGAAGCTGGTTATTCAAGAATAAAAAATTTCAGAAAACAATTTCCAGTTGATCTTCACAATTGCAATAGAATGCAATTGACAGCAGATGGATCAAAGACTCTAGAAATATTGTTCTTCAAGATGAAGCAGTTCAGAGTTGATCCAGTTGTAGTAGATATAGTGATATAGTTCACAACCTCAGCAGTAATAGATCCATAGTAGATATTCTATGTAGAACAGGTGGATCTTTTATCGAGTTCCTTCTTCTTGAACAAATAGAGCTTTTACACTCCCGTTGAATCAGTAGATCAATCGTGAATAGTTTCAATCTCTATTTTCCACCTTTTTAATAATAATAGATCGATCACCTCATCAGCCATCTTATTTTGTGTTTTAGGGAGAGCATAAATAATAATTCATATCTCCTGCACGTTTAGATCCATAAAAGTCACCTTCTGATTCGTGATATTCAAAAATTTGAATTTACAGAGAAGTCATAACTTCCCTTAAGACTCAGCATAAAAAGCTCCTTTTAATTCTATTTTAAATCCATTAATAAAACGACTTTGAATCAGTCAAAGTCGTAATTTAAAAACGACTTTAAATATGGCTTGAAATCCACCCAGAAATCAGCTTATTGTTCATTGTACAGAAAAACTGTCTGCCGAAATTTCCGACATAAACATAAGGTTGATGACATGGCTTCCAAACGTAGGGTTAATAACAAAGTCTTCAAATGTAGGTTTTATAACAAACATAGGGATGATCACAAACGTAGGGTTGATCACAAACATAGGTTTGATCACAAACATACTTTTTCTTCATCATTCAAACATATGGTAAAAGATCCATACTTTTACCTGATCCATACTTTTACTTGATCCATACTTTTCCAATAACATATGGTTGTTTAAAAAAGTAAGGTTAATGAACCATAATTTTGAGAAACAAACGTATCAATTAGAATTTACGTACGGTTCACCTTCCATACATTGCTGATAACAAGATGTAAGGTTCCTTCCAAACGTAAGGTTCTCCTTCCATACTTTACTGAAAAACGTATGGTTTGTTTAACCATACTTTTCTCGTACTTCAAAAAGTGTACACGCTTTTCATCCTTACGCTATGTTGATCCATGTAAGGTATGAACAGTGATTCCAGAATGCGCTAAACCAGATTCCGCGCTATATTCATCTACGTAAGATGTGAACAGTGATTCCAGAACACGCTAAAACAGATTCCGCGCTAAGTAATAAATTCTCATTATTTCAAGAGTAAAATAAATTAATAATCTCCTGAAAAATACTAAGTGAAATCATTATAAAATAAATAAGGGTATTTGTGAGCATCAAAATTATCATAAAGAGACAGAGTATTATTTTCAATAATCTCCCCCCCCCCCTTAAATAACATTAATATGCATTGTTGAAAACCATTCTTTTCTCAACAGAAGACTCAAATTAATTGAGGATTATCATGCCTAGTATTAAATTTTTCATGAGGATTCCTTAATATCTGATAACTTATTCTCCAAGGAGACTATGAATTGCTGCAATTAATCAATAGATTCATTTTCATAACCTAAAATCCCAAACAATGATTCTAATCTAGAAAAATCATAACTATTTACTTATCCACTAGGTCAGACATCTGTTGTTGGTCAAACCTGGTTCTCTCAATGTTTTCAATAAATTATACAATCAAGAATTATCCTTATAAATATGGCTGATGTTGGACTTCAATCATCCAATTTAAATATTCCTTATGTTGATCGAATTTCATTTAGCTGTTTCCTCAACCATTAATTGGTAATAATTATCAAATGCCTCATCCTAAATTATTTTAACCAATTGTGAAGCTTTCATTGTTATTATCCTCAATTCAAGGGGCCCCATATGCTCCCTTAAGGAAATTACTATAATCTCAAGGGAATGACGATATTTATAGTAAAATCTCTCATATCTAAGTGTGGTAAAAATGTACATGAGGTGAAAAAAATGGTTTTTAATATCCTACAAAGGGGACTCTAATATTAGTGTCTAAGTTTATACCCATGCATGCAACTGTATTAGTTAATAGAGTGTTGTATAGTTGGATCCTTGGATCAATCCCAGTCATAGAACATGAATATATTTTGGGACTATGTTAATGGGTGAAGGACTTGTACTCACAAGCATTTACAATTTGGGTATATATCTTGCCTCTTCATTAGTCAACTCGATCAGGGGTAATACAAATGAATAAGGGACCAAAACAACTAATCTACAAAGTGAAGTTATAGTAACAAGAGACACAACAATTTATTAGTCAATAGGTAAATAGTATGATATTTTTAGATCATTAATGGATGTGAAAAAAATTAGAAACATAGCTCTCTTAGTTTCATCATTGGTAATATCTCTCATCCCAAACCCATCTTCACATGAAGTTTTGATTCCCTCTTGTGATGAGTGACCTGGTGTCATTGCTTATTTTTTCACCATCAGCAATCTTTCCTCACCGCCATTATTTTATTTAAAAGAAAAATAAATTTTATGGCACATAATAGAAAGATAAATATTTGTTTTTTTTCTTAAGAACTTAAAACCTTCTTCAAGATATGATTCCATAATATTATAATCAGTCATAGAATACCTACTAGCATCAGCCTAGTCTAGAAATACATTTTCCTATACTATATGAAATGACATGACCACTTGAATTTCAACAGAATGTGTTAAGACAAAACATTCCAGGACCTCAATCATTATCACTTATTGACGGAACAAGTGTGATATTTATGGTCCTAATGGATTGATAGAGTCCCAAACCATATCTTTTGGAATATATTTATCTTTTTTGAATTAGGATCAATGAGGAATGACACATTTTTTTAAAACAATAATGAGTTACTAAAATTTAATGAAAACATGAAATAATTAAATTATAATGGTTAATTGAGGAATCTAGGTGACAGGGATTCAATATTTGGTTGAACTTCAATTTTCCTTTCCTCTTAGAGAGAGGTACCTAAGAAGGGTATGAAACTGAAGGCATTATGAATAGAACTTCTTATTGATTAGAATATAATTCTTAAGGGATGATAGTATCCAACAAATCCATTTAGCCTAAAGATCCCCCATCATTGGTCCTTTGGTCACCACCAAAATTATATCTAGTGGATGAAACCCAAGGATAATATATTGGGGATGGTGGGAGTGTGTTTTTTCATGAAAATTCCTTCCATACTAAAGAAAATTAAAAATTGATTAGTATGTATTCAATGGAATAACAATCATCTAAATACAATAGAATGGATAGTCTTACTATTACCTCGACAAAAGGATGGGCCGTTTTTTCACAACAACCTTCATCATGGTAGGAACCACCATCTGTTGCACTTGGGGTGAGTAACATATCTTCCCCTTCAAAATTTCCATCAATGCAGCAAGGTATAAAAGGAAATCCTTGACCTCAGTTGGATGGTTCTTAAAGGAGATGCATGTGTAAGCGGTCTTTAATGAAAATCCTTCTATGTGTATCTCTTATTGGCATCGTATCCGCCATAGCTCATAATCTGAGTTCACTACCCTCTAGTTTCCCTATTTTTGATAAATAAGGGGAAATACCAGGACAAGTGTGGATTATCATATAGGAAATATACTCTTTAATGTCATATCAATTGGAACCTATACTAATAATGAGACTAATTTTATATTTCTAACCTCCTTGCATGTAATATCCGAGGTCTTTGGTCTTTTCGATGTGAGGTTCTTGATAAGCCTTATATTGTAATAAAAAATAGGTTATAACCTTACATCAATAGGTACTGATGTGGATGATTACATGATAGGTAATGATTAAATTCAAATCTTAGTATAATATTAGGAATAACTGATGTCATCATTGTTTTATGTAATTTATAATTGAACCTTAGTATCCTATCTGGTAAACATTTAACAGAACCAATGAGCCAAAAAGGGGTGATTATTGGAGTGAACATTGAAAAGGGAATTTAATTTTTTCTAAATGCATCATAAATTGTTATTGAACTGATGAGGAAATATCAATCATAAATAATGTTTCCATCAATTAGGGTTAAAATGGTTCCCGTAGGGATTTAAATCATATAGTCATGATCTTTAGATATTCCCCACTATTTTCAATTGTACAACCATTGGGAATCACATTGGTTTTGAAAGGGAAGTGATTATGATGGATTAGGAAGGCCATGATTCCCTTGTACATTACAGTAATAAGCCTCACACAATTGATACACTGAAAAAAGCATTTGAATTTGATTTTAAAAATATTTTGGATGTTTAGGTATTCATAGCCTCCCAGATGATCCCATGTCCATCCCAATAGCATAGTAAAGAGGGAATAAATTATATGTGGAGATCTTGCCCTATAAATTTGATTCAGGATATCCTATAGTTTGTACCACATAGTAATGGTCAGCCCAAATTTCCTCCCACCTTCCACGATACTACCACTACAAAGGTGGGGTCGTTTACTCCACCATTATCTTAGGGTGGGATCAGTTACATGTTTAGATATATAGAAAGAAAGTTGTCCAACTAGATGTATTTTTAAACACTAATAATACCCTTCCACCCCTCATTGGGGAATGGTCCCTTTTCTATTGTGGTCCCATATTCACCCTTGATACTATGATAATCTACTATGGGGAAAACATTCATCTTCTTGTATTTGGGCTCAAAAAAATTCTTGATGAAATGTCCTACCAATTATTTAAATGGGATGTCTTTCCTAGTGAATAAGGAATTCCAAAGGGACTTTTAAGATAGACCGATTAGCTCTATGGAAATGGGTAGGTTCCAATCTACATTATACAATATATGTTATGTAGGGATAAACAAAACACATTTAGATCTTAAAATTGGTATGTCGCAAATCTTCATGACATCCCAGAGATTAAGGCCCACCAGACCATGCATCAGATGAAATCAATTAGTGTCTGGAATACATCCAATGAGAATGCCAAAAATCATACACTTATTATAACTGGATAAGGTATAAGAGATACTTTTTATGTTTCTGAAAAATTCAAAAGTGTTAATTTTTACCCAGAAAGGCCACCCCTAGTCCATCTAAAATATCCATCCTAATCGAAGGTCCTAGCTTGGTATCCATATGAAACTTTAGTTCATGGAATATTTCTACATTATTTATTGATACATATGGATGTCCCAAAAAGATATAAAATAGTTCCATCCAAATTATGTTTCAAGAAAATTTAGCATGTACCCATATAAACTTTTTTCCTAAGTGGAAAAGTGGCCCAAAAGGTGAAATTTTTATCTAATGGAATTCTTGGTCCCCATAAAATAAGAAAGATTCACGATCAATGACTTTGATGGATGTAAAAAAGGAATCACTAGTAAAAACCCCATAATGTGAAAAAATTATTGTAGGGGATATTCTGTTAGACTTATCCCCATCGTGTCTATCAATTGTTTCTATGATGACTATATAATGAAACATTAGATGGAATATACACATATAAATATGAAATTATGATAAGGAAATACTAACAAAAAATTTTCTTGAATCCATATATGAACGGGAATCAATCTATATAAAGAAATAATCATATATCAGATTTAAAAGAAACCTTTGTAAAATATGTGCACTACCCGGATAATATCATAAAAACAATTTGAACCACAAATGTTTTCATGATCACATAAACTAATATAGGATTCACAAATCTCATCTCCCATGAGGCATCTCATTTTATCATGACCCATAATAATACATGTGGTGGAACTACCATAAGGGGGTCACACAAACAACATAATGATCAAGTAATCACATGACTGAACTAATAGATCATGAGAGAAATGTAGGATAGGTATTTGGAAAAAAATATACAATGTGGTTTAACTAAATTACCCTGAATTGGTTTATATAATAGTTTTAAAATTCATCAATAAAATGTGTTCATGTGAGAAAGTCACATGACAAATATCATGTGATTAGATATATTGAAGCAATCATTCGAAACCGTTCATGCAATGAGGTTTTGAAAGTCAATCATGCGAGGATGGATATCATAAGAGCTATAGAGATATGATTTATTAGTGGAATTAGTGACTTTCTCACCCCCCCTATTTATAAGGATCCATAAATAATGACAGAGGTCACTTAAAAGAAAAAAGGCCACTCAAATCACTGACAAATGGTGCCTTAGGGACTCATGAAATAATTTACTTCCCTCATAACTGATTCTTCATCGCTTTATACCATTACCCTATGGGGGGATTTGATGAAACCATCCAAATGAGGATAAAAAATCATATGATTGATGAAAATTTATGAATCATAGATATTATTTTCCCTATAAAAGGAAGGACGAAGAAACATGGATACATTTTGGTTAGGTGATCATTTAACTTGAATTGTGTGACCCCCAATAAGAGGTATGATCACATAAACCTTCTATTTTCATGCATATCAGTCATGTGATTTGTTTCATCTATTTATGATAAAATAGATCCCCTATAAAAAAGATATAACGGTGTAAAGGCTTCCATTAAATCAATGATGGACATAAGAATTATTATAGATGAATTCCATTGATCAAGATACATGTTAACAGGTATATTCCCAACAATCAACCAAACCCTTTATAAAGTAATTTTGAAAAAAATGTTGAGTTTTAATGTAGTCAAATTTATGCTTATTTTCACATGATTTACTTATATGAATTACGTGTGAAATATAATAATCATGCAAGATCCCACAAAACATGACATCAATGTCATGTGAATGTATTTGGGAATGCCACCTTAATCTTGAGAAGGCCATTAGAAATTTCCATTTGATTACACGATGCATAAAAGTCAAGTGGGGTTATTGTTCATGAAATTTCATACATTCCATCAAAAGATCCAACATTGATCATACGACACACAAGATATAGTTGGATCCAATATCCATTGTTGTTCTCTCATTTCATTATGAGATTCCTTATCAATAATGAAATTATCTAGTGGGTAAAAATTATAAATGGTTGAAGGTCTTCAATAATAGGGGATAAAAATATGGAAAAAGAAGAATCCACATTTGAAAGAAAGTTACGGTATTTTTAATCAAGGGGTTTATGTTCCACATATGATCAGCTTGTTGATTATAAAAATTCTCTTTGAAATTCTCTCATGATCTCATGGAGGGCCTTAAACATTCCAGTTTGAGTGTGCGACCATCCTTGGACAAGTTCTTCTTAATCACACAAATGCATCCTCAGTAGGTCACTTTATTTTGAGGAGGCACCAGAAATGTCCTACTAATATTTTAAAAACCGTTCAATATGTCAATTTGTTTAATTGAAATCCATTTGTACAAGAAGAGATTAAATAACTCTAGTGATGATGTAGTGATCTCACAGTTTTGGATCTTCACAAAATACAAAGATGATTCCATAGATTAATTTTGGAATTTTTTTGTGAAACATGTGATCCTCTACAAACTCAATTCCATTTCTATGATATATTAACCATGATAGGAGGTGTAAAACCATGGAATTAAGTGCTATAAAATTTCCACCCATGGAACAAGGAAGAAACGTATAGGTAGAAAGATAAAAACAAAAGGAGAGACTCACATACAAAGGTAAAAGGTCAAAAACTGAATTATATAAGTAGAAAACAATGAAATCACAAATTTCTTCCACCAGGTAAACTTGTGGAATAAAATAAGGTATCATGCACTTAATTCCCCAAATTTCTAATGTATGAACATTATATTTGATAACACGTATGAAACACGATACCAAGTGTGTGAAGGAATAAAATATCTTAAGTCATTGTAATATATTTACTATATTAAATAAATTTTGTCGTTAATATATATTGAAATGGATGAAATACTATGTTATATTATGTCTCATGAAACATAGACTTTCATTGATGACTTGAGTTACATGAAAAACCAAGTTTTACCGAACACGAATGTATTATTAAAACATTATTATTTAACATAATAAGATATAACCTAGATGTTAAATTAGTGGCTATGAATATCATTAAAAAACTTATGATAATATATGTTCCATAAAAATATAAAATCAATTCATATGTTATAAATTAATTAGAAATGAATTTAAAAAAATTGAATATAAAAGAACTGTTTATATACTAACACATGTGTTTTATCCGAATTAATTAAATTAATTATTGTTGTTGTATGAATTCATGGAAATATATATATATTATATATTAAATAAATATTAATTAGATTAATTATACATAAAAATTAAAATTAAAATAGTTCATTTTAATTAATTTCACTTTGTTACTGAATATAAATAAAATATCAATCTTTTAAACATGTTATTTTAAACACCGGATTTTTTGCCCCGCCTGTCCAAATAATTTTAAATTAATTTATTCCACTTATATGATTGGAATGTGGAAAAATGGATCCTTTATTTTTAATAAAAATTATTTATACTTTATAATACTTTTTTCTTAGTTTTGGGCCAAAAGTATTAGTGAACGTGATTAAAATTAAATATATGTATTAATGGAATGGTTAGCTTAAGAAAGTACTAAACCTTAAATGGATGTCCCAAAATTAACAACAAACTCTTCAAAAAGTTATTGGTGGAAACATATTATATACTATAATACTTTTTATCGAATTGGGTTCATTATTGGATCCATTTTACATGAAATTCACAAGGGTGTAATTCTAATTTCCAAATATTACAAGAATCCCACTCCTCCTCCACTATAAAAAGGCACTCACCACTCCAATTTATTCACAATAATAAATCCAATTAGATAGTGAAAAACTTCATAAAATAATATCCCAAAATAACTCCCCTAATCCATGAATCATCACATTTTTAATAAATCCATCCAATGAATTATTTTTTTGTTTAAACCAAAAAGAGTTACCCGAAATCAAGGTAACGTTCTTCAATGATCAATTTTGATTCAATTACCTCTCCACCAATTATGTTATTTTTATATAATAAATATATATAAACCTGGGATCATAAAAATATAGATATTTTTTTATTTTAATTTTTCTATCTACACCTATATACACTTACATCAAATGGGTAAAAATCTTACCATTCGTGTACATCGAACTATGACCTCGCAAAATGATATTGTCTATAATTACTTTACCACATCTTATGCTTTGGAATTATAATGTACATTATATTTTTATATGAAAATTATGGTATTAAAATTTTCTTTATACTTCTGTAATTGTTGTATAACTCATACCTATATTCCTTCCATTTTTCCCGAATATGATAACATCATTTGTGGATGTGTGGACTATCGTATCCTAAAAGCGATGTAATTTATTCGTGCTATACCTGGAATTTATTAATAATATATTTAAAAAAATATGTGAAAAATATTATATAAACATGATAATATAATTATAACATACAAAAAATAGCATTTACATATTATTCATTTAAAATACAATAATGAAATTGAAGTAGTGTTCATATGTATATACCACCTACCATCTACATGAATGGTGCATTTAATTTACAATTTCAAAATATTATCGATTTATATAAATAAATATATAATTAATATATACAATATTTACATAATGGTTTTTATTCTAAATATTATGAAATCATGATCTATGTTATAGGAACAAAAATAAAATATTAAAACGTAACCGACATCTAGGAAATTGACACACTAAATTGATAAAATAATGAAAAATTATTAAAAAGGGTTATAAGTTATTATGAGAAGTTAATATATGATATTATAAATATTATTATGGTTTTAGTATAATTTAGTGATAAGATAAAAATCATAATACCAGAGGATCACAGACGTCCACCTGAAAAGAATGGTGAGGTAAGGGATTTTCATCTAACTTCTTACATCTGTGAGTTAAATGTCATATTCGCCACATACTTATTTTGGGAGGTGTATACACATACCATTTTTATATATTATATTATGAATTATTTTATCTTAAAGTTATTTTGAGATTAAATTTTAATTATTTATTTCAGTGTTATTTTAATTAAAATTTACCAAGAAGTTAAAAATTGATAACCCATTTTTTTTAATGGGTTATATTGCATCCTCGTTGTCGTTAATATTATAAGAATTTGTGTTTAATAAATTTTTGATATAAATTTTTTTTATTCCCACTTGTTTTATTTTTATTTAAATTTTACCCACATAATCTATTCATTGATTAACTCTCACATCAACGTTATGTCAATTTCAAGGTTTTACTTAATAATATCATTTCGTTCG
This sequence comes from Viscum album, assembly GCA_963277665.1. Lineage (NCBI taxonomy): Eukaryota > Viridiplantae > Streptophyta > Magnoliopsida > Santalales > Viscaceae > Viscum > Viscum album. Next base: position 767,836,492 of record OY728125.1, on the reverse strand, counting down.
ATATTTTAAACAAAAGAATTTACATTAGAGGATATTATTGGATCAATATTTTATAAATAATTTCATTTTTTCTATTATTTTTATTCATGAAAATTTTCAATTAATAATAACATTCATCCACTCTTTGGTACTCGAAAAAATATGGAAATTATTTTTAAGAAAATATGACATCATTTATCACATTAGTCGGATAACCTGTTCGCTTATATAAACTATGTTTTCTAATAAGTTATTCCAAAGATATTTTAAACATTCCAAACTCTTTTAGAAAATTTATTTTACCCTTTTTTACTTCTAAAAAGTTTCTGAAAGGAAACTTATTTTCTCTATATAGACAAGGCACTTTTCTATACTTTTTTACTTTGAAAAATAAATATTATTTTTAACTTGTACGGTATGTTCATAATTATCAGTTATTATTTCATTTATGCTTCTAATAAATGTTTAAAATGTTACATTATAATGAGATTTTATCAAATGATATTTTAAATGGAAAATTATTTTCCAAAAAACAAAATAAAAGGGATATTTTGCTAAGGAATGTTTTTTAAAAAACATTTATACTATTATCATTCATCAATGACAACAATCCATTATTTTTATGCCACTTTGGATATATTTTATTAATACCATCCTTATTATTACTTTTTATTTATTATTATTTCATTGACCAAAGATATTATTGACATTCACTGCCTTGATTCCTTTTAGGCCCAATGAAATCTTCAATAGCCTATGATAATTGATCACTAAATTTTCCATAATTATCCATATGATTTATCATGGATATATACATTTCCTAATCCATACACCATTTTTACATATGGTATTTAATTTTAAGGTTATTTTATTTACTGGGGAAATATTGGTAAATCTATATCCTTTAGTCAGTACAAGTATTTGATAAGGAATATTGATTTTGAATTAAATCGACTAGTAAATATATGAGGAATGATTTATACATGAATGAAATGGTTTGGAGAATATTTAATGTTACCCACTCAATAAATCAGTAGTCTCATGAGAATAAGTCATTTGGCGACAAACCCATTGTGTTTAATTACAAGAATAATAGGAGGGTTTCTTCCAACAAATTTAAACTATCATATGAAATGTATTAATATTATTATGCTAATCTCTATTTTGAAAGATCTTGATAGAAAATGTATCATGTTTCTAGGAAACCTAAAATCTATCAATTAATAATTTCATCATTCAGTATTTAGTAATTAATATCTATATTATTTTTTATTTTAAATTATCTTTGAATACATTTCATTCTAATTTCATTGAATAAATTTAATGTGTTTCAGTTATTTACCTTACCATATTGATAATTCCTTACCAAAATATTTAAAAGGAATGTGTTTCTATTTATTACCTTGAAATATATTTTATGCAATTCCTTCTTAGTCTTGATAATTATATGGAATGTGTGTTCAATTATTACCTATCTATTTTGATTATACTCATTGATTCATTATTTCTTCCACTATACTTTAACCTTCCTGAGAATTTTAGATCATCTATTGTTTTATTCCATTCCCAATAAATCCAAGTAGTATAATATGAAATATATGGAACAATATGTCAAGTGAGAATAAAATTATGCTATTATCCTTAAAAGAAAAATATTATTTTCTAATTAGTTTATTTAATTGTAATGTAAGAATCATGTATGTATCTAGTTTTACAATAATATAAAACTCATAGGTACTTTGGAATTTGATTCATTTTAATTATAAAAATGTAATGGTATTAGACCCCGACTTTAGGCTTACTAGGGTCGGGTCCCTATAGTTGGTGTCAAAGGAAGTTTAGTAGAAACCATGGGAAGTAAATATAATAAAAAATATATTATAGAACGTATCCCAAAGTTATAATTTTATAATAAGTATAGTATAACATCCTAGAAGATTTGTAACGTAGAGATTATGTGGTTCTTACTATAAAATCATTCATGTGTAGATACTAAATTTGGAAAATATTCTAGAATAGATGTACCATGGGGTAAAAAATATTAAAAGGCATGTCATGCCTAACTCATGCATAACCTGGTACATGAAAATGTGCCTTACTGCATACCTGTTTTGACACTCTTGAGGGATACACTTAGGATAAATTACATTATATATAAAACCCATCATAAATTATTTGAATAGATTATAAAAATTAAAAACCTAAGTTAAACCTATGGTGTGTCAGATTTATGATAATGCATCATGAATTATAAATCAATCAAATGATATTATAGATAAACTGTAGACCATGTATTGACCTATATGGAAATAAATTGATGATGTTTTTAGGTTTTGTGGTTGTATTGAAATAATTATATTAAATGATATATAAAGATTAAATTTCAATCATTTCCATAATATGTTTGTTAAATATGTGGTTTTAGAAAAACAACAACCTATGTGGTGGTGGGGCTTGAACCCATGACTGAAGGATGATAAGGATTTCACGCCTACCACATGCCTACTTGATGTACTAGTTAAGGAGTAATTGATTTTAGATAAACAATTTGAAGAATAAATATTAATGATGAAACTCTAGTATCACCTTTTATGTGTATATATTAATGTATTAACCAAATTAGATTTTGAAAATAGTTATATAGAAACATAATTACTTGTTTTATAGATCTTATAATCCGTTAAAAAATTAGTTCTTTAAAAAAGGTGTTCATTCTTGGATATCCATTTCCTCGAGTTAAGGTGGAATTAATATATGATCAATGAACAACCAAATGATGAAATATTTTCAATGAAATTTAAATGAATCAAGTAGATATATATCCTTATATTCTTGGTAAATAAAATAATTCATCAATATAATGAAAAGTATCTTAAAATAAAAAATTTCTTTTAATCATAATAGATGTAAGGAATTGAGGCCCTAAACATTCTATTTATCATTCACTGGTTTTTGATTGATGGCCATAATCACACACATTAAACTTTTTCACATTTCCTATAAGTCCATATGTTCACTTTCCACTAATTTTGTTATATGTACAAACCTAGTTATAGGTTATTACATGTGACCTTTATACTTCTCATTATCATTTATTAATAGGATATTTTATTTACTCTTCTCATGATGTGGGATTTATACAAAGGAATTTTCAAATATCAAACCCCAGATTTGTGGGATTGAGTTTAAATGGTGAGGACTCGATTTAAATAATATGGGGTTAATGTAATGGGTCGAAATTCTAAAGTAAGAACAATGTATTCGAAAGAACGTATGACACACATCACCAAGCGCATAAGGGAAAATTATATCACATTAATTCACAATATATATAATATTGTAAATAAATTCGATACATTACAAATCTTGAAATGCACATGATATTGAATTATCTTGTGTCGTACACAACAATGACTTTCTTCTATAATTTTCATTACACACAAGACCAATTTTTTCTAAACACCAATATATTGTTAAAACATTACTATTTAGTATTATATGATATAAAATATAAATTTAATTATATGTAAAAAAATTTATTAACTAACTTTTGAAAATATATTTTTTATTATACTATAAAATGAATTCATAGGTTACCAATTAATTATAAATGAATATAAAATTAATTGAATATAAAGAAATTTTTTCTATGCTCACAGAGGTGTTTAATACTAATAAAATAAATAAATTATTATTAGTGAATGATATCAATGATATATATATATCATATATTTAATTAAATATTTTTTAAATATTTATGCAATATAATTTATAAACATAAGATAATAAGAAATCCAGTTTATGCTAAAAATTTGTATTTTTCTAAAAATGAAATTTTTCCTCCACCTACAGAAGAATGCATTTTAAATCCAATTTTTGGGAATTTTAAAAATTTTATATGGGAAAATAACATTCATTTTTGAAGTAGGAACATTAATATTATATTATAGTGTATTATTAGTATATTAATAAAATGTTTCATTTTTTTAATGGATATTGAAAAATAAGGAATTATAAATCAAAACTTTTTTTCTTATATTTTATTTATAAATAAATATCATTTTTTATTTTTTTATATTTAATTTGTGAAAATATACATAAATTAATTTAATTGAGAAAATTTATTTCAATTTCAATTTGAAATTGAATATAAAAACATAGCCCACTTTTGAACATTTTACTTTAAAAAGAAAATTTGTATCTCATTTGTGAGATTATTTTTAAATTAACTTCTTCCAATTATGTTTCTGTAATTTAGAAAAAAGGATAAAATATTCTGATTGAGAGTAATTCATAATTTATAACATTCTAATATTTAATTTTGACCAAAAAGATTTATGAAAGTGGTTAACCATAATTTTAGTGATTAGGAGACAAATTAACATAACACTGGACTAAACCAAAATCACAAGTCCCCAAATGACCTAAAAATTTACAAGAATCTACTGTATTTCCATATTTTGTCCCTATATTTTCCATTATTTAATTTAGTTCATTATTTGAGAAAATTGACATGGAAAAACGTGGGTGGAATTCCCTGTTCCAAAATTTACTAGAATATCACTCCTCCTCCATGATAAAAAGGACTCCCCCAATTTATCCACAACCCTAAATCAGTTTTTATATTCAAACGCCTACTCAAATAATCTCCCAACATACTTACCATCATCCTATATAGTTTACTTTATGATGAAAATCAACCAAAATTTATATTGGTATAAACTAAAAGGAGTTACCTAAAAACGAGGTAACGTTCTTTAACAATTAGTTTTGTTTCATTTACCTCTCCACCCATTAAATTATTTTTATATAATGATTATAAAATTAATTATATATTATTAATTTATATATATATATATTTCAATATTTTTACCAAAACATACACACACTTCCCTAAAATGGTAACTAACTTACTGTTTTTATACGGATAACTAATGTCTCATGAAACATTTTCTTTCGTTATCCATTTACCACCTCACATGGTTGGGAAGTATGATGAAAATGATTTTTATATACTATATATATGATTTTAATTTTATATTTAATCTTCTATAATTCTTTTATAACTCATATATTCTCTATTCCACTTTGTGGGAATATGATAACATCAATTGTGGACGTGTCGACTAACGCCACCTTAATGTAATGTGATTCATTCATCCTATACATGAAATATATTAAGAATTTTTTAAATATAAATATGTTAAATATAGGTAATAAATATGATAATAAAATTATAAAATACATACATATCATTTTATTTTCATTCCTTTGAAATATGGAAAAGAATTTGAAGTTTTGTTCATTTGTATATACAAACTACAATCCCTATTAACAGTGCATTTAATTTCCTATCTCAAAATAGTATAGATTATATAAATACATGTATAATTGATATATATAACATTTAAATCATGTTTTAAATTCTTTAGATTAGTAAATCATTGACTATATAATAATAACAAAAATAACAAGTTAAAACATTCCTCACAACAAGTCAATTAACACCTGAAATAGTGAAAATAAGAAAATATTATTAAAAAATGTTTATAAGATTGTATAAGAAGATAATATATGATATTATTAATATTATTATGGTTATAGAAGAATTTAGGGACATCATAAAATCAATTATAAAGAAGGATAATGGAAATTCACCCAAATAGAAACACAAGGTAAAGGATTTTCATTTCACTTTTTACATCTGTGAGATAAATGTCATATTCACCATTTACATATTTAGTGATGTGTATCTAATTCAAATTTTGATATATTATATCATTAATTATTTTACCTCCATGGTATTTCATGTTCAAATTTAATTATTTCTTATATTTTTATTCAAATTAAATGTTAACAAGTGATAATAACCTTCATAACCCAATTCTTCTTTAATTGGGTTATATAACATCCACATTATCGTTAAGATTCTAATTTGTTTTGTATTTAATTTTTACTATATATTTATGTATATCAAATTTTTTATATAGACTTAAATTTTACCCACATAATCTATTTTTTCGATTTATTCTCACATCAACATTATGGTTATTTCATGGGTTTACATCACGATCACATTTTTTTGGGATTGTTTACACTTGAATTTACATTAGAGTAAATTACTGGATTATTGTTTTATAAATAATTTAATTTTGTTCTATTATTGTTATTAATGAACTTTATCAATTATTCATTCCATTTTCTACTCTTTGGCACTAAATTGTTTTAGAATGTTTTTAAGGAAACCTGACTTCATTTCCCTCTTTAGTTGGGGAACATATTTTCTTCTAAAAATTATGTTTTCGAAAAAAAAATAAAAAATGTTTTAATCATTTATGAAGTTATTTATTCCATGAATTTTAACCCTTTACCTTTTAAAATTTTTTCCAAGGTAAATTTATTGTCTCTTTCTATACATAGCACTTTTCTATCCTTTTTAACTTGAAAAAAAGAATGACTTTTTACCTTGTATGGATTTTATGAAATTAACCATCGTCATCTCTTTGAATATTCCATTGCATGTTGAAAAGGTTAAATTTTAAATAAAATAATTTCAAAAGTTATTTTTAAATAATAGTATTTTCAAAAAGTTTTTAAAAATAAAAAATGATATTTTCTTGAGTAATGTTTTAAAAATGATATTTTTATATTATTTACATTCATTAATGACAAAAACCTTTCATTTTTACACCACTTGGGATAATTTATAATGACATCATACTTATTACCACTTTAGAGAGTTTTTTATTTCTTTGACCAAGGATAATATTGATATTAACTGTATTGATTCCTTCTAGTTCCCTTGAAATATTATCATTACTATGATAATTAAACATTTAATTTACCCTAATTATCAATATCATTTATCATGGATCTATTAAATGCATGAAAAATATAACATTTTGACTTATGATCATAATTTAAATGTTATATGATCTACTGAGGAAATATTGATAAATCTGTATCCTTTACTCAACCTGAATATTTGATAAGCCACATAATATTTTAATTAAATAGATTATTCAATATATGAGGAATGCTTTGGAAATTCAAAAAAAGGGTTGGGTAATGTTTAATGTGATCACCTTGATTCATTAGTAGTACCATGAGATGAAATCCATCGGTGAAAAAACCTTCTAGTTGTTCTATAAGACGAATATATGGGTTTCTACCTATAGTTTTAAGATGTGTTATGAAAGTTCTTAACAGTATTATATTAAACTATATAGTGAATGGTCTTGATGGTAAAGGTATCAAGTAATTGTGAAACATGATGTATGATAATTAATCATGTCCTTCATTCAGTATTTAGTAATTATGATCAGTGTTTTGTTTTTCTTTTAAATTATCTATTGATTAATTTCATTCTCCTTTCATTGATTAAATTTGATCTATTTTGGTTATTTTTTCTTCCATATTGATTAATCCTTATCTAGTTACTTGAATTTCATTTGTTTCTTGTTATTTCCTTTCCATATTGTTTATGGAATTCTCAATTTATTTAATATATCACATGTATTTTTAGTTATTACCCTACAAATTTATTATTCTTAATGATTTATTATTTCATACATGATACTATATCCTTACTAATCATTTGAATGCACCATAATTTCCATTCATTTCCCGTGGACACAAATAAATATAATAGGAAAGATATGAAAGGATATTCTAAGTGGGAATAAATTTATATTATTATAAATTATATAAATAAAATTATTTAGTAATTAGTGTATATAGTTGTAATATAAGACTCATGTATGTATCTATTTTAGCATGACTGCTGAACAATTTATTCAATCGAGATTTTATTCCTCATAATCATTCCATTGTAATGTTAGCAGACCCTATATACGGTCTTACTAGGGTTGGGATTCTACAATGTGACATTCATATATGCGTTGCGTTGTAGCCATATTGATCTTGTGAAAGAATTTCAGTGAACCGGCCATATTATTTTAGGGAGTTTATGTGTGTATACCTAGTCACATGAGGCATCAACATTACAATACCTAATAAACCTTGAGGAATTTCTCCAATAGTGGATGAAAAAGGTAGAAGCATATTTCTAAGATGAATACACTAATTTCATTCAAATTAATCATGTGCTTATCATGATATATTTTGATCAAGATACAACACTAGGGCATGTCATCCATGTCCCACAGTTTCTTATAGACATTCTATCTATGTCAAGAGAAGTCCCCCAAATAGGTTAGCTATGTTATGCAAAGTCCTCTAAAAATATATTCTAGATCCTATGGAAGCCCTCTGAAATTAAAATCTTTATCAAGTGACACGTGTTTATGTTTCAACATTGACCATGTGTAGGATCTCTGGATAAGTCATCAAAGTCATGTAGCGACCCTCTAACATTTCTTCTTCACTCATGCAAAGAACCTTTGATAGTTCATCATTACATGCAATTTACCATTGTCAAGTTAGTTGGATCACATAGTAGAAACCTCATACATGTCCACTAGAAAACTAATGCATATTACATAGACACCTGATAATATTTGGTAGAAACTTATGAAATTTTAGGAATAAATATAGGACATGTGATGCATACACCCTAGGATATGCCAGTCTTGTCTAGAAGGAGTGATCAAAAATTCCCCTTTCATATGGTAAGTATCTATAATGGTCTAAAAAATGGATACCATGTAACACTATGGGTATTATGGGATCATGACCCCCACAAAAATGATGAACTTTCCACTCATATCCACAACTCTTTATCCTTTATAGGGTTTGTTTCATATATATTCCAAATATAATCCCTCTTGGTATATGTCCCTAACATTCCCAAACATTAGGGATAATAATTACTTTGACTGTTATCACTTATCCCAACCCATAAATAATTCTAAGGTAACTAAACTAGGTGGAATATGATTCTTATCAAAAATGGAAATGTAGGGTGCCTTCCTAAGGCCCGAGAACCAATGGGGCATCAACCTTGGTGTAATCATCTCCAAATATAAGAAAGTCTAACAAATGGAACCAAAACTATATTAGAGGATTATTGTTCTACCTCATCCATTATTGTACTGAGAGGATAAATGTTATATTAAGGGCGTAATTCCTTCTATTATTCTGATATATAGGATGCCTTACAAAGGTCTCTGATCTATATCAAGCACCCACGTAAGACAACCCATGTGGATAAGCCCTATATCCAAATATAGTGAGTCTGATCACTTTATATCCCTTGTTTATCACAAGAAGCATGAATCACATGGGAATATGGATTTTAAACTATAAAAACAAAATAATCATCATTTTTTCCCAACCAAGTAAACCCTAATGTGTAATCCTTATTCCGCACCATGATAAGACTACCCCTGTAAAAGGAAATCCACCTTTATGTAAGTCCCAAATTCAAACCCATATTGATCAACCCTTGGAAAATAACCCTCAACAGAATTAATTATCTGTCGAAACCCATCAATATGTCTAAGGGATACTAAACTATGATGACTCAAAATATTATCTTGAGCTAGATATACAAGAAACATTCATAAATATAGAGGTCCATACATTGTGCATTTGTTTCATCATATATTTCCTTTACACATTACACTAATCTTCATGGATTAAACATAAACAAACTATGTGTTTCTCTATTTCTATTTTACAAATTATGTAAATAAAACCTCATGAACTTTCAATCCCATACTCAAAATGGCAGTAAACTCCCTGCAATGAAGTTATGTCTAGAGTACCTGGTTATACTTCATCAAAATATAAACATATACCCAATACTATATAGTAAAATGAAACATATAAAGAACCTCAGATACATACATATGGTCTCATTCATAGAACACCCTTTATATGAAAATGGGTTCAAAAACTGATCATTTCAATAAGATAACCAATCTCGTATTAGGTTTTAGAAGAGATACATGATAATATCATAAATCTATAATAGATTCTTAGATTAAGAAATAATTCCCCTTCAAAAGGGAGTGATGATCATAACCTCCCATATTCTCAACCAATGTTAGTTCTTAAGTGTCCTTGGGTTTAAAACCCCAAATTATCAATTAATATTGGGTGGTAGGATTATACCATGTTATTGATGTAAAATCATTAGTAATTTAAATGAATGAAAAGAATGGTAAAATAAGTGTGAATTATTGTGAAACCATGCATGAGACCCCCACTATCAATAGTATGGGCATCATGTCTCCCAAACTTGGGTAACTATACCATATGTGAAGAAAAAAATGGTGAACATGATGTGAATCTCATAGTATAAAACAACTAGGTTTATGCACACAATAATATTTTGTTCCCAAACAATATATCTAATTTGAAGGAAACATCTGTCAACATACTACATATTTTTGTTTATCCTTTAACTATTTATTATAGAATTCCCATATTTTTTTGATTAAAAAATCCACAATATTAATTTTAGTTCCAATATACTATCATACAACTAAATAAAAGTAACAAAATTGTGATAGAGGCCATCCTCATATAAAATATTAATATTAATAAGTTCATCATCATCCAATCAATTTTACAACTATCTTTAATAAATGATTATACAATATTTACAATATGAATTTTTTCATCAAAATTGTTACATAAATTCATCAAATCATTAATATTTCGTAACATATGAGACAAAGAAAAAGTGTTTAAAATCTCCTTGTGGTTATTCATTATTTCATTTATGAATATTCTAGAAAATGTTTCTATCCTAATCATCATCCATTTCTTCCATTATTATCCCAAATTGGTTGAGTCTTTTATTGGTATCTTTTATTTATTTTTCTTATAATACGTCTTGTAAAATTAATATATTTTAAGAGGATAAAACCTATAAAACAAATGGATGTAATTTTATTTTCTTACATCCTCTTTTAATTGACAAGCATATGAAAATAATCTTATTTTATGCCTAAAATATATTTCCTTCTGTATAAATTTAGAATAAAAAATAGTAACCATAAAAATAATTTCTTCTCCTAAATGACATGAAGATTTTAACACTTTTCCTGAACTCATAATAGATTCAAATATTAGGTAACATCATTTTCTATGCATTATTACATAGTTTAGCTTACAAATCCCAAGAATTAACCCATAATATGTGAAAATGTACTATTTTTTCACCTCGCTAGATATCCCTAAATTTTGTATAACAACTTGTTTATTGATAAGCTATAAATGTTTGAGAACTTTTCTCTTTATTCCACTTATCTATGATCATCATTCTATATATTTAATTTTAAACATAGTATCCATATAACCAATAATAGTTTAAACATTTAAATTTTTTCATTGATAACTAGGTGTAAGTTTCTAATACCTCATTTTTTCAATTATTTCAAAAATTCTTCTAGAAATATCCAAAACATAAGCTTCTTTGTTGAACATTCTATTTTGATGGCAACATTCACCTTTTTTCTTAAAAAAACATCTTTTTATGTGTTTTAATTTCTTAACATTATGTTAAACAGATAAGTTGAGAGCCACAACAACCATTATATGTTCATAAATATTTATCCCGCAATTAATATCTTCATTATTTTTGATAATATTCCTCTAAAAATTTTGAAAAAATATTTTAATCATTATCAATATCATCATAATGTTCAAAAATATCACTTGACGACTCCATTAAAAAGAAAGCAGTTTTTCTATTCTTAATTTATTATTAATCAAGACCCTCATGATCCCCTTTCCACTCTACTTGAGGGTCTACAACTCCATCTCGTTAATCAGGATATTTTTATTAATTTTTATACTTTCCCACTAAAGGAAAATTTTCTTTATATATATCAATGATAAAATCAATTTACATACCATCCAACAGATCTTACTCAACATTCAATTATTTTTTTATTACTAAAACCATCCTCTAGAACTTCATGAAACATAAATTTCTAGAGATGAGATTTCTTCTAGGAGGAAAAATATTCATCTATTTTGTAGAGGATTCACACTCACTAACCTGTTCATGAAACTAATTTTTCCACTTATAAATGATTAGTATATCCTTCCCATAATGAAAACATTTTAAGGTAACTAAAACTCAAATATTTCTTTGACTGTTTTTAAATTTCATTCTAATAATTGAAAATAAATAATCAATAATATGTTCTCTATTTTTATCATCATTAATATATAAAATTACAATATCCTTGAATGTTATAACTTTAAAAAAATCATCTAAAATGATCTCTAGTTTCACAAATTTCTCATATGTAACAGATATATTGTGTAAGTAATCAAGAGAGAACTCACTAAAATCCATATCATCAAGATATAATAATTGTGGATTGTACATATGATGTTATCTTCAAATAATATTCTTTATTATTTCAAAATCATCAATCTCTTAATTGAGTCCACTAATGTGTGAACAAATTTGGCAAAAAGGTTAAATATACCATTTATTTTCTAACTATAAATCAAATAAAAATAATTAAATAATTCCTATAAAACCTTAAATATGAACTCTGTTAAATTTTATTAAAATTTTGGGGTCGAATCCCCATTTATTATTTAATGAAAAGACATATTTCAATCTAGGTATAGGGACACCCATTACATCTCCCGAAGGCCCAAAACTATGTGGTATGAAAACAAGTCCTGAAAGCCCATTTTTTGGCCCAAATGGACCTTCAGTGAAGTGTACTGCTATATTACATAGGATACTACAGTTTTTGCTATAGTTCCTCTACCGCTATAGTGTTACTGCTGCTCCAATTCTGCCTCTGCTATAGTACTACTACAGTACCTGCTATAATGATGCTACAGTACCTCTAAAATTTTCCCTGCCCACCTTCGATATTGGGTCTTTTGGATGCCATGTAGGATCCTTTACCACTTCGGTACATGCTCATTGGAAATAACCTTCATCAATTTTTTTTACTTCAATACATATTAATATATTAATCATATATACTATAAGTAAATTAATATTATATCACCTTTATATAAATTTTATTGGAAAGTGACTCTAAAAAAGAATTTTGACCCTTGGCGTCATCATTAAATATATTCTTATTTGCATCAATCATCAACCTACTGGATGAATCACTAACATGAATAAAATGTAATATAGTGGATAAAATATACATGTAATGTGATATAATAAATGATTTCAAAGTATTCTTCCAAATAATTTAGTTTAATATTTCAAAGGATATTAATGCATTTTTATTCACAATCTCCTCCACAAATGCAGCTATCTCTTAACATATTTTGGGAATAATCAATATATTTCATAAAAATTATTGTACCTTAGATATCTCACTAAAGGATGTAAATTTTGTGGGGGTAAATCAGGGTATCTTGAAATATCATCCTTCTTTTAGGAAAAATATATATTTTTTATTAATGTTGGAAAGGAAACATTAATTGGTTTTGCGTTCACAATTAAATGAAATACCATAAATATCATGAAAACATTTTTTTATTTGGTTCTTCCATAAAAACATACATTCAATGATAACATGTCAATTATGTATTCATATTCCAATTATCTTCTACTTCACTAGTATGTAATTATAATATTTATGTAGAGCTTACTACTCAACAAAGGTCCACAAAATCATCTTATCATCCATACATATATGTCAAGAGATATATAATGATGAAATAAACACATAAATTTATCATACATGATATCAGTCAAATATAATCAATTTAAAATATCAATGATATTTTTCAAGATTCTCAACTCTTTATTCAATAGATTTATAGTGATGTTCACAATAAACTATTTTCCCATCATGATCATCAATGTAGTTCAGACTCGCACAGTTCTATATCCAACTCTAAATATTCAACAATATTATTCAACTTAAAATAAATATTATTTTATTTTTCTATTTTGTTTGTGATAATTTTCTCTTCTTTATATTATATCCTATCAAAATAGGGGATGATTTAATTTGATATTTTAAATTCAATAAACTAATAATTTTTTTAAAAAAAATACTTAAATAAGAACCAACCCTTGGATTATCATCCATTTTGTTTATATAATTATATTCAATGAATTATTAATTTTTTTTAAACAACTACCAAAAAATAAAGTATAATACACATAATAATATTAATTCAAAATCAAAAGTAAAATCAAAATCACATTGTTTCATGATTCTTCACAGGGAGAAAATAATATTTACTTATAAGTTCATTCAACTGTTATATATTTTATGTAAGGTATGGTCTATTAATTATGTGAGTCATTCCTATAAAAAAACAAAAATATTCCACGAATGTTTCCGGGTGTGAATAACCTTCTCATCGGACATGTACTTCTACTTTATAAACACTCACATATGTCTAGATCCCTTTAAGGTGATGCTTTATGTAATGTTGAACAACCATATCCATTGAAAAATCACTAAAATTTATTTACGAATCTCAATCATGATTCATTGACTATATGTCACTAAACTCAACTAAAAATATTAACTGATATTATGGACTAATCATACTTCATGATGAGACATATTATGTCATTATGGGTAACATAAAAAAAGTTTTTTGAAAAATTATTGGAATATTCCTAAAGAATCCCCTCCTTAGTCAGACACATGGTTAATGGTTTCAATGAAACTTATCAGATTACTAAATAATGAACAATAAACATAATTGGGGAATGACACCATATTCCTGGTGTGGATAACCCATTTTATACTAATTTTTGAATCATCTCCAAATTCATCAAAAATCATTCACAATAACATAATAAATAATAATAAAAAAATAAAATTAACATAAAATAAAAAAACAAAGTCATAAAGTTATAACAACCTGATTGTAGAATGACTTACAATAATTAAATTTGTTCTATAATGTAGCATATTCTTTCTTAGTAATAATATAACCTAGTAAAAACTTTTCTAGATTTATGTTATAAGTTATTCGATGTTCATTTTTGTATTGTTTATTTGAAGAGTATCTTTCAACCCAAAATATAAATCCTTTTATACTATATATTTAGACACATAAAAATCACTAATAAAATTTAATATATATTTTTATTAGATAAGAAATAACATTGGATAATAATTGGTACTCCTCTTTTAATAAGAATTACAGCCTTGGTCAAGGAGGGATAAATTACATAATAAACTATCAATATTAATCATACACATGAGTGTTTCTATGTTAATATTCCTAGAACTCAATCATGATTCCATGATAATTAGTGTATAACATCGATCATATCCTACTAACCATGCTTGGGTGTGCTTGTGAGAGTGATCTAGCATGCTAAAATCCATCTGAAACCCCTAGTTAACAAATTCACTAACATTCCTCCAACCTTCACACAACTCAATTTTGTGAACATTATTCAATAGCTAGTCTTTATGCAAAAAAACTAACACATTATTCATTAAATATTCCCAAGGGGTCCCAATTTTGACACAAATAGTGGAAGATAAAGACACTTGTTCTTAAGAGAGGAAAATTTCAGATGAAAAAAATTTATAAACCCCTTTATGTAAATTTTTATTAATATTCCTATGGTAATTAACTATAAATTGATTTCAGTTTCATAATATGAATAAGTTAATATTAAAATTTAATGAAATGTATCTTCTTCAAACTTTTCCATAGACTAGGGAGAAGGACCCAAACCTATAGACTCATCATATTAGTGACACTTTTCTTAATATTCGTAACCTAACCCATAATTCACCGAAGTATCATCACAAGTGAGATATTATTCACATCTCTCTTTTCTTAAGAGAGCCATTTTCAATGTCCTCTTAATTGAAATTTTTATAAAGGCCTTTATACTAGGGTAAATCAGCATATATGAATATCATTACGAGGAAATATTATTCTTACACAAATCAAGGCTGACAGTGTCACCTCCTCTATGTACTAGAATAACTATTTACCCTTGAACCCCACTAGGGTGATAATTTACCATGTTCATCATACATAGATCCACCTTTAAGTAGGTCTCCTACATGGGTTCCATTATGGCCTATGAAATTTTCTTATGTATTTCCTTCTCCCAGGTCTCCTACCTAGGGAGTTACCTATATAGGATTCCTCCAAGAACTCTTAAAATATTTGAATAGGATAGGAACACTAGCCTGAAATTAATAAATAATGTATTTCCATATAAAATGATCCCTTTTGACTTCTACTCTATGATCTATGAGATCCTCATATTAGTCATGGTCATATATTCCATTGATAAAAGGGTTCTTATCATTAGGACACTTGTGATACACCACCCATTTCAAATTTTTGAACATGGAAGACCGATATCCTATTTTTTATCATCTTGGTAACTTAGTGAACACTATTGTTTCACTAAATGGTCCATGTATAAATTTATTATCTTATACTTTATGTCCACCCAAACCCTTCCTTATTCTACCAATGTCACCAATTTGTTCAAGTATCTCTGGAGACATAGTCACAGTCCCTATATATAACCTTATCTCCCACAGTTAGGATGGGGTTTTCTAACTAGGTATATACCTATTTCATTTTTTCATTGGTCCATAATAACCATCATAAGTTTTCATTCTTCATGGTCTAGTTTTTAATGGGTGCGATGTGAGCCTCTTCGTAAATGGGCTACCCAAGTGTAATCCCTAACCCCTTACTCAAAACGTTATATTAACATTTGGGAGACCCTAACAATTATTTTATATTCCCTATTTGTCTGATTTTCCATCCTGAACTTGTTATCAATAGTCAATAGATGAATGTTAAAACCTATGGGTTGCCCCAGTTTTACCCCCAATAAATCATCACAAAGCAATATTTCTAGTGTATCCTTCCTCGATGATCCATAATCCCTTCTAGACACACCTTCCATAGTAGACCATATTTACAATGTTTCAATCATCCCTCAATGGCCTATATTCCCTGAAAATATTTATTCCTCAATGGACTATATTCTATATGAGGTACATCAAAAAGGTTATTTCATAGGTAAGCCCCATGTCAACCATAATTAGGTGATTTAACCCATAATTAATATCTATATGTCTTTAAATTTTATATAAATCTTCATAGATACATTAATTTAAACTACAAATAATATATCCACACCGAATTACCTTAAACATCATGACGAGTTCCTATTACAAGACTAGAAAAATGTAACTTGAATTATATGGGATTTTATTAGTTTATGCTTCGATAGATAGGATTCCACTTTAAAATTCAATGTAAATATTAAATTATCCTAGAAAAAATAACATAAATGTTTCTTTACCATGAAAAGGATTCATGACCCAAAAATGGAACCACATTGTTCCTTTCCCCATGAACATAAACAGAATGATGTGTCTCTTAAAGAAGCACCAAATGATATGAGTTCTAATTCTTGTTATAAGAATATATTAAATACCCCTCTCTATAACCTGATCCCATCTTTACAAAAACTACCACTTCTATAAATACTAAAAATTTCCAAGTAGACAAATGATCAAGCTATAACTCATAGAATAAACATTTGATAAGATTAACATGTAGGTACTATGATACAAACATATTATAGAAATGATGTTTTTTAACCACTCACTAGAAATGTGCTAACTGGCCCGACAATGGGATTATTGAAGGCATCAAGAAAAAAAATAAATCATTATAGGACTCCTGGAGTGGTAAATAATTCCCCTTAAAATAATTAGATGAGAAAGACATACCTTCCTTTCAACCAATGTGATTTTCAAATCATCACTGGTTAAATATCAATAACCATAAACCATTATAAATAAGTTTTGTATTAAATCAAATCAAATTAATTCATAGTGAACTTTAGATGAAGATGGGATAATGTAAAATCCTTTAACTATATATGTTTCACTAATATCATTCATTAGACATTATGTTTTTTGTTACATAGCTAGTGGATGGTGGGTCTCTAATGCAATAGATTAAATACTAATAATTGTTTAATGGAGTATAATATTAAGTTCAGTTTATTGTATGAAAACTATTGATCTTAAGGGTATTATTATTATTGATTTTTTTGAATAATTGAAAAAATATTTATTATATCTCAAGATAAGAATATTTTATATGTGTTAAATTTAACAAAACTATCCATTAATGTCTATTATATGTAAAATGATTCAGAAAAAATGGTTTCCAAGAAATTCCAATTGGGCTATGATGATTTCGGATACACAATACTGAGGTGATTTGATGTATTTTTATAATGTTTTCCTGGGTATAAAATCAAGATTATGAATTGGTTTATTCCCATATTATCATAGTTATATATGTTTTAAGGTCCCTATTCTAGGATGTTAATTTTTATACTATAATTTTATCATATTATTGTTTTATAGTTTAAAATTTTTTATAGAGGATATTTTTCTAAGATTGAAATAATGATATTTTCATTATTTTTTGAAAAACAAGTATAGTATTACATTCCTATGATTTTTATATAGTTTTATATGATTTAATAAAGGAAAAGTTTCACTTTCCTATTTGGAATTAGAGAAAACTCATCTCATGTGGATAAGGAGTGTTGATTTGTGCGATTGATATAGTGAATATTATTTTTGGAAAGAATTTGAAGGGGTATTCTTAGTATTAATTAGAGGATATCATCATCTAGAAAAAATACAGAGCATATTAATACACCAATTCTGGTGTTCTATATTGTTTTCATTCTTAAAGGTCAATTTTTTTTACATGGAAGAGTAGTGAGTTCTTATTAAGAAATAGGATGGGGAATTCTCATTTTTAGGATTGGTTGTGTACCATGAAGTGAAGTGTACCTTGAATTAGTTTTTAAACATTTTTTTCTTCTAAAAACGTATTTTAATTCCACAGATTTCATTTTATATGCTCCTTGGATATAGTCTATTGTAGATGAACCAGGTAAAATAAATTTTTTCTCTTTATTCTTTATCTCATATGTACTTAATGTAGGAGTGAGATTAGTTTTTATTATCTGTGAAAATTTATTTATATAAGGGAATGTTTTAAATTTAAATATAATTATACACCCCACCCCACTCATGGTAACCATAATTGTTGGGGACTAATAAGTGGTATTATATTATAATGTCCATTTTCAAAGTGCATGTTATACTTTGATGATATGTCCATGGTATCAAATTGAAATGTCCATTTCCTAATAGTGAAATTTGTTATTTTATATAATTTTGGTTAATATTGAATGTGTATTTTTATTCGAATGATTCCCTAACCAGTTTGATATATATTATGAATGAATCAATTTATTAGGGTAATGTTTTCTAATACAGTATACAAAGTGTTGATATTGTGTATATCATTGAAATGTATGTGAAAGATGTTATTAAATTATAGTGATTTTCAATATATGTTCGAAGACATAATATTCCATGTTTTTTTGAAAAAGTACAACAATTTGTGGATGAACCAAAATAAACCTATTGTAACATTATCTTATTGTATTTTTTTTGATTATAGAGTATATGTGTGGGAATAGCTAAATCAATAAGTATTTTAATATTTTGAATAATTTGTTGAGAGGTTAGCTACATAACATAAAAATTAAGGGATTGATGATTATGGAAAATGTTCCAAAACCATGCCATTATATAATTTTTAGAGCATAATTGTTTCTAATAATATGATAACCAATGATGATAATCCTACATAAAATAGTGATGTTGAGAAGTGGTGTTTAATGTGTTGAAAATTTTCATTACCAAGGATAATCATAATGATGTAAAGGTTTATGAAGATTTTCATTCCTTTCATCAATGATGAAAGGGGGAATGTAACTTTTTACGGAAAATTTTAACTCACATTATTTTCAAGAGTAAATGCTGGGAACCTTATCATTAAGTGTCCCACGAAGTTCTAACATAATGAATAATATGAGGTACCCATTAAAATTTTTCCAAATGTATGAAAGGTAATGAAAATTCAAAACAATGTTTATTTAATAAAAAGAAAATTATGTTACCAGAGAATGTGTTATTTAATAATTAAAAAATTGATAAGATTGAGGATTGAAAAGACACCATATAATAAGTAAAATTTTGAAAACACACATTTTATATACAATATGTTTTATTATTAAAGGCATCGATATACACATATTAAAATACATAAATATCTATAGTATATGTTTATTTGGGTAATTATATACACATTAGAATAAAATGTAATAGGGATAAAAGAGCATTATTTAAAACCATATAACATAGCTTAAATTTTCAATTGATCTTCAATGATTTAAAGAGATAACATTGGGGTGTACACCACAAATTGGATGATATAAACACCATTAAGGGAATAATTAAAGAATAACATGATGAAGGTAATACATCATATTCAATTGGAATATCAACATTACCAACAAGTTTGACAATTATAAACTTGAATATTGAATCATGATATAAGATGATTTCATAAGGGAAACAAAAAAAATGTGGAATAAATATAAAAAATTACAGCACATTAATAACTAAATGCTAACATCCAAGAAATAATAGCCTATTGATATTAAGATAAACAACCATGAACTATACATTTCTTATCATGATATAAAAACATTACTCATTGCATTTGATAGTTTTATAATTTTGGTCCCATCTATCACATTCATATTATTTACATGCATTTGTGTTCCTTATAGATCATATCACATGAGAACATCATATATATAATTTAATTGAATGATTATATAGAATGTAATATATACGTTTTGGTTACCAAAAAATCAGGGATATAGAATTCAAGGTGAATTCTTATGATTGTAAATGGGTATGGGTATTAACAACACAGAAGTTTGACATAGAAAATAATGGGATAACTTCAATAACATAATGGGTGTAAATAATGGTTATTGTAAGGGTATAATGAAAGTGGATGTTTGTCTCTCATTACATGGGAATAATAAGAACAATAATATTTAATGTAAAAAAAGTACAACATGAAAAATTGGAAATAAAAATTACTTTTACGAAGAAACTACTTCACTAAAAAGGATAAGTAGAGAATCCATTACCATGAGATGGCTTTATAAAACATTTAGAGGAGCTTCATAAGAACTTGGGAACACCATTGGAGACATTCTCATATTTATATGTAGTTTAAATTAATTATCAGTAGTTTTTTAGTGAATAATAGTTGGTGTTTGGGTGTCTATTTATAGAAAAGAAGAGGGGAATTCTCTATTAATTTCCAAACATAGGTTTTGGACTATACATTATAAAATATCAAAACACAAACCATCCCATGTTTTTTCGAATGTTTTCTTCTAAAAATTATTCCTTATTTAATACTTTATTATCCTAAGAACAACATTAAATAATATAATACCATATATCATGTGGAACTGATTCATGATTATAATGAATTATTTCAAAAAACTACAAAATTAATATCATTTTTGGACAATTCATTATAGGTTTCAAAATTTAAAAAATTACATCAAAAAAATTATTTTAATTGGGAGATATTTTTTTGATCATGGGATATCTTTATAATAATTATTACATAACTTTTGTGTTATAATGATATCATAATACATATTGTATATTTATTCCATATTTAATTTGCAAGAAAAAAAATTATCAGCTTTAAATATTATAAAAATTCACAATTGAATCATTTGAAAATTTTGATTTCAAAAATAATTTTTATTTTTCCAAATTAATTTTTGAAATATAAATTTGACACTTTTCAACAGATAATCTCATTTAATTGAATATTTTTGTATTTATTACACTAACCACTTTCTAAAACATATAAAAATTACATTAGTCTTAATTAAATTATATTATAATCTATATTTAAATACATTTTATCTAAAACATATTTCTTAAAAATAATATTTCATTCAAAAATTGGTGAATTTATCTAAAAGTGTGTATTAATTATATATTTCGAAAAATAAAATTTTGAATTATTGATATCCAAATTTAATTTTTATCAAACTAATCATATAATAATGTTTATATAAAGTAATAATTTAAAGGGCTAAATATAATTATTATTAAATTAAATATAATATATTAAAATTCATACCAATGGGGTTTAGATATATAACACCTTATTATAGTTGTGTATACCCTAAGGGTATAGGGTGTGATGTTTGTACCTTTTGTGGTAGTTCTAGAAACATGGTTTGGGCTATGATCTCTATAAGATTGAACTTATAATATAAATGGTATCAATCTTATTTTAGTTATTGAATTTAAACATTGGATTGGTCAAGGGAAATTCTCGTGATTTAATCTCCCCATGAAGCACTACTAAATGAGTCTCATAGTGTGTGAATCCTACTCATTGAGGTCATCACATATTTTATCATTGTCAATTAGACTTTTTCACAACCGATAATATATACTAGAAATATTGGTCACCATAAAAAATCTATATTAATAATAATTATGATTTTTAATGGCCCTTGAAATACAAAAAAAAATTATAGAAATATTTCTTAATTTTTACCTAGTAAATATGGATCATTTTTTCCAAAATGCATTCCTTAATAATAAATATAATAATTCAACATTAAAATAATTTATTAAAGTTTGGGTGATTATATTTCCCTCCTTCATAAATTTAACCCTCAAAATTTCATAATAATAGATAAGTGACTCTAATTTAATAACCCATTCTAGCTCCCATGTTTCCTCATAAAACTTGTGGTTCATCTATATTACTTTGACCATGTGAGTTATCTTGTTTTTTAGAATTTTTTCCCGATGATTTAATATTTTCACTAGATTCTCCTTTTTTGAAATTTCATTCTCTAGGGGAACCACCTCTAGAATCAATACATTTGTGGGGTTTGATATATGCTTCCTCAGGAGGGATACATGTAACACATCATCTACTTGAGATAAAATATTTTTGAGTTTTAACTGATAGTACATATCTCTAATGTGATAAAGGATATCAATGTGAATAATATATATGGGACTAATATGTCCTTTATTTCTCAACCTATTGACTTTTTTCCACAATGAAATGAAAAGGAATTCCTTATCTCAGATCTCATACTCAATTTCTCATCGATGTTAGTCTATATAGATTCTATATCAACATTACATTGATTTTACATGACACTATATTTCTTGAACCATATTTGATATCTATTGGATAAGATGGATTCATTTCATTGTCCACTCTCTAGTTTCATCCCAACATATCGGAGTCTGAATACTCTTCCCATATAGATCTTCATCTATTTCTATTTGAATACTAGGATGGAAACTGTTATTATATGAGAACTCCACATGGGGAAGTATTTGAAATCAATTTTTTTTAAATATATTGAATATGATCATAGAATATCAGATAGAGTATGAATAGTTCTCACAAACTGATCATTCGTCTTAGGGTGATAAGCAGCACTGAAACACAATTCTATATTCAACTACTGATAAATACTTAACTAGAACCTTGAGGTATGTCATGTGTATTTATTAAATATTTTTTTATTGAAAATACATAGAGTAATTCAATGATTATTATTTATATCACAATTAGTTGTCCAATATAAAAATCATCCTTGACGGAAATAAAATATTCTACCTTTTTTAGGTGATCAACATCCATTCGGATGATTTATTGCATTTATATGTCCATGAGAATCCTATGATGAATTAAATCGAATTTGTTTCCCATTTATATATACTATTTTCTGGAAAAGTATGAATCCTATCATTTAACTTGTGTACTTTATCATTGTATCGTCGACATATCAAGCATTCAAATACAAATTTTTAAAACTCTCACTTCATGTTATCCATTTCTTTTACTATATATCTCTATATAACAGAGTGATTCCTATATAAATATTGAATGATGAGATATGAAAATAATATTGAGGTTCTCTATTAATTAGAATATTTAATGTGACACAAATCTAGGTTCCAAAACTTATAACTCCGTATTTATAGAATTCAAACCCCAGAATATTTTCATCCTTTTTTCTATAGATCCTCTCCATATTTTTGGGACTTCCTATTCTCTCATGAATGGATGTTTCATATGTTTTTTGAGAAATATAGGATAGAGTTCCTTTTATGATTCAAATATCCATAATTTTCATATCTAAGAATAATGGATACCTTTCTATCCACATCCTGGATAGGGTTTCAAGATCCCATTTTCTCATAACATATACCATTTTGTTCACTTTAACAGGATGGTAATTGATGGAATTATCGAAATCATTGATTATCTAAAACCATATTAATTGGAACATATTTTTATATTATTTAGTAAATATATACATAAATATTTTATTATCACTATATAATTCATACTTATCCCCTTAGAGACAATGTCTAAAATCATCAATACGAACATCCCAACAACTAATTACATATCATGGGTAGAGTAGTTAAACTCATGGATAATTAATTTTTGAGAGGCATAATATATCACATTTTCATCTTATATAGGTTTATGAACAAGAAACATTTTGGATTTATCATTATAGATCACTGATCCTTCCCCAACAGTGTGTAATTTGACAATGAGTTCAGTGATTTTACACTTATTCAACCTTTTAAATCTCTCATCGCATTCAATAGAAAAAATACTTCACTTAATTATATGTTATCATAGATTACGGGATTGGAAATCAGGATAATATTCTTATAAATAGATGTTGGTACCCAGCTAATCCATGGAAAATATAAAACTACATAGTTAATATTGGTCTACAACATCCCTTAATTGCTACTATCAGGGAAGGATCCACATATATCCTTTCTCCATGATATCATGCCCTGGGAATGTCTCTTAGAACATATAAAACACAAATATACCATACATATTAGATAATATTTCATTTTTTCGGTTCATAAATTTTCAATTCAAATACTCTGTTTCCCTCGGATTTCGGGAATGACCTCATTTTGAAGGGAGGTTCAAACGTTCTGATCGGTTTCTAACGGGTTTGTTCGTAGAACCGGAAACATCCAATGATTCCACATCCATTCAGACCTACTTTCCAAAGGTAGGTGCTCATTAGTTTATGGACTTATGAGGTTTAGGAATTTGCATTGGTCGAGAGGATGGGAGGTCGGACTCATTGCACCTTTTTTAGGGGAATTATTGTCTATTTCGGGACACTCTTTATAGATTTAAGTTATATTCATGAATCCTTATTATGTTACCCAGTATAAAATGATCATTCCTTTAGATATGACAATCAATGATAAAATATGTAGGAATTTTAGAGAATCTTTTATATGTATTTGAGGTTCTTCATCGATAGCGGATCATCTGTATTTATTAGAGATTCTTGGTCAATGGTACCCTTCAACACATTTATATAGAAGTATCTTGGCCATTATGATGACCATGTTGGTTTTAAAGCCACTCAGTGGGGCACCTGAAGTTTATTTTCATTCAGAAGGACATGGATTATTTCATAGTTGGGATCGAACCCAGAGATGGGCTACCTACGTATCCTTTGTTTAGAAAAGGAATCAAAACCCACGTAGTTCGAGTAAGGGAGTATGATGTTTATGATTGATGGCTCAAAGAAGAATTTCCTAGTCACTTTTACACTCTAAGCTCACGTGAGTCATTCTCGGTATGAGAAACAAGAGGTATTGGTAAAAATTAAACAATTGTGCCATAAAAGTTGCAATCATAAGAAATAATGTGGGACTTATGTATGTATGACTGCCCAGATAAATGAAAGTTAGGATTTACTTTACTGGAGAAATCCAGGAGTAGGATCAATAAAGGTATATGTGCTTTATGGAGATTTTAAATACTCTAACATGGGGATTACTCCTGAAAAGGAGGCCCAAATTAGGAGAGGACATATGATTGGGTTTTATTTCAGAAAAGAAATCCCAGATCAAAGGTAAATTAGGACTGGTTAAGAGAAATTAACACTGGGACTTACTCCTGAAAGGGAAGCCCAGGTTAAGAGAATTATGGTTGGGGATTACTCCTAAGGAGGATGCCCATGTTTGAGTATTATAACTGGGGCTTATTCCTGAAAAGGAGGCCCAGGTTAAGAGATTCTCTCATCCTGAAGGATGAGGTTTAATGAATGAAATCTCAATTTTTAGTGACATAAAGATGTATAAATCACTAGGTTTTGAGAGATATTCCACAAAATTCCTTTCAGATGAGGAAGTCGAATCAGTAAATCATGCCATAAATGGATTTGAAGAGTGTCTTGAAGACTAAATCATTAATAGGAAATGAGGAATGGCTTAAGAGGGGTGAAATGGGTAAGAAGGGAACCCAAAAAGGCAGGGGCGCGCAAGTCCTAGTAGCCGCGCAGGTATTGCATGGGCATGCAAGTCCTGGTCACCCTGGTATACCAGCACGACACATGGGTACTTGTACGACAGTTAACCAGCAGTGTAATACTTGAGCGATTTTTGATTAAAACCTTTAGAATCCTCTTGAGGTTCTTCTAGAAGAGGGGCGCGCAAGTTCGATTGAAGGAGTAAGGCGGCGCGCAAGTGTGGCCTTTTCCCTTAAGGTTTGACCACTCATGTAACACCTAGGGATTTTATGAAAAATATTCTTTTAATTTCATTAATTTCTTGTGTTTTATGTTGCTTTAATATTACCTTGCGTTATACGCAACACCGTATTAGCTTGCAGTATACGCAACACTATTCTTGGATCGTGTTTCACACAATTTTGATAATAGTTATTCTACGCAACATTGAGTATATATATATATATATTCAATGTATAAATGAAATATGGTTGGATTCTATTATACGAAACAATGAAGGATTCTTTCAAAACACGCAACCCTGACTTGGCTTGCATTACACACAATTGTGACCTTCCTCGATAGCGTGTGTTGTACGCAACACTGGGTTTTACTAAACAACGATATATTAATATAATATTATTATGAACTAGACATTATGAATAGTATTAACTATGTTTTTAATTTTATAACATTATTATTCATCTTACACATTTTCTAGAACATGGTATTAGAACAAAATAAATTTTTCGTGTAAAATAAGTATTTTTAAAAAAAATGCAGTTTTGCCACATTTTGATGGCGCACCCACATTAAATATAGTTTTTTACATGTTTATAAGTTCAATTTGACATAATAAAATTCTTCTTTGGAATCAAGAAATAGAAATTTACTTTGGATAAATTTTTCGTATTATTCTGGTAACTTACATATTTTGACGAATAGTAAAAACACGCTATATTTTAATGAAAAACAACGTTTTCATTGTAATAATTTATATGGTTAATTATACTATTTAAAGGTTTTAAAGTATAAGTAGAATATATTTTTACCATTTAATATAATGTATGTCATTAGCATTGATTTTACATTGAATTCGTAGGTTAAATCAATTCAATCTTTTGCAATGTTTTAAACAAAAACCCGTTTTCATTCGACAACGGGATTAATTTTAATTTAATTTCTGAAAATTATGTGTATTGAATTTGAAAAAATGGATTCCATATTTGGAATCAGTGGGTCCAAATTATGTTAATAGGCTACTTTTTATTTTTGGGAATTATGAATAGTAACTACGGTAAATTTTATTTACCATTGTTAAAGGTAAATCGGGTAATTAAGGGTAAATATAATATTATAAAATTACACTAACACATACCGAAATTCTATTGGATGGCTACAAGTAAAATCATATCAACTAAGGGTCGGATTAGATTCATTTTATGGACTTTTGACCCTGAAAATAATTTAATTATTATTAAAACCAAAGAAAGTGACAACATGTCACTCTCTTAAATCTTATAAGTATAATAATTTTAAATTAGTGATAAACATCATAAAACTTATAACATGAATAGTCTCCAGAAAACTAATAAAATTATCTACATCATGATAATTTATTTATAATTTTTAGGGATTAAATAATTGTCATTAATGGTGATACATTAATGATACCGAAATTATTTATTAAGTGGAAAATAAGTAATATAGTTTTTATTGAAATAATAATTTCCATTAAAAGGCCCACAAACCTGACCAAAACATATTTTTAGTGTATATATACACCTTAATCATCCAATTACCTAATATATAACCATTTTGATCCTTATAAAAGTGATTATGACACTTATATTATTTTATTTTAAATGATGCCAAAGTTGTCACCTTCATAATTTAATAAATATAACAATTTAAATATTTTGATTTTAAGATGATAAATTCAAGTAAAAGTATTATTTTGAAATATAATAGATTTATATTCATCATAGGATTTTATTTTAAATTTTTTTGCAACAAATAAGTATATTAAATAATTATTCAAAAATGTTGTAGTAATTATTTTATTAATAGATAAACCAAATAAATGGTTTTAAAAATAATAAAATATGAACTATTTAATGTGATACACTAATTTTATAGATACATATGACCTTTTATGAATCTATTAAAGCTTTTAGTTCGAACATATCTTCTGTATATATTTTATTTAAATTCAAATTAATGAATAGTGTCAAAATTGACACTATTGTTATTTTATAAAAATAACATATTATAAAATTGTTTAAAAATCACAAAAATATTTAAAAATTATAAATTTATATTTATATGGTCTATAATGTTATGAAGTAAACAATTATGGAAAATTCACAAAAAATGAGTAATTATTTGTTATAATTTAAAATTTAAAATTTTATTACCACAAATAAACTTAAATAGATTAAATAAGGATAAATCAAAATTATAAGGTTTAAAATAAGATCCAAACATGTCTAAATTTGATTGGATGATGAGTTTAAAAACCTATATCATCTAATCTTTGAATATGGGTCATTTTTGGAGGTTTTTAAGTGGGGTTATATTTATTATAAATTAATATTTTTAAGAATTCCAAAGGTGCCCCTCTCCTCCCTTTTAAAAGGGCACCTCCTCCCTCTCCTCCTCACCCCTATTTGAGCCTCCAATTTCAGCCAAACCCTACCAAATTATCTTCCCCACTTCCCTGGAAACATCCTAGAGGTTCTGATCTACTTTAAAGACC
Organism: Viscum album; assembly: GCA_963277665.1. NCBI lineage: Eukaryota > Viridiplantae > Streptophyta > Magnoliopsida > Santalales > Viscaceae > Viscum > Viscum album. Next base: position 767,807,570 of record OY728125.1, on the reverse strand, counting down.
AATCTTAGTGCCCTAAGAGGAGGTTTCAAAGAGGCGTATCGAAGAAGAGGTAATTTCTTCTCCCGATTCTTTCAAGCTTCTTTCTTCTTCAAATTCTTCTTCTTTAGTTGTTTCATTATAAAGTAATAACATCAGTATCACTAATATACTGATTTTTTATTATAAATATGAAACAACCCCATTTCACCTTCTATCCATCCTACGGAAAACAAAATCACCGCGCATGCGTACATACAGAATATCGTCTCCACGCCGTGGTGTAATATGTTTTTCCACCAACATCTTAAATGGATGGGTACAATGGTGTAAAGAATAAATATACATAGTTATTATAACATCATACTGATTCTGATATATTGTTTCATCCACTCCAATTCTATTCAATAATTATGGAAACGATATCATCGCTCATGCGTACGTACAGACTACTGTCTCCACAACGAGATGAGATTCATTCTCCATGTTAACCATTAAAGAATGATTATAAAGTATATATAAGAAATAATAATGAAATATATGACATTATAAAGCTACTGGATTTGTGTATATATGTTTGTCATCTACTTAGTTCCATTCAACTCAATAAGGAAACGAAAACAGCGTTTATGCGTACGTACGACCTACCGTCTCCATGAACGGTGTATTTCTTTCCATTTATCGATATATTATATATATGTATATTCTGAATATATATTATATATAAATCATGTTTTATATTCTGGAATTATGTAATCGTGATCTAAGTAATCATATGAATAATTACAAGTCAAAACACGGATGACAAATGAAACGATTTTACCCAAAACACTCTTTAACAAGGAATTTACAAATGAACGGGTAATATAAAGTCATAAGTGAACCATATATGATATCATAACAATGAATATGATTATGTAATAAGTCAATGACATTATTTAAATCATTATACAGGAGGTTCGGATACATACAAAGCATATCGGACATAAGGTAAGGGATAAATTTTGCAAATCTCATTTTTATCTGAGATTTCTTATTCGTAAGTATTTACTGGGGTTATTTCTATCATCCGTGTCCATGTTTTATAAAAGTGTTTTCATGTATGTTTAAATTCATTTTTTTTACTTTTACTACATGTTATGTAAGGAATCTTTCTTTTGTTTACGTTATGAGGTACTTTTTTGACTTTTTCAACACATGTACGAGAAGAATGTTTTTTAAACTTATATGACATGAAAGGATTTTTATGGCTTCATGAAGCCTTATTTTCATGAAGCTTACTCCAAAATATTTCATTACAATTTTCAACAAAATATCTGTCTTTTAAAATTGCATGACGTTTTGTGAAAAGAAATTTATTTTGAAGAAGAAAGGATATTTTCCTCAAGAATTCATTTCAAGTATTTTATCAAAACCATTTTTCATCTAAGATGACATTATTTAATATGTGTATGTTTCAAGTATCATGTCTCTATGATTTAAATGGTTTCACTTTTCTTATTATGAAATGATATCCATTTCTTTTATATGGATTATGTGATGATGGAATGATTTTTATGAAACCCATTTTGTTTATTGGGTTATTATGAATGATGTATGTTTTTTTTTGTGGCACAAGTAAGAATTATTTAATTATGAGATGGGTGGGACCTATATCTCCCTCCAATGCATTGGGTAATGATTTTATATCTCATGAGATAGACATGGCTGGAATGGTAAGTTAATCTGGTTCAGTGTTACATGACTGAAATAAGGAGTGAACTCGATTCAGAATGGGACTTTGTCCACTAAGATGATCTTGGAAGCAATGCCTTGGCTACTATAGAAATCATTACAGGTGCTTAATGGATGCCACAATTACATGTTTTATTCCCATGATATTTTATCATGTTTTATGTTCCATTATGATCTATTCCTTGTGTACTTCCATGTTTTTTGTCGTTGCTCAAGATTTTAATGTTTAAAAATTATGTTCATGTTTTTTAGTTCTAATGTATATGGTATGTTTTATTTTATCCATGATAACCCTTACTAAGAATTTGAGCTCACCCTTTTTATGTTTTATTTTCCCCCAGGATCAAAAGAAAGGTTTTAGGTCAGGAAACAAAAAGTGTAATTTCTTTATGGGAGATGTTGAAGATCTTTCACCACGATTAGAAGATTACGTTCCAAGTTTCCAAAGACACTAAACTATTACAGTCCTTGTGTGTCTGTTTTTGTTATGTATTAAGTATTCCGGAAAAGTAATGTAATGTCCATGTACGTCAAGATTAGGGTCTCTACAGTTGGTATCAGAGGAAAGGTTTAGTCAACCTTTGGAAACTAGGATGCGAAAACGTTTGTGAGATCCCTAGAGATATTTCTAAGGTATGTCTAGGGATGTACCTAAGGATAAGAATACGTATAGGATATAGTCCTAGAACTATGGTAACGATCTTATAATTTAACCTAAGATGTTAGATATTGAGCGTGCTCCCCCTTTACTATGTTGTTTTCTCTAGCATGATTTTTTCCTCTCACACTATTCTTTTTTGGGTTTTAGAAAATGTTTGGAAACAGGAAGATTCATGATAATGGAGGATATGATGGACAATGGAATGATTTTCTTCATGAGAAACCAAATGAAACGGGATATGGAAGTCCAAACATCGTTATTATTCCTAATCAGCAATCTCATAATATGATCAATAATCTCAACTTTGGTAAGTTTCCCGACTCAGATAATAAGAGAAAGATGGAGTTTCATGATGATCATAGAGAAGTTCAATTTCCCTCATGTAAATCATGTGGGAAGAGGCATCATGGAGATTGTTTCAAAGGAACTGGAAGATGCTTTGGGTGTGGAAAAGGACACAAAGTTAGTAAGTGAAAAGGAAAAGGTTCAGTTAACACCATGGACAAGGATAATTGTATTGCTACGACATCAACAATGATTAGATGTTTTAAATGGGGAATGTACGGGAATTATGCAAACCAATTCCCTAATGGAAAATCTCATGAAGAGAATCAGAATGGTCATATGGGTAGTATTTATGTGGATGATGATGAGGAGACTACAAATGATATATGAGCTGAAAGAAGTGTTGAAGCTCAGTCGGTTGTTTTAGAACATAGTGGAATGATTGTATGTTTATCGAGAGTTATGTTGTATAGTTAATGGTACTATGGAATAAAGAATCATCTAAGGATTGTCACACTATTGTTTTTCCTAAAAGTATTTGAAAGTATATGTTGAATGGTACCAGTAACCATGGAATGTTATTCAGATATTTTTGTAAAGTAGATGATATGCGCACAATGAAGGAATAAGAAGATAATGAGATGTTTGATTGTATTCATGAGCTCATGATTGATATAAGGACTAAGTGATATCATGGTTTGAGTATATAGAATTTTGAGGATTTTGGTATGTGGAAAGTGTTAACTTTTAACTGCATTCATGTTTTCACTAAGGTTAAACGGGTATTCATTTTTCAAGAGATTACATGATTAAGGCCTTCGAACGTTTTTAATGTGACCAACAAGACATATCTTATGATATACGGGGATCAACGATGGTATTAACATGCTTCTTATATGAAATCTCTGGTAATCATTTTCATTATAATATGACAATGGACTGCAATATAATGGATAAGCCTAAAGATTGGAATGGATTATGTTGGACATAAGTGAGTATTGTTTAAGGATAGAACCTTTTTTCGATATTATTAATGTGATGATATAGTAATGTAGTTTTAGAAAAAGGACAACCTACAGGACGTGCGACATCCCATCACGTCGGACAAGGCTGTGGGAATCGAATCCACAACCGAAGTGAGACTTGCCTTTATCGCCTACCACTGGCCTACAGGAAGTCCCTAGTTAGTAGAAACTAGTTTCATTTTATTAAGCGGTATGATATATGAAGTATAAGTTCATTTTTGGAACCATATACGCTTAATCTAACCATAAGATGGACTTATAACTTTTGCTAACCATTTTTTTGAAAGAGATGGAATGACCCATCATTCTATCACATGATCTGCTAACACATCACAAATAACAAATTCAACTTCATTTCTTTAAGGGATGAAGTGGAAATTGTTCAATTCACGAACAATAGTGAGATTGTACCAAAATCATGCAAGTATTTCTTTTAAGTCATCAAATTTAGGGAAATGATCTTGAAAACAAAAAATTTTGTCCAAGTTCCCTTATATCCGATGAATCAGATGGTACCTTAGATCATCACAAATCAATAGCTTTGTGTTTATTGGCTTTTTCACAACCATGTTCTCTACCACTCTCCATCAGAACATGATGGTTAGATTTTTCTTCCATATCCATATTTTCACCTATGTTCTCCTATGTGGAAACCCAGTGATGAGTTAATTTGGGTAACCATTACATTTCATACTTTATTTTTTAAAGCCATATTTTGGTATTCCTTTTTATGATGTGGATTTCTATTAAACAAACTTTTGAGTAGTAAACCATTTATAACCCTAATGAATTTCGATGGCGAAATTCATTTTAAGGGGGGTATAATGTAACACCACAAGATTTTATGAAAAATATTTTTTTAATTTCATTAATGTCTTGTGTTGTATGCTACATCAATATTACCTTGCGCTATACGCAACACCGTATTAGCTTGCAGTATACACAACACTATTCTTGGATCGTGTTTCACACAATTTTGATAATAGTTATTCTACACAACATTGAGTATATATATATATATATATATATATATTAAATGTATAAATAAAATATGGTTAGATTCTGTTATACGAAACAATGAAGGATTCTTTCACAACACGCAACCCTGACTTGGCTTGCATTACCAGCAATCGCGACCTTCCTCGATAGCGTGTGTTGTACGCAATACCGGGTTTTACTAAACAAAGATATATTATTGTAATATTATTATGAACTAGCCATTATGAATATTATTAACTAAATTTTTAATTTTATAACATTATTATTCATCTTACACATTTTCTAGAACATGGTATAAGAATAAAATAAATTTTTCGGGTAAAATATGTATTTTTCAAAAAATGCAGTTTTCCCGCCTTTTGATGGCACACCCACATTAAATCTATTTTTTGACATGTTTATAAGTTCAATTTGACAACATAAAATTCTTATTTGGAATCAGGAAATAAAAATTTACTTTGGATAAATTTTTCGTATTATTCTGGTAACTTTTATATTTTGATGAATAGTAAAAACACGCTATATTTTAATGAAAAACAAATTTTTTCATCGTAATAATTTATATGGTTAAATTATAATATTTAATGGTTTTAAAGTATAAATAGAATATATTTTTACCATTTAATATAATGTATGTCATTATCATTGATTTTACATTGAATTCGTAGGTTAAATCAATTCAATCTTTTGCAATGTTTTAAACAAAAACTCGTTTTCATTCGACAACGGGATTAATTTTAATTTAATTTCTGCAACTTCTGTGTATTGAATTTTAAAAAAATGGATTCCATATTTGGAATAAGTGGGTCCAAATTATGTTAATAGGCTACTTTTTATTTTTGGGAATTATGAATAGTAACTACGGTAAATTTTATTTACCATAGTTAAAGGTAAATCGGGTAATTAAGGGTAAATATAATATTATAAAATTACCCTAACACATGCCAAAATTCTATTGGATGACTAAAAGTAAACCCATATCAACTAAGGGTCTGATTAGATTCATTTTATGGACTTTTGACCATGAAAATAGTTTAATTATTATTAAAATCAAAGAAAGTGACAACATGTCACTCTCTTAAATCTTATAAGTATAATAATTTTAATTTAGTGATAAATATCATAAAACTTAGAACATGAATAGTATCCAGAAATATAATAGAATTATCTATATCATGATAATTTATTTAGAATTTTTAGGGATTAAATAATTGTCATTAATGGTGATACATTAATGATACAGAAATTATTTATTAAGTGCAAAATAAGTAATATAGTTTTTACTGAAATAATAATACCCATTAAAAGGCCCATAAACCTGACCAAAAAATTTTGTTAGTGTATATATACACCTTAATCATCCAATGACCTAATATATAATCGTTTGGATCCTTATAAAAGTGATTATGACACTTATATTATTTTCTTTTAAATGATGTCAAAGTTGTCAGCTTCATAATTTAATAAATATAACAATTTAAATATTGTTATTTTAAGATGATAAATTCGAGTAAAAGTATTATTGTGAAAGGTACTAGATTTATCTTTATCATAGGATTTTATTATAAATTTTTATGCAACAAATAAGTATACTAAATAATTATACAAACATGTTTTAGTAATTATTTTATTAAGAGATAAACCAAATAAATGGTTTTAAAAATAATAAAAAATGAACTGTTTAATGTGATCCACTAATTTTATAGATACATATGACCTTTTATGAATCTATTAAATCTTTTAGTTCGAACATATCTTCTATATATAGTTTATTTAAATTCAAATAAATGAATAGTGTCAAAATTGACACTATTGTTATTTTATAAAAATAACATATTATAAAATTGTTTAAAAATCACAAAAATATATAAAAATTATAAATTTAAATTTATATGGTCTATAATGTTATAAATTAAAAAATTATGGAAAATTCACAACATATAAGTAATTATTTGTTATAATTTAAAATTTAGAATTTTATTACCACAAATAAACTTAAATAGATTAAATAAGGATAAATCAAAATGATAAGGTTTAAAATAAGATCCAAACATGTCTAAATTTGATTGGTTTATGCGATTAATACCCTATATCATCTAATATTCGAATATAAGTCATTTTTGGAGGTTTTTAAGTGGGGTTAGATTTATTATAAATTAATATTTTTAAGAATTCCAAAGGTGCCCCTCTCCACCCTTATAAAAGGGCACCTCCTCCCTCTCCTCATCACACCAATTTGAGACTTCAAGCTCGGCCAAACCCTGCCAAATTATCTTCCCCACTTCCCTAGAAACATCCTAGAGGTTTTGTTCTACTTTAAAGACCAATCTTAGTGCCCTAAGAGGAGGTTTCAAAGAGGCGTATCGAAGAAGAGGTAATTTCTTCCCTGATTCTTTCAAGATTCTTTCTTCTTAAACATCTTCTTCTTTAGTTGTTTCATTATAAAGTAATAACATCAGTATCACTAATATACTGATTTTTTATTATAAATATGAATCAACCCCATTTCACCGTCTATCCATCCTACGGAAAACAAAATCACCGTGCGTGCGTAATACGGAATACCGTCTCCACACCACGGTGTAATCTGTTTTTCCACCAACAGTTTAGATGGATGGGTATAATGGTGTAATGAATAACTATACATAGTTATTATAACATCATACTGATTCTGATATATTGTATCATCTACTCCAATTCAATTCAATAATTATGGAAATGATATCATCGCTCGTGCGTACGTACGGACTACCGTCTCCACGACGCGATGAGATTCATTCTCCATGCTAACCATTTAAGAATGATTATAAAGTATATATAAGAAATAATAATGAAATATATGACATTATCAAGCTACTGGATTTATGTATATATTTATGTCATCTACATAATTCCATTCAACTCAATAAGGAAACGAAAACAGCATTCATGCGTACGGATGGCCTACCGTCTCCATGAATGGTGTATTTATTTCCATTTATCGATCTATTATATATATGTATATTCATAATATATATTATATATAAATCATGTTTTATATTCTGGAATTATGTAATCTTGATCTAAGTAATCATATGAATAATTACAAGTCAAAACACGGACGACAAATGAAACAATTTTACCCAAAATACTCTTTAACATGGAATTTACAAAAGAACGGGTAATATAAAGTCATAAGTGAACCATATATGATATCAAAACAATGAATATGATTTTATAATAAGTCAATGACATTATTTAAATCATTATACAGGAGTTTTAGATACATATGAAGCATATCGGACATAAGGTAAGGGATAAATTTTTCAAATCTCATTTTTAATCAAGATTGCTTATTCGTAAGTATTTACTGTGGTTATTTCTATCATTCATGTCCATGTTTTATAAAAGTGTTTTCATGTATGTTTAAAGTCATTTTTTTGACTTTTACTACATGCTATGTAAGGAATCTTTCTTTTGTTTACGTTACAAGGTACTTTTTTAACTTTTTCGACAAAAGTACGAGAAGAATGTTTTTTAAACTTATAAGACATGAAAGGATTTTTACGGTTTCATAAAGCCTTATTTTTATGAACCTTCCTCCAAAATATTTCATTACTGTTTTCAAAAAAATCTATTTCTTTTAAAATTTCATGACGTTTTTTGGATAGAAATTGATTTTGAAGAATAAAGGATATTTTCCTCAAGAATTCATTTCAAGTATTTTATCAAAACCATTTTTCATCTAAGATGATATTATTTCATATGTGTATGTTTCAAGTATCATGTCTCTATGATTTAAATGGTTTCACTTTTCTTATTGTGAAATGATATCCATTTATTTTATATGGATTATGTGATGATGGAATGATGTTTATGAAACCCATTTTGTTTATTGGGTTATTATGAATGATGTCTGTTTTTTTGTGGCACAAGTAAGAATGATTTCATTATGAGATGGGTCAGACCTATATCTCCCTCCAATGCATTGGATAAAGATTTTATATCTCATGAGATAGACATGGCTAGAACGGTATGTTAATCCGGTTCAGTGTTACAGGACTGAAACGAAAAGTGAACTTGATTCAGAATGGGACTTTGTCCACTAAGATGGTCTTAGAAGCAATGGCTTTGCTACTATGGAAATCATTACATGTGCTTAATGGATTTCACAATTACATGTTTTATTCCCATGATATTTTATCATGGTTTATGTTCCATTATTATCTATGCCTTATGTACTTCCATGTTTTATGTCGTTGCTCAAGATTTTAATGTTTAAACATTATGTTCATGTTTTTTAGTTCCAATGTATATGGTATGTTTTATTTCATCCATGCTTACCCTTACTGAGCATTTGAGCTCACCCTTTTTATGTTTTATTTTCCCCCAGGATCAAAAGAAAGGTTTTAGGTCAGGAAACTAAAAGTGGAAGGTCTTTATGGGAGATGTTGAAGATATTTCACCGCGATTAGAAGATTATGTTCCATGTTTCCAAAGACACTAAACTATTACGGTCCTTGTGTGTCTGTTTTTGTTATATATTAAGTATTCCGCAAAAGTAATGTAATATCCATGTACGTCAAGATTAGGGTCTCTACAACTCAGGCACGCAAGTGTTGATGAGTTTCAACACATAGGCCTTCCTCCCCCTCTTTAGATCTTCTGTCCTAGGTATGAAATTACCTTAGAAGTGTTTCAGAAGCTTTGAGAAGAGACTAGGGCGCCGGGAGATCAAATATGAGTTTTTGGAAAAACTCCTCCTCTAATGGGGGGCCCACAGGGTCTATTTATAGGCTGAAGAAGAACCGGGAAGTTATCCATTAGGGCGCGCAAGTCCCTTGCGTGACCATTAGGCATCACGCAAGTGGACTTGCGTGACTATGAGGGAACTTGCATGACTTATGGGCAATGTTCTCTTTGTTCATCCCTTTGTTGATTTTTGATGTTTTCTTCAAAGGCTGAATCAATTTGAGCTCAAATATTCCCCTTTTCCAATATTTAGATTTTATGATGAAAGGAGCGTCAACAAAAGTCCCCCCTCAGAGTTGGATCTGAGAGAAAAGAGGATTTGATTCTGGGGAAAAGAAGAAAACAAGGGTCTTTTTGGTTATCGGCAGTTTAAAGTCATGCATGTTGGACATAAAAAGGATAATGTTTAAGGTCTGTTTCTGACACTTTTTCCAGGGCGCGCGCGCATCTGTCCATGGAGGAGGAGGATGCGCTGCGCTTGTGGCCCCGCGTTCCCGCTTTCCAAAGGCGGGCGACATTCGCTCCTTATTCAGGGACGTCTGCTCCTTGATCGAAACGAGATGATGGGATGTCGGTTTTTCCTTCTGTGGATTCCTCCTCAGAACTCATCACCTAGTCCGAGTCTCTCTCATAGATTTAATACATAGTTCGTGAAACTCTTCCCAGTGCCATGTTTCCATGGATGCTGGTTAATTACACTGCTTCTATCGGGACATTCCAAAGGGTCCGGTCAGGGCAGCAACCTTCAGTCGGGAGAGTAGTCACGTTGAGGCATCAGTAGCGTGTCTGGATGTTGGGGAACCTGGCATGTCTGTCTATTATCCCTGGTCACATGGCTTCTCGAGGGCCTGGAAGCCCGAGGCATCCCACATTGACCGCGGGGAATTATATGCCATAGACACATATCTGAGGTTTTCCTCAGCTTCCCGTGTTTAACACAGGGTACTACGTGAGTTTAACGTCCAGCGGAGACGGATCAAGCCAACGGAAGCATTAGCTAGGATAGATCGGATTGAGGGATTCCCCTTGAAGGGATGCCGATACCGGGGCCAGCCCATGGGCGGCTGTGAAGAGGAGTGTACTGACATGGTCTCACCGAGATATGACGGTCCGGGCGAGAATCGGGATGGGTGATAGGTGGATGAATGGAGTGGAGGGGGGTGAAATGGGACCATCGTAGGGGCGACAGTGAAGTTGTGCTTGAGCCTTGAAGAGGCTTCCTACGTATCCCCATGGTAGGGAATCAAAGTCCGCGTAGTTCAGGATGGTGCCGGTAAACCGACGTGAAGGTGGACCTTGGCCCGATGAATGTCATCAGTGAACCAACGTGAAGCTGGACCTTGGTCCCATGGGCATCATCAGCGTACCGACGTGAAGGTGGACCTTGGTCTGATGGGCATCGTCAGCGTACCGAGGTGAAGGTGGACCTTCGTCTGATGGGCATCATCAGCGTACCGACGTGAAGGTGGACCATGGTCCGATGGGCATCGTCAGCGTACCGACTTGATGGTGGACCTTGGTCCAATGGGCATCATCAGCGTACCGATGTGAAGGTGGACCTTGGTCCGATGAGAGATGGGCTTGAACCTCGGGGAGGCTTCCTACGTACCATGCCTTGACATGGATCAAAGACCTCGTAGTTCAAAGGGTTTCATCGGTGAACCGACGTGAAATTAGACCCGTGGGTCCACTAGTGGGGGGCTTGAACCTTGGGAAGGTTTCTTATGTACCATGCCTTGACATGGATCAAAGTCCTCATAGTTCAAAGGATTGATGGAATACAGTTTAACGTCATGCGGGATGATAGTGAACCCTGACGTGAATAAACGATGAGCGGTGGGTGTCGGCGAACCGACGTAAATGAGGGACCTTGGTCCGATGGGAGATGGGCTTGAACCTATGGGAGGATTCCTACGTACCATGCCTTGACACGGATCAAAGTCCTCATAGTTCGGGTTGTGGAATACAGTTTAACGTCATGCGGGACGGGGGTGAGCCGACATGAATGAGGTCGGAACGACCGGATGGTGGGCTTGAACCTCAGGGCGGCTTCCTACGTACCATGCCTTGACATGGATCAAAGACCTCGTAGTTCGGGTTAGTCACAACGGCTTTCCGTCGGACTAGGATGTAGTTTAAAGTCATGATGGACGAAGGTAGAACTCGACGTGAATGATGATGGGTGGGCTTGAACCTCAGGAAGGCTTCCTACATACCATGCCTTGGCATGGATCAAAGACCTCGTAGTTCATATGGGGCTTTTTCGGAAAACCAACGTGAAGGTGTACCTTGGTCCAATGAGTGGTGGGCTTGAACCTCTGGAAGGCTTCCTACGTACAATGCCTTGACATGGATCAAAGACCTCGTAGTTCAGGTGGGAATGGGTGTGCAGTTTAATGTCATGCGGGACAAGGGGGGCATACAGTTTAACGTCATGCTGGACGAGGGCGAAACTCGACATGAATGAACGACCGAGAAATGTGTCTTGAACCTCATGGAGGCTTCCTACGTACCATGCCTTGACATGGATCAAAGTCCTCATAGTTCGCTATGGGTGGGGGTCAGGGTCGGTTCTCACTCTAAGCCCACGTGAGTCATGCTCGGTGTGAGAAACAAGAGATTGCGAGGACCTGACGATCACGTCGTGAAGGATGCATCCGTGAGAAGCGAAGAGGGGCTTATGCGTTAGGCGGCCCATGGTGCTGGGACTTACTCCAGGATGGAGGCCCATGGTGCTGGGACTTACTTCAGGATGGAGGCCCAGAGTGCGACAAAGCGCAGCGAAATAGGGATTTGGGAGCAATGATGGAAGGTTCCTCGTTCCCTATCATGCCCTCCACCGACCTTGGTAGTGGGGAAGTATGGAGATGCAGAGGTGCAGCCATCCATTGGGGAACTAGGGTCGCCCTTCTCCTATGAACATACGCCACTCCAATAAGGAGGATATCATCCCTTGTGGATGGGTGATTCCATTCCTGTGGAGATGAGTGGTGTAAAGAATGTTTGTGCTGGGGGGACCCTTCGTGAGAGGCACGAGGTCGGGTCACAGTTTAACGTCATGTGTTGAGGACGTGGTGCTTGGCAGTTTAACGTCCTACAACTCGGATGAGGTGGGTTCACTCCGCACCCCTAGGACTTACATAACCGGTACCTTCTAGTCCTTGGGGAAGGGAAGGTACCAGTAAGGCCATGGTCAAGGGGGGTTGTGGAACGAACCATCAAGGGGTCCATGTTAGCGTGGATATGCGAAAAAGCAATAGCCGTTAGCATGCCTATGCGAAGAAGCATTAGGCGAAGCAACGCTACGAGTGGTATTGTCCATGGGACTTTGAAATCACATCATGCAAACCTGGAGGGTCGCACAGGAGGAGGAATTTCTAAGCAAAGGAGTGTGCTTCATGAAGTGGAGTGCCTTGGCCTTAGCATGGGGCATAGGTGTGAGTGGAAGGTGCTTCGCGAAGTGGAACAGTGTTCGCAGAGCACTGCCTTGCGAAGAATTGGTGCCTCGCGAAGTAGGGAGCTCCGAAGCAGTGTGCTTCGCGATGTGGAGCGATCCTGCCTTAGCATAGAGATCACTAGTATAGGTTGGGTGTTTCGCGAAGCATAAACGCTCCGCGGCTGCCCGGGTTCCTGTGGGAATCCCCTTCCTTCGCGAATTCCCTTGAGCGTCGCGAATGGCATCCCTCTCGGAAGAGGGGCTCAAAACGAGACAAAGCAAAGGCGTCTCGCGAAGTAGAAGTACCTCATGGAGCTCATGATTCCCGGGGAAAAGAGTGCTTCGCGATTCGTGAGAGGAGAAGCCGAAAGGTCAGATTTTCCGTTTTCGGGACATAGGGGGAGTCCAGTATTTATATAGAAGGGGCACCGCGAAGCAGAACTCGCGCACTGCCTCAGGTGCTTCGCGGCACGCTTGCGAATGTCAACGTCGTCCGCGGAGGGTTACCGACTCTAGAGCTTCGCGGCGGGCTCGCGAACATCAAATGCGTTCACGAAGAATTACCGCCTCTGGAGCTTCACGGCGGGCTCGCGATGACCGGGGCGCTTCGCGTCGGTGCTTCGCAAGGCAGCGCGCCAGCCGTCTTTTTCATTCCTTCCTTTCGGGCTATATTTTGGCGCCAACAAGGTCGAAATATCTTTGACTGAATGAATTTGAATTGACTCAATTCCTTGACAATTTATCTTAAAACATAGTACCATACTCAAGTTATGAGGGAAAATATGTAAACTATGACTTAAGAATATTTTAATCTGAGGAATGATATGAAAAAGAGCTAAAAGTCATTAGAAGAAGTTGTTCCCAAGAATGAATTTACCATTATTTGACAAACTTGTTAGGGGGTTGAATTATGAAGGGCCACCTAAGGGCATTGGCTTCATAGTTAAATTAAATAGTATCTTTTGGATAACAAGTCTGTTATGTAGACTTTTTATACAAGGCCACCTATGGGAACGTGCTGCATAGTCAGGCAAAAGAACTCTCAGAAATTTACTTTCCTAGTGCTAAAATCCAGTGAAAGTTTATGGAGATTAAAATTTTCCAAAGTATATAGTTTGCTATATGGAAATAGGTACTTGAATATGGAGAAGATATTTCCAAACATGATTATCAAAGAACTGGATGGATATCACTCCTATGAAGGTCTGACCCAAACGTAGGGAAGGAGAATATAAATCATAGACTTGAATACTTTCAGATCATGAAAAAGGATATGGGACAAATATATTCAGGATAGCTTCTTTTGTGAATCCCTTTATACTGTCATTTAAGACAAATAAGGAAAAAAGAGGCACTCTTCCCAAGAATGAAGTTACCACTATCCGACAAACCCGTTAGGGGGTTGAATTATGCAGGGCCACTTAAGGGCATTGGCTGTATTGTCAAATAACTAGTATCTTTTTGCGAACAAGTATTTTATGTAGACTGTTTATACAAGGCCACCTATGGGCACATGCTGCATAGTCAGGCAAAAGAATTCTCAGAAGTTTGACATTTTTGTGACCAATAAGTCATGAAAAGGGTTATGAAGATCTGAAAATATTTATGTTTAGGATTATGACACATAAAGATTGGTATTTTCCAATGTATACAGAGATACACAGATCAATGCTAACTATAATCATGTTGTGGCTGGGTCCTCGATGGAAATGTTGGACTTCACTACGTATCCCATAAGGATGGTAATCAAGCCATACGTAGTTCTTAAACTACAGTTTAACGTCGTGCAGGACAAAAGGATTAGATATCTTAGTTTCGGGTCATAGATCTTGGACCATTGTAAGAAATACACAGTGTGTGTTTTCATGGGTACTTTTCAGCCAAGGGAATGAAAGTGGAATTTGGGGTTAGGCCCAAAGACTTGGGGATGGATTCGAGGGACACTCAAACATTCTTACGTATCCCATAAGGATGGGAATCAAGCCCATGTAGTTCTAGAAATACCCTTTGTACAAATTTGGTTCATACATGTGAATGGTGAAAGGGGACTTTAGTACAATGATGGTTTAACCCAAGATAAAAGGTCTGGGAATTTCCATGTATGCACGTAGTCTTTGAAATGAAACATGATTGAAAACAATTAATGTAAATAATAGTTCCCCCTCAGGTGACGGAATCAAAAAATATTGTAGTTTATTATCATACTGGACAAAAGTGTTGTATAGTTTAAAGTCGTATAACAAAGACAAAAGTGAACCAATGTAAAGATATTGATTCTAGGGGTGGTTTCACGAATCAACATCGTATGAGATGGATGTGAATCGATGTGAAGAGATTGGTTTTGGGCTTGAACCTTGGAAGGTTTCCTACATACCCAGCTTAGAAGGCAAGTATCAAAGTCCGTGTAGTTCAATTAAAGAATGAATTAATGATCAAGTTGTTCTTGGGGACAATGACCTAAACAAAATGTTGTTGGGACTTATACATGGTTAGTGGCCCAAAGAGAGTGTTATGGTTGAGGTTTTCACTTATCTCACGTGAGTCATGCTCGATGTGAGAAACAAGAGGTAAGAACCACCTTAACGATGCATAGTTTAATGTCATGTAGGACATATAAAGGGACTATGTAGTTTAGAGTCTTGCAGTTAGGACTATAGGTGCTGCACAGTTTAGTGCCATGTAGTAGGGACAAAGTACAGTTTAATGTCAAGTAGGATGTATCATAGACTTTCTGTACAATTTAACATCATGTAGTTAGGACGATGGGGACAATAGAGTTTAACGTCATGTTGGACGATAGGGGGACTATGCAGTTTAATGTCATGCAGTGAGGACAAAAGAGTACACCATTTAACGTCATATTGGACGCATTGGGGATTTTTCCCCAGTTTAGCGTCATGTTGGAAGAAAGTGAGAATAGTTTAAGGTCATATGCATGGACTGTGGATGGTGCAGTTTAATGTCAAGCTGGACAAAAGTGTAGTTTAAGGTCATACATGATATTTGATAATTATGTATTTTAACGTCTTTCTGGACGTAAGGGACTTTTATACAGTTTAGCGTCATGTAGTTAGGACTTCACAGTTTAACATCTTGCTGGATGTAAGGGACTTTCAAATAGTTTAGGGTCATATGCATGGACTGTTGATGATGCAGTTTAAGGTCATACAGGACTAAGTTGCATTTTAAGGTCATACTGGACCATTGCCGTATAATTTAACGTCATATAGGAAGGACAAAAGAGTACACCATTTAACGTTATGTTGGACGCATTGGGGACTTTTTTTCACAGTTTAACTTAATGTTGGATGAAAAAAAGGACGATACAGTTTAGCGTCATGTTGGACGAAAGTGTGAATAGTTTAAGGTCATATGCATGGACCGTGGATTATGCAATTTAAGGTCATACTGGACCTAGTTGCATTTTAAGGTCATACTGGACCATTTATGGAACTTTTTCACAGTTTAACGTCATGTGGGACAAAAGTGCAAATAGTTTAAAGTCATGTGTATGGACCGTTCCTGTACAGTTTAACATCATATAGCAAGGACGAAAGAGTATATTGCAGTTTATACAAAATACTTCTTCAAAAATCTGGCATTGGTTGGAGTAGTAATGAGTTCTCCATCCATTGAGATAAATGAATAAGCTCCATTGGAGTAGACCCTATGTATTAAATAAGGTCCTTCCCATTTTAGCTCAAGTTTGGGAGGTTTCTTTCCTGGTATCACTGGAGTTTTTGAGAACTAAAACCAATTCTCCCTAAGTGAATGAATGAAGATGAACTTTTTTGTTAAAAGCTCATGCTATTCGATTCTGATAGACTTCCAAGTGATGAAAAGTGCACAATGTTTTCTCATCTAATTGTTCCAATTCATTCAATCACTTTGGAGATTGTTCATCTGTAGATGTTGTATCACAAATGGTAACTCTGAGCGAGGGTAGTTGAACTTCAATGGGAAAGACAGCTTCTGTTCCATATACTAATGAGTATGGAGTTGACCGAGTTGCAGTGTGGGTGGTAGTCTGATAAGCCCATAAATCATGAAAGAGTTTATCAGGCCATGCACTCTTATCTTTATCCACCATATTTTGCAGTATATGTGAAAGAGTCTTGTTAAAGGCTTCTATCTGGCCGTTGGCCGCTACATGATACCGAGATGAATGGTTGGATTTGATGTTGTATTCTTGATACAACTTCTTCACCTCGGATGAACAGAAATTAGTGCCATTTTCCATCAATATGGTATGAGGGACACCAAATCTGGTAATGATGTTAGACTTGATGATGCTAACAATGAATTTAGAACTGACTTCCTTGAGAGGTATTGCCTCTGCCCATTTGGAAAAGAAGTTAGTATTAGTAATAATGTACTTAAAATGCTTGGCCATAGCTGAAGGGTAAGGTCCCAACTCATCCATTCCCCATGTGGCAAATGGCCATGAGTATTTAGCTTTATGAAGCAACTCTGGAGGTTGATGAATGAAGTTGGCATGTACTTGGCATGAATGACACTTCTTTGTGAAATCGACACAATCTCGTATCGTTGAAGGCCAAAAGTATCCAAGCCTTAGAATCTGATCAGACAGTCTATGTCCAGACTGGTGGGCACCACAGACTCCTGCATGTACTTCTTTCATGACAGCCATTGTCTCTTCACCATCAATTCATCTGAAGAGAACTCCATCAAAACCACGTTTGTAGAGAATTTTATCTAGGTGATCTGGGCTATCATAAAGAGTAAAATTAACCACACGTCGCCAGATTTGTTATTTCTCAGCTTTATCAGATGGAAGTGTTCCATTTTGAAGGTATTCCCTGACAGGTTACATCAATCCTGTTGTATGACCATACGGTTCAGGAATGGGACAAATTTCATTAATTTCCTCTGTTCTGATTCGAACATAAGGTTAAATTTCATGACGGTGGGCAATACTAATGATTGTCTCGTCCCGATTTGGATCATCCAGAGTTGTGGCTATATTATCCAATGCATCAGCTTGAGCATTTTGTGATATTGGGACATAAGAAAATGTCGGTTCCAAAGGGATTTCTGCCATTAACTCTCTAATGTAATCATACAAAGGGATTATTTCTTCTTTTCTGATGGCATAATCCCCGTTGTCTTGTTTGATTACAAGGTCTGAATCACCTTTCACATTTAAGTGATTCACTTGTGCTTGAAGCGCTAATTCCAAGACTAAGACGAGAGCATGGTATTCTGCTTCATTATTGGTACCACCTTCCCAAAATAAGAAGGAATAAGGTAACACTTCCTTTTCTGGAGAAATGAGTACAATTCCTAAGCCAACTTTGTTGAATTTTGGATTTTCCATTTTCCCCCCTATTGGACTTCTAGAAGCACCATCGAAATACATTTCACATACCTGAGGTCTTTCTTGAATAGAGAAGAATTCCTCATCAGGGAGTTCAATATCTGAAGATGTGTCTTCCACTGAAGGGTGTTCAGCCAGGAAATCAGCCAGAGCTTGTCCCTTTATCACCTTTTGAGACACATACTGAATGTCGAATTGCTGCAAAATAACATCCCACCTTGTCATATGTCCTGTAAGCATTGGACAACTAAGGATAAATTTGAGCGGGTTATTGCGAGATACCAATTGGACCTCGTGATGTTGCAGGTAGTGTCTCAACTTCTGAACTATAAAGATTAATGCCAGGCAGCACTTCTCAATACTTGAATACTGGGTTTATGCTTCAAGCATGGTCTAACTGAGATAGTAGATACTGTTTTCATTCCCAGCATCATTTTTTTGAGCAATAAAGGCACCCAATGATCGCTCTAGAGCTATCACATAGAGGATAAGTGGTCTTCCTTCAACAAGTGGCATGAGTACCGGTGAACTCAAGAGGTATTTCTTAAGAATATTGAATTCTTCTTGACATTCTTCAGTCCACTAATAAGTGACTCCCTTCTTCATCAATTTGGTGAAGGGTAAACTTTTTCCTACAAAATTGGCGATGATACATCGAATATAGGCTAAGTGTCCTTGAAGTCCTCTTAATTATTTAATATTTTGAGGAGGTGACATACCAAGGATTGACATGGTCTTCTCAGGATCGACTTAAATACCACGATGAAGTACCACAAAGCTAAGAAATTTTCCTAAGGTTACACAAAAAGAACATTTTAAGGGGTTCATCTTCAAATTATGTTGTCGAAGCGTGCAGAATATGACTTCCAAATCATCCAAGTGATTAGAAGTTTGTTTTGATTTAACTACCAAATCGTCTACATAGCATTCAGCAAACTTCCCTAAGAAGGGTTTGAAGATACGATGCATGGAATGCTGATAAGTTGCACCTGCATTCTTTAAGCCAAAGGGATTTACCCGGTAGCAAAACACACCCTGAGGGGCTCTGAAGGCTATAAATTCCATGTCTTCTGGGGCTATTCTGATCTGATTATATCTGGAATATCCATCCATGAAGGAAAGTGCTTCATAGCCAGCTGTTGCATCAATTAGAAGTTCCATAACCAGAACTGGGAAATCATCCTAAGGACAATGCCGATTAAGATCTCTGAAATCGATGCAAACTCTAATTTGTCCGTTATTTTTCTTTACAGGGACAATATTAGCCAACCATTTGGGATATTTAACTTCTTTGACGAAGTTAACTTTGATAATCTTATCCCATTCAGCTTCAATTTTGGAAGCAAATGTTGGGTGTGTTCTTCTCGCGTCTTGCTTAAATCCTCGATGTTCTTCTAGTAAACCCAAATGATAAGTAGAAACATCAGGATCAAGCCCGGGGATTTCTATATAGTTCCAAGCAAATATATGTCTAATTTTCTTTAGAAAAGAAATATACATCTCTTTCTCTTCAAGAGTCATGGCCGCACTGATTAAAGTGGGGCGTTGATCTTCTTTTGTACCCAGATTTATTTCTCTGAGTTCATCCATAGTGGTAGAGATACCCTCTTCAAATGCTGGAGGAGCATCTCTGATATCTTCCTCTTCTTCTTCATCATGTGTTATTTCTTCCATTTCAACTTGCATAGTAGATGATAAAGTAGAACTCTCATGATCCGAAGAGATGTCAAAATTTTCATATCTTGAAGAAGAATCTTCCATTTCCGACCTGATTGATAATGAATGGTCTTCTTTTGGGTAATAAAGTGGAGATTATGGATTGAGAATCAACATCATTGTTCACCTATAATGTTTCTATAACTTATTCAGGCCTAATTGGAAAATAATATACTTTTTGGATATCAGTAGATGAAATGAAGATGTCACCATTTGTGCTTTCATCACTGCTTGGTAGATTACCAATTTCTCCCATGTTGTCTGGCTCGATTGCCATAATTGACATTATGGATCTTTCCATAAGAGTATTTTGATTTCAGTCTATCTTGTCAATTTGACTGATAGGAAACACATAATCTGTACTCACATGTGTAAATGGATTTACTGTAATTTTTTCCAAACCATATGGAGCATTAACTTTGGTAATCTCATTTGTTATGGATTTCTCCCTTTGCTTCATGTTATGGAATTACGCCTCAATGTATTGAGACTCACATGTCTTGAATGGGGCCTTATCACCCTACAATGTCCCAACTTGACCATCGAAACAATATTTGAGACATTGATGGTATGATGAAGGGATAGCTGCATGTTCATGTAGCCAGGGTCTTCCAAGTAAGATGTTGAAGGTTGAGTCTTGATCAAAAACCATGAAATCTGAATTGGATACAAGATCTCCAAAATGAGTTTTGAGTGTAACTTCGCCCAGTGGTTCTTGTTCAATTTTATCATATCCTTGTAACATCATGGTAGAAGGAGATAAATCAGATTCTGTGAGGCCCAATTGACGAAGTGTACGAATGGGCATGAGGTTTACTCATGAACCATTGTCAAATAAATTTCTTCAAACATCCACGCCATTGACCTTTCCAAACAAGTACAATGGTCTAATATGTCTATGAACAACATCATCTTCATCTTTATCAGTAAAAGATATTATTTCATGGAATTCTACAGGATTATTCTCTATGTGATAGACTTCACCTGAAGCAATTTCAGTATCAAACACCTGAGGACTTGACAAATCCTCGATGAGTGCTTCCCGAAGATCTTTTAACAGATTCAGAGCATCTATAATTGATAAAATGGCTGGCACTTGGGCCAAGTGTTTCAATATATCATTCTTTTGATCTAGAGGTCTACGTTTCCCAATAAGAATATGTGGTTTAGCAGGTACCTTGGAAGCAAATGCTTTGGAAGTTGATGCATCTTGTATTGGGATAGGAGTTGGCAATATTCCTAGTTTTGGATGATTAGACCGATTAGATCCATTTACTTGCTGAGAGGAAGAAGATGGAACCTTCAACCGGTCTTCCAAAATAACTGTGCTAGGACTGAATTTTCTATTGGTAGAAGAACTTGCTTCTTCTTTATGAGTTCGATGAAGAGCTCTACCACTAGTTTCTACTGCTTATACAGTTCTAGCAGGGGTAGAATTGGAATAGTAGGTTCTGAAAGATCCACGTTTTCCCCTGTATCCTGAGCCCCTGGAACATCCTCTCATTCCTCTGTTTGATGCATGGAATTCATGCTCATTGAAATCGAAACTGCGACTGGCATATGGATCTGTTAATTGAATCATATTAACAGAATCAAAGATTAACTCTTCATCTGATGAATACTCTGCATGATTAATCTATTTAGGCTGTGCCGTTTGGTGGGGTGGTGCCCGTGGCTTTTAAGTAGATGACATGAAATCTGCCAAGGTCAAAGACAACTTAAGCTTTGACACATACTCATCTTCTTCTGATTCCATTTCTTTCTTTTAATCATCCCGTTTCTTTTAGGACTTTCCCTCTGATGAGAAGGGTTTTGCCGTAACATTCATGGAAGAAGACATAATTGGTTTCTTTAATTGTGTTCGCAAAATAGCATGAGTTTGATTGATTGTATTTATGACCATCTAATCATTATACTTCTGTGCATTTTTTCTTTTGAATTCTTTCCATTCATCTTCCACCTCTGGAACTGTAGAAGTGACACATGCTACCTGGGCTAAGGAGCCTTTCAATGTGACCTGTCCCGAGTCGACTATCTTTTACAGGAGGTCTTTAAAGACAAAACACTCTTGGATGGGATTCCCCAAAATTTGGTGAAAAGGGCAATAATTGGGGAGTTCTTCATCTCCTTTCTTGTTTGGCCTCTTGGGCATTGGCAATTGAACCAAATTTTTTTCCAGAGCCGAAATGAAATAACCATGAACTTGTTCATTGTGGAAAGAGTATGTTTTGCTCTTCATGTCCTCAAATTGTTATCATCTTTGATCTCATTGATCGTCTAGACGAAAAGGCCTTTGTTGTTGGCGCTCAGAAGGTGGAGCCCTTCGAGAAGATGAAGGTTTTGAGGTAGAAACAGGTACAGGTGCTTGTTTACGCATAACTGTAGCAGTTTCTGCTTTACCCATTCTCCTTCCTGGAGCTGATGGAATTACATGAAATTTAGCCTTAGCCTGTATAAGGGAATCTTCAATCTGCTGAGCGATTTAAGTAAGGTCTCAAAACCCTCCTGTGTATTTTACTGGGATTAACAGCATGCGTAATTTGTCACGCAGATTTTCCACACAGATTGGCAACAATTATTCTTGAGGGAGTGCTAAACTCAAGGAATATGTTAATCCCTTCCATCGAAAATTAAATCAGAGACCCTTTCATTGTCCCTTTGCTTACAGTTTGTTAGATAAAAAACTTTTGTCTTTGGAAAAGTTGAGCTGAACCGAAGGAGGAATTTTTGGTAAAGATCCTCCCATCCGGTAATTGACCAGGATTGCAAGCTTGTATACAAAACAAAAGTTGGTCCTTGCAAGGTTCGCACGAAGCATCTGAGTTTCACTTCTTCTTGTCACTCTGGAGTTCCCATCATGGGATCGCAACAAGACACATAATGTGTCAAATGCTCCTCAAGATCTCCTGATCCATTAAAATAAGTAATACAGGATTCCCAAAACTGGATGGAGGAGAAATTGAATCTACCCATTTAGGGTAAACTATATTTTCTGGTTGAACTTGCGCACGTTTTCCTTCCATAGTTTCTAACCGAGATGTTAATGACTCAATAGTATTTATTAACATTTGAGAAACATCTAGTTGAACTTGGACTTTGGTAGGTGCAATGACTGGAGCTTGGAAAGATGTAGCGATTGGTGCTAAAACTGATGGTAGCACTGCCAACTTTTATTGTACTTGACCCGTAGGATTAGACCTGTGAGGGTGTACTGATAGAGGAGGATATTCTTTATCCATATCAGTAGCTGCAACAAATTCCTTTGGCTGACTGACTCCAGCATGATTAAGAAAAAGACTACTCTGAAGTAGTTCTTCATTCAACCTTATTAATTCCTTCATTTCTTCCTCATGTTGTACAAACTATTGCTATAGTGAGAGCGGTTGACCTTCTCCCATGGAAGGATATGTAACCTGGTTCTTTCCCATCCCTTTGTTGGATCCTTTTTAGAGATGAGGAAGTGGGTTACTCAAAGGATTACCTAGGTTCTGATTAATCCTTTGTCTTCGTGTACGCACGCCTTCTTCATTTGTGTCAGTGCGTACATCTTCTAGAGCAGGAACCTCTTCATCTGAGTCCCCTGAGTGAGCCTCATTTGGTGGATCAGCAATAACGACATTGATGACATTGATTGATGCATAACTCATCGCATCCCTTCTATCAGCATTTATGTGATATTGTCTTCTTACATGTCTTTGATGTGACATTGCCTTTTGTTGATTCGATCCCTCAGGAAATTCTTGATGAACCGTAATTTGGAGGGAATCTCTTGATAATTTGGCTCTTCATTCCTCTTGAGGTTTCTTCCCCAATCGAGAAAAGACTGACTTTCTCTGAGGAGGGGATTGATGATTTGAAAAAGTCCCCAGTCCAGTGGACTGGGGCTATTTCTGCTACTCTCGCTCAACTCCTCGAATCCTATTTTTTGATTCCGAGGGTTGGTTTAAAAGAGTCCATAGTCTGGCGAGATGGGGTGGTTCTTGACATGCTATGTTTGAGAGTTTCTTGAAAGTACTCCTTATCTTGAGAACCTTAGTCCGGAAATTAGCTGGATGCATTAACCTATATCCGCTTTTATCACCCAGTTTAAAAGACCATTGGTTGATTTCTGACACTTCTGTCACTTGGTGACGTGCTTGCTCCAAATGAGAGTCCTATTTAATATTCTTGTTTTCTTGATGCAAGAGTAATTCAAAAACTTGTTCTCTGTATTCTTTATTTTGAGAGGAACTAGTTGAAGCCTGTTCTTTGGCAAGCTTTTGATTACAAACAAAGCCCATTGATTGTGGTCAGTTATGGGCAATAACATTGCATGAGACCATTTTCGGTGGGCTTTGCTGACCGGAGAG
Organism: Viscum album; assembly: GCA_963277665.1. Classification (NCBI taxonomy): domain Eukaryota; kingdom Viridiplantae; phylum Streptophyta; class Magnoliopsida; order Santalales; family Viscaceae; genus Viscum; species Viscum album. The sequence continues at coordinate 767,783,320 of OY728125.1, read as the reverse complement.
CACCATGAAATGCAGTGCTCCACGAACACCCCATCCTCTGACACAAATACTAGATGTGGCATTGGAAATTAACTGATGCAATATTCTTAGTGCGCCAAGGCATTAACGTTGAAGGGATTTCTACTATTTTTCAGCCTTCGGATATCGAGATACTGATAGAGATGCCAAATCAATCTGACATTGTAAGCCTTCTATTATCTTAAGATGATTTTTATATTCAACATAAGATAATACTTTCTTTTTCAACTGACAAAAGTGTTTTCCATAAGTTGAGATGAATATTATGAATTTCATCTTCCTTCAACATTTCTGGAATATTATACTGAGAGTCAGCCAAAGGCCAAAACATGACTGGCACTTCACCTTTCACCAGTTGTTTTCTCATGTTCAACATTTCCTCTTTATCATTTAATGAAGATTATTCTACCTGAATTAACCAGAGTTGGTGTTTCCTTTTTTGCTTCATTAGATTCAATAGGATTGGTAGAGAAATCATTGATCAAACTAAAAGATGCATGACTTAGGGGTGGTTCGGAGAATGACCTACACCATGGTCAATCTTCTGATTGAGAAAGTATTTCACCTATTAGTGATGAAGCTTTAGACATGACTGGTTACACATTTGCAAGTGCCTCAAGATAAGAGGGCTTTATCGGCACTACATTTTCCACTAGAGCATTTTCCAGGCAATGTGCATCACTACTGCGGAGAGGAATTTCTCAGCGAATTTCATCATCATGGGGAGTACCACCATAATGGGTTATAGCAAAAGATGAGATCTCTTGCTCCATGGTCTTCTGACCACACAGAGGGTTCCTGTGGCTCTCATCTGAAGATGAAACTTTATGATCGACCGAATTGTCATGAAGCAAGCCTTTATGAGGAAGTGTATGTTGAAGACATTCGGAATTAATGTTCCCACAATTGGGAACTAAGGGAGTAGAATCTTGAATTCCAACATATAATTGTCCGAGGGCTTCAAGAACTCTAGAATTGAGCAATGCCTTGTTACATATTGGCACTTGATCTCCAGACTGTGATGGGCGGGTCTTTTTCTTAGACGCCTTCTTACTCGCCTTGGAAACCACTTGTTTATGAAAGTGGCTGCTCTGAGCAGGTTTATGTGCCTGATCAAGAAATATGGCCAGGTAAGGCTGATGATCTCCTCTCAAATCAGGTGTATGTGCCTGACTTGGTTGTCCGTATAATATGGGGGAGTATGCCCTGCAACCCTCTTGGACTGGAACATATGTGTGTGTTTGTTCCGGAGTGAACTGTTGATGTGTCACTCCACTGGTAGGGATAGATTTATGTGTCTTTCCCTGAGATGCTGCTGAAGTTGTAATAATATCTTGGAAAGCATCCAGAATATGACCAGGGATTTGTTTCTGCTCTTTCACCATTGATATAATATTCTTGGTGACTTCAGCTGCCGAAACGGGAATATACGTCCATTCCGGGCTTGGAGCAGGTGTATGTGCCTGCTCCTTTCCTCCTTTTCCTGTCAGTGAATCCGGATAGTACTCAAGTGTGGGGGCAGAGAGTTGATTCTACCTCGTATTTGTTGTCTGGGCTTTCGGACTAACTTCTCTGAATGCTACCAAGCGGGACTGTTGGTATGCTTGATTAATACTAGCAGGTGTATGTTCCTTCAAACTGCACTTCGCCAAACGTGGTTGACGAGATCCATCATATGTAGTTAGACGAGCCTGCTGACTATCTGATGATGTATAAATAGGTGTATGTTCCTGCCTAAAGTACTCCGCCGAAATTTCTAGGCGGGATTGGCGTGATGCTTCCAGAAGAGTCTGCTGGACAGCGGAATTAAAACGGGCAGGTGTATGTGCCCGCTCGTTTCTTTCCGCCAAGTTAGGTTGGTGGACTTCTTCGGAGATGGCAGAGATGAGAATCTGCTCAATATTGACCAGATTCCACCTCTGGTGGTTCATCTTGCTTCCTCGGGTTTGAGGAACCTGAGCCGAACGCCTGGAGTCGGTACCCTCATCATGTTAAGGGCGCACTGCCACATGAGTCTGGCGGCGATTGTTGGTGGGAGCCCTTATAAAGGACTCCTTTCTGTTTGAATTAAGGCCCTGAGGGACCTGCTCATTCACCTCCCCAGAATAAGGGAGCGAATGGTGATTGCGTTCTAGGGATAATGACCAGAAAAGGATGGAGATGGTAGTCAGCACCGCCTACTTTTTGATCACTGGTCGTCATTGTCCAGACGACTGATGTGAGTTGTTTACTTGGAGGGCTTATTGGGCAGCCTCCTTAGTTGGGATGGTACCATGTTGACGGCACTCCTTAACCAGCGCGTTTGATACCCCGCATTGAAGATGCTGAATAGGTGATATCGTCCTTAGAACAGACGATGATCCAGCAGGAGTAGCGGCAGTGGCATTTGCAGGAGCAGTATTCATAGGTGTGAACTTGAGAGCAGCCATTCTAGAAATGCAGAAGATCTTGGAAAAGAGTGCATGTTTGATATAATAGACATAATCAAGATAAATTCAACCACTACATCTTTTAGATGAGCACATTCTTCAATGATTAATTTTGTTGGCCCTCTCATTGAGTTTTAAATAGGGGCCTAACAAATGGGTAAAACATTATTTTAACTTGGTTAAGGATTCACATCGGGTTCACCATTTTTGGTTTCCCTCGGATTTTGGGAATGAACTCCTTTTGATGGGAGGTTCAAACGTTCCGATCGGTTTCTAACGGGTTTGTTCGTAGAACTGGAAACATCCAATTATTCCACATACATTCAGACCTACTTTCCAAAGGTAGGTGCTCATTAGTTTATGGAATGATGAGGTTTAGGAATTTTCATTGGTCGAGAGTATGGGATATCAAACTCATCACACCTTTTTTGGGGAATTATTGTCTACTCCGGGACTCTCTTTATAGATTTAAGTTATCTTCATGAATCCGTATTACATTACCAAGTATAAAATGAGATTTCCTTCAGATCTGAAAATCAATGATAAAATATATAGGAATTTTGGAGAATCTTTTATATGTATTAGAGGTTCTTCATCGATAGAGAATCATCTGTATTTATTAGAGATTCTGGGTCAATGGTACCCTTCAACACATTTATATAGAAGTCTCCTGGTCATTATGATGACCATGATAGTTTTAAAGCCACTCAGTGGGGAACTTGGAGTTTATTGTCATTCAGAAGGACATGGATTATTTCAAAGTTGGGATCGAACCCACAGATGGGCTACCTACATATCCTTTGTTTTGAAAAGGAATCATAACCCACGTAGTTTCAGTAAGGGAGTATGATGTTTATGATTGATGGCTCAAAGAAGAATTTTATAGTCACATTTACACTCTAATCTCATGTGAGTCATGCTCGGTATGAGAAACAAGAGGTATTGTTAAAAATTAGACAATTGTGCCATAAAATATGCAATCATAAGAAATAATGTGGGACTTATGTATGTATGACTGCCCAGATAAATTAAAGTTAGGATTTACTTTAGAGGAGAAATCTAGGAGCAGGGTCTAAAAAGGTATATGTGCTTCATGGAGATTTTAAATACTCTAAATTGGGGCTTACTCCTGAAAAGAAGGCCAAAATTAGGAGAGGACTTATGGATGGGTTTTGTTTCTGAAAATAAATCTCATATCAAAGGTAAATTAGGACTGGTTAAGAGAAATTATGACTGGGGCTTACTCCTGAAAAGGAAGCCCAGGTTAAGAGAATTATGGTTGGGGATTACTTCTAAGGAGGATGCCCATGTTTGAGGATTATAACTAGGGCTTATTCCTGAAAAAGAGGCCCAGGTTAAGAGATTCTCTCATCTTAAAGGATGAGGTTGAATGAATGAAATATCAATTTTTAGTGGCATAAAGATGTATAAATCACTAGGTTTTGAGAGATATTCCAAAAAAATTACTTTCAGATAAGGAAGTTAGATCATGAAATCATGCCATAAATGTCTTAGAAGAGTGTCTTGAAGACTGAATCTTGAATAGGAAAGGTGGAATGGCTTAATAGGGGTGAAATGGGAAAGAAGGGAACCCAAAAAGGCAGGGGCGCGCAAGTCCTGGTAGGCACGCAGGTACTGCGTGGGCGCGCAAGTCTTGGTCGCGCAGGTATACCTGCGCGACACATGGGTACTTGCGCGACGGTTAACTGGCAGGGTAATACTTGAGCGATCCTTGATTAAAACCTTTAGAATCCTCTTGAGGTTCTTTGAGAATAGGGGTGCACAAGTTCTATTGAAGGAGTACGGCGGCGCGCAAGTGTGGACTTTTCCCTTAATGGATGACCACTCAGGCGTGCAAGTGTTGATGAGTTTCACACTTAGGCCTTCCTCCCCCTCTTTAGATCTTTCGTTCTAGGTAAGAAATTACCTTAGAAGTGCTTCAGAAGCATTGAGAAGAGACTAGGGCGCCAGGAGCTCAAATCTGAGTTTCTGGAAAAAATCCTCCTCTAATGGGGGGCCCACAGGGTCTATTTATATGTTGAAGCCCCAAGCGGTTATCCTTTAGGGCGCGTAAGTCACTTTCATGACAATTAGGCGTCGTTCAAGTGGACTTGCGCGACTATGAGGGAACTTGATTGACTTATGGGCAACGTTCTCTTTGTTCATCCCTTTATCAATTTTTGATGTTTTCTTCAAAGGCTGAATCAATTTGAGCTCAGATATTCCCCTTTTCCAATCTTTAGATTTAGTGACGAAAGGAGCGTCAACATACTCCCAACCTTCCCCCATGGTTTTTGAGTGGATAAGAATATTTTTGATAAAGATAACCAAAACATTATAAACCTAATATCAAAAGACTCATTAGATTAAGTCCTTTAATACATCTATAGAATTGGTGAGTCTAAATGGAATTACTATGAACTCATTGTTCCCATACCTTGTAAGAATTGTAGTCTTAGGTATATACTCTTTCATTAATTTTACCTTATCATATCCTAACCAAAGATCCACCATAGAGGTATTTTTTTCTCTATGTAGATTATCAAACAATTCATTCATCCATGGAATTTCTCACTTCTTCATTTTGATGATCATGTTAATATCATGATAATCAATACATATGTTCACTGACTAATACGACTTCTTGATGAAATGGATTGGCCCACCCCATATTGAAACATTTAAGTGTATAATCATTTATCCAGATTCTGATATAGTAATATCTTAATGATCTATTTTTTACATTCTATATAGAGTCTTGGATATTAGAAAATCATTAGATATATGTTCGATTGAAAACTCAACCTCCTGGATAGGATTAAGACTGAGAAATTATTTGATAATAACCATTTTCTCTTATAGTGGGATTGTTAGAAAGGGTGATATTTTCCATAGTCTCATCCATTTGATATGGATATGATCACTCATAAGTTCATAATATCCTTGATTGAGATGTTAATTCAAAAGGATATTTGTACTCCCCCTTAAAATTGAATAGGATCAGAGGGAGATTCCTAATACAAAAGGTGATTTTATTCTTCCATTAAATTATATTGACTCTATACAAGGAAATCCATTCAATACATATAGAAACATTGAATTCCAAAGAAGGTTTTATCACAATGATACTAGGTAGTTCCATCATGTAAATATTGATAGGGGAGATATTCGGTGAATGTTATGAAATTATTTCCCCATTTTATTTTTTCAATAATTGATCAACATCAATTTTTGTGGTGGTGTTTGAACAGTTTTACTAAACATACATGATAGGAATTAATTCATGGAATGATAATTATAAAGTAAATTCTTTATCCTATAATTTAAACCTAGAATAAATGTCACCACCTTATTTTCAGAGTCGACCTAAGCTGTTGTGATGGAATAAGCTCACCCTATCTCTTGAGATCTTGGAGGTTGATATCATCAGTTATCATCGACAAATATTATCTTAGTGAATTGGTTCACATAATGTCCTTTCTCTATATAATTTAAACATTACAAAATTATATGATGTTTAACTATGGAATTTATTTCTTATATCAATTTGGTGGGTTTCTCCCAATATCATTATCTAGCTAGGTTCCCATCCCTTCAGAGTTAAATAATTTTATCTTCCCTTTATAGAAATTTCTAGGATGATTCTTCCCATAGTTTACAAAATTGGGACGTTGGAAATTCTTACAACATTTATATTTATACCAGATACCACTAAAATAAAACTTCTTTATAATATTACAATATCCAAACCCATGATTTCATTGAGATTCATTGATCTCTATTTCCTCTTTGAGAGAACAATAGAAAACGTTCTCATTGTTTTCAATGTATCAAATTTCCAAAGTATTCCACATATTAATCTTTATCCTACTGAATAAGTAGAAGATATTATGTTTGGGTCCAAATAAAATTATGAAGACCATCTGGGCATGCCTTATGATGTTTTCCTTATACTACTAGATAGATTTTATATCCTTTTTTATCAGTCCATGGAACTATTCTAGAGATATATCCACTTTTACTACTCTTACATGCTTTTTTCTGAGAAACCACTCAATCTATAATTTTTCTTAATTTATGGATGTTTCCCAATTTTAATTATTATAGTTAAGGATTTCACTAATCGTTTCTAATCATAATCCCCAAAAATTTCAAGACATTGATTTGGTAAAAATAATGAAAATACAAAATTTTTATACACTTTATTTTTTGATTTAGTATATAAATATAAACAACATATAATCCTAAAAGATCAAGTGGACTCAATTATTTTTGTAAATATATACATATAAAAATCAATTGAAAAAAAATATATGGAAATTATTTATGACTCTATAATAAGACCTTAAAATTTACATAATATTCAAAAAATGAATGGGATTACTTGGGGATGTTCATAAGAAACAGGTGAGATATAAATCATATTAAGGTAATAATTAAATCATAACACGATTCAAGTGATGCATGTTAGTAAAGAGTTACATCAAGGGGACATAAAAGTGTGAGAATCATAATCTTTAGGGGGAACTTATAAAATCGTTAGGGGAGATTCTTAAGTTATTAAGAACACCTTACTAGATATTTAGAGAGGTATATTAGGAATAAATTCATGTTAAATGGGTTTTTAATTAAGAGGAGTTATTTGTTGTGTGGATATTTATTGAAAAAGGGAGGGAAATTATTTATTAATTTCCAAATGTATGTTTTCAAATCTCTATAAAAAAATAATGTACATAAAAATCATATCATTAGTTTTCCATGTTCTCTTCCAAATGGGAGTGGTTTTTAATATTTTTTAGGCTACTAAATTAACAAATTAATTTAATATCATTGATTATGGTTAACTGGGTCATGTTTATAAAAACATAATTTTAAATCATTAATATATAATATAGGTTTCATAAGATTCATTATATGTATGTAAAATTAATAAAATAACTTAAAAATTCATTATTTTAATGGGGAAATATTTTTTCCCTTTCCTATACTTTATACTAATTATTATATCACTTTTGGATATTATGATATCATAATACATACCATATATTTATACCATGTTTGATTTTAACCCATACAATTGAATCACTAAAACATTATGAAAAAATTAATACTGGATAACTTGGAAATGATGTTTTCAAAAATAATATTTGATTTGTTGAAATAGTTTCTATAAAATATGTGAATTAAAACATTGAAATAAATATCTTTATTTACTATAAAATACTAATTTTTTATGAAAAAATCCCCATTCCAACCCTTTTAAAAATTACACTGGACGTCATAATATTATATTATAATTTATATTTAAATAAATATTATTTAATAAGAATATTTATTGAAATTAAATTTTATTTAAAAAATTATTGAATTTACCGATAAGTTTCTATTAATTAAATATTTTCCTAAAAATAAAACATCAATTTCATCATATCAAAATATAATTTTTATCAAACTTAACATATATTAAAGTTTAAAAAAAGTTAATAATTAAAAGGTATAACAAAGATGTTATTTTATTAAAAAAATAAAAAAAACATACTACTACGTTCAAGATACATATCCCCTTATTACACCTACATAGACCCTAAGGGTGCGGTGTGTGATGGTGGTACATTCTTAGGGTGGATTTGAAAACGTGGTATCGGTTGAGATCTTGATAATATTAAACTTCTCTCAAAAAACATTTCACTCAAATCTCAGTTGCTGAATCTCATCTGGGGGACGGTAAAGGAGAAATCCTACTGATTCCATATCCCTTAGTATTCCTAAAAAATGGGCTTCATTGGGTATTATCCTGGTAGTCAAGGCCATCACTTTTTTTATTATGTCAATTATAATTTATCATAAGCCTTAATATATACTAATCATTATAACCACAATATAACAACTATATTAAAAAAATTATGACACTTAATGGTATTTTAAGCATGATATACCAATTATGCCCATGTATTATTAGGATAATAAAATAAATATAAAATGTGTGTAATATAAAACTAAAATTCATAATTAATAATTTCATAACTCAAAATGTAATTTCAGATAAAAAAATTATTTCATTAAAACTTTTGATTATCACTAAGAACCAACTAATTTAGTGAAAAAAGTGATGGTGAATAAATGAAAATTACGGTTGTTATTGAGGGTTAGGTAATGTTAATGGACCCCTTTTATGGTTTACTTGTTTTGGAGTAAAAAATCCCAGTATTATGGTATATTACTCGAAACTCTATATATACCATTATCTATAAGAAAGATATCATTTGAAGGTTTAACATGAAATACTCAGATAAGAGAATATAGAGTTCTAAGAAAAATGTTAATATTAACCCAAAGGTGAAAGAATGGGACTGAATCATCAATTAATTTATAAAAAATTAAAATTAATAATAAAAATAAAAAAGGGTATTCAATGAGAAAATGTTAATATGAATTATAAGTTCAAAAATAAATAATTTCATAACTCATCAATTTATATCGAGTAGTTTTTTCACATGGGATTCAGAAAAAAGTGATTGATTAGAATAGATAAATAACAATAAAGCATCAGGATTTTGTAATAAGGAAATAATTTTATAATGGAGGCAATGAAGGCCTCCGTATTGACCAATAATAGATAGATCCTTTTTGGATCATTACATTCTATTCTTTAGGTTTTGGATGTTTCGTTATATGTTTTGAGGAAGGGAAGTGTTTATTGAGCTGAAATTTTAGTTAGAAGGGAAGCATTTTCTCCTTGATATAAGATTTATGATATGAATGCATATATATATAATAGAGTACTCCTATCATTTGGTGGGTTGATCATTCATATTCAATTGTTGAAAATTACCAAATTTCCTTTTACTTATGATGTAAACCATACAAATAATTATATATAATATTGTATCACATTCATATAACTGTGTAACATAGAGTTTCCATTACATTTCATTATATATTATAGAGTTTCCTTGACTTATTAGATTGACCTGAACATATCAAATTCTATAGAGGGAAACATAAATGTAATGGGGGAACACTAGACAATGTTTAAGGGATATACTTCAAGAAACAAAAATATATAAGAGATTTTATTTTTATTTATATGTGAAAATATTGATATATAATAGTCGTATAGTAGAAAAAAAGGATGTATAAGGGTCGCTAGACTATAAAACCTAATATGTTACTATAATTTAAATTCATTTATACTATCCTGATAATCAAAAAATTCATGCATTGATGCCTGGACTAGATCTAGAGATCATCATCTATAATGATATTTTAAAATCATATAATTCAATGTTATTATAACCATTATTACATAAATTTATGGTGCGATTATTGAATTATTCTACCATTTTTATTATCATTCACATTAGTGTTAATTAAATCAATTTTAACAAAGTATGAATGTTTTTTATGAAAACGTGATGATCTATTTTAAATACCATAATATTCAAATCATGTTTTGAAAAAGACCACCTTGGATGTTTTTTATGTTTCCATGTCGTTGTAGTGATTAGTTGGGCCTTCCAAATAAGTAAGGGTTGAGTTTTCCTTTGGGGTGACATTTATTCTATTCCTTTATACCCTATTTAATCCCTATACCACTTTGGTTCTTCCCAGTCATACAATGGTGTATCATAACCATACAATAGTATTGTGATTTCATCCAAATACAAATTGATTCAATTCTCATCTCATGACTATTTTCTCTTCATCTATTTCTTCATGAAGAATTTAAATGTGAATTTGTTTATGATTTTGGTCTATATTTAACTATAGTTTGATGATAGTTTATTATAGTTAAGTCCTTAGAAGGTTCCCATCGAGTTTGGAAGTGGTTGAGGATTATTTAATCCTTTATTATATATTGTTCCTAGAAGCATTAATTGAGTTAGAGGATTTTATTTTTCTTCCATTTTTTTTATTAATGTGATAAAATCATAAATTGGTTTCAATGGGTAAAAATATAGTATTTTACAAATGAATATTATAATATAAAATTAATGAATTGAATGGATTAATGGTTAAGAAGATCATCAATCAAGGCATTTTCTCATGATATTGAATAATGTTGTTTCATATAATTTTTTGGTAGTTTGTTGTTGTGATTTTGTTCTCGAATATTTCATTTGAGTTAAAAATGAGACATACATATAGTAAAATGAAAATTATCAAGATTCTGATGTAGGTAATTGTCAATGTAATTCCTTAGAATGGAATAATTTGATATTTCCTTGTATTGTGTATATTGATATGATGTTTCTTGATAATATTAGTTATTATCATAATAGTTTTCATTATTTTCCCTTACCTACTCATAATGATTTATGTTAATTGATATAGAAGCAATTGATGATTATTTCTGAAATGAATATTTTTGGATGATTATGTTTAGTATTTAGTAAATTTAAATTTATATGCATTTCAGGTACAAACAGTGATTTTTATTAAAATATGTTTTTTATTTACATGAATTAACCAAGTTTAACCTACATGTCATCAGACTCGAACCATGATAAGTAAGAAAAGGTGTTTTCTTTCCCCACTAGGAAACAACTAATTCGTGGGCATCAACAAATCCACCTTTATAATGGGTTCTCCCTCATATAGTAGTTTGTATAAAGTAAAAATATACCAAAAAAATCAAATAAGGAACATCCATGAGTTGTAAATCTATTAAACTGTAGAAAACCAAAAGTAGATAAATATAAATTTCAAAATATTTTAACTAATTTATATGATTCATCCCATTTCCATGAGTACAAAACATCATCTATATTGGAAAGACACTGAACATTTTGATTATTGGAAAGGTAGTGTGGGTTCATGATTGTAAAATTGTTAGTTTAAACAGGATGGTCAATTTTTATTCCACAATTATTGAGGATAAAAGTTTTTTTAAACAGTTCTATAGGCCTGGGGTCCATGTGGCATCGTGCCAGTGTGAATGGGGTGACACACACAGTTTGCACATGTTTATCCTAAATTGTGTGTCCAGCCCACACCCATAGTTCTACTTAACCAATAGAACCTCACGGTTCGCTCATGGTTATATCAGACCATGTGACCTAACCATGAAGGGTGTGACTACCAGTTATAAGAGTTTGGACATTTTTTAACAGTTTTATGAACCGTGCTACACAAACATGTGACTCTATAAAAATCATCAAAAGATGGATTTTATCGTGGTTTCTTTTAAATACGATCCCTTCATTTCTTCTCCCATCAAAGCACAAAAATAGTCCCCCCATGGTTCTTATATTGTCCTCCTCTATTAATGATTATAAATTCATGATTATGCTTCTTATTTGAATATTATTTTTCATCTTGGAATCATATTTGTGACTCCACAACACCACCTTCTTCATTTACCAGATTCTTTATCCATATCATATGCTATATTTGTGTGAGCTAATTTCTATATATTTAGGGCATTTTTTTATTTCTTAATTTTCTCTCAAACTATATCTATTCATGCCTTGATAATGGACCATTAGACTATCTTATGTATGTGGAAGGTGGTCTATAACATTTCCATTAATGTTTCATTGATTTGTAAATTAAATTATTATTCCACACACTACTATTTCCATGAAACACCTATTAAATAAGAATTTATTTATACAGAACTAAAATCCATAATTCCACTGTCCCTTGAATATTAAATTTTCATCATTGATGTTTATGGACCTTGGGTTTTAACCACCCCTTAAGGGCGAGTTACTTAAATTCAATTAATTAATCAATTATTTACTAGTAAAATCACTTGTTGTGGTGTGCTATCTTATATTATAAAATAGGGTTGATGAATGGGAATGTGGAAGGATGTTACACTCCACTATATTATTTCATTGGGGAGAGTACCATCTAATAAGTGTTTGGGTCCTACTTTATTATTTATAAAACCTGATGAATTATTGTGGAATTCAAGATAGCAATGTCTATCCTATAACCTTTCCATGTATATTGTTTAATGGTTTTGAAAAATTATTCAGTCCCCTAATACATTTAGATGTAATTTTTCCCAATAGGTATCTCTGTTAACATTGGTTGTGTGAGCTTATATATCTTTCTCTAATATGACTAATCTATTTGTAAATAATTCTATGCTTAAGTACGTGACCTCTAATTTTTTATTTAAATTAATAATTAGCATTCCCCTATTTTATATGATTGAGTTGGTTTTAATGTTTATTAATTTAGAATCTTTGTAACTAAAAATAATTTTTTTTAAATTAACTGTGTATGCATTGAGAGATACTTGGGTTTATTTTTACAAAATCCATAGTCAAGATCATAGGTTATCTTCATTATAGATTATATATACACTGTGAGAAATATTTGTGATTCCCTCTATTAATCCCCAAGGATGGGTTCCTAGGTTAATTGTTTAATGTGTGCCTTGGCTAATACTCGGATTCTCATGCAGGAATTCCTTGGGCAGGTTCATAAGATGATTGATATCATTATTACCATGGGCGATAATGGGCCCCGAGAGGTCTACCTTGGATGGACACAGTGGGAAATGTTTACACACCATTCCATGAGGGATACATTGTTCCCTATGTTCTGTAATAGGGAAAAAGTCTAAGGGGGTATGAATTTATTCAATATCATGGGTGATACTTAAGATTACACTTTATGGATTTTCATGGATAGAATCTTATAGTGATGGGTAGTTATAGTTCTCTTAGTGTGATACCTAAGATTCCTATTTTCATATTCCATTGTATGAGCCTAAGAATTATTTTGAGTAATAACCATAATGCCTCTTGTTTAACAGCCTAATGAATCATGGTTTATAATATTTAAGGATACATCTTCCAAGAAAAAGAACATTCTAGGGTTTGGTACTAGTTTTTATTCATCCTTGTGATGGCCCCATTATGTCCCTAGGGGAATACACAAAGAATTATATATATATATATATATATATATATATACTTGTGTATTTTTATTCAAATACACTATATATTGATTGGTTGACAGTGGTTTGAAATATTTTGGCTTAGTACCAAGTAGGTATAGCTGGTGAGTTGTCCTTGAGGAACCTAATAGAACCTATTTACTTTTATTTTTTACTTATTTACCTTTCATACCTGCACACATCAGTAATTTATATTTACTGAATGGGTATCTACATACACTTTTGTGGGCGAACTAGTGATTATATCTGACACCCAATTCAGGTAACCATTTTGTTGGGGTACCTATAAATAACTCATTCTTGAAGGTTCAAATTATGGATTGTGATTGATATGTTAAATTGTGCATGGGAGCATATGAGAACATGAATGAGCCCTATATCAGGATTATCATGGAGTTATCCCTTGTGAATTTTTTATTATACAATTATTTTTCTGCATTATATCATGTGTTTCATGTTTATTTTTTAGATTTTATATCCCCATCTAAACACACATTCATTATTTTATATTTTGAATTAGCCTCTCTTTTATTCTGTTATAATATTTATCATTAGCTGCACTATATTCTTTTATATTTCCTCTATAATTTATTTATTTCTTCATTATTATACCATATGTGTACTCTCATCATGAGGAAATATTCTCCCAAACATAGAATCATTATACACTCATTACTAGTCGATAACCTCCAGGGTATGGTGAGGTACCCTTGTGGCCATGAGACTAACCATCTCAGGGAAACATTTTAGGGGATACTAGGCCAGGATTTTACAATCAATCATGGAAAAAAACTTCTATAAAATTGTAACACATAAAATGATTTTTTCATTTGTCGTATGAATTTTTTTTATATAATTGTATCCAAGACAGAATCATGTAGAAGGAAATATAAATTTACAATGGTATGTTCTAGTAAAAACGATGGACGTATTTCTTACAGACATACATTTTTTATGAACCATAATATAGTAATTTGAATGTGATATTAGATTCCAAAATAATATAGTTATGTATTGATCCCCCAAAAAAATAGAAAACCCTATAAATTACCCAAAAATTATCCATAAATATTTACTAAAAATGATTTTTTATTTATAATTTTAATTTCATGGGTATGAATAACATATATTGTAAAATTGTAAAAAATTTATTTAATATTATTTCTGTAAGTAAAAATATACATGATTGTGGTAGAATATTTCATTTCAAAAATTATTAAACTGATAAATTAAAAATTTAAAAACCTGTTATGCTATGTTTTGAATATGAAGACATTAAATAGGTGAAAAAAGTTTCTATTAATGAAATGTTTCATTTTTTACTAGTATTTTATCATTTAAAAGAACCTTAGAAGAAGATTTAGATAAAAAAAATTATTAGTCAAAGAGTACATAGATATCTACCTAATAAAATTTATACAAAAAGGATTTCACTGATGAATGTAAGATATTTAAAAAGTATACTCATGATGATATCATTGATTCATTAGTGTAATATGAATCAGATCTTAAGGATAATTATTAGGAAGAGAACATTATTTAAATGGGAATTTAATATAAATACATGAATGTTACATTAGACTAAGTATATTATGAATTTCGAGAAATGATCATGATAAAGAATCTCATGTTGGAAAAGAAGTATTTGTAATATCCGAGATTTTATTATGGTGCAATTTCTTTTATTTCTATTTTAACTCACGTTTCATTTATCTTTTTGGTTTAGACACTAAGTAAGAACATGGTATTATTGGGTTGTTTTTTTTGGAAATGAATATACATGAGGGTTGTGTGTTTTCTTCCTGATAATTACATTCCATGTAATTGTAATACAAGACATGTATTCAATACACAACTTGTAATGACCAGGGCAGATTAGTTCATATATAGTAAGGGTTTCTTATAGGGAGGAGGACAGTGAGCTATACACGACATGTAAATTATTTAAAAGCTATGTAAATTCCTGAAAATAGTTATTAAAATAAGAGGTAGGGGAATCTATTTTTCCAGAAAAAAACTATCACCTCTCCCTCTTCTCATGTGCAATAAGACCCTTAGAATCTTAAAACTATGCCTAGATCTTGATTAGTGATCTGGACATTATTTCCTCTGCTATTGGTCTCATTGGATATACTCTTGTTAATTATCTATTTTAATCGTGTCACAATTATTTTTATTTGTTTCATATGTAATTTTTTGGTGTGATATAATATGACATATTTTTTTGATTTTCATGTGTTCTTCATTTTTCTTCTTGTCTAGATCAAATCAGATGCTGGTACTAGATGAGTAATCTACCATGGACCTACTGTAGGTGGTATATAACAACCCCTTAGGTTTAGGTGTTTAACATTCCTAGTTTAATTTATTCCATGAATTGGACTTTATGACAAAGCCCCATTAATTAATTTAATTGGTGATTTTAATTTGTTGGAATTTATTAGGGTTTAACATCGTTACATTGATATTTTTGGAGGTTTTTTCCCAACCTAGTCCATCCATGGGGTGTGACTTTGTATGTTTCCTTTTTTTTATAACAACCATGGGGTGTGTGTGATCTCTACTAGTTAGGGGAATCCCTTTTAAATTAAATAATAGAATAATTAAATTTCAAAGAGTATTTTTTCCTTAATTTCCAAGTGATAAAACTATGTGAATTGATTAATTTATTGAATAATTTTTGTGGAAATTGTAGATATTAGTTTGATGAACTCATGGGAAGTAATTGAATGTGAAATGTTGATTGAAATGAAATGATGAATTGAAATAGTAGTTTCTGAATTTTTTATTATACCATGGATCTTGATTCCATTAGATTCCATGGTAATATCACCGATGGATCTTGATTACTATATAGGATTCTTGGATGATATTTTTCCTTGGGTCTTGATATTCAAGGTTTCCTTAGGCCTTCCTACTCCTTGGATTTTGTTTTCTTTGACTCTTTTTGGGAATGTTATGTTCACTTGATCATTGAAATAAACCAATGTGTTTACTGAGTTTCGATCTAGATGCTGTCGAGAATCTGTTAGGATGCCTTGGTCTTATATACCCTGGATCCTACCGTGCGTGGTATGAAACATTGGATTATATGGAATGGCCATTGTGGTTTAATTGTTCATTTGTAAATCTCATGGATATTTTCATATATATTTTTATATATTGTGGCTATGATGGATATAATACACCTAGATATACAGTGTGGACATGGTGGATTCTTGAAAAGTTTATAGATAGCCCTAGTACAAGTATTAGACTGCAGTTGTTAGACTGCACAGTGTGACTTTCTCGTATATATTTTACTGATGCCCTTGTTGTGGGAGCCTAACCTTTTTTTGTTAGGTAGTGTTTTTTCATGATAGTAACACTTTCAAATTATAAAATTTCCAATTATAATTTTATTATATTACTACATACATGTTGTATACATTGAACACTTCTTTAGCCTGTTATACACAGCATTAAATTTTTATAGACACTATTGGTGGTGGACTATTGAGTGTTATATCACAAACCTCTTTAAGAATCCATTGGTTTCCCTGATATACTATATATATGTTGGTATATATAAGTACAATTTCCACTATTCAATAATTTTAGGTGCTATGCTTAAGAGATACATGGCACATGACCGAGCTGAGGCTCTTAATGCTTTTTGGGATAGTTCCTTTTTTGATTTTTTTTTATTTTGATACTTTTATTTTATTAATTCTTTTATACTTATTTTTATGATTTTTAGAGACATTAAATGACACATCATTGTATATTATATTACTTTTTTCATTATTTTGTACATTGTTATCTTGGATGTTTATCTTCTTTTTGGTTATTTATCTAATTTTGATACTAATCTATTTGCTTATTACAATTGTGTTACACTCTGAAAGGATGGGATTTTATACGCCAAGACACACCTTAGGACCTCACTGCTATTCAATGGCCTTCGGTATTATGGTCGATGCCCTTGACACCATGTGACACACCAGATCGGGGCACTGTTTAGTGGCATCTGGGTCAGGATGTTAAAAATTGTGGTCGAAGAAAATTATTTTTCTAGTTGATTTACTATTTTGAGAAAATTGATAAGTAATATGTTAGTTTTTAAATTTGTAAATTAGTTTTTCCTGGGAGTATCTAACTAATTTATATGATAAATCCAAATTTTTTAGAATATAAATTCTTATTTTCTATATTTTTTCTATTATAGTTGATTTTATTCCACAATTGGGTGCTTCACTTAAATTGTGATGTAATCAGTGATATGATTCAGGATTTTGTTTTATCATTTCCCAATGATATGGGTATATGCATCTCATTCATCATTTTAGGAACCTATTATGATTCACATGCCATGAAAGTTTCCATTCCATATAGGCTGAAATTCCTGACTCTATGACATTGTGATATGTTCCTTGTGAAATATAGTTTATACTTCTAGTTTTCTTATAGAGATTTAAGAAACATAGCTGGTTGTCAAGGTTCCTTCATTAACCTAAATATTATTTTCGTGTGTATGCTAAAACATGCACCCTATGTATTCAACTATAGCACATTGATTCATGGGACATTTATATTATGGGATTGAACGTGTTAGGGTATTAAATAAGTGGATACTGTATTTAGGTTCATGATGTGTTGGTAGATTATGGATTGGATGTGGTGAAATATTTTTCTCAACTATTTAATTTTAAATATTAAAAGAATATACATTCAAATGATAACTGAAATGTGAAATAGATAACATGATGGGGAATAGATTTGGTGTGGGTATTAGGTAGTGCCTCCAGTGAAATTATGACTATTTATTTTTACATATTCCTGGCTTTTGGAGTAGGAAGAGGGGTATGGGACGTTTATAGGAAGGCTTTGACTAGTCCTACACTTTTAACTATTATCTTATAATTGTTGATCTTTTTTTATGTGTGTTTTTTTCATTTTATATACATGCCATCAAGAAGACCTCCATTCATATGCCTTGAGGGGGGGAGATTACCACACTATTGATATGAAACGCCCTAATCTACCATTAGATCCCCCTATTTTTCCTGCTATGGAACTGTTGATTTTACCAGACATAGCTGTTGAGGCATAGTTCTACATGGGTTTCTACAATCTATGAGGACTTTTCAAGGAGCACCACAACTTTCCTCATCTATGGAAGAGTGGTCAGGTGTGTTCCAGCTTCAACATCCTCCCACTATTTTAGGGGATGGTGGACCATATGCTATTGATCTATGGATTTAGAATATGTTATTGATATTCAATAATATCAAGGAACCACTAAAGAGGATAGTGAAACTCGCTACTTACACGTTTCGAGGAGAACCAAAGTGTTGTTGGGAGTTTATAAACCAAGTAGATGAGATAAGAGTTATGGTTTGGGGTGTTTTACAACCCATACGTTAAAACTATATTTTCTTATGACCCTTATAGCTAAAATATATTGTGATTTCTGGCATCTGGAGTAGGGTGTGATGACTATTGAAGAATATTATGCACACTTTACAAATATGGAACATTTTTTGATGATATATCTTACTGATGAGTCATCGAAGGAAACACACTTTTATTAAGGTCTTAAACATGTCATTCGATCTTTTGTCCATTTTCTCAGGTTGAATAATATTTTTAAGATAGTGAATCAAGGGCTAATCATAGAGAGAAACATGAGGGATGTAGGGGGTGTAGATTAGGGTATTTCAACCTCTCTACCTTGTGGTTTAGATTTTAGTAGTTGAAAGTGATGTTTTTAGGATTCCCATGAGATGGGTACCAGATATATTGTTAGTGATAGTAGTTTAGTTTTATATGTCATGTGAGAGACATGGGGTAATGTGAGGAATCAGTGGGATCAAGACCCATCCAAGTGTCGTACTTGCAGCAAGATGGGCCACAAGTAGTGTTTTTACTAGAATTTTTCTTTAGTGGTTTGTAAAAGTTGATCATCTATAACTCCAAATTAATGAGTGGGTTTCATAGCTCCACATTGGGTAGGGTGCTGGAGTAGTACTGGTTGATCAAAACATGGTGGTGTTTATAGAAGAGACATAAAGTCACGAGTTGTACCAAGATAGTAGGGTCCACCTACTCTTGGTAGCGAGATACTTCACAGGGTTGTAGTTCTGGATAGATATATTCTATACAACTGATCTTTGAGGAATAGATCACCATGGTGTCTATGATGAGAAGTAAATTCTTAGTAGACTTTAATTTTGAATCTAATATTTTTATTACTGTTTCATCACATTGTTTTATATATGTACCATTGGTGAAGATCCTTAGTAATTTCGTTTAGATTTCTAATGGTGTTATTAAACATGATACTCCTTCAGGGATCATAATAGGGAGTATACTCTGGTGTAGGTAGTGTCCACCTGATGATGGGGAGTGTCAGTTCATATGGGTTCTATTTTCCATGAGATTACTGGGTTTGACATTATACTCGAAATGGGATTTCTAATTACCTATTCAGCCTACATTGACTATTATTTCTGAATGGAGACTTTTACAAAACTAGATGGAAGGTATATTATTCACAAATGTGAATGGGATATCCAGACAAGTCAATATAGACTAAAGCATCATTTTCTAGTCAGAATGATAGCCCATGTCTCTAGTTTATATTTTTATTGACCATGGGACATGCATAAATATTTCCCTCTAGTGGTTGATTATTTTAGAAACATTTTCCAACATGAATTTTATGGTATATCTCTTTAGAGAGAGTTTTATTTATCCATCAAGATAGTTCCATGAGAAGAAATAGTATCCATTCCTCCTTATAGGATGGCTACTATAGTGTTTTAGGATCTCAAGAGGAAGCTAGAGGACTTGGAGGAAAGGGTTTTTATTGGACCTAGTACTTTTCCATGGGGTTCTCTAGTCCTTTTTATTAAAATGAAAATTATACCCTTAATCTCTGCATGGATTACTAAAAATTGAACAAATTTACTATTTATATCTGGTATCCATTCTCACATATATATGACCTTTTTTATCCACACCTAGGATCTTGGGTGTTCTCAAAAAATTGATTAGAGGTCCCAATACCATCATATGAATTTTAACCATTAGACATAACTAATAAAAATTGTCGTTGTAGGCATTTTCTATATGAGAATCCAGTTATGTCTTTCTGTCTCAAGAATGATCCAACATTTTTCATGGCTTTGAATAACTGATGTTTTCATACTTTTATAAATTCGTTTGTGCAAGTATTCATGGATGATATCTTGGTGTATTCTAAAATACAACATAACCATACAAAACATATTGAGATCATTTTGGATACACTGAGACAACATCAGTTATATGATAACTTCACAAATATCCACTTATCATTAGATATTATTCACAAAATGGTTCATATTATATCATAGGTAGGTGTATCATTTGACATAGAGAAGATGAGATCTGTGGTTTCCAAGGAGCATTCCAAGATTTTTTTTTACAAATATATTTTCTTAGGTTTAGATGGAAATTACATCTGTTTTACACATGACATAACATGCTTAGTAGTTCCATTTATAGGATTCACAAAGAAGGGTGTGAAATTTTTATAGTCACATAACTGTGAGAAAACCATTCATGAGATGGAAGGGAGACTAAATTAAATGTCGATTTTGAATATTCCAGATCCGGTAAAGAGGTACACTGTGTATTGTGACAGTGTATATTCCTGCTAAATGGGAATGGGAAATTTCAAAAAGGAATGAATACATGAAAATGGGTATTTTTTCGCAAAAAAATAGAAAGGAAGTAAAAGGTGTCTGACACCTGCAGATCGTGTGACCCTTTAGATGACTCGTGATGGTGTGAAACATATATGGTCACATGAAGACTCCAAAAATAATTCATAACCTACCATAGATCTTATGGAACCCCTTTCAATAATATTGCCTTCTATTTCTAAGGTGACTCATACAACTAGTGGTCGTTCAGCAACAGCTGGATAAGCTCCCCTATGCCACTAGGTTTGTTGGCAGCAAGCACCTCACAATCCAACCTAAAACTCCATTTAAAATAATGAGTAAAAATCAAAAGGGGGTTCCTCTAGCAGTCACTAACATAGTGTGACTCATTTCTCATGGGAAGGGTAATTTTCTTTGTCAACATCGAAAAATTTCACATTACCCCATATCATTTTTGTAATAAAGCAATGTAAATAAAGGGATAGGAGGTTGGAGATACTCGCTGTCATAAATGTCACCTTACACTCCCCTAACATTCTGCAAGACACCACCAGTCCCTAGAAAAATTCTTGGCGTCATTCATGTTCCTGGAATTTTTCCAAAGCCTAAACACTCCTTTGAAGTGTTCTGGAAATCTCCAATGTCGGGATGGATCAAAGTGAATGTTGATGGCGCTTCCAAAGGCAACCCAGGTTATGCGAGTTGTGGTGCTATCTTCAGAGACTCAGCCGGACAGTGTTAGGGATGCTTCTATGTTGTTTGTGGTCACTCTTCATCTCTGGAGGTAGAAATTATTGGCATCATTCATGCTGTTGATTTTTCTCTTCAAAGAGTTTGGAGAAAGCTATGGATTGAAAGTGATTCTACCACTATCGTCCATGCCATTTGGAATGGAAACATCCATCTAGCGTGGACACTCACTGCTTGTTGGATGAGTTACCTCAACTTGCCCCATGGGATAGATTATATAGCTACTCATGCCTACTGTGAAGCAAATGTCGTTGCTGATGCTCTTGCCAAAAAAATAGCTCATCAAAGACTGACTTGGCTGGACTATAACCCTTCTGAGTTATTATATCTTTTTGAAAGATATTGTAAAAAAATCCCTTCCTTTCGCCTCCTGTAACCCTTTTTTGATTATCAATAAATTGTGCTATGGTCTTTGACCAAAGCATTATCTTTTAAAAAAACATGCCTCATCTCACAAAATACCTTTGGCTTTCAACCTTGTCCAATATAAATCCTTAGGTATGTTAGGGAAACCATGTTCTTCCCTTTTTAATCCCTAAGGATAAAAATATTGTGGATTACATGAAATGATCATGCATTCCTATAGTGCCTATGTTGGTTATGCGATGCTGCATAAAAAAATAGAGTATTTTTCTTTGAACTTACTCATGTAATCTTGTATAACCCTTGACATTTGTAAAATAATGCAAAGAAATAAATGATGGAGGAAGTGAAGAAATCATACGGTTGTAAAATTCTTGTGATGTGCTAAGGAATTTTGTAGTGTGTTCATATGATACTCCTAAACAAGTTTCCCTGATCTCATGGAAACACCCAGGCAATCCACCCATGCCTCATGAAATGTATGAGGAAAGGCAAAAAGAATCTTATGAAGGTCATTCAATAGGTACTATGGTCTCAAGAAGGCCCATGGAAATGTAAACATTTCAATATTATGTCCTTCAATAAGCCTGTATAAGTCAACGATCTCTCATTAATTGGAAATAATCCAATAATTTCAGTTTTGATGAGAGGGACTCACAGTCACTGAAAATTAGTTAAAGACCTATGAATGATCCATGGTAGAGACTTGCGAATATTCATGTTGCAAGACCCCTTCATCAACTCCAGGCTAGATCCATAACAGATGCACCATGAAAACTGGTGAACAACTGGGGTGGTGAGGCCTATAAATTCCTCACCCTAGCATGAACAATTTACAGCTCCCTATTGAGTCCAAGAGAGTGAAATTTTGGAATTATTCACAATCACTACAGTGGATTTCTCAGAGTGGATGATCTCATGACCGGAAAGTATTTTTTCAGGTAATATGTTCTTTTATAGCTAAAATAATCCTTATCCATGAATAAATCACTTCACATGTCATTCATAGATCACAGTAAGGGCTCCTGGTAGGATATATCAAGAAAAACCTTCCTATATTCTATATCACAAGAGACATAAAATAAACTTACACTTAATGAATCTAAGTTAATCTCAATAAAGATACTAGAAAAATGATTAAAGGTGGAAGGATTAAGTGGAAAACATGTTTTTTGACTCCCATGCACTTCACATGAATCATTCCACAAATGCAGTGTCACTAAGACATGACATCTAGGTCTCAAGAGATTCCTTATGCATGTATATTGGGTCATGAAAAATCATTCCGACATGTCAGATCAAGTCACACGATCCCCATGGGCATAAGAATTTATTCTCATGAATCCCTCTAGGTTTATTGCATACTCTTTGAGAGGTCCTTCACATATATATTTAGACTCATATAATGGTTCCATCTCATGTAATCCAAGTCATGTGGTCACATATGGGCATGTAAACTAAATCCATATTTATAACCACTTGGTAAGTCAGTCGAGACACATAAAACCCTCCATAAATGTTGGATCGGACTCATGATTCCCTCCATGGATGTTATCCAAGACTCGTGATACCCTTCGAGACATGTCGTATTTAATCTAACAACAACAACCATATGTGCTGAGAAAAATCTTATAAATGAATCCAGGGAAAGTAAGTTGGATTAGGAGACACCCTTTGGACAAGCCAGATAGGTCATACGAGGGCTTCCATGATAGACCACCTGGGTCTTGCGATGTCCTCTAGGCAAGTCATCATTGATCATGCAAAAACATTTTGATATGCCTCTTGAGTTACATGATATCCTTTTGAAAGTTAAATTGGATTATTTAGTTAGATTCAGATATTCCAGGGAGATACTCTCCAATATACATGGACAATCTGACAATCAACACTTGTCATGTAAGAAAGTAGGTCAGATTGGAAACCTTAGAGTGTAAGCCTTGAGTAGTGACTTAACATAATATGTCCCAATAACTAAGTAAAACGCAGATTGTATGCCTTGTTTAGAGGAACAATAAAGACTGTAATTCCTTCCACATTCATGATATGTATGAGACCTCTTCAGTCTTCATGCTCCACAAAACTATCCCAATACATAAGTCCCTAACTCTTGAGATGGTGAAATTGATCATTATACATCCCTTGTTTATCACATCAAGAATAGATCCCATGAAATTAGTGTGTTTCAATAATAATATAATTCACATCATGAGTATCCACCAACCAGAAAAATATATATATATAAAGAACCAATTGGTGGAATGACACATTAAGCCTCAAAACAAAGGTATCTACCTTGGTGATATACCCAAGGGTGTGATTGAACTACGAGAACACTAATTTATTAAATAATTAGAATATATAGAACACCTTACTAAGTATTTCTCTCAAATAAAAATAACTTTTGATGTATGCCTTATGTTGATGTTTTTTTAACAATCAAGACCCAATCATTCACATGTGATGATTACTCTACTTTATCTATAAACATGCATAGAAATAAACTAAACTATGATGGATATGATTCCTTACACAAAATGGATATGTATGATGTCTCTCTATGGATTGATCTATAAAAAAATCTTCTCGGAGTGGCCAAGAATATAAGTCCCATACAACAAGAAATGAAAAATGATCATTTTTTATCCATTGTTTCTCACACCAAGCATAGC
The DNA here is from genome assembly GCA_963277665.1 of Viscum album. Lineage (NCBI taxonomy): Eukaryota > Viridiplantae > Streptophyta > Magnoliopsida > Santalales > Viscaceae > Viscum > Viscum album. Next base: position 767,758,479 of record OY728125.1, on the reverse strand, counting down.
TTATTTGGGCTTAGTAAATTTCCATAATCATTTCATATTAATCACATGTGTCTACAATGAAAAGAGAAACCTTAGAGAGTTAGTGCCATATAAATGAACTCCAACAACTCTAATTCTTTACAAAATTGAGATATGTAGGATGTCCCTCCAAGACTAGAGATTGAGAACCTAGTGTCTTAGAGAACTTATATAATTCCCCTCTTCATGAAATTAAACTACTTAGGTCTGATGGACAACATGGGTTTTGATTACCACAATATCCAGGAATGTGGGATGCCTCAAAATGGCTTGATATCCTCCTCGTAATATTAATTACCTCCTTATCTAGTAGCGAATTCTTAAGAACATGGTTATACAGCTTTGGAACATAAGCATCGACCGATTACAAGAAAACGATATAGAACCTCAGATACATACATATGGATTTACTGAAGACCTACCTTGTCTTTTTCACTTAAAATAAAATTAACCCCTGATCATTTTATTAGGGTAACCTATTAAGTATCAGGATAAGGATGATATTTGTGAACATATCATAAATCTATAAGAGTGCTCTAGAGTAAGAAATAATCCCCCCAAATGGGGGTGATGATCAGGACATCCATCCTATCGACTATTGAAATATCCTAAGATTCATTGCACCTAAAAGCCCAAGTGGCCACTTGCCTTTGGCAAGAAGTCATGTACCCTTTTACAGATGAAGGAACCATTGAGAGTTTATATAAACGGTGAAAATGGTAATCTACTATTCATGATGGTGCAAGACACAAATTCCCCACAATAAAATTGTCGAATGGATCACATCCACACCTCAAATCACAATGAAACAAAAATGTTTTACCCGATGTGAATCTCTATAATAATGAAACTATCAAATATAATCATACGATCCACTTTGTTTCCACCCCATAGGCAAAAAATCTAACATGCCAACTGTGAATCTCTAAGAAAATCATGTTGTAGGATACTTTGTTTTGAATACCCTATAAAAACAAAGTAGTATGACTAGTATGATCAAAGAAGATGATCCAATGTAACAGGGTTTCAATAAGTCCATCCTCGCATTGAAAGCTCTATGTGAGTAGAATGGATAGATTAGGGAAACAAGAAAATTATGTTTTCCATGCATATCATATTGAACAAATCATGCCTATGATATTTCAATAACCAATAACCATATTCTGTTTTTCTGCATAATTTCATATACTTCTCTCATTGACAACATCCCAATAGGAGAAAATGTCTTGATCATATATTTTTCACTCCTTTAAATCATCGGTTGATGCGACCCCCATGAGATGCAATGGGATTTCACCTGCTCGACAACTCCAACAATAGGTGGAGAACATGATGGTCTGGGAGTACCACTAAAGTGGGACAATAATGACCATGGAAGCTTCCCATGAGGTTCTCTAGGAATGGAAACTGGAAAGTCCACATTGCCTTGGGATAGCCACCTCTAAGCCAGTAGCCCTTATTTCTACAAAAAATATTCTTTGGGATCATATCCCCAAATTGAAAAAAAACATCCACATTAAGCCTCTAATTATGGTTTATTAGGAATCCAAATACAGCTCCATTTCGTCTCTGGCAGCACCAAGGAGCGAACCTATCTACCACCATCATGATGCCATCCCACCAGTCACCAACTGAGGGTACCACACGACACACTGCCACCTATGAAATACATGAAATAGAAGAAAGAAATGATCATCGAGGGAGGAAGGTGGTGGATATGCATGAGAGGGATCATGTTCCCACTCTTGATGATGATTCCATATGACATATCTCAGAATAATCTAGAGAAAAATATCATATCCTTACTGAATCAGAACAAGTCGGTGAGAATATTCCCATAGTAGTCAGGGGGAGGCTCATATACCTAAACCTATGCAAAAATCCCATCAGTATATTTTGATGGAACAATGAGGAAAGAAGTGGGAATATATTCCTACTTCAGTTGAAGACATCATCTAGTGTATAATGGAGACAGAAAATGTGCATGATTATATCCCTACACAAAAATTTTAAAAATGCCAATATATTATAGCGGAAGTTGAAGAACTCAACCCAAAACTTCTAGAACTATTTCAGATTATGAACACCCCAAGCTTCCATGGTACACTTCCCTTTGAATAATACAATAGTGTGTGTTGTATGGAACTTTGAGTTCTAACACACCACAACCAATCAAACTAGTAGTTATGAATAGTAATAACCACTTTTTGAAATTTTATAAATTTTATATTTCAAAATGGACTTCATTTTTAGATTCAGAATATAGAAATTAGATTAGGGTGAATTTTTGGAATTTTTCTGAAAACATTCAATTTTTGATGAATAGTTAAAAACACTTAGTTATAGTTTAAAACCGAATTTTTATTTAAATAATTATTTATTTTATTTAAATTTAGTTTAGGTCAAATATATATACATAATACTTATATAAGTTCAATATAATTCATTGAAGTCAGTTAATAATAATTTTAGATATATAAAAAATTTATTGACCTTTTATAGTCTTTTACCCACCTCTTAGGAGCATTTGAAAATTTATATAAAACCTAATTTTACCACTTCTGTGAGTTGAATATCAAAAATCTGAGAGACATGGTTGACATCAATAACTAAAATTTGGTTCAATAAGATGAAAATAATATTTGGTGAATAGTAACTTTTTACGTTTATTTACCACAGTTAAAAGTAAATAGGGTAATTAAGTGTAAAAATGATATTATTATTACCCTAACACATGTCCTAATTCTATTGGATGTGTGAAATTCGACCAAAAAAACCTTAGGAATAAAAAATGATCCTTTGGTCCACTTGGATTAGATAAGGATATTTATTATTATTTTATTTAAAGAAGAGTTAAAAGAGTGAAAATCAATTTTTATCAACTAAAACATTTTTAATATAGGGTTACACATAAGATGAATTCGACTATAAATATTCATTATAAATCCTAAAAATTCCTACATAATGGTATTTTATTTATATTTTTTATACATTAAATAATTTAATTTTTTAATGACATAATAATGATGAAGTAATTAAATAATTAATTAAATATTAAAATAATTGATATTATAAATATTGAAATAAATGTAATTTGATACTTTTTATGAATTAAACTAATTTTCTAGGTTAATATAATATATTAGGGTTGGTTAGATGAATTTTTTTCAAATTAATAATGTTGTTTTGATTTTAGAAAAATAAAATACATAATAGTGTCAAAATTCACATAAAAGAGTTTTTAAAACAAATATTATATTATTAATCGATATTCTATTCCTAAAAATATATTGTTCAGGAAAAAGACTTATATAATAATAGTAGTATCATTAATGATCCACTTTTGGTTCTCTTGGAAGGATATAGTAATTTTAGTAACCATATAATATAAAAATCAGAGAGACATGGTAAATGTAAAACTATTTAACTAAGAGTTAAATCTAAAAAATAAGGTTAATATAGTGACCCAAATCGGTCTAAAACATATTTTTTGAGTGGTTTTCAATCCATTCCCTACTTATAGTTTAAATAATACATTTTTGTGCCATTAAAAACTGAAAATGATTTTATTATAAAATAATATTTCTAGCTTTTTCTAAGGTTCCCCTCACCCCTCTTATAAAAGGGTACTCCCCCTTCTCCCTAATTCACACCATCAAAGCCTTTTGAATTGGCCAAACCCGGCCCAAATACCCGCTAAACTGCCATCCCTTCATCCTAGAGGCCTTACTATAGTTAGAAAGCCATCCTACAGATCCCTTTTGATCCAATCAAAAGAAAGAACCTGATGAATAGGTAAATATTTCATCACCTCTTTCAAGTTCCTTTCTTCTTCCACTTCATCTTTCTCTATTTTTTCCATTATAATATAATAACTCTAGTATATTCGATATACTATTATGTTATTAAAAATATGGTACATCCATAGTCATTATTGTATCAATCCTTTGAATGACATGTCACCATACGTTCGTACGTATGGGTTACCGTATCCACGTCGTGGTGTAATTGTTTTTCAATAATTTATTATTTTGGTGGGTATAATAATGATATGTAATTGATGTAAATAATAAATATAACATGATAATTATTCTTTGTATTTGATATACCATCCTTGTATATATTATTTTAATGCTAAAAGTATGATATTTTTACTCGTGCGTACATACGGATTACGGTCTCCATGAACGCGATGAGATTCATTCCCCATCGTATCCATTCAAGATTAATTTTCATTTGATGATTAAAAATAATGTTTAAAGACTTGATATCAGTCTGGTTATGAATAATATACGTCCCATACATAACAAATATGACTCACATAACAAAGTATATAAAGATAAACGAATCTGTTAACACCCGAAACGACGATAACACTAAGATATTACTAACAAAACATTGTTAAATGATCATATATGATATCATATTAATGTATATTATTCTGGTATAATTTAATAACAATTATTTGACCATTATATATGAGGTTAATCTACCCTCGACCAATTAAAATTACAAGGTAAGGTTTAATTTTACAATCTCTTTATTATCTGAGGTTGTTTTTACGTATGTATCTACTTGGACCTCTTTATCATCCACATCCTTGTTTCTTAAAAATGTTTTTCAAAACCTTTCTAATATTTACTAGAAAATGGGTTAAAGTCATTTATACCATTATATTAGATTATATGAATTAAAAAGAATCATTCCTTCATTTTCAAAACAAGGTACTTTATGACCTTTTCATCAAAATTAAGGTAAGAATATTTTTTTAACTTATACAGCGGCTCAGGCTATTTTTTGCCGTTATAACATTGTCAAAGATTCCCTGAAAAGATTAAAATTTTATTTTCAAAATAAATGTTTTCTCTATAATTATGTGACTCTTTAATTATTTCAAAATAGAAAGATATATTTCTTTAAAAAAGGTTTTGATTTCATCTATGTCAACATACATTGATGGATTTCAATTTTATTTGAAGTTAATTAATTATGATACAAAACATCCATATTGTATTGAAGGGTTTTTGATTTGCTTGACTGTGGACGTGCTATTTTTATACCATTCATGGTTTGTGGTTAAAGTATTGACATTTCTTATACTAGTTTTAATACGAATGTTTATGTTATATTTCAACATTTTCATCTAAGGAATGTATTGGACTTAGTAAGTTATGGGCAGAGCCCGCTATAGCTCCTCGATGCATAGGTACGTCTCATGAGACAAATAGACGTGGAATTGGATGAGTCCTTTCCAATTTTGATATATGGTTTTGGTCGAGGCCTTAATTATTTTTAGATGTCTAGGCCGAGGCCTTGAAAAAAATGTTTCAGAATGTCCGGCATTATAAATTCCCTCAATATGAAAATAATATTGATGGTTCATGTGGTAATTCTACTAGTAGAATACCCAAGATTATGTTTTATTATGGCATTATTTACTCAGCTCATATTATTTCCATAAAATTATTCTTGATTGTTATTAGTAAAGGCATGTGGTTTCAATTATTCAACATGATTAATATTTATGTTATCTTCTGCTGTATTGCTTACCCTTAATGAGTGTTTGATCTCAGCCCTTTCATATGTTTCATTTTCCTAGGATATTAAGAAGTTAGTTATGTGTGACTTGCAGGCATAATCTAGGAGGCTTGGATGTTTCTATTGGAATAAATTTTGTTGTATTTCTTTTCGAGTTGTAAAGTTGAACTTATGTGTGAATATTGATTCCGATATTACTAAACTGATCAGTCTTTCGAGACATGATTTCCTTGTGATCATTCCAATGTTATGTAATAATGCACTGAATCTGGTTAACTAAGGTCAGGGCATTATATTTGGTATTAGAGAAAGTTTAGACTAAACCTCGGAAACTAGATTTAGATAAACTCTGATTAGAGCACATAGCCATAAGATAAACTTTGAGGATTAGTATAGAAGAACTTCCTATAATATTGGTATTGTAGAGATTTTGTGAGGTTTCCAAGCAATACATCCCTATATAGATACAAGCAGTTAGAGGCAGATCTGGAACATATGTACATAGGGGTAAAACTGGAAAAAACTGCTTTGAGCCAGACTCGAATGAGAACTGGTGCATGACAACGGGGCTTGCTGCACTCTTGGCCACGCCACTCCTGGGGGGTATTCTTAAGATAATTATCAATTTATTTAAAAACATTTATTAAGGGTTTATGAGTATATACTTCTTCAAAGAAAACATTTTTATGATTATGGATTATCCATAAACTATTCAATTTATGTTAAGTGTTTATACAAGTTTGGATTTATGTATTGTGATTCATAAAATAATCTAGTGTATACCATTATTTAGAAGTGGTACCTAGTGGAAGGAATGGAAACCGTATAAATTCATACACTCCATGTAGGGATTTCCCTTCTACACAAGATAATTATAGTGGAGATGGTGATACCACTAGTGTTGATCAGCTTATCACTATATTGGGACAACTCACTCAGGTTATGAATAATAACCTTACCCGTATGGAGCACCCTCATCCACAACTTGGAGGATCAATGTTATAATGATTCACGAGGAAACAACCACCAACATTAAATGGGTGTAAAAATCCATTAGCGGTTGAGCAATGGATAAATATGTTAGAGAAAATATTCCACACCTTGGGGAGTAGCGAAAAAGAAAAAGTTATCATGGCAGTTTATCGCCTCACTGGAGATGTCGATCAATGGTGGTCATTCATTCAAAACACAAAGGAAGATGAAGAAGTGTCTATTATAGAATTGAGGGTGTTTAAAGATCTTTTCATAGAAAAATACTTCTTTGTGACCATCGAGCGGAATGGAAAGTCAATTTCTATGTCTGAGGCAAAAAGAGGATGAGAATGTCGCAAAGTATGAAGCTAACATTACAAGGTTAGAATGGCATGCTATAGATTATATATGTAACCCAATAAGTAAGATTGACCATTTCATTGATGTGTTAAAACCATTTCTCCATCGATCATTATTATTACAATCCTTCTCATCATACGAAGATATTTTCTCGTGTTCCATCAAGAGAGAAAAGTAATTCTCTAAGCCTTATGACTTTAAATCAAAGCAAGAGAAGAAAAGATCTGTTGAATAATCTGGGAAAAGAAATAAGGAAACATGGAATAAGGTAATAATTTAATTTTTAACCTATGATAATTGTGGATGGAAGTACCTTGGTTCCTGTCTAAAAGGAAAAGGAGTATGCTATAAGTGTGGACAGAAATTCCATCTTGCTGGTGATTGTAAGGGAAAGAAAGATGTTACCAATGTTCAATGCTACAATTCCTGGGAGATGGGACATTATGAAAATGAATTTCCTAAGCATTATGGAAACTTACCTCAGAAAATTCCATGGGATCAAGGCCAAGCTTATGTGATCACTACTGATGAGGTTGAATCCCAAAAAGATGTGGTGGTAGGTAATTTCATCATTTTCTCAAGTTTAGTCAATGCTTTATTTGATTCTGGATCATCACATTATTTCATATCTTCCCAATTTTCTATGAAAATTAGATATTTTCAATTTGATTTAACAAGGGATTTTTTAGTAAAAACTCCTAATGTAAGTATCATTGCTATAATGTTTTGTGAATCAGTTCCCATTAGGTCATGTAAATGTTCCTTATCTGCTGATCTCATTTTCATACCCATGATTGAATTTGATATAATCCTCGATATGGATTGGATTTTGGACCATGATGAAGAAATTTTTTGTAAGAAGAAGGATGTTAAAATTTTTGATGACGATGATAAAGAACACCTTATCTTTAGAGCAGAATCATCACAACCAAATTCTTATCTAGATCCACCACCAATAGCTCAACTAAATTCAATTATTGGTGAGGCCGGGAATGAAATAACTATGGGTGAGGAAAATAATTTTCAAATAGAGGATGTACCTATTGTGCAATAGTATGTTGAGGTATTTCCAGATAATTTACCTGGATATCCTCCAGAATGAGAAATTGAGTTTTCCATTGATTTAATTACTGGTTCAAGGGCTATTTTGATGACCCCTTATAGAATTTCCACTGTGGAATTAGTGGAACTAAATAAACAACTAGGGGAATTGATTAATAAGGAATTTATTCACCCTAGTGTTTCTCTATGGGGAGCTGCTGTCCTTTTTGTTAAGAAAAATTGTTTATCTATGAGGTTGTGCATTGACTACAGAGAGATCAATGATATAAAAATAAAGAACAAGTACCCCCTACCTCACATTTATGATTTATTTGACCAAATTCATGGAGCTTAATATTTTTCAAATATTGAACTTCAATATCGATATCATCAGTTGTGTGTGAAGAGGGAAGACATTCTGAAAACAGTATTTCAAACCAGGTATGGGTATTACAAGTTTATAGTAATTCCTTTTGGGCTAACTAATTCACCCTTAATTTTCATGGAACTAATGAACATTGTTTTCAAGGAATATCTTGATGATTTTTTAGTAGTATATTTGATGATATCTGGGTAAACTCAAAAATCTATGAAGACCATGAAAATCACTTGTGTAACATTCTGATAACCCTCAGAGTAAATGAATTATACGAGAAAGTTTAGCAAGTGTGAATTTTGGCATTAGGAGATATTTTCATGGCCATATTGGATGGAATATCTCTTGAAACTTCTAAGAAAAAGGAAATCCAAGAATGGACAACACTGACAAGTATAACTAAGGTATGCAGTTTTATTGGTTTAACAGGTTATTATCAATGTTTCATCTAGAATTGTTCTCAGTTGGTTAACCCATTAACAAAGCTTACACGAAAAGGGGTTAAACTTTTTTGGACAAAAGAGTGTGAAGAATGCTTTGAAGAATTGAAGAGAAGATTAGTCAAGGATCCTATCTTGACTATACCATCAGGGAATGATGGGTTTGTTATTTATAGTGATTCTTAAAAGAAAGGACTTGGATGTGTCTTTATGAAGAATGATAGAGTTATTGTCTATGCATCATGACAGCTAAAACTTCATGAACCAAACTATCCTACTCATGATCTTGAGTTCGAAGTTGTAATATTTTCATTGAAGATATGGAGACATTATCTCTATTGTAAAAAATTTGAGATATATACCGATCACAGGAGTTTAATGTATATTTTCTCACAGAAAAAACTAAACATGAGGCAAAGAAGATGGCTTGAACTACTCAAGGATTATGATTTCATGATACACTACCACCTGGGGAAGGAAAATAAGGTGGAAGATGCTTTGAGAATAAAAATTCATGGAGTTTTGAACAACATGAGAGTTGAAAGGGATCCTTTTCTCTTGGATCTAGTGAAGATAGATATGGGAATAACCATGGAAGGTGGATCATCAATAATTTTTCAAATGGTTTTCGAGCAATATATATTAGAATGGATAGAAAGTTCTCAAGATGATGATGAGGAGTTTCAAAAGATGATTAAAGGTGTGAATGATGGGAGATTGAGTGACTTTGTGTATGAAGATGGAATTTTGAAATTTGGGAAGAGAAATTGTGTTCCCGATATACCTGGTCTAAAAAGGGAATTGTTAGATGATGCTCATAGTTGAAATTTCTCTATACACCCTACTAGTAACAAGATCTATATGGATTTGAAGGAACATTTTTGGTGGGACAACATCAAGAGGTAGATTGTTGATTTTGTTTCAAGATGTATGGTTGTCAAAAAGTGAAAGCTAGAAGGAAATATCCTGGATGAGTTATGTAACCACTTCCAATACCTGAGTGGAAATGGGACAATATTACGATGGAATTTTTCATTACTACCAAGGACTCCTAGAAGGAACGATCCAATGTGGGTCATTGTTGATTGTCTTACCAAGTCAACACATTTTCTATCTATAAGAGATGATTTACCACTTGAACGTCAAGAAAGACTATATATTAATGAAGTTGTGAGGCTTTATGGAGTACCCCTATCGATTCTTTCTGATCATGATACATGTTTTACATCAAGGTTCTGGAAAATTCTTCAGAAATCCCAGGATAATGAACTTCGTTTGAGCACTGCCTACCACCCCCAAACTGATGGACAATCAGAACGGACTATTCAAATGTTAGAAGACATGTTGAGATCATGCTCACTTGAATTTCAAGATATGTGGGATCAATATTTACCTCTGGTAGAATTTTATTATAACAATAGATTCCATTCAAGTATTCAGATGGCACCATATAATTGGTTATATGGAAAGAGATGTTGCACACCAACCTATTGGGATGATGTTGGTGAAAGAAAAATCGTAGGCCCAGAACATTTGGAGGAAACGATTGAAAAGTTGAAGGTAATCCAAACCCACATCAAATCACCTCAAAGTAGGCAGAAGATTTATGCCGATAACCGAAAGAATGATTTGTAATTTCAAGTTGGAGACCATGTTTTCAAGAAGGTATCAACATGGAAGGGTGTTATACATTTCGGTAAGAAGAGAAAATTAAGTCCTAGGTGCATCAGATCTTTTGAAATTCTAGAACGCATTAAGGTTGTAGCTTACTATTTGGAAATACCGCCATGTCTCTCCAAAGTTCACGATATATTCCACGTATCATTGTTGAGAAAATACAAGCCTGACCCAACGCATGTACTCACCAATGAGGAATTAGAACTGGAACCCAATATGTCTTATTGAGAAGATCTTGTCATGGTTCTTGATAAAAGAGAACAATTGTTGAGAAATCAGATGAATCGTCTTGTAAAAGTTCTATAGAGAAACCATAAGATGGAAGAGGCAACGTGAGAACCCGAGGAACTTATGATGAAGAACCACCATATTATTTTTACATAGTAATACTCTAGAAATTTTGAGGTTGAAATTATTCTATGTAGAGGAGAATGTAACACCCCAAGCTTCCATGGTATGCTTCTCTTTGAATAATACAATAGTGTGTGTTGTACGCAACTTCGAGTTCTGACACACCACAACCAATCAAACTAGCTGTAATGAATAGTAATACCCACTTTTTGAAAATTTACAAAATTTATCATTCAAAATGGACTTCATTTTTGGATTTAGAATATCAAAATTATCTTAGGGTGAATTTTTTGGAATTTTTAGAAAACTTTCAATTTTTGATGAATAGTGAAAAACACAGAGTTATAGTTTATAACCGAATTTTTAATTAAATAATTATTTATTTTATTTTAAATTATTTCTGGTAAAAATAGATACATAATACATATATAATTTCAATTTAATTCATTGGAGTCAGTTTATAATTATTTTAGATATATAAATATTTTATTGAACTTTTACCGTCTTTTACCACCTCTTAGGAGCATTTTCAAATTTGTATAAAATATAATTTTACCACTTCTGTGAGTTTAATATCAAAAATTAGGGAGTCACTATTGATATTATAAAGTAAAATTTGGTTCAACAAGTTAAAAATAATTTTTGGCAAATAGTAACTTTTTCCGTTTATTTACCATGGTTAATAATAAATAGGGTAATTAAGGGTAAAAATTATATTATTATTACCCTAACACGTGTCCTAATTCTATTGAGTAAGTTTAAATCAACCAAGAAAAACCTTAGGAATAAAATATTATCGTTTAGGTCCACTTGGATTAGATTAGGACATTTATTATTATTTTATTTAAAGAAGAGTTAAAAGAGTTAAAATCAAAGTTTAATAAATAAATATTTTTTAATATAGGATTACACTTAATATAAATTAGACTATAAATATTAATTAAACAGATAAAAACATTTCCTACATAATGTTATTTTATTTATTTATTTAGACATTAAATAATGTAATTTATTTATAACACAATGATGACAAATTAATTACCTAATTAATGAAATATTAAAATAATTGATATTATAAATATCTAAATACATTTAATTTGATACTTTTTATGAATTCCAATACTTTTATAGGTTAATATTACATATTAGGGTTGATTAGACGAATTATTTTCGAATTAATAATGCTGTTATGATTTTGGAAAAAAACAAAATACCAAATTGTGTCAAAATTGACTTAAAGAGTTTTAAAAAAAACATATTATATTATTAATTGATATTCTATTCCTAAAAATCTAATGCTCAGAAAAAGGTCTGATATAATAATTTTTTTATCATTAATGAACCACTTTGGGTTCTCTTGGAATTATATATAATTTTATTAACCATATAATATAAAAATTCAAAGAGACATGGTAAATGTCAAACTATTTAACTAAGACTGAAATCTAAAAGATAAGGTTCATATAGTGACACAAACCTATCTAAAACCAATTGGTTGAGTCTTTTTCGACTTATCCCCATAGTATCCTTTAAATAATCCATTTTGGAGCCATTAGAAACCGAAAATGGTTTTATTATAAAATAATATTTCTATCTTTTCCTAAGGTGCCGCTCACCCCTCTTATAAAAGAGAACCTCCCCTTATCTCTAATTCACAACTTCAAAGCCATTTTTACCATCCAACCCATTCCTAAATACCCTCTCAACCATCCTTCCTTCAACCTAGAGGCCTTACTTTAATCATAAAGCCAACATACGGGTCCTTTTTTATCAAATCAAAAGGAAGAACCCGAAGAAGAGATAAATATTTCATCACCTCTTTCATGTTCCTTTCATCGTCCACTTCCTCTTTCTTTGTTGTTTCCATTATAAAATAATAACTCCCATATCATCTATATATTTTGATGTTATTATAAATATGGTACATCCATATTCATTATTCTATCCATCCTTTGAATGACATGTCACCATTCGTGCATACGTACGGCTTACCATCTCCACATCATGGTGTAATTGTTATTCAACAATTTATTAAATGTGTGGGCATAATAATGATGCGTAATTGATGTAAATAATAAATATAACATGATAATGATTCTTTATATATGATATAAAATCAAATTATACATTATTTTAATATCAAAATAATGATATTGTCGCTCGTGCGTACGTATGGATTACCGTCTCCACGACCGCGATTAGATTCATTCCCCATCGTATCCATTCAAGATTAATTATCAATTGATAATTAAAAATAATGTTTAAAGACTTGATATCATTTTGGGTTTGAATAATATACATCCCATCCATTAAAAATATGACTCACATAACAAATAATATAAATGAAAATGAATCCGTTAACACCCGAAATGACGATAATATTATGCTATTACTAACAAAGCAAGGTTAAAAGATAATATATGATATCATATTAATGTATATGATTCTTGTATAATTTAATAACAATTATTTCACCATTATACAGGATGTTAAACTACCCTCGACCAAGGAAAAGTACAAGGTAAGGGTTAATTTTACAATCTATTTATTATCCGAGGTTGTTTTTAAGTTAGTATCTACTAGGACCTCTTTATCATTCACATCCATGTTTCTTAAGAATGTATTTCAAAACCTTTTTACAATTTACTAAAAAATGGGGTAAAGTAATTTATACCCTTATTTGTCCTTATATGTTTTTAAAATAAATCTTTTTGTCATTTTCTAAACAAGTTATTTTATTACCTATTCGAAAAAATTAAGGTAAGAATGTTTTTTTAACATATACGGCAGGTGATGCCATTTTCACCATTATAACATCTTCGAAGCTTCCCTTAAAATCTTATAATAATATTTTCAAAATAAATGTTTTATCTATAATTATTTTACTTTTAAATGATTTCAAAATTTTAAGATATATTTCTCTAAAAAAGGTTTGATTTCATCTATGTCAACATCCTTTGGTGGATTTTAAGTTTATTTGAAGTTGATTTATTATGATAAAAAACTTCCATATTGTATTGAAGGTTTTGTGATATGTGTGAATGTGGATGTGATATTTTTATAACATTCATGGTTTATGGTTAAAGTATTGACATTTTGTATGATAGTTATAATACGAATGTTTATATTAAATTTCAACCTTTTCATATGAAGAATGTATTGGACTTATTAAGTGACGGGTAGAGCCCACAATAGTTCCTCGATGTATCGGTATGTCTCATGAGACATCTAGACATAGAATTGGCCGAGGCCTTTCCCATTTTGATATATGGTTTTGGCTGAGACCTTAATCATTTTTAGACGTCTTAGTCGAGGCCTTGACAAAATGTTTCAGAATGTCTGACATTATACAGTCCCTCATTATGAAAATAATACTGATGGTTCATATGGTCATTCAACTAGTAGAATACCCACGATTATGTTTTATTGTGTAATTATTTACTTATATGATATTCCTTCCATTAAAGTATTCATGTTTATTAATGGTAAAGGCATGTGGTTTCAATTATTCACCATTCTAAATATTTATGTTATCTTCCTCTATATTGCTTACCCTTACTGAGTGTTTGAGCTCACCCCTTTCTTATGTTTCATTTTCCCAGGATATAAAGACGTTAGTTATGAGTGACTTTCATGTATAATCTAGGAGTCTTGGATGTTTCTAATAGAATAGATTCGTGTTGTATTTCTTTTCAAGTTGTAAAGTTGAACTTATGTATGAATCTTGTTTCCAATATTACTAAAATGGTCGGTCATTCGAGACATTATTTCCTTGTGATCATTCTAATGTTATGTAATAATGCACTGACTCTGGGTAACTAGGTTCGAGGCATTATAGATAAATGTATAGGTACATATGCTTATCCCTATAGCCATGGAAACTTAACATTCTCATCATCGTGAACATGTGGTTGTATGGGAGAAATCACACACTCTTGTCTCATCTAAAAGGATTATCGGTATATTTTGATAAAGTAAAAGGTATTAGACTGGGAAAATATTGTCATTCCAACTAATGATCACCAAGTGAGAGCTAAAAATGCCTTTGGATATGGGAACATGCCTAATCAAAATGTCCAGCTGTATATTCCAAAGTCCCAAGATCGGTCTCATAACCCTATTTTAGTCAGGGTACACCAAGTGAGAGGGGAAAAAACCAAGAGACCGGTTCATATTCATGTCAATGAATCCCATAAGCATACACCAATGGCCTTGTATTGTGAATATATCCCCGTTATGGCTAACGATAACCATGTGAGAATGTCATAAGCCTTAGGATAGTATAATATACTGGTCAGTGAATCTTCAGGGAATATTCTAGCATATCACAAATGAAAGGCACGCATTCCATCTTCCACCATTGAATGACTATACTAGCATCATTACAAGGAAATATTGAATGAGGCTCATATCCCTTATCTCATTCTGTAGGTATAAAAGTATATTCTGGTAGAGAATCCATATTCCTAAATGGCTCACATTTTTGTTCAAACAATGGCTCATCAGGTGAGTATGGAACATGCCTTGGGTCAGGCTCATACTCCAGCCAAGAAAGACAAACACTGTATCCAAAAATCCCAAGATTAGGTTCATACACCCATATTGACAGAGGCCCACAAAGTGATAACAACACATGACTCAGGGATGGTTCATATTCATATCAATAGTGAGGCATCTTATTGGAATATTTGAATAACTTTTCACTAGCAGGCGTATATTCCTGAGAACCATATAGTTTTATAAAATCTCTAGAAACCTTCATACTTTAGGCTCATATCCTTACACAATCCAAAAAAGGTAGGTTGATATATTCCAACCATGACACAGAACATGTCCCGTATTTCTAATATTCTCAATGCCAGTGTCCTTGAGGTTTTTATAGATACATTCTCAAGACCACGAGGGTCCTTATACTCTTCTAAAAAATTAGAAGCATAATACATTTATTACAATTATAGTACTCCTTGTGGAAGTGTTGAGACAAATTTTAGATGCTTTACTTTTGACATCCACCACGATCAACCTCCCCACAATTATATCCCTCATGGAAAAATAAATCCTTCATTTTCTCAGTCATCTTTATATAGATATTCATTCATAATTCTGATAGATTCATATAGAAAATTTCTTGAAACATTGGTTTCAATAGTATATTTTCCCCATCTACTTCTATATGAAATTCACTCTCATCAAAAGGAGTCCATCATAGCCATCTTTTATGGTCTTATTAGATGGAGGCGTGTACGTATGATGAAGAGGAGGATGACATTTCCATATTAATAGCCTTATAAGGAACCCACCTACACATCATGTTCTTCCCCCTTGTTACTTCTGACTATGAGATTCTAGATGAGCTAGAAAATGAGTGAATTCCTTATCTATTCTAGAATATATTGGATACACAACCATGGTTGAAGGATAAACATCTCCCTTATCTAGAATACGAGTATCACCATTAGACAATCAAGATAATCTTTTTCCAGCTACACTTGTCCACTATCTCGGTGGTCTTGGATCCAAAATAAAAAACCATATCAAAATTATCCAACATGATTGTCACCACTACATTGTGACATTTTAGCATATAATATACAAATCCACATCATGTATATATATTTTATTATGGGGGTAGTAATTAAAATTTAATTCGTCCCTAGAACAATAGAACGTCTCAGATTTGGTGTCCATTAATGTTATAGCCTCTGGTGAAATCAGGGGAGTAGGTAACGCTCAGTCTAATTGGTCACTACAATAAAAATCCATCCTTCAACATTTCTCATACATCACAAATGAAGGGAGATGATATCCATTATTATATCAATATATTCCCCTTAAAAAAATTAAAGCATTTGGACTAAGATATTCAAGCTTCGATCATCCAAAAAACTTCTCTTACCGAATGGTGCTCATCATTGGTTTTCATCACACTGATCTCTTAGGAAAGAACAACTGTATTGAATAAAATAAGTCATAATAAAAGCTTCCATATAAGCCATCCATGAGAATACCAAGCCCCTTGGTCTAGGAAAATATCTACCACCAACTCCATGTTGGGACCACTTTGTGTGTGAAGATTGTATTTGTTTTCAACAGTTGTCAATACAGTTCAAAATGAATAAGAAGATGAAGAAGGAGTAAAAAGTTAGTGGAGATTGGCTGAAGAGAGGTTTCCTGGAGAATTGTTTTGGATTCATAGCATTGGATGCCGCGCTTGGGAAATTCCTTATGTTGTTAAGATTCAGATGATTGTTGAGTTGATCCTAAGTTTTCAAATCCAATTTATCAATGGTGATACATTGTTTACAACAATGAAGAATAGTGAAGTATCATGAATTTAAGGACGATTGAAGAAGAATGAGGATATAAAGAAGACCATGTAATGCTTCAATATTGCATGAGAACCATGAAAGAGCTTACATGAAGAAAAGAATAATATGATTTGAAAGAAGTATAGAATGATGGTTGAAGAAGAAGAGAGAGTGTGGAAGGGCCTGGTATTCTAAGAAGCTCATGAATTATACATTTCCTTGAAATCAGATGATTCTTGCACTATTCTTAAAGTTCTAAATACATGTACCCAAGATGATACATCATCTACAACATTGAAGGTTTTTGAAGAAGCTTAAAGCCTCCACTTTTGGATGAAGAGAGATAATTGGAGTTATTTGGAATTAACACTCCAAAAGAAATTAAGGATTTGAAGAAGGAAGAAGGCTGTCTCCATAGGAAGTATAAAGAACCAGATCGACACTGAAAGTTGGGCTAGGTCATCACTAGTCTAAGAAAGAGGATTGTTTCCCACCCCCCTCTAAAGTGTAGTGACTCACACTGCCTATAGGATTGTTTTCCTAGCCACTACACTATAATTTCATATCACATCATAGTGGAGAATCCATGCACTGGTCATATCCAAGAATGGAAAGGACGTAGCTACTCTTATTGAGTGGTGAACCGTGTAAAAATATTGTGTGCATAATTTTACTGCTTTCTATTATTGCATGCGACATGGAAAATAGAATAAGATAATCAAGATCCTAACAGGTCAGGAGGTAAAGTGATAAAAGTTTGAATTGGTTTAAAAAGTCCCAAACACCGATTCACCCCCCTCTCAGTGTTAGGTATATCCCAAATTGGACCTCTCAATTGGTATCATAGGGATAGGTTCACCTATGTTGGATTCTCTATAGTGAAGTTATTCACATTTGAAGATTTGAGTTCCTTTCATGATTCAACAATGAAGAGTAGTGTTGGTGAAGATTTATTTTCCTTTGATCTGAAGGCTATATCTACCAAGACCATGATGAATAGAAAAAAGAAAGAGAATAGAAGTTTAAAGAAGAATTCCCTATTACCTGAAGAAGTGGAATCATCTGGTTCTCCATATCTAGCTGACATTGAAGACACACCAGACATAAAAAGAAATGAGATAGTGGATCAAGTACCCACCAAGAATATGGAAAACTTTCCTAACACAACTGATCAAGAGGTATGTGTTAGTACATTTGGAAATTTTTCTCATAATGAAAAATCTAGCACATGTGGTGATGATCGATCTACAACATCTCAAGAAATATTAGTTGAAACATTAAGAATGATTTTTCAAGGTATTCCTAAAGAAAGTACATCCCTGGTTTTTGGAGTATTTCAGTGCATGAAGGAAAATATTACTCTGCTGGAATAAGAAACTGATGTTTTGGACAAAGGTACACAAGAAAAAATTGTTGAATGTCTAAAGCTCTCTAGACAGGTTGGAGCCTTTGAAGCAACAAAGAGGGGATTTGAAGAAAGTTATTCAATGTGTCTCAATGATGTTGAAGAAAAGGAGGGAGTACCCAAGACTCTAGAAGAGAAGATCCATGCACTTAAAGATGAGCTGAAAAGGGGAAATGAAGTCAAAGAAGTTATATCTGAATATAACTCCAAGAAGATCAATGAACTTGACTCTTTGTTACAAAACAAAGTAAATATGCATGAAGACGAAGATGAAATATTAAAGAAGTATTTTGAAGATATGATTACTATGATTGAATTCCAAAAGGTCATCCTAAATATAAGATGTCTAGAGTTGGAAAATAATTTGACCAATCTTGAGAAGACACATATTGAGTCTTCACAAAAGAAGGAAACAGTTGTTGCTAGTACCCAATGTTCACTGGAGGATTCTACTGTAAAAAGACATCAAAAATGTGATAGGAAGATCATGGAATCACTCATTGATCAATCACAAGAAGATGAGAAAGTAATGGTATCCATCCATACTAACTTGTATTAATGTTTCTAAAATTTCTTCTACAAAAAATGAAGGTTGGAAGAAAAATTCTAAACAAGTTTGGATGAAGAAAAGTGAGAAGAAACCTACCACCATGGCTAAGGTGGGTAGGGGAAAGAGTGTGGAAGATAGATTCCCACATAAATCATAATAAACTAAGAAGAAGACTTAGCAACCTTATCAAGGAGATGACAAGAAGTCAAGGTTTGTTGGTCAATGTTGGTGCTGAAATAGGTTTGGGCATTGTGCACTGGATTGTTGGTACAATCCCTTAATTGTAAAAGCATAGAGAAAGCCCATATCATGTGGGAGAATTCCAGAGAAGAAGAATCGACATCCACAGATTCATAAACATCTGTATACTACAAACAGATTTGGAATGTTAGATAACATCGGTGATGTATGCAATAGGAGTGGTCATATGAATGGTGTATGTTCCTATAAGAAAATAAGACCGTAGAAGTTGGGCAAGAATGAAGAAGAATCCTTAGGAAGAAATTAGAAGAATAATGTGAAATCAAATTCTCCCAAGAATATTTCAAGAAGGAAAGATCAGAATTCCTTGGATTTTAAATCCAAAAAGGTGAATGGTGGTGCATCCAAAAGAACAACTAAGAACGAAGCCACTCATAAGAATCCATGTAGAAGATCCAATATTAATTCCTCAATCCCTAATGATATATTGGTTTTTTGGCTAGAAGATTTGTACCGAATGAGGAAAATGGAAGATGCACAAGATAAGGCTAGTGATAAATGAAAAAAAATAAGATTATATGTGAAGACAATGATGTTATTTGTGTGAGGTGCAATAAGGCTGGTCATACTGTGATAAAGTGCTTTGAATTTATTCCAGCACAGAAAGAATTCATAAAGAGGATGAAATTTGCACCGGGAGATTCTACTGCTTGGAAAGCTCTTAAAGAAAGAAGATTCACACACGAAGAGAAGGAAGAAGTATTGAGATCCACACAACCATAGTCAAAATTAAAGATCAAATGTGAAAGTGTGAGTACTGAAGCAAATGGAGCATCATGGTTGAGAAAATCATCTCAACCTTATTGGTCACATTGATGAAGCATGGAGGATCCGCCTTAGTCCATTAAATCTTTTTATATTGTATTTATTATTATCATACAAGGAATTTTTAAGGCGAAGTAATATCTCAAGGAGAAAACCTAGGATTTAATGTGGAGAAGTGTTCCCTTGAGGGGGGGAGACACATGAAGAAGCTTCCAGAGTCATTATCTCAATCAGTATCAACATCAGTTTGTATAAAATTCAATTACTCTGAAGATTTTATGAAGGCCATTTCATTGGAAAAGGAATTTCAGGATTGATTATTTCCTATCACATTAAATATCGTTGTCCTGGAATGAAATTGTAAAACCCTTGAAGACAATTGTAGGAGATCTCATATCATGAGGTATCACAGTCAGTGGATAATGGACAACTTTGTTGTCTAATTCAAATCCTCTTCTTTTCAACACCGAGCATTGCTCATGTAGACTTAGAGTGAAATGATTGATGACACATTTCTTATGTATGGAATGATACCCTCTCTACCATGAAATTTGTATTTATTTTCAACATGGGAGAGAGAAATGAAAATCAAGTATATGGGAAAGAAAGAAGTAAAGGGGAGAGAAGAGATTCCCATTTTGACATTGACACATTCATTTGAGGGGACTTTTTTGTATTGACAACAAAATAAAAAGGGGGAGATTTTTGGGACCACTTTGTTTATGAAGATTGTATTTGTTGTCAATAGTTTTCAATACTGGTCAAAATGAAGAAGAAGATGAAGAAGGACTAAAACGTTAATGGAGATTGGATGACGTGAGGTTGCCTGGAGAATTGTTTTGCATTCATAGCATTGGATTCCATGCTTGGGAAATTCCCTATGTTAAGATTCAGTCGATTGTTGAGATGATCCTAAGTTTTCAGAGAACATGTATCAAATGTGATACATTGTTTACAACAATGAAGAATGGTGAAGTATCACCCATCTAAGGATGATTGAATAAGAATGAGGATTTAAAGAAGACCACGTAATGCTTCACTATTTCATGAGAACCGTGCAAGAGCTTACTTGAAGAAAAGAATAATATGATTTGAATTAAGTAGAGAATGATGGTTGAATAAGAAGAGAGAGTGTGGAAGGGATTGGAATTATAATAAGGTCATGAATTATACATTTCCTTGAAATCAGATGATTTTCTCACTATTATTAAAGTTCCAAATACATGTATCAAAGGTGATACATCATCTGAAACATTGAAGGTATTTGAAGAAGCTTAAAGCCTCTACTTTTGGATGAAGAGAGATTATTGGAGTTCTTTGGAATTAACACTCCAAAAGAAATTGAGGATTTGAAGAAGGAAAAAGATTGTTTCTATAGGCAGTGTAAAGAACAAGCTAGATGCGGAAAGTTGGGATAGGTCATCACTAGTCCATGGAAGATGATTGTTTCCTAGCCCCCTTTAAAGTGTAGGGACTCACACTGGCTAGAGGATTGTTTTCCAAGACACTCCACTGTAATTTCATATCACATCATAGTGGAGAATCCATCGACTGGTCATATCCAGGCATGTGAAGGACGCAGCTACTCTTATTAGATGGTGAACCTTATAAAATTTTCGTGTGCATATTTTTACTTCTTTCTATTATTGCATGTGATAGGGAAAGAGAATTAGAAAATAAAGATCCTAATAGGTCAAGAGGTAAAGGGATAAAATTTTTAATTGGTTTTAAAAAATTCCCCAACAATGATTCTCCCCCCCTCTCAATATTAGGTGTATCCCAAACTGGTCCTCTCACTCCCCCTTTGTATTTTCAATTCCTTTGAGGAATAGTAACATATCATCTATAGCAACTAGAAAACCCCATCTTGCTGGGCTATGGGAATTTACCACTCAATCTCCATCTCCAGATTCATCATACCCTTAGAGGGTCCTTGAAGGATCAGTGTTGATTCCATAGCACCCCATCCCACTGGGCTTGGGAAATTTATATATTCATGTCCATCTCAAGAATCATCAAGTCTCTAGCTAGAGTCATTAGTTCCTCACCAACATGACCAATCAGTGCTAATTGTCCCCTAGATGATTCCCATCCCATAGTTATGGACGAATTATCATCATCATTATCACCAATGAGTGAATCATCCTTCTCTTGTTTGGGAGGGAAACATACAGTGTCGGGCCTATCCCTCCCACCGCAAGGAAAATATCTACATGTCGATATCTATACAACAAACACAATAAGAAACTCCCTCAAATTTAGTGTTCATAAGATGATATAAGAGAATCATGTAATGAATTTTATTAGTCTCTAGTGGGGTATCAATTTAAAATTGAAAAATATGTCCAAATCTTCAAATAACCACCCTAATGAAGGAAGTGCAGAATCAGCCTGTTGTATTGAAAGTAATGGAAAAACCACCATTTCTTGATATTCATCATTTAATGTCTTCATTTTCAACAGTATAAACATTGATCAAGAAAACAATGTAAAGCACCGTAACATGGATAATCTACACTGATATGAAGGTGATTTGGATTCACCAAATGAGGTTGTGTAAACCAGACACCAAATAAGTCTCTAAAATATGGCACCTCTAAATATCGAGTTGTCGCCCCCATTATGGAACTTTTAAAAAGGGAAAGGTTAGAATAAATCCTGATATCCAACTATAATAGTTGAGATTCCTTCCACTTAGTAACAACTATCAAAATATGAGAGTGAAATATAAACTCTTAGAAAAATCAGTGATGAACTACTCAAGGGAAATATTCTCACTACGTATCATCAACATGAAGAGATGAAAACTCTCCTTCCTATATCTGATCTACTAGTAAAATTTTTATCTGAGCATCAAATTTTCTCCAAATATAGATATTATGTCTAAATTAGTGAGGATGTAGAGAATCTACATGAATTACATCTATTTTGGAAAAATCTACTCCCTCACAAGGGGAATAATTCATTCATACGATGAATTGAGAATCAATAGGAGATGAAAGCGATACATCCTCATCTGTCCCCCTCCAGCTCCATGTGTTTAGATGGTGGATCCTATTATAGTGTACCTGGACTTACATAACATCGTTGAGTCCCTATCTACTTGAATGGAATCTAGTGAAAGGCAACATGCACCCGTGTATCCTGAGGGGAAGCCATATCCCAAATGGGTGGATGATAATCCACCTCCTCGAACTTCGAAAATCCTACCTTCTCTATATTTGACAGTGCTATAAACCTTGAAAAAAATCTCACACAATTTATATCCCTATTTTGGTTGATTATGGGTCCTCGAGATCAATAGGAGTCAAAAAAGTTGATGTGTTCTATATAGACTCTGACAAGTCCAACCATTGTTTTGTATAGCATCCTACTAGTTGGATCTGTTGGAAGATGGGAAGATCTTCTTTTTCATTTCCCTTATCAATTTAACTCCATCCTAATAAATACAAAAAAAATTATCCTAGAGAAATGAAATCAACATGATAATGAGAGGATTTTATATTTAATATTAATATGGAATGTATTAACATATTCATTCAGCACCCATATATCGCAAGAGCATGTTTTATAACTTTGTGATGAAAATCTCAGGGATGAATTTCAAATGCCTATGATCCCCATGATGTATCCTAGTGGGTAACGAGAGTTCACTTAAATGGAAAAACTTCTTGAGGAGGATATTCAGTGAAACCAATCCCAAACCAGACTCATGCCCACATCATAGGGAAAAAGGCCCGGAAGTGTGGAAGTAATAGTTGTCACCATCAAGCTAGTATTAGTTCCCATCTAAGAACCTAGAGAGGCTACAAATTACCTAGAACCTACTGTAAGTCAATGAAAACTATTTAATTTCTATTGGAAAGAAGCATAATTAAATCAGTGTTGCCCGAGATTGATGGAATGGATGAACATAGTATAATCCTTCAAAAATGAACAAGACCATAGCTATTTTGTGGCCTCCATGGATAATAACATGTCATGATTCTATAAAATAGATTTCCTAATGAGTTCAACCTCACCTATTGTCCCAACTACTGCCCTTACAGTGAACGTTGGGTCATAATATCGTGGTTTGTGTCATATTTAAATGTTTATTTCAAAGCATGGTAGACTCTAGATAGTTGGTGTTAGACAACTCCCCACAGTAGGTGGATTTCATAACCATTTTCTAGTCAGAAGAGGAATATAGATTGAAAAAGGTTCAAGCCAGGTGTGTACAAAAGTTTGACAATTGTATGACCCAAAAAGATATTCATCGAGCTCACGCCACCCAAAAAGTGCAGATTTTCATACTCATAATTAATCCACCACCAAATACAAGACATCATAAGTTCCTCCCAAAGGTGGAAGTGATGATTTTAAGTTGGAATAAATAGAGGAGGAAGAATCTTATTTAATTACAATGCAAGCTTTAACCCTTGTGAATTTCTTCCTTGAAATATCTAAACCAAGGTCGCTAACCCCCAAATAGAATCATCATCATAATAATAAATCATCTTTGGTTCTTTCAATGTTTCAATCTTAGTAAAACCCTTCACCTGTGATGATTATGACCCTGAATATGAATTTCCAACACATAACCAGGGAATGAGAGGCTGCATATGCCAAAACAAGGGATATAGGGGATGGCACTGTGATGGTTGGACCCAATATTCTGATTATATACCCATGTAATACATATATGAATATAAAACTCACGGGAAAGAACTTTATTGGGCCCAAAAGGCAAGGAGGTTCCCCAAAGTCCTCTAGTAGTCGCTAGTATCCCATTTTGTTTCATGACCTCTTGATGAAGTTCAATCTAATCTACCCAAACTACAGGAATGTTCATCACAGCATGCATCGCTAGAATAATATTTCCCCAAGAAATCATTAAAAGCCCTAGGACCACCAACCTATGATTCCTCATCCCGTAAACTACATTCCTAGGGGGAGTCCAATATCGGGAATCACTGACCTATGGCACAAAATTATGATATTATCAAACAGTTTGTTATTGTCTTATCCAAGATACTAATATTTGATGCATTCCATAATTAAAAATTACTTATGGAGGAACATGTTGATGCCCTTCAAATCCCATATAAGATTGATACAAAAGTCATTGCACACAAGGTCTATCGACTGGAGACCATATCCTCAAAATTTCATGTATCAATCTCATTCACTAATCAAAAGTAGGTAGAGGTTTTCCAAGGAAATATCATTCTACTATATGTTTCGGGAAGGATCAGTAATATAAATGTCCAAATGGTTCTGATTAACAACAGACATGTGATTAATCTCATCCCTATTCGAACCGTTGAAAGTTTGGGAAATAGAGAAGGGAATTTATCTCCCACAAAAAATGACCATTAAATGGTATGATAAACATGAGAAAATACCCCTCAGGGAGATCAATGTTGAATCCCTGTTTGGGTAACTCGCATATGACACTAATTTTATGTTTATTCAGTAGGACACTTCATATAATGTACTTCTAAGGCGGACCTAAATCCATAGACACTTGTATGTACCTTACACATTCCATCAATGTATAAATAATATCATTGATGGAAAAGTCATCATTATACATGGTGACAACTCCCACTTCAAGACTTGCAAATCCACATATGCTGAAACAGCTTTCTACAAGAAGGGAGTGAAGAAACTAGTAGAAAATAATGATATACAGGATGCATCTCCAAGTGGATTGGGGGATACCCCTATGAATCCCTATAGTATGCTCGATAGTTACTATGTGGTCCCAATGAATATGGTTGAGTTAATGGACTTAATCCTAGAGGTCCAAGTCTCACATGTCCTTAGCGATAATGTAAAATGAAATAAACTCAGGCATCTCTCATTAATGGAATAGATAGAAATGGATGACAATGTCTCTTCTAATTTCCTCCCTGTCCTTGATAGTGATGTTGAAGCCCCCAAATTTCCATCTTCATCTGAAAATGCCTACGTGGAATCAGAATTGGAGGAAGATGATAATGATCTCAGAAACACAACGCGATCATTTGAGAAAGGTGTTTTCACCACTAGCGACAAGCTCATAAAGATTAATATGGGAATGTAATATGACCTAAAATATACTCTGATTAGTTCTTGTATGCCCCTTGAAGAGAAATAAGTGTACAATTTATTTCTAAAGGATCACATATCTGTGTACACATTGAACTATACATAAATTCCCATACTAAATCTATACATGGATACACACCACCTCAAACTAAAAAATGAGTATCAAGGCTTCAAGTAAGAATCCAAGAGGATACACCCATATCACGCCACCAACATGGAGGTGAATGTTGATATGTTTATCAATGAAATTTTTTTCTGATAAGTACAAAACTAAATATGCATTTCTTAAATATCCCTTGTAATGAAAAATGAACATAAATATTAGGGTTTGAATTTACTTCAGAGAACATAATCAACATTTCATGAATGCAGATTTACCATTACTGATCATAGAAAACTTTATCAATTCCACTATTGGCTTCCAATCCCATTTCATTGTGGATTTATACTTAAGGTATAATCAAATAAAGATGACCCCCAAACATGAATAAGCCACATCCTTTAGATCAACTCAGGGAGTCTTCTTCTATTAGGTCATGAATTTTATTATTAAATAACACTAGCACTGCATATTAGTGCACCATGAATCACATATTTAAGCCATTACAATGAAGGATAGATGAGTGTTATTTCAACAACCTGGTTGTTAAATCTCTATAGTAATGTAATCCCTTCATGGATCTCTAGAAAATCTTCCACAAGCTGTTACAACACAGTTTAATGATAAATAGATGAAAATTTTCTTTCAGGATATCTTCAGGAAAGTTACATGGATTTTTGTTATTTTTTCATAGCATTGAGGTTGCTCTAGAAAAGACTAGTTTTATTTTACCAATTCCACCCCTATAAATCTTAATAATCAAAGGGGAATCCAAGGTAACCTCCCCAATGTTTAGTGATTCATAACCAGCATGGCCAGCAAAGATCTCCCTTTCACTAGGCTAAAAAATAATATATTATCTTATCAATGGGATAATTAATGTCCAAAATCCGATGAAATTATTAGGATGTACTTACAGAACCTAGTTTTTTTATTCATCTAATGGAATGGGCCATTAAATTTATAGGTTCCCTCCATGTAATTCTCACAGGGTTCCCTCCTCACATAGAAAATGATTTGGGGTGTGAGAATAGTCTTTACTATCTCATCTAGATTATTCTAGGTACTGAGAGAATATATTTTGATGTTCATAAGAACTATGTTGTACACATCTTTGTAGTGTAGAATAAGATGCATTTCTTTAATCACCATAATGTCCACCTGGTCTCTCATAGTGATCCACTTCAGTAGATCATTGTTCATTCAATGTTGACTGGGTGCTTGGATCAATAAGGACTTATCTCAATGGAAATATGAAATCCATTTCATATCACATAAGTCAATGAAATGCAAATACCTGGTTGATTAAATCATAGAACATCCTTCCCGGTAAAATATATAGAACAACACTATGATTCTGGATGAGGAGGCCCTCTATTCCCATGACACTCCTTGGACTTGGGATATGTACTCTGATGGTGCATCTGAAAGGTCTATTAACATAAGGATGGGAAACTGTAAGCTCAATCAGGTTGTTCTAGGGATTTTATTTTCTCTCTGGAAAAGGAATTATTTTCCTAATTTTTATCAGTATCTGAAGATTTTAAAAATAATGAAGCAGAATACCAATCCCTCTTCACTGGATTGGAACTATCCCTACAGTTGCACATAACCTACCTGGATATTAAAGGGGACTCATAATTTGTGATGAATAATATCAATGATGAACATTCCCTAAAGAAGGAGTAATTTTACCATCTCACTGGCTATGTCAGGGGACTGATGGAAATTTTCCCTATGAAGCTCACATTTCATCACGTTCCATGGTCATAGAATGCTTGGACTGACACACTATCCAATGTATCCACTGTCATGTTTGATTCAGATCAGTGGGAAGGAATCTTCCCTATCACACATCTAGTAATGGTATCATCCATTTTTGTTTGTGATATGGAATAAATAAATAAATAAATCACCAACCCAGAGCATGAGGAGCAAACAACCACCCCTGGATGGATGGATCCCATAATAATCTATCATCAAAATGGGATTATTCCAACAAATCATTATGGAAAATAATAGATTCAGTGCTAGACAACAAAATTTCACTATATAAGATGTTCCAAATGAGAAATAAAACCCCCCTACAAAGGTGGAATTTATAGAATCCTCCTCAGATGAATAGTAGATAGAAAATTTCTCCCCATCATATAAGAAGCTCATGCAGGCTCTTATGGTTCCCATCAATTGGGAACTAGGATCTCCCACCAAATTTGGAGGTTGGGATATTACTAGAAAACCATGATATAGGACTATTTGGAATTCACCATGATGATTCATGCATGATATTTCCATGAAAACATCATCCATAACCCCCGAAAATGTTGTATACAGCTAAATATTCTTTCTCATTCTTCATTTGGGGGATGAATTTTGTGGGACCATATTCTTTATCCACAACTAAGCAGTTCATTTACATCCTTACTACTACTGAACTCATTTCAAAATGGTCTAGGAAATACGCCTCAAGGATGTGGGGATGAAGAATATCATAACTATATTTGGGGACCCTTACACAATATTGATGGAAGATGCCAAGAACTTCTATTCTACATAATAGAATAGACTATACGAGGTGTATAATATCAATTCCAATCACTCATATCACTAACATGCTATAAAAAATGGATATATAGAGGCCTTAAATAAGTGTCTATCAAATATATTCGAAAATATAGTGAAAAAGGAAGATATGTACTAGCTGAAAAAACACCTCATTGCTTTATAGGATTATTGTACAACCAAGCACGCTTACACATAGTAAATTAAATACTAATGAGTGTACGAGAGCAAGAAAGTTATACCCATGGAGTTCTATCTACCTTCACTCCGAATAGCCATTTGTGGATAGCTCTCAGATGATGAACAATAGTAGTAGAGGATGGATGAATTAGAATGGATAGATGAGAACAGATTTTGTACACTACACAACCGTGAAGTCCATAATAATAGGATAGCATGAGCATTAAATAAAAAGGTTCTTCTTCATTCATTACTCTAATTAGAACTAGTGCAGGCTCTCAGACCCCCAATGATACCGAAACATAATCCCCTGAAACTGGAACCCAAGTGGGAATAGAATTATGTAATACATAATGTTTATCTTAATGAAGCCTACTCATTCTAAGCTATGAATGGGGAGAATGTCACACCACCCATCAATCTGAGATTTATCAAAAAATAATTTTCATAGCTTTCCTCAAATGGGTGCCCACATCTGTGTAAGCCCCATAATTTTTCTTGAGTAGATGATGTTAAACTATAAAAATTCATCATAATAAAATGGGGAAAAATTGTATGGGGTTCATCCAAACTGTATGATGTTAAACTGAATGGTTCCCTAATTACAACATATGGATTGATTTTGGATATCAAAAGATATGTAGTTTCACCCAAAACACTATTTGGGGCCCATCTATGGGATTAAAATCATTTCACGTCTAGTGATCCAATGTCCTTACCGCATGACCCTAAAACTGGAAGTAAAAATTCCTTACCAGATGAAACTGAACTGTAAGGAAACTTCCCTTACCAAATAACTCTAAACTTCAAGGAAAATTTCCTTACTGCCCGACATAAAACTGCATGAATCAACAAATTACCCCTTCTTTCACAATAGGTGATCTATGCCCTTACCACATGACATAAAACTGTATAGATCCATTATATCCATCTTCATTCACATCGAGTCACCCATGTCCTTACCGCATGAAGTTAAACTGCATAGGTTTCCTAGTATTACGTATGTATTTATTCTCATATCCAATGAGAATTGTAGGTATTCCATTGTACTATATCATGGTCCATCCACCACATGATAAATAAATACTCATTTCCTACTCTTAAATATCTCTACACTCTGAGAGGGACCCTTGTTATTCCTTATTTCTCTCACTAAACATCGCTATGTGGGATTCAAGGGCTCAGTAATGGATTTCCCTAAAAAAGGAATAATAGATTCTACATGACCATATCAATCCTAAATTAAAAACCATAACAGGAATACCATGATTCCTCATTATATGACATCAAACTATTAATGTCGTATGTACAATGTGAAACTACTAACTCCATTATAAATTTCCTGAGAGGATCACTATAGTAGATGTTGTTCTGCTTCCACACCTCAAACCACTCTATCCCTCTTCATGTCTGGGAGACCACATCTTGTGTGCGTTATGTTAAACCACATGGTTAATTATGAACTATGTATGGATTGATTATCATTTTCAGGATATATGTAAGGGCACTCGAATATCGATCCTTGGTCCCACCCCCAACATCATCAATTTTCCATGTCGGTCCATCATTATCCTAGAATTATGATGTTAAAATTTATGGTTCCTTAACAAATACATGTGGAGTGATTCCAATTATCAAAGGATACATAGTGACGTTTGGGTCTTCAATCATGGGTCTAGATACAACAACTAGTAGAAATAATAACCAGCTTTACATATGGGTCAAACCTGCATAGATATTTTAACATTTAATAACTATGTGTGTCTTAATTCACATAACTATAGGATATATAGTGACACCCATAATTCCATTTGTGGGACCAACCACGATACCACTATTTATGTTGGTCGATCTGTGTCTTAACCGAATGACATTAAACTACACGACTCTTCTGAATTACATGTTGTTTGATTCTCATTTTTATGATATATGTAGTGATGCCCAGACATTCACCCTTAAGCCAAACCAAAACATTTACATTCATTCACATCGGCTCCTATATCCTTACCGCATTATGTTAAACTGCATGGAAAACATCTTGGTCATATTTCACTAGAAATACATGGAAAAGGTCCTTACCGCATGACATAAAAATATACAGAAAACATTCCCACTACATGAAAATTAAATACAGTGACCACTACCCATTTTTATTCCTTATGAAAGGACCATAAGTAACTTACCATTTTGAAATAGAGTATGGGGTGATTCTACCATATTTTAGAAAATCACCACAATTCATACACTACTGTTCATGTGTTCACTAACTAAGGATTCTTAAATCCTTTAATAGACATTGGAAAACAAAATAAATCCCTCAGTTCAGATAGGAAATTGATGTAGAATGGCTAGAGACCCACCAACTAGTGATATCCTGGCCCAATATAAATGTGTTTCTAATTCTTATGATCAAAACATCCATCTTTAATGGCCTGAAGGCCTTCATTTTTAATCATTTTAGATATTCACCCTTTTAATGGTTGTAGGGGAACCCGTACATGGCCTATAGGCTTCATACTATTATTGGACCTGAAGGTATTAAAGGAATTCATCCAGAAAATGACTACTTGAAACTACCCCTCCCCAACAACTCCAATAGAATAATCACTTTACCTTCGCATGACGGGTTACCTAGATGTCATGTGCATGTATACACAGGACTAATACTGATGGAAAATCCATACCCTCTAATTCTTAAAAGTATGATTAGCTCTGCTCCTGTGAATGTGCTTACTCTGAATCCTCATCTATGGAATTTTTCCTTGTAAGTCAGTCTGGTACATCTGAAATTCATGTGGCCCAAAGGCCTTGAGGTGGACCGATGTATTAGTGATCCTGACTTCATCGAGGTAGAACTAAACACCTAAGCTTTATTTAACATTTCCTAGTAAAATTTTCCCATATATACCATGAATGGATAACCACTCTTACATGAATTTGGTGTGTGAAGGGTGGTATATATGTCAGAAATAGGTTTCCTGATATTCTTCTATGCAGTTTAAAGTCATAAAAGAAGAACATTATAATGTGTAGTTTCGAGTCATGCATGAAGTACATTGGAAGAATTTAATTTAAGGTCATTAGCTTTGAAAAAAGGTTTATGAGTCTCCAATTTCCATTCAATTTGTCAGGAATCATATAACCATATTTAGGTATGGAAAGGATGAATTTTAAACAATGATTTATGAATTTTTGGATCGAAAGAATGGCATGGGAAAAGGGATAAAGGAATTATAATAATTCATTTCTAAGAAATATGTTAATACTATTTGAAGAACCTATTATAGGGGTGGTATAATGCAAACCCAACTAGGGAATATGCTATATAGACAAATAGTGGAATCATTTGACTGAGAGGCCACTTATATATGAGTATTTTGTAAGGCCACCTGTGGGCACGAAATGCATGGTCAGGAAAAATATAACATTGGTATCATATATTATTTTTCTAAATTATGAATAAAGTTTATAGAGGTTCATATTTTCTAAAGCACATATTTTTATTTAGGTAGAAAATTACCTGAACACAGAAAGAGTATTTTCAATCGTGATTTCCAAGGAAATAGTTTAATAGAAATTCTATGAAGGTCTAATCTGAACGTAGGAAATATGGTGTCTATGGGTTTTTAGGTCTTATGATTAAGACCATAATATCATGGAAACAATGGATGATATGTTGTCAAATGATCCATTCTTACTTCAACATGCTATGAACACCTGGAGAGGGAAAATGTATAAACCATGTTCTTCTAGTATTTTAGGTCGATAGAAAGGATATGGAGAAAATATACAATGGATAAACACTTTAAAATATGGATTCATGTATATCATCAACAAATTTTAAAGGGGAAAGAGGAGTATTTCTCCCAAAACAAAGTTACGGATGTTTGAAAAGACCTATTATGGGGGGTGTACAGTACAAGTCAAACAAATTCATTTGATTTATATCCAAATAATTGAATCCTTTTTCTGACAGTCCCATTATGTAGGTGAATTATTCATGGCCACCGAGAGGCATATACTACATAGTCAAGAAAAAGTGTACTCTAATATTAGAAACTATGCCACTAGAAATCGAAGAAAGATTACGAAGATCTAAAAGAATTCAAGATTAAGAATGTGAAATATGAAATGTAATGTTCAATGCACAATATAATGATTTTGAATCAATATTGGCCACAATTTTGGATTTCCTTACACTAAAAAATAGCAGATTAGGTGGTTTTTTTTGAGGAGCTTATGCACAACCCCCTCTAAATTCATTTTTGAGGGGGTTCTACACAACCGCTTCTAAACATAAAATTTATAGGATATTCGAAACCCCCTATAATTTTTTTTCATTATTTTTTTATTATTTGGTTGATTTTTAAAGGGAGTTGTGTCAAAACACCACTAATATAATAATTTTCAGTGCTATATTTTTTTGTTGGATTTTAGAGCTCATATATATATATATGTATATTATATTATATATATATATATAAATATAATTGATTTTTTAAATGACAATAGTGGGGAATTACAACCCCTATAATATATGACATTAAAGGGGGTTTATGAATGACCTCTAATCCCATATATTATAGGGGGATTTGAACCACTTCTATTTTAAGAAATTAGACTGGGATGCGAACCCCCTCTAATTTAAAAATGAGTGGGGTTATTAACCCACTTTAATATATGACATTAGAGGGGGTTGTGAACCCCCCCCTCTAATATATTACCTTAGATGGTGTTGTACACCCCCTTTAATTGACGACATTATAGGGGTTTTGGAACCCCTTCTAATTCAAGAAATATGATTGGTTCATGAACCACTTTTAATCCATTTGATTAGAGGGGGTTTTAACACCCTCTAATTTTTTTTATTTATTTTTTAAAATACATCTCATATAAATTTAAATATTATAATATTTATGTTTGTGTGAGTGCGTGATTGTATATATATATATTACATAAACACATGATATAAATCTTTTAAAATTAATTATAAAAATAGATATATAAAGTTATTATATAAATACTTGTACATAATATAAAAGTAATTATAAATATAATTATTCTAATATATAAATATATATGTTTTTATAAATACAATACATTTATATGATGATTTATATTATACAGACATTATATAAAATACATTTTTATTGTATATTTATGTATAAATACATTTATATTAAATTATTTACCTAAATATATATAATATGAAAAGATTTAAATATATATATAAATATAAAAATATATTATATATTTATATTATATATTATATATTATAAATATTTCATTATATATAAATTTAAATATGTTAAATAATTATTTTATATATTTTTTAATATAACATATTAATTATAAATTAATTTAGTAATCATAATTTTAATTTAATTATGTTATATATATTTCCAATTATATGAGTGTATTTAATTATGTGTGTGTGTGTGTGTGTATGTGTATACGTTATAAAATATAAAATTATATAATTACATAAATAAATATATAATATAAATATATTTAGTTTAATATATATATTATATAAATCATAAAATATATAATTACATAATATTTATAAAACGGTTGTCGTGAAGCATTTCCCCCCATCATGTCTCAGTGTCACGTGGGGTGTCCTGGGTGTGTTTGGGGCATCATGGGGGTTTCCCAGGTTGGGGCATCATGGAAGTGTCTAGGCCATCGGGGTTTCACATGGGGTTTCCAGGGGTGGGAAAATTAAAAAAATGGTTGTTTATAGGTGGTTAGATTAAAACCACCTCTAAATTTGGGAATTTGGCATCATTTATAGGCAGTTCCAAAATCCCCTAAACACATAATAATATTAGGTGTGGTTTAATTTCCCCTAATTATGCTATTTACAATGTATTTCAGGTAAAATTAGAGGGGGTTAAAACCCCTTCTAATCTATCCTCCACTAATTAAAAGGTCATTTCACCAGCGCATTTCCAGAACATCCTCTAATCAGAGTAGGTGTTCACTTTGGCAGCAGTTATGTGTAAATTCCACCGAGGTGATTACAAGCGGCTATAACCCCTTATAATCACCCTATTTTTTGTCATATTTCATAGATTTTCCCCATTTTTATAATGGGTATATATTTTGTTTCTTTAATGGGATCTCAAATGAGAGGACCCAAAATAAAGGGCTCCTGCATTGATTTTAAATTGAATGCAGGAGATGGGGAATATACTTTTATCCCATAGCTAGAACTAAGATCTAAGTCCTATTTTTCTCTATGTATCTCATAGGATGATAATATATCCATTTTTAGTTTTTTGGGTACCGTGCAGTTTAAAGTCACGCAGCAAGGAAATTTGGGGCTTTGATATAAATAGCATGTTAATATCCTCATATAGATATAACTCATACATGGGGGAGAAGATTCTTTTTCACATCAAGTTTTAGGTGAGACCAAGAATGAATGTCTTTATGTGACTACGTATCTCATATAAATGATAATAAATACACTTCCCCTGATGTTTAACCCCTTGAAGTGAGGATAAAGTTGAACTGATGTAAAATGACTACATATATAATAAAAAAGAGAATCAAAACACAAATAGTTTTTTGATAAGATCATGTAGTTTTTCATTATGCAATGAGGATATATGTTGTGTCTTTTAAGTTATTACAGCCAGGACCATTGATAACCCCAAATAAAAATTGATATGCCTTATTTATGCAGCAAAACTCTTTACCCAATTACTAAGCCCACGTGAGTTTTTCTCAGGGTGAGAAACAAGGGTTGGTGAAAAGGTATCTTCTACAACACAATGAAATAATAAGTGAAGAATAAGGGTATAATATTTATATGGTGTCTGAGAGAGGTTTTAGAACTCTATAATCCCTACATATCTTACTGAAGTAAGAATAAAGCCACACATAGTTTTTGAGATTGTTCCGGATATCAATCACGTTTTAATGTGGAAAAGTAGGATTATTATTTAATTGTGAGGATAATAGTTAGGTATAATGAATAAATTATAGGAATTTCCCTGTATCTCATTAAAATTAGAACCAAAATAAAATTACTTGAATAAGTACCTCTTCAAATTTGATTTTCTCATGGGTAAATGAAATATGGTTTTCTTTCATGAAATTGTGACACAAACCAAGCTTGGAGATCTGCGTGTCACTACGTATCTCATAAGGAAGAAAATCAAGCCACAAGTAGTTCATGAAACATTCTCTCTGTAGGGTTGATTCATACACACATGGAATAGAGTGGATTTTTGAACAAGGAAGGGCCCGAGATTAGAGATATAGGCATCTCTACGTATCTCATATAGAATGAGAATCAATGCAAACATAGTTCTGGAAAAGATTGTTCCCAAAACCAATTGTGTTTCGATGTGAGAGACATGAGATTTTGATGCTTTTTGTAATAATGGTTAAACATATGACATAATATGGTATTAAGATCAAACCATGTATTCTGTAAGAGTACTGTGTATAGATTTGGTAAATATACATGATGAAAATGGGAAATAAATTTTCTTAT
Organism: Viscum album; assembly: GCA_963277665.1. Classification (NCBI taxonomy): domain Eukaryota; kingdom Viridiplantae; phylum Streptophyta; class Magnoliopsida; order Santalales; family Viscaceae; genus Viscum; species Viscum album. The sequence continues at coordinate 767,721,990 of OY728125.1, read as the reverse complement.
GGTTACGACTGGGCTTAGGATTAGAGATAAGGGTGTTAATACGTATCCAATTAGAATGAGAATCATGCCATGCATAGTTTTTGAAAATAGTATTCCCTCTGCAGATCTAACTCATAAAAGTGCATAATGGAAGAATTGTTTTTTCTGTGGTTGGGACCAATATTGGAGACCTAGGCATCTCTACATATCTCATTGGACTGAGATTCAAGCTATACATAGTTCTTGAAAAGGGGTCTCAATACATATCTAATTCAAACATAAGGGTAAATGGGGCTCATGTTTCTCTATGGTGTAGTAATGATTGGAGTAATGCTTTAGATAGAAGATACTCATCATTTTAATAAAACACAGTGAATGACAATTTGCAGTATGTTGGGGAACTTCATAATTTAAAATTAAGAAGATGTTAACCATACAGTTTAATGTCATGTAATGAGGAAAAATTATGTCATTTAGTTTAATTTCATGTTAAAAGGACAAATATGTTATGCATTTTAATGTCGTACATCTTGGATGCATACAGTTTTTTTGAAGTTTAATGTCTTTCATGTATGACATTACTATTTGTGTTTACCCAAAGTAATTCTTGAAGAATATTTCATTGTTTGGTGTTTTAATAAGTTCTTCATCCATTGATATTGGATAATATACTCCATTATAGTAAACTATTTGTATGGAGTAAGTTCCTTTCCACTTGGTCTCATGTTTTGTAGGCTTCCTACCAAGCATGATTAGAGTCCTAAGGAATAATACCAATTATTATTGAAGAAATGATTGGAGGAAAACTTTCTTGTTAAAATGTCATGATATTCTATTATGATAGACTTCTATGTGATGAAGGGTTTGGAATATATTTTCGTATAATAATTCTAGCTCATCAAATCACTTATGAGACTCTTCATATATAGATAACTGGTCACAGATGGAAACTCGAAGTGATGGAAATTGAATTTCAATAGGCAGAACTACATATATTTTATATACCAATGAGTATGGAGTTTCCCATGTCACAGTATGGGTAATAGTCTTGTAATCCAATAAAGTATGAATGAGTTTTTCAGGAAAATATTTCTTATCTTTATCCACCATTTTATGGGGTATGTTTGATAAGGTTTTGTTGAAATCCAATATATGTCCATTGACCACTTCATGAAAGTGATATGAATGGTTGGATTTGATATTGTTCTCATGATATAAATTCATTACCTAAAAACAAATAAAATTGGTGTTTTTGTCCATCAATATGGTATGAGGGACCCCAAATATGGTAATAATATTAGTTTTGAAAAAACTAACAATGATTATGGCCCAGAATTTTTTGAGAGGTGTTGTTTATCCACATTTGGAGAAGAAATCGATAGTAGTAAAAATATACTTGAACTGTTTTGTGCTAGCTAGGGGATAAGGTCCTACTAAATCAATTCCCCATGTAGAAAAATTCAAGGAGTATTTTGTTGTATATAAAAAATCTTGGGGTTGATGAATGATGTTAGAGTGCACATTGAGTTGATGAAAAATCTTAGTGAAATATTTGAAATCTTATTTCATCGAAGGAAAAAATTATTCAAGGCTTTATATTTGAACAAAAATCATATGCCCAGACTAGTGAGGACCATAGGGCCATATATGTACTTATTTCACGATAGTAAGGGTTTCATCCCCATAAATGAATCTAAAAACAATTTCATTGAAGCCTAATCTACAAAGGATCTTTTAATGATTTGGGCCATCATAACGAGTGAAATTAACTACTCATCACTAGATCTATTCTATTTTAATTATATCTTATGTAAGTACCTAATTTTTCAGATATACCTTAATGGGTTTCATCCATCCCATGGTATGACCCTATGGCTCCAAAATGTGACTGATTTCATTTATTTCCACTATTCAGATTTGAATAAAATGTGAAACCACTCAATTACTAGCAATGGTAATGATTGTTTCATCCTGATTTGGATCTTCCAAGGTTGTCGATGCTTTTTTCAATGAATCAGCTTGGGTATTTTGGGGTCTTGATATGTCAGATAATGATGGATTTGACAGAAATTATACCATTAACCCTATATCATAATCAAAAATGGGAATTAGTTCTTCTTTTTTGATGGCGTAATCCCCATTTATTTGATTGATTACCAATTATGAATCAGCATTCAACTCCAGGTAGTCCACTGGTACATAAAGTTCTAATTGTAGGCCTACAACCAGAGCTTGATATTCTGCTTCATTGTTTGAACTACCTTATAATAACAAAAATAAATATGGAGATAAATCCTTCTCAAAGGATATTATAACATTTCCAAACCCAAATTTGTAATTTTTAGGGTTTTCTATTCTCTTTTCTGTCATACTTCTAGAACCACCATCAAAGTACATTTCTCATGTTCAGGGATTTTCAGGAATAAAGAAGATTTCCTCATCTAGAAATTAAATATTCATTGATGTCTCTTCCACATATGGGTTCTTAGTAAGGAAATGTTCTAAATAATCACCTTTTACTACTTTTTGAGGTACAAAGTATATATCATATTGTTGTAGAATAACCGCCCACCGTGTTACATGTCTTGTAAGAGAAGGATGACTGAGGAAAAAAAATTTGCGAGTTATTTCGAGATACCAAGTGGACCTCATGTTTCAAACAATAGTGTCTCAATTTTTGAACTGTAACTGTTAAATATATGAAGATTTTCCCAATATCTGAATATTGAGTATCTACATAAACTAAGGTTTTATTGATATAGTAAAGGCTATTTTCAATTCTATCATCATTATTTTGTTAAAGTAACACACCCAATGATCACTCCAATTACATCACATAAAAATGAGAGTATTTACATCAAAAGGTTTCATCAATACCAGTGGTATCGAGAGGTATTTTTTGAAAATATCAAATGCCTTTTTGCAGTCATTGGTCCTCTTATACACGACCTCATTCTTCACCAATTAGGAAAAGGGAAAACACTTTCATGCCAAATTGGTTATGAAGTAATTGATATAGGTCAAGTGTCCTTGAAGTCCTCCCAATTATTTCATGTTTCTAGGATGTGAAATGACATGGATTTACTTGGTCTTATATGGGTCAAATTTTATTCCATGATGGCATACAACAAAACTGAGTAATTTCCTCAAGGTTACCCTGAAAGCACATTTCAAAGGTTTCATCTTAAAATTATGCTGTTGAAGCTTTCTGAATAAGGCCTCTACATCATCCAAGTGATCATAATGTTATCTAGACTTAACCAAATGATCATCCACATAGCATTTAATAATTTTCCCCAAGATGGGTTTGAAAATATGGTACATTTCATGTTGATTTGTTGAACCGGCATTCTTCAAGAAAAAGGGCATTAACCAATAAGAAATATATATTGAGGGGATCTAAAAGTTGTAGATTCATAAAATCAACAAAAAAAATATAATTTTTCGACTATTATTTTTCACTAGGACAATGTTGTCCATCCATTTGGGATATTTCACCTCCCTGATAAAGTTATCTCCCATAAGATTTTCTACTTCAACCTCAATTTTAATGAATGAGTTGGGTGCATTTTTCTTAATGCCTAATTAAATCCCCAACAATCTTTTGGAAAACACAAATGATTAGATTCCATGTCGCGATAAAGGCCTGGAATATTTTTATAGTTCCAAAAAATACATTTCTATGTCTCTTTTGAAATGAAATATACATCTCTTGCTCTTCATATGTCAAGGCCACACTAATTAGAGTAAGGAATGTATCTTCCTCTATACAAAAATTTATGTCACCAAGCCTATCCAAAGTGGCGGATATTCCTTCCTTGAATGTTGGAGGGGAATCCTTGAAACAATCCTCTTCTTCCTCTTAATCATGTGTCACTTATTCTTCTTCTTTAAGGGTAGGTGATGAAGCCAGACACTCAGACCAAGGAGAGGAGTTAGTATTTTGACATCCTAAACAAGAAACAACCGTTTCAGACCATACCAATAATGAAGGGTCTTTTTAGAGTATTGATGTGAAAATGATGGGTTGGGAATCAACATCCTTATCTTTCTCTATTAATGAAACAAATTATTCTATCCTCACTGATGAAGCAGAGACTTGCTGATGTTTACTGGATGAAATTCAGACATCTCCACTTAAGTTTTCCTCACTTAATGGAGGATCAAAAATTTCTCCCATGTTGTTTTGCTTGATTACAACAACTGACATTATGGAAGTCAGTGGACAAGTTCTTATATTTGGGTTTATCTATTTAATTTGATTGATTGGAAACACGTAATCTACACTGAGATGTTTTAATGGGTTAGCTTGTATTTTTACAGGCCATTCAGAGAATTGATTCCTGTTATATCTTTTTCCATGGACTGTGTTTCCTTTTTGTGATAGAACTCTACCTCAATATATTGAAATTCACACATTTTGATGGGAATTTGTCACTTTGAAATGTCCCAATTTGACCATTTATTCAATACAGGATACATTGGTGTTATGAAGAAGTAATGGATTCATTTTGACATAGCCAAGGATTTATATGTATAATGTTGAATGTTGTGTCTTGTCAGACAAACATGAAATCTGAATTAGATACAAGATCCACAAACTGAGTTCTGAGTGTAATCACATCTAGAGTTTCTTGTTCGTTCATTTCATAACCTTGAAACATCAAATTGGAGGGAGACAAATTAGATTCAGTGATACCCAATCGATGAAGTGTACAGATGGGAATGAGGTTGACTTCTACTCCATTATCAATGAAGGCTCATCTAATGTCTCTAACATTAACCTTTCGATATAAATAAAAGGTCCAGATGTGTCCATGTACAAACCCATCCTCATCTTGATCCATGAAAGATATAACTGCATGATATTCTTCAGGATCATTCTTTATAGTGTAAAACATAGTATCATAAACCTCAGTTTCAACCTCTTGAGGACTTGAAAAGTCCACGATAACTGCTTCCCGTTGATCTGCTGACGGAGTCTGAGCATCCATGATTTATATATTAGCCCGTACTTGGGCCAATTTCTTCAAAACATCATTATTCTAGTCTAAATATCCATGCTTTACAATATTGAGATATAGTTTTGAAAGTTCCTTGTAATTAGATTCTTCTAATTTAGATGCACCATTTATCGGGGTAGATGCTGAAAACACTTCTTCTCTTGGTGGATTAGGCTTACTATGTTTTCTCACCAGCTGAGAAACTAGTGGTATAGCCTTTAGTTGGTCTTCCATGATTATCATTCTAGGGTCAACCATGTCATGTGTTGAATAATTCCCATGTTCTTGTTGAGCTTTTTGAAGAGATATCCCATGAGTTTTTGTTGCTTAAACAGTTTTAGTAGGGGTGTAATTAAAAATAGTGGGTTCCAGCATATCCACATCTTCCCATATATCCATTACCCTCACTTCTTCCACAAGTTCTCTAATCAAGTATATGTAATTCATGTTCATAACTAAAATCATCATTTACATAGGGGTCCATTAAGTGGAAAATGTTAACATAATTGGATATCAATTCCTCATCTAATAATGATTTAGCATGATAGGCTACTTCTTGTTGTTCTTTTTGGTGGGGTGGTGCTCATGGTTTTGAGACAGTTGGCCTGAAATCTTCCAAGGTCAAGGAAACCATTATAATTGGCATGATCTCATCTTCTTCTAACAACTCTTTATCCTTACAACTATGCTGCTTTTTAAGGATTGGATTTTGGAGGACTAAACTTTTGATTATGATGGATTTTCTACAGCAGAACCGGTAGGACACACATTCGGCTTTTTCAGCTATGTCTGTAGAATGGAATGAGTTTCATTGATTGTTTTCCTAGCCACCTTATCATTATACATCTGGGAATTTTTTCTTTTGACTTTCTGATATTCATCCTCATCCTCTGGATTGGTAACAGTAACACATGCTACATGAGATAATAAAATTTTTATTTTTACTTTTCCAGAGTCCAGTATTTTTTGCAACAGATCATTGAAAACAAATCAATAATAAATGGGGTTCAATAAAAATTTAATGAAAGGGTAAATAATTTGGGAGGTCTTCATCCCCTCATTTGTTTGGTTACTTGGTCCTTGGAAGTTGGACTAAGTTGTTTTCTAAGGCTGAAATGAAGTAATCAGGAACTTGTTCAATTTTAAATGACTAGAACATGTTCCTTAACTCCTCAAACTATATTCACCTTTGATATTTTTTGTCATCTTGATGGAGTGGTTGTTGTTGATGATGCTCCGGAAGAGTATCCTTATTGTATGATGAGGGATTTGAAGTAGAAGCATGTATAGGTGCTTTATTGAGTGTCACTATGGAAGTCGTTACTTTTCCTCTTCTCCATCCCAAAGCTGATGGGATTACGTGAGACTTATCATTGGTTTCTACGATGGATTTCTCCACTTTTTGAGTGATTGAATCAAGGTCTCGAAACCCTCCTACGTATTTCATAAGGATTAGTGGTGTACACAACTCATCATAGAGATTTTCCACAAAAATTGGTATCAACACTTCATGAGGGAGTGGTATGTTTAAGGAATATGTTAGTCCATTCTATAGAGAAATGAAATCATATAATATTTCATTATACATTCATTTTCGGTTTTTAAGATCAAATATTGTTGTCTTCTTCAGTGTTGAGATGAATTGGAAAAGGAATTTCTGACGGAGTTCTTCCCATCCAGTAATTGATTGAGGCTGCGAACTTGAATAACAGAAAAAGTTCATCCCATGTAATGATTTCACAAAACATATTATCTTTACTTCTTCTTGTTGTTGGGGGGTAATCTTCATGGGATCACAGTAAGAAAAAAAATGATTGACGTTTTTATCTGGATCTCCAAATCCATTAAATATTGGAAAAGTAGTATTCACAAGGTTTGGTGGGGGGGGGATTGGATCTACTATTTCGGGTAAGACATGTTTTCCCATTGTACTGGTGTGTGTAATTCTACCATATCTTTAAATCATGTTTTTAATAACTCAATTTTATTCATAAGTATTTGGGGAATATCTAGCTGAGATGGGACCTTTACAGGAATAGCAGCTGGAGCCTTAATTGGTGTAGTGATTAGCAAAACCACTGGTGGTGGATCTGTTTTTATTTGTCTTGGATAGCCCATGCGTACATTCCTATAAGTATGTGTTTGGCCATATTTTAGTTGTTTACCCAATATAGAGATTTCGTTATCAATATATGTAGTTTCAAAAAACCTTCTTTGCTAGGGCGCTCCTACTAGATGTACAATCTAAGGATCTTCTTGTGAAGCATGTATTGATTGAATGCTACTTCAGAGTGACTTTGCATTGAGTCTTCTCAAAAAATTCAACTCCTCCTCCTGCTGGTAAAATATTTATTCAATCTAAATAGATTGAACATCTCCAGAAGGAAATTCATACATGATATGGCCTTTACCTTTCCCCTTTATAGATGACTTTAGAAGAGATGGATGTTGATTATTTGAGGGAATACCTTGATTTTTGGTAAGCCCCTAATTTCGGGTAAGAACACCTCCTTTATTTTCTTCAGTGTGAACTGTATTCTGAATAAGTATTTCATCTTATGAATCCCCTGTGGAATCATTTTTTGGAGGATCTTCCATAATGTATATAATGAAATTCACCAATGCATAATTCATTGCTGAAAATATTTCAGTATATTTATAAGATTGTCTCCTTCGGTTCCCTACAAGAGACTTTGTTATCTTATATAGTAATTTTTAGAGAATGTTTTTATGAATAGTAATATTAAGGGATCCTTGGATCATTTAGTTGTGCATTAACTTTGTGGCTTCTTCCTTAATCGGGACAAAAACCGACTTCTGCTGATGAGGGGATTGTTGATGTAAAATAAGCCCCCAGTCTTATAGGCTGGGGCTATTCCAATTCTTCTTATTCAACCCTTTGAGTCCAGTTTGTTGAATCTGATGGTTGGATTAAAAAATCCCCAAGTCCTAGGGGTTGGGGTGGCTCCTAAGCTACTATGGATGATATTAGCATAACTTCTCTTCTGGTGTTATGAATTCTACTCTGAGCGTTGGCAGGGTGAATTACCCAATAACCTATTAAATCACCAATTTTGGAAGACCATTATGTTCTTTTAAACATTATTACTGTCTTATAGATAAAATACTCTAAGAAGGATTCCAGTTTAATTTTCTCATATGCCTGATGGAAATGTATATCGACATCTTTCTCTCTTTGGGCGTGAATTTGGTGAGAACTTATCAATGCCTATTCTTGCTGAACATTTCTTCGGTCATGAACATAATTTATTTTTTGTTGTCATCCTGGGTAAATAACATTTCAAGAGGCCACTTTCTACGGGCCTCTATGGTTTTAGAGTGCAGTGAAATGCAATGCTCTGAGTTTTCCCTATCTTCTGATATAAACACCATATGGGGTTTCTGAAATAAATTGTTGCAAATTCTTTAATGAATTGAGGCATGCACATTGAATAACTACTTCTTGATTCTTTATTATTGGATGTAGAGAAACTTGGGGAGATGCCAAGTCAATTTGGCGATGCAACATTTCCATTACCCTAACATGATTTTGATATTCCTCACATGAAAACACTTTTATTTTAAAATGACGAATATTCTTCCATATTTTAAGGTGAAAATCCTAAAGTTAATCTTCTATCATCATTTGTGGAATGTTATATTCATAGGTTTCCATAGGCAAAAAAATGATTTGTACTTCACCCTTATCTTTTTGTTTTATCATATTCAACATATCCTCTTTATCTTTTTCTAGAGGTTTCTCAACATGTTTTTACCAAGGTTGAAACTTCTTGATTGTATTATCACAAGAAATGGGATCAACAAATGTTTTCTCTACTATTTTAGGATACAAATGACACAAATGTGGTCTGGAGAATGACCGTCACATTTATTTGACTTCTGGATATGAAATTATTTCACTTTCCAATAATAAAGATTCAGAAATGAATGTCCTTTTATTGGTTGGTGCCTCAAGATAAGAGGGATTTCTCATCACTACATTTTTAGTTGGATAATTTTCCTGGTAATGAAAAGCACTACTATGGAGAGGACTTTCGTAGTGAATTCCATATTGGGGAAGAAAACCATGGTGGAATGTAGAAAGGGAAAAATAATCGTGCTCCATGGTCATCGACCCACATAGAGGGTTTTTGTGGATCTCATCCCGATATAATTTCTCTAAATTGATTGAATTTTCATGATGCAAGCCTTCATGATGAACTATTTGATGAGGAACTTCAAAATTATGGCTACTAGACACATAATTTTGAAATAGGAGGGTATGATCTTGAGCTACAATAGATAAATGTCTGAGGGCTTTAAAAACATCAGCATTAAGAGGATCTATATCATATATTTACTCTTGATTTTCAAGATATTATTGGTGAGACATATTCTTATATTATCTCTTACATGTAATTGGGGACACTTTCTAAATAAAGTGGTTATCATGGCTAGGTGTATGTGCATGCCTTAGAGTGGCCATCCGAATAGGCTAACTATCTCTAATTCGAATAGGTGTATATTCTCGATATGGTTGTCCATATGATATGGGGGAATATTCCCCATAACCCTCTTGGACTGTAATAGAGGTATGTATCTACTGTAGGAGGGAATATAGAGGATTCATCCCAGTTTTGAAAATAGAATTATGTGTCCGTCCCTTAGGTACTGCTAAAATTATTATAATGATATTTTGGTAGGCTTCCAGGATATGGGAAAGAATTTGTGTATTCCCTTTAACAATTTTTAAAATGTGGTTGGGGATAATAGCAGTCAGAACATTAATATATTTCTATTTTGTATTTGGATTAGGTGTATGCTCCTTTTCCTTTCCTATATTTCCTATCAGTGGATACTGACAGTACTCATGTGTGGGGGTAGAGAGTTGTGCATGTCGTAGGTTTGTCGTCAGATCATTCTGATTGACTTCCCCTGGTGCTTCTAAATGATACTGTCAATAATCTTGATAAATATTGGCATGTGTATGTGCATTCTAGATATTTTCCTCCATGCATGGTCAATGTAATTCTTTTAATTCTGAGAGATGAGACTACTAGCAAGATTGGTGAGTACAGGCAGGTGCACGTTCCTGCTTACAAGTTGCCACCACATTTGATTGACAAGATTCCATGAATACAGCCAGACGGGTCTTGTAAATGGATGATAGATTTTAAGAAGGCGTATGTGTATGATCATGGTACTCCACCATATTTTAATGGGGGGATTGGTTGGGCACCTCCAAAAGAGTCTACTAACTTGTGGAATTAAGGTGGATGGGTGTATGTGTAGATTCATTTTTTTCCACCAAGTTGGGTTGATGTACTTCTCTGAAGGGGGAAAAAGTATGAAAATTCTCCTCGTTGTCTAGTTTTCTTCCTTGGTGGTTCATCTTATAAGCTTGGGTATGTTGGACTTGGGCTGGATGATCGAAGATAACACCCTCATCATGTTGAGGGTTTGTTTTCGTGCGACATTGGCAGTGATTATTCTTGGTATGAGCCTTCAGAGGTACCCTTGTGTATACAGGATGAGTCCATGGATTCCACCTTCATATACCTCTTGAATAATGGATATTGGTGATTGTGTTTTGGGGGTAAAATCATGAAATGGTTGAAGATGGGGGGTCAACACCGTCTACTTCTGAACTACAAGTCGTCGTTTCCAGGATGAACAAGGATTATTCTTGATTTGGATGGCCTTCTAGTAGCCTCCAATGGTGGTATATTACCATGTTGAGGATAATTTCATACCAGCTCATTTTTGACCCAGTGCTGAAGAAATTATGTTGTTGATGATTTCCTTCGAGCAGATGGTGATCCACCTTGAGAAACAAAGAGGATTCCATGGGTGAAAACTTGAAGGAACCCATTTGGAATGAGGAGAGTTTCTAGAAAGAAATTGAATGTATATAGAACAAATATAAACAATGAACTCCATCATAGAAACATCATTTAGATGAAAAAATGCGTGATTAATTACCTTGTATGTCCCTCTTGTATTAATTGATAAGGGCTTGAAAAATGGGTAACACTATCATCTTGGTTAAGCATCCCCATCAGGTTTACCATTTTTTATTTCCCAAGATAGGTGTGTTCTAGTTATGGATCAATATTCCCAAAAAGTTTCTATTAGATTTTTTATGGAACTAGAAACACTCAACGTTTCTATATCCAAAGGGAACTACATTCTAAATTCGGTCATTGGTTATGTTGTTTTGACCTATGATGCTTAAGAACTCACATTGCTCGTGTGGATGGGAGGTCGCGATCATCACACCCTTTTTAGGGGGAATTATTTCCTACTTCTGACTCTCTTATAGATTTAATATTTGTTCTTGAATCCTTATTAATTTAATGAGTATAATTTTTGTTTGCATTTTAGATTTTTATTCAATTTTGCATGTATAAAATTTAGAATCATCCATATGTGTTCTTGGTTCTTAATCAATGGAGATATATATTTGTATTCAATGTTCTCCATCAATGGTATCTGTATGTATTCGAGGTTCTCGGTCTATAGTATCTTCTCATATACTACTAATAGATACTTTAGTCATTGTTATCATGATTCTGGTTTTATGTCACTCAGTGGGATACTCTGGAATTTATGGTCATCCATGTAGACAAAAGTTGTTTTGATGTTGGGATCGTTCCCATAAATGGGCTACCTATGTATCCTTTCGAAAGGATTCAAAACCCTTGTAGTTCAGTGACGCTTAATGGGACACATCACACCTTTTATGTTCATGTGATAGGGACTTAATCATATAGTTTAATGTCATGTGGTAATGACATATAACCATAATGTGCTTATTCAATGCTTGGTGTGGGACTTAGGCCTATGTATCTCAAGGAACCGTGAAAGGATATGAGTTTCCAAGTTGGATTAGACCCTTCTAGGAATATGGACTAAGAATAACAGGTTTGATTTGGTGTCTTGGGTTTGAACCTTAGGGAGGCTTCCTATGTATCACACTCATATGGGAATCAAATCCCAAATAGTTTGGTAAGCCTCACAGGGGTGTATGACACTTTGATAGAAATATGTTGGGGATTAGTCTTAAATAGTATACCACTATAACAAGGTCCATGAGAGATGTCTTAACTCATAGAGATTTAGGGGGGGTTAATTCGGGGATTAATCCAAATGAGAATGACCTGATTAAGGGAATTAGGGTTGGATTTCAAAAGAGTATATCCATTGAGCTCGGGCCCTGGGTGAAGGATTCCTATGTATCCCAATTATGGTGAGAATTAGAGTTTTTGTAGTTTGAGATCTATGGTTGGTTGTATGGGTGTTTTATTCATCAAAAATATATAAGCCCATTTGAGTCATGCTCAATGTGAGAAATAAGATGAAGAGAAAGATTCGACAAACCACACATATTATCTTAGACTAATGGAAGGGGTTGGGCCTATGGTGAAACAAGATGAGGTGAAGGTTAGCGAGGGAGAAGAGCAATGAACCCTTCAATGTGAACTGAAAATGAAGTTCATTGGTTCTTTCCCACAAGACATGGGGCTTACTCCAGGAGGGATACCCTCAGATGGGTACCAGGAGAGGATGAACTATTTCCTTATGTTGAATGGAAAATAAAGTGTGATCCTCACTCACCCTATTAGGATCCAGAGGCTCCAGATCATAGAGAAGAAAATGGTAGGATAGAGTCATATCCTTGGAATCCAAGACTGGGAACTTCCTAACATTATCTCTAGGGTAAGGATCCATGTGACTGTATATATAAAAACCTAAAAACACACTAAGAATCTTGACTACCTTATAAGATGAATTTGGTCAATCTCTAACTATTCAAATACAAACCGGTGTGGATAACACATTGATGTTTCTTTCTTAAAGGTTTAGTAAGTCATGAGGTTTTGGTGGAGGTTTCATCGTGGTCCCTTTCTGACAAGGGAGCCACAGAAAGAATGACCCCTCTTACATAGTTAGATTAGATGAGGCTTTCAAAGATTTCTCACGTATGTATACCACACAGGTCTTCCGCGTTGGTATCTTGTGTAGTGGTAACACATAGGCTCTTGGAGGAACTAGAAAAATAATTCTTAACACGGAGGAATTAATCCTATGAAAGCTTAAAAAGGACTACTTAGAAAACAATACGTGGGTGATATTTAAATCAAAACACCCTGGGTCTCATTTGGGGTATTTGGAAGAGCCGCTCTTTGGTCATTAAAGAATATACCTTTCGTAGGTAGCTTATTATTAATAGAATAAGAGTCCTTAATTAGATGTTTTTTTATTTTAGACTATAAAAAGACAACAATTTTTTTCATCCCAAATAATTTTCTCTTATATCGTGCTTTTGAGAGCTAGCTGATAAATTTTGGCAGACCTCAGCACAATATCTATGCAATGGGAGTTGAAGAGTTCTTTCAAATTTTATAAGTTCTAACATGGGAATCCCAAGTGTCATATTTATAGGAAAGAAAGGGGTTGGATGAAAGGAAGTTGTTTGTGGATGTCTTGGGAATATCCTCACAGCTTATCTCTTCTGCATAGGGGTACATAAATTATATTACTGTGTAGATCCTCCACGTAGCTCCATAGTGTAGGTCTATGGCATAGGGGTTGTGCACATGGCTATATGGGAAGAGCATGTGATTCTCTACTAGATGTGGAGGTGTGCTGCTTAGGTCCCTGACATAGATGTATTTCACTTTATTCCCCTTACTTCCTTAAGCTTGTTCTTCAATACATTGAAATATCCAAATTATATTATTGTAATCATTTTTCCATAGTAAGGAGTGTCAAAATATTGATAAATGTTTCTTCCCAAATATAGGAAATGAAATTCAATTTTTTCATTAGTGATATTATTTATTTCAAAATTAATAGATTTAAAGTACTTTGAAATGGTTGTTTGGGATGAAAAAAATATATTATAAATTATTTTAGTCCATGATTTCATGACTAAATATGAAATGATGTCATAGTTATATGATTATTGTTGTTAAACTGCAATGTTTTCATATTGGATATTTATTAAAATTTAAAATTTCCTATATAAAGTAAAAAAATAGAGATTCAAATGGAGAAAGTTTCTCTCAGTTTCTAATATTAGGTAAGGAAATTTTCTTCCATAATTTTTAAATGGGATTATAGGCTTTAGTGGATGGATGGTGGTATTTTTCCTCTTCTAATGAGATACAAATATTTTCATGGGGATAAGAAGTTCCTATTCTAGAGGTTAAGAGAACATAAATTAGTTTTGGAGATAATTCCCTAGAGTGTTCTTACTAGAAATCATTGGAGATCATAATTCCGTCGATGATAGAGAATATGGTCTAACTAAATGAGGTGTAATCTATCTTCTTGATTCATAAAGATCAAAAAAATTACATGAGAGACTAACGAGTTCTTTTTGAGTGATATATTCATTAAATATAATTATTGTGATTGGTTATCACCTATGAGGGGTAGTGAGTATCCTCTGAAACATTAAACAAGTTGTGTGATTTTTTTCATTTACACATCACTATGTATATACCTGTTAAACATAGTGCATTATAAGTAAACCTTCTAAAATTGATTGTGTCTCTATGTACCTTTTACTTATCTTATTCAAGGTGCGAGATAGTTGATTTTTGAAAAATTATGAAAAACTATTTATAAAACTAAATGTTTTAAATTTCCATACATAAAAGAATATCCTCCCACCCTACAGGTATCCTTCCCTATGGAAAACAAACAAGTGATACCATATTAGAATTTCGAGATTGAAATTGTATTTTTTCTTTGAAATATATATTTATTGTTGAAAATTTGAAAAATATTTTGATCTTTAGTATTTAAAACTTACAAATATAGAATAATTGGTTAAGGAATTACTTTAGATCATTAGTTATGGGTGATTACACTACAATCTCACATGGATTTTTTGTAATATAAAATTTGGAACCCTATGGGAAAGAGTTCATAAGGATTTTAGTTTTGATGAAAAAGGAATACATTTTTTTATAAAATAATTTTGGGGAAAACATCAAATCAGTGTGAGTTGTGGAAATATTCATGCACTACTGAAATTGACTGAAATTTATATTAATATACTTTAAATATATTAAAAAAATTATATTAAACATAAAAAACTTTGTATAAAATTTATGGATAGTTTATCTCAACTTTACTTTAATTTTTCTAATCCTTAAAATCATATGTCTCAACCTTACACACTATATTTCATAATATTATTATTTTCTGTCTGAAAATTATAATTAAATGTCTAAACCACATGTTTATTTGTATAAACTATATATAAATTATGTTTAAACCTTAAGATATCCTGTATATTCCTAACTAATGTTTTAATGAAACTTTTAATGAGTAACCATACAAGATCATGATCCTTAAAATATCATATTTATGAAGTTAGATTATTTCAAATAGTTAATGAACCTTATGAAAATCATGAACCCCACTCAAATGAACTTTACCCAAACATGAACCTTTTTAGAATATTAAAAATCTTATTATTTTATTTATTTTATATTAATTATAGTTGAAATATTCTATAAATCAAGATTTAAAATTCCGTAATTTCATTTAAATCATAGATTGTATCACATTATTTATTTTCTAATATTAATGTTATTATATCCAGATTATATATAGTATTTATTACTATATGTATATATTGATGCACTGATTTCAAAACTATAATTAAGGAAATAATGTTGTTTTATGAATAAAATTTGTCGTACATATAGAATTGTATTATATTTTTTCAATAATTTTAAATGATGTTTTCATAGTCATAAAATGAAGTAATATGCATAAATAATTATTTGGGAAGTAAATATAAGGAATCAAGAAACTGTGATGTATTTCATTACATTCAAATGTGTGACTACCACTTTGGATATGGGGAACTAAAATAGATAAATATTGTAATGATCTTATTCATAAGAGTATTACTTTTAAAGATGATTTGAAAGAATAAAATCTTTATAAATAGTTTGAAATAACCATTTTAATTCATTAAAGTGTTGAGGATACACGGAAAGGGATAGATACATGAGTTTTAAAATGTGAAAAACATAAAATCACTAAAATACGTTGAACCCTATTTTTACACATTTATGATTTGTAAACATTGATTTTTTATATCTGGAATTCATTGTGATATATTATATTGGATATAATTCTTCATCTTGGATTCCTTCACATTCCTGATTTTATCATAATTCACTTCACTATGATGTTGTATTCATTCTAACTTTAAAATTAATGTGTATTTTGGTTTATTATTTTTTCAATGAAATTAGTACCTTAACAATTCGGTTATAATACTAGTCAATTTTTTTAGGATGTTCCTATTGTTAAATAATATATATATCTTTGTGTGTGTCTCTAGTTATAAATTTGTGGGAATGGTTAAGGTTGAACCTTTATGTAGAAAAATATATAGTGAATTGGGTTCTAACTCTAGTTTCCAAAATTTAGTTAAAATGGGTTGCGAATCACGTTCAAAATTCTTGTTAATTTTTTAGTGGGTTTCATACTATAGAGTTGAAAGTGTGATTAGTAGATGTAGGTTCACATTGATCATATATATTATAAAATTACTTATTTTTCTATCATTATTTTCTTATACAAATTAACTTAATTATGATAATTTGGTCAATTCACTACACTCTTAAATATTTCATAATATATATTTCTATGAAAAATAATTTTCATGAAATCTGAAAATTTAATTGATTATTGTATTGGTCATATATATCTAATGATGCTAATTTTTATCCAAGATGCCATTGTTTAAGATATATTATAAATCTGATAAGGTAGTGTCTAGTATAAATGATGGATGGATTCCATATAGAAATTAATTTTTTAATTTTACAAAATCCGGTTATTTGAATGTGAGAATACAACCTTACCTAAAGTATCTATGCTTTGATCACTAGAAAAAAATAGAAACAACTATATATTTCCCAAAAGATATCCAAAAATATTGACCAACAATGATGTTGTTATTTATAATTCAAATTTCAAGGTGTTGAATATCATATATTTTAAAATGGGAATACATTTATTTAATAGTATTTTGGTACCTAAAACTCTACATGGGTTTGGGGGAATATTTCAATTCAATCATTATAAAACTGATAAATGTAAAATAAAAACACCTTGTATGCTTATAGTTGAATATGATGACTTTAAAATGGTTGAATAAGTATATGTTAATCAAATGTTCCCTCAGTTTAACAGTATATTAAATTGTATAATCACCTCAAGAAAATATTTATATAATAAATTTCATAATCAAAGATCACATAGATCTATTGCCAATAATTTTTATATTAAAAAGCTTTTAATTGATGAAAGTAATAAATTTACAAAATATACTCATGATGTAATCATTAGTTCTTTATTACAATTTTAATTAGTGTATAACTATATTTTTTATAAAGATACTTATATGAAAAGGGGAATTACTTATAAATATATGATTGTTAATTATAAATTTTTGGATTATGAAATATAAAGAAATGATTATGATAAAGTACTTTGTGATGGAAAAGGAGTATATAAAAGAAATAAGGGATTCTCAAGAAAGAATAGAATATATTACTCTAGATATAATCAAAAAACTAGAAAGGTGTTATTATTTTTAATGATGTTCTATATATAATCTATTATGATTTCAAAATAATGAACAAAAATATAAACTGAAAAGGAAAAGGGAGAACTTGTATTTGGATAGAGTGTTACTAAAGACTAAAATTTAGGTGAATAATTTGTTTCTAAAAAGAAATTATTAAATATATCATTGATGGATTCTTAAAATCAAGTTATGAATACAATTCATTGTATTATAAATATAATAATAAATAAAATTGGATTAAATAATTATATTATTATAGTATATTATAATAAATTATTGTTTTTAAAAATACATGTATTTATAACAAAATTAAGAATAATACTAATAAACTTAAGAAATGAAACATGATCACCCTTCAAATAAATTAATACTAAGGAATAAAAATACTACCACTAATGACAAAAAAATATATATTTGGATATTATTAAATGTAACACCCCGACCCCAGTTACCTAGAGTTGGTGAATTATTACATAACATTGGCATAATCACAAGAAAGATCAAGTCTCGAAAGACCGATTATTTTAGTAGCCTTGGAATAACTAGACACATTAATAATGTTTACATTACATCATAAAATGAAAACTAAAACAACATAGTCTCCATAGTCCACACTCATATCCCCACATACTATCCCAGAAGGTAATTCATAAATTAATTCTTCATATCCTGGGAAAAATAAAACATTGATAGGGGTGAGCTCAAATGCCCAGTAAGGATAACAATATAGAAGAAGCTTCCATAAATAATAATAAACATTTAAGGCAATGTATAACTAAAACAAAAGCCTTTTAAACTTGAACTTCAACATAATATGGCAGAAATAAAATGAAATAATTCCATTTACTTATTCAAATGGATATTCTACTAATCGAATAATCACATGCAATATCAATAACCATTTTCATAATGATGGAATGCATAATGCCAGACTATCATAACCACATAGCCAAGGCCTCGTGCCAAGACTAAAAATAAGATTTTTTCAAAGCCTTGCGCCAAGACACTAGTTTGTCTCATTAGACCTACCGATGCATCGAGGAGCTATAGCGGGCTCCATCCATCACATGTTAAGTCCAATGCATTCCTCATATGAACAGGTTTAAACATAACATAATAATTCGTATTAAAACTAGCATACGAAATGTCAATACTTTCTCCATAAACCATGAATGGTATAAAAAAACACATCCACAGTCAAACAAATCACAAAACCTTCAATACAATATGGAAGTTTTGTATCATAATAAATAAACTTCAAATAAGCTTAAAATCCATCAAAGGATGTTGACATAGATGAAATCAAAACTATTTGAGAGAAATATAACTTTATTTTAAATCATTTAAAAGTCACATAATTATAAAATAAAAATTTTACTTTGAAAATATTCTTAGAAGATTCTAAGGGAAGCTTTGAAGATTTCATAATGGAGGAAAATAGACACACCTGATATATAAGTTAAAAAAACATTCTTACCTTAACTCTGTCGAAAAGGTTAAAAAGGACCTTGTTTGGAAAATGACGAAAGGATTACATTATAAACCTATTATAAAAAGTAAAATAAGGGTATAAATGACTTTAACCCATATTATGTAAAATAGCAAGAATGTTTTGAAATAAATTTTTAAGAAACATGTATGTGGATGATTAAGATGTCCTAGTAGATAATTATGTATAAACAACCTCAGATAATGAAGAGATTGTGAAATAACCCTTACATTGAAATTTTCCTTGGTTGGGGGTAGGATAACCTCCTATATAATGGTAAAATAATTGTTATTAAATTATACAAGGGATCATATACATTAATATGATATCATATATTATCTTTTAACATTTCTTTGTTAATAATATCTTAATATTTTTGTCGTTTTGGGTATTAACTTACTCATTTTCTTTTATATGTTTTGTTATGTAAGCCATTTTTTTTATTGATAGGTTGTATATTATTCATATAAAGAATGATATTATGTCCTTAAACATTATTATTAATCATCAAATGAGAATTAGACTTGAATGGATACGATGGAGAATGAATCTCATCGTGTTCGTGGAGACGGTAGTCCATACGTACACACAAGAAACAATATAATTATTTTGATATTAATATAATATTTAATTGGATGGTATATCATATATAAAGAATCATTATCATTTTATATTTATTATTTACATTAATTAAACATCTTTATTATACCCATTCAAATAATAATGTTTTGAATAACGATTACACCACGACGTGGAGACGGTAAGCTGTGTGTACGCACATATGGTGACATGTCATTAAAACGATGGATAGAATACTGAAATATGTTTGTACCATGTTTATAATAACATAAAATTATATATAATATACTGGAGTTATTATTTTATAATGGTAATAGCAAATAAATAAGAACTGGAAGAAGAAAGGAACTTGAAAATTGGTGGTGAAATCATTACCTCTTCTTCGGGTTCTTCCTTTTGATTTGATCAAAATGGCTCCATAGGTTGGCTTTATGACTAAATAAAGGCATCTAGGATAAATTTATGGATTTTTATAGAGTATTTGGGCAGGTTTTGGCCGAACCAAAAGGCTTTGAAGATGTGAATTAATGAGAAGGGGGAGTGCCCTTTTATAAGAGGGGTGAGGGGCACCTTTGGAAAAACTAGAAATATTATTTTATAATAAATTAATATTCGGTTTATAATGGATAAAAAGAGGATTATTTAAAGGTTCAGGTGGGGATAGGTCTCAAACCACTCAAAAAATAGGATTTATACAGGTGTGGGTTACTATATTAACCTTATCTTTAAGTATTAACTCTTAGTTAATTAGTTTCACTTTTACAATGTCTCTTTCCATTTTTATATTATATGGTTAATAAAATTACTATAAACATCCAAGAGACCCCAAAATGGTCCATTAATGATACACCTATTATTATATAAGCCTTTTGGCCGATCCTCAGATTTTTAGGAATTTAATATCAATTAATAATATAATAGTTTTTTAACAACTCTTTTATGTCAATTTTCACACTATTCAATAAATGATTTTTGTAAAACTCATAACAGAATTATTACTTCACAAAAAGTAAATTAAATGAATACTAACATTTCATGTTAACATATGAAATTATTTTTATTTATAAAAAGTCTCAAATTACATTTATTTGGGTATTTATAATATTAATTATTCTAATTTTTCGTTAATTAAGTAATTACTGCATCACCATTGTGTCATAAATAAATTAAATTATATAATGTCTACAAATTGTAAATAAAATACCATTATTTAGGAAATATTTATATCTTTGTAATTAATATTTATAGTTGAAAATCCAACATATATAACCCAATTTAAAAAAAAAATTCTAAAAGATATATGCTTTTGTCATTTTTGTATTTATTTTAACTAAGTGTCTCTATCACCTACAAGTGGCTCCATGGGGTCCCAAAATCGACCCAAAGATGCCCATGGTCGGACCTGTATCCACAAATAATTTTAGGACACATTTTAGGGTAATTTAGTATTATTATAATATTATTTTTTTAACCCTTAGTAACCGTATTACCCTTTAACCATGGTAAATAAAATTTTTACCGAAGTAATTATTCAAAATGTATAAAAGTAAAAGTTACCTATTTACACAATATAGAAATCCTGATTCTAAATATGGAATCCATTTTTCAAAATTCAAAACATAGAAGTGGCAGAAATTAATTTAAAATTAATTCCCGTTGTCAAAACAAAAAGGGTGTTTTTAAGAGATAATAATTATCAAAAGATTGACTCTTGTTCATGTCCGGTTTAATTGTGAAATTATGTCCAACGACCAACATTGTATTAAATGGTCAAAATATATTCTAAATATACTTTAAAACCACTCAGGTTCATAATTTATCACTATTAATTATTTTGATTAAAAATGTTGTTTGTAATTAAAATTTAGTAATTTTCACTATTCATCAAAATATAAATGTTATCTGAAAAGTTCTAGAATTTTACCCTAGGCTAATTTCGATATTACGAATCCAAAAATGAAGTCAATTTTGAGAGATGAAATTTATAAAATTTCAAAAAGTGGTTATTACTATTCATAACGACTAGTTTGATTGGTTGAGGTGTGTGTTAGAACTCGAAGTTGCGTACAAAACACGCTACTATATTATTCAAAGGGAAGTGTAACGTGGAAGCTTGGGGTGTTACATTATCCCCTCCTTCAAATAATTTCATCCTCAAAATTTCTAGAATATTATTGCATAAAAAGACTCGGGTGGTTCTTCGTCATAAGTTCCTCGGGTTTCCACGTTGCCTCTTCCATCTTATGGTTTCTCCACAAATCTTTTACCAGACAAGTTGTCTGGTTTCTCAGTACTTGTTCTCTCATTTCAAAAATCCTGACGGGCTTTTCGTAGTAAGACAGATCAGGTTCCAGTTCTAATTCCTCATAGGTGAGTACATGCGTTGGGTCAGGCATGTATTTTCTCAATAGTGATACGTGGAACACATCTTGAACTTTGGAGAGATTTGGAGGAATTGCCAAACAGTAAGCTACAGCCCCAATTCATTCTAGAATTTCGAAAGGACCGATGTACCTGGGACTCAATTTACCTTTTCCAAAACATATAACTCCCTTCCATGGAGATACCTTCAAAAAAACCTGATCTACCACCTGAAATTACAAATCCTTTCTTCGGTTGTCAGCATAGCTCTTCTTCCTACTTTGAGCAGCTTTGATGTGGATTTGGATTACCTTCATCTTTTCCACCATTTCCTCCACCAGTTCTGGGCCTACAAGTTTTCTTTCACCAACGTCATCCCAACAGGTTGGTGTGCGACATCTCTTTCCGTTTAACGCTTCATATGTTGCCATCTGAATACTTGAATGGAAGCTATTGTTATAAGAAAATTATACCAGAGGTAGATATTGATCCCACATACCCTGAAAGTCAAGTGAGCTAGATATCAACATGTCTTCTAAGGTTTTAATAGTCCGTTTTTATTGTCCATCTGTTTGAGGGTGGTAGGCAGTGCTCAAATGAAGTTCAGTATCCAAGGGTTTCTGAAGACTCTTCCAGAATCTTGAAGTAAAACGGGCATAACGATCAGAAACAATCGATAGGGGTACTACATGAAGTCTCACCACATCATTAATATATAGCTTTTCTAGATGTTCAAGTGGTAAATCTTCCCTTATAGAAAGAAAATATGCTGACATGGTAAGATGATCAAAAACTACCCATATTGAATCATTCCTTCTAGGAGTCTTTGGTAATCCCATGACAAAGTCCATCGTAATATTGTCTCATTTCCACTCTGGTATGGGAAGAGGTTACATGACTCCTCCAGGCTATTGCCTTCCAAGTTTCACTTGTTGACAAACCATACATCTTGACACAAAATCCAAAATCTCCCTGTTCATGTAGTCCCACCAAAAATGTTCCTTTAAATCTCTATACATTTTGGTGCTCCCATGGTGTATAGAGAAATTGGAACTATGAGCATCGTCTAACAATTCCCTTTTTAAATTAGGTATATCGGGAACACAAAGAATCTTCCCGAATTTCAAAATTCCTTCCCCATACACAAATTATCTCAATCTCCCATCATTCACAGCTTTAATCTTCTTTTGAAATTCTTCATCATCAGTCTCAGGACTCTTAATCCTTTCTAGTAAAGATGGTTTGGCAAACATTTGAAAAAGAACCGATGTTTCACCTTCCATGGTTATTCCCATGTCCATCTTCACTAGATCCATGAAAATTGGATCCCTTTCAATTATCATATTATTCAAAACACCATGATCTTTTCTACTCAAAGCATCTGCCACCTTATTTTCCTTCCTCGAGTGGTAGTGTATCATACAATCATAATCCTTGAGTAATTCAAGCCATCTCCTTTGCCCCATGTTGAGTTCTTTTTATGAGATAATATACTTCAAACTCTTGTGATCACCATTTATCTCACATTTTTCACCATAGAGGTAGTGTCTCCAAATCCTCAAGGAAAAGATCACAGCTGCTAACTCTAGATCATGAGTATGATAGTTTTTCTCATGAATTTTCAACTATCGTGATGCATAGACAATAACCATATCATTCTTCATAAGGACACAACCAAGTCCTTTCTTCGATGCATCACTATAAATAACGAACCCATCATTCCCCGATGGTAGAGTCAATATAGGAGAATTGACTAATATTCTCTTCAATTTTCAAAACATTCTTCACACTCTTTTGTCCAAACAAATTTAACCCTCTTACATGTGAGTTTGTTAATGGGTTAGCCAATCAGGAAAAATTCTGGATGAAACATCGATAATAACCTGCCAAACAAATAAAACTACATACCTCAGTTATACTCGTCGGTGCAGGACATTCTTGGATTGCATTTGTCTTATAAGGATCAACAAAGATTCCATCTTTAGAGACAATATGGCCAAGAAAAGAAATATCCTGAAGCCATAATTCACACTTGCTAAACTTCCTATATAATTCATGTCTTCTCAAAGTCTTCAAGATAATGCGCAAGTGATTTTCATGATCTTCATAGATTTTAGAGTATACCAAGATATCATCAATAAATATCACCACAAAATCATCTAGATATTCCTTGAAAACTCTATTCATTATATCCATGAATACAGAGGGTGCATTAGTCAGCCCAAAAGGCATTACCGTAAACTCATAATGCTCGTACCTTTTTCGAAATGTTGTCTTCGGAATTTCTTCCTTCTTCATACACAACTGATGATATCCAGATCGAAGGTCAATCTTTGAAAAGTATTGAGCTCCATGCAGTTGGTCAAAAAAATAATCAATGGGAGGTAGGGGATACTTGTTCTTTATTGTTATATCATTGATCTCCCTGTAATCGATACATAACCTCATAGATCCATCTTTTTTTTACATATAGAACAGGGGCTCCCCATGGAGAAACACTAGGGAAAATAAATCCTTTATTACTCAATTACTCTTGTTTTTTCTTTAGTTCAACTAATTCCACAGTGGCCATTCTATAAGGGGTCTTCGATATAGGCCTTGATCCAAGAATTAAATCAATGGAAAACACAACTTCTCATTCTGGAGGATGTCCAGGTAAATCTTGTGGAAACACATCTACATATTCTTTCACAATAGGTACATCCTCTATTTGAACGTTCATTTCCTCACCCACAGTAATTTCATTCTCTTACTCCCCAATTATTGAATTTAGATGAGCTACTGGGGGTGGATCTAGATAAGAATTAGGTGGTGATGATTCTGCTCTAAATATAAGGAGTTCCTTATCATCATCATAAAATATTGTAACCTCCTTCTTCTTACAATAAATATTTGCATCATGGTCCAAAATCCAATCCATACCGAGGATTATATCAAACTAAATCATAGTTATGGCGATGAGATCAGTGGATAAAGAAAATTTATGTGCTCTAATGGGGACTGATTCACAAAACTTTGTTTCAATGATAATTCCCTTAGGAGTTTTAACTGACAACTCCCTTGGTAAATCAAATTGTAAATATCTAATTTTCTTAGCAAACTAGGATGATATGAAACAATGCAATGATCCAGAATCAAATAATGCATTTTCTAAACTTGAGGAAAGCATTAAATTACCAGCCACCACGTCTTTTGGAGCTTCTACCTCAGCAGTAGTGATAGCATAAGCTTGGCCTTGATCCCTTGGAATTTTCTGACGTAAGTTCCCCTGACACTTAGGACATTAATTTTCATAATGTCCCATCTCCCTGAAACTGTAGCATTGGACATCGGTAGCTTCCTTCTTCCCCTTGAAATCACGAGCTTGGTGGCCTTTTTCACCACACTTGTAACATACTCCCATTCCTTTTAAGCAAGTACCGGGGTGTTTCTTCCAACATTTACTACAGGATGGATATTCAACTTTTCTCTTATTCCCCTTATTTCCATTCCCTGATTGATCATCATATCTCTTCTTATCTTGCTTTACTTAAAATTAATAAGACTTAGAGAATTATTTCTCTGTCTTGATAGCACATGAGACAATGTCTTCGTATGACGAGAAGGATTGTGGGACTACTGCTCGATGGAGAAATGGTTTTAACCAATCAAAGAAATGATCAATATTACTTCTTGGGTTACGTATATAATCTCCATCATATCTTGATAACCATGTAATGTTAGCCTCATACTTTGCGATATTCTCATCCTCCTTTTGTCTCATACTCATAAATTGTCTTTCCATATCTGCTCGAAGGTCACAAGGAAAGTATTTATCTATAAACAGATCTTTGAACTCCCTCCATTCCATATTTGATACATCGTCATCTTCCTTAGTGTTTTTAATCAATGACCACCATTGATCAGCATCTCCAGTGAGGCGGTAAACTACCATGATAACTTTTCCCCTTTCACAACTCCCCAAATCCTGAAATATTTTTTTCTAGGGAATTTATCCACTGCTCAGCTACTAATGGATTTGTACTCCCATTGAATGTTGGTGGTTGTTGCCTCATGAAGTGATATAACATTGATCCTCCATGCTATGGATCAGGGTTCTCCATACGGGTATGGTTATTATTCATAACCTGAGTGAGTTTTCCCAGTATGGTGGTTAGCTGATCAGCACTAGTTGCATCACCAGCTCCACTATAATTATCTTGAGCAGGAGGGAAATCCCTACATGTAGTGTGTGCATTGATACGGTTTCCATTTCTTCTACTAGGCGCCATTTCTAAAAAATGCATAAACTAGATTAGTTTATGAATCAAAATACTTAATTTCATACTTATAAAACACTTTACATAAATTGAACTATTTATGGATATAAGCCATAGTCATAAAAAAAATTTCATTGAGGACGTATATACTCATAAATCATTCATAATGATTTATAAATAAAATGAGAGTTATCCTAAGCATATCCCCCGGGAGTGTCGTAACCAAGAGTGCAGCAAGGCCCGTTGTCATGCACCAGTTCCCGTTCAAGTCTAGCTCAAAGCGGTGTTTTCGGGTTTTACCCCTAGGTACATTTGTGCCAGAGCCACCTCTACCTACTCGTATCCAGACAGGGATTTATTGCTCGGAAAACTCACAAAATCTCTACAATACCAAAATTCTAGGAAGTTATTCTATACGAATCCTCAAAGTCCATCTTAGGACAATGTTCTCTAATCAGAGTTTATCTAAATCTAGCTTCCAAGGTTTATACTAAAATTCCTCTGATACCAACTGTAACGCCCCGAACCCAGTTACCAAGAGTCTATGCATTATTACATAACATTGGCATGATCACAATAAAGATCAAGTCTTAAAAGACCGATTAGTTTAGTAGCCTTAGAATAACTAGATACATTAATAAAGATTACATTACATCATAAAATGAAAACTAAAACAACATAGTCTCCATAGTCCACACTCATATACCCACATACTATCCAATCAGGTCATTCATAAATTACTTCTTCACATCCTGGGAAAAATAAAACATTGAAAGGGGTGAGCTCAAATGCCTAGTAAGGATAACAATATAGCAGAAACTTTCATAAATTAGAATAAACATTTAAGAAAATGTATAACTAAAACAAAAGCCTTTTAAACTTGAACTTCAACATAATATGGCAGAAATAAAATGAAATAATGCCATTTACTTATTCAAATGGATATTCTACTAATCAAATAATCACATGAAATATCAATAACCACTTTCATAATGATGGAATGCATAATGCCACACTATCATAACCACATAGCCAAGGCCTCTTTCCAAGACTAAAAATAAGATTTTGTCATGGCCTTGTGCCAAGACACTAGTTTGACTCATGAGACCTACCGATGCATCGAGGAGCTATAGCGGGCTCCACCTATCACATATTATGTCTAATGCATTTATCATATGAACAGGTTTAAACATAACATAAACATTCGTATTGAAACTAGCAGACGAAATGTCAATACTTTCTCCATAAACCATGAACTGTATAAAAATAAAACATCTATAGTCAAACATATCACAAAACCTTCAATACAATATGCAATTTTTGTATCATAATAAATAAACTTCATATAAGCTTAAAATCCATCAAAGGATGTTGACATAGATGAAATCAAAACTATTTGAGAGAAATATCTCTTTTTTTTAAATCATTTAATAGTCACATAATTATAAAATAAAACTTTTACTTTGAAAATATTTTTAGAATCTTTTAAGAGAAGCTTCGAAGATTTTATAATGGCAAAAAATAGCCGCACCCGCCGTATAAGTTAAAAAAACATTCTTACCTTAACTCTGTCGAAAAGGTTAAAAAGGACCTTGTTTGGAAAACGACGGAAATATTCCTTTATAAACCTTTTATAAAAAGTCAAACAATGTTATAAATGAATTTAACCCATATTTTTAAAATATCAAGATTATTTTGAAATAAATTTTTAAGAAACATGGATGTGGATGACAAAGATGTCCTAGTAGATAATTTCATATAAACAACCTCGGATAATGAAGAGATTGTGAAATAACCCTGACCTTATACTTTTCCTTCATTGGGGGTATGTTAATCTCCTGTATAATGGTGAAATAATTGATATTAAATTATACAAGTATCATTTACATTAATATGATATCATATATGATCTTTTAATATTGATTTGTTAATAATATCTTAATATGATTGTCATTTCGGGTGTTATCTTACTCATTTTATTTTATATGTTTTGTTACGTAAGCCGTGTTTGTTATGGATAGGTTGTATATTATTCATATACAGAATGATATTAAGTCTGTAAACATTATTATTAATCGTCAAATGAAAATTATACTTGAATTGATACGATGGAGAATTAATCTCATCACGTTCGTGGAGACGATAGTCTGTATGTACGCACGAGCAACAATATCATTCTTTTGATATTAAAATAATATTTAATTGGATGGTATATCATATATACAGAATAATTATCATGTTATTTTTATTATTTACATTAATTACACATCGTTATTATACCCATACAAATAATAATTTTTTGAATAACAATTACACCACGACGTGGAGACGATAAGCCGTACGTACTCACGTATGGTGACATATCATTCAAAGGATGGATAGAAAACTGAAATATGGTTGTAACATGTTTATAATAACATCTAATTATATATAATATACTGGAGTTATTATTTTAGAATGTTAATAACAAATAAAGAAGTTGTGGAAGAAGAAAGGAACTTGAAAAAGGGTGGTAAAATCATTACATCTTCTTCGGGTTCTTCCTTTTGATTTGCTCAAAAGGGCTCCTTAGTTAGGATTTATTATTAAAGTAAGGCCTATAGTATTAATGGAGAGAAGTTAAGAGAGTATTTGGTCATGTTTTGGTAAAGCCAAAAGGCTTTTAAGGTTTGAATTAATGAGAAGGGTGAGTGCCCTTTTATAAGAGGGGTGAGGGGCACCTTTGGAAAAGCTAGAAATATTATTTTATAATAAATTCATATTGAGTTTATAATGGCTCAAAACTATATTATTTAAAGTTTAATGCGTGGATAGGTCTAAAAACACTCAACAAATAGGATTTATAGAGGTTTGGGTTACTATATTATCCTTATCTTTAACTATTAACTCTTAGTTAATTAGTTTCAGTTTTACAATGTCTCTTTGTATTTTTATATTATATTTTTAATAAACATACTATATACATCCAATATAACCCCAAGTGGTCCATTAATGATACACATATCATGATATAAGTCTCTTGGCCAAAACTTAGATTTTTAGGAATTTAATATCAATTAATAATATAATATGTGTTTAAAAACTCTTTTATGTCAATTTCGACACTATTCAATAATTGATTTTTGTAAAACTCATAACAGAATGATTAATTCAAAAAAAGTTAAATAAATCAATCCTTACATGTCATGTTAACCTATAAAATTATTTTTATTTATAAAAAGTCTCAAATTAAATTTATTTGGGTATTTATAATATCAATTATTCCAATTTTTCATTAATTATGTAATTACTGTATCACCGTTGTGTCATAAATAAATTAACTTATATAATGTCTAAAAAATATAAATAAACTTCAATTATGTGGGAAATCTTTTTAGCTTTCTAATGAATTATTATAGTCGAAAATCAAACATATATAACCCTACGTAAAAAAATTCTAAAAGATATATGCTTATGTCATTTTTGTATTTTTTTTAACTTAATTAAAATAAAGTGTCCCTATCACCTAAAAGAGGCTCCATGGGATCCCAAAATCGCCACAAAGATTCCCATTGTCAGACATGTATCCACCAATAATGTTAAGACACATTTTAGGATAATTTAGTATTATTAGAATATATTTTTTTTAACCCTTATTTACCGGATTCACCCTTTAACCATGGTAAATAAAATTTTTACTGAACTAATTACTCAAAATGTCTAAAAATAAAAGTTACCTATTTAAAAAATTTGGACATCCTGATTCCAAATATGGAATCCATTTTTCCAAATTCAAAACATAAAGTGGCAGAAATTAATGTAAAATTAATTCTTGTTGTTAATACAAAAAGCGTGTTTTTAAGAGATAATAACTACCAAAAGATTGACACTTGCTCATGTCTGGTTTAATTGTGAAATTATGTCCAATGAACAAAATTGTATTAAATGGTAAGAATATATTCTAAATATACTTTGAAATCACTAAAATTCATAATTTATCCCTATTAATTATTTCTATTAAAAAATTTGTTTTTAATTAAAATTTAGTAATTTTCACTATTCATCAAAATATAAATTTTATCCGAAAAGTTCCAAAATTTTACCCCAAGAAAATTTTGATATTCCGAATCCAAAAATGAAGTCAATTTTGAGAGATGAAATTTATAAAATTTCAAAAAGTGGGTACTACTATTCATAATGGCTAGTTTTATAGGTTGTGGTGTGTGTTAGAACTCGAAGTTGCGTACAACACACGCTACTGTATTATTCAAAGGGAAGCATACCGTGGAAGCTTAGGCTGTTAAATTATCCCAACCTTCAAAAAATTTCATCCTCAAAATTTCTAGAATATTATTGCATAAAAATACTCATGTGGCTCTTCATCTTAAGTTCCCCGGGTTCCCACGTTGCCTCTTCCATATTATGGTTTCTCTACAAAACTTTTACCAGATGAGTCGTCCAGTTTCTCAATACTTGTTCTCTTGTATCAACAATACTGATGGGATTTTCGCAGTAAGATAGATCCGGTTCTAGTTCTAATTCTTCATAGGTGAGTACATGTGTTGGCTCAAGCAGGTATTTTCTCAATAGTGATACATGGAACACATCGTGAACTTTGCAGAGATTTGGCGGCATTGCCAAACGTTAAGCTACATCCCCAATTTGTTCTAGAATTTAAAAAGGATCAATATACTTGGGACTCAATTTACCTTTATTTCCAAAACGTATAACTCCCTTCCATGGAGATACCTTCATGAAAACCTGATCTCCCTCCTGAAATTCCAATTCCTTTCTTCGGTTGTCAGCATAGCTCTTCTTCCTAATTTGAGCAGCTTTGATGTGGTTTTGGATTACCTTTACCTTTTCCATCGTTTCCTCCACCAGTTCTGGGCCTACAAGTTTTCTTTGGCCAACTTCATCCCAACAGGTTGGTGTACGACATCACTTTCTATATAATGCTTCATATGGTGCCATCCGAATACTTGAATGGAAGCTATTGTTATAGAAGTATTCTACCAGAGGTAAATATTGATCCCACATACCCTGAAAGTCAAGTGAGTTAGATCTCAACATATCTTCTAAGGTTTGAATAGTCCGTTCTGATTGTCCATCTATTTGAGGGTGGTAGGCAGTGCTCAAATGAAGTTCAGTATCCAAGGATTTCTAAAGACTCTTCTAGAATCGTGAAGTAAAACTATGATCACGACCAGACACACTTGATAGGGGTACTCCATGAAGTCTCACCACTTCATTAATATATAGCCTTTCTAGATGTTCAAGTGGTAAATCTTCCCTTACAGCAAGAGAATGTGCTGACTTGGTAAGAAGATCAACAACGACCCATATTGCATCATTCCTTCTAGGATTATTTGGTAGTCCCATGACAAATTCCATCTTAATATTGTTCCATTTCCACTCTGGTATGGGAATAGGTTACATGACTCCTTCCAGATGTTTCCTTCCAGCTTTCACTTGTTGAAAAGCCATACATCATGACACAAAATCAAAAATCTCCCGCTTCATGTTGTCCCACAAAAAATGTTCCTTTAAATCTCTATATATTTTGTTGCTCCCTGGGAGTATAGAGAAATTGGAACTATGAGCATCGTCTAATAGTTCCCTTTTTAAATCAGGTATATCGGGAACACAAAGTCTCTTCCCGAATTTCCAAATTCCTTCTTCATACACAAAGTCTCTCAATCTCCCATCATTCACATCTTTAATCTTCTTTTGAAATTCTTCATCATCGGTCTGAAAACTCTTAATCCATTCAAGTAAAGATGGTTTGGCAAACATTTGAAAAAGCAGTGATGTTTCACCTTCCATGGTTATTCCCATGTCCATCTTCACTACATCCATGAAAATTGGATCCCTTTCAATTCTCATATTGTTCAAAAATCCATGATCTTTTCTACTCAAAGCATATACCACCTTATTTGCCTTCCCCAGGTGGTAGTGTATCATAAAATCATAATCCTTGAGTAATTCAAGCCATCTACTT
Organism: Viscum album; assembly: GCA_963277665.1. NCBI lineage: Eukaryota > Viridiplantae > Streptophyta > Magnoliopsida > Santalales > Viscaceae > Viscum > Viscum album. The sequence goes on along the minus strand of OY728125.1, from coordinate 767,689,712 downwards.
TGCCTCATGTTGAGTTCTTTTTGTGAGAAAATATACTTCAAACTCTTGTGATCAGTATAAATATCACATTTTTCACCATAGATGTAGTGTATCCATATCTTCAAGGCAAATATCACAGCTTCTAACTCACGATCATTAGTAGGACAGTTTTTCTCATGAATTTTCAACTGTTGTGATGCATAGCCAATAACCCTATCATTCTTCATAAGGACACAACCAAGTCCTTTCTTCGATGCATCACTATAAATAACGAACCCATCATTCCCTGATGGTAGAGTCAATATAAGACCATTGACTAATATTCTCTTCAGTTCTTAAAATCATTCTTCATACTCTTTTGTCCAAAAAAATTTAACCCCCTTACGTGTGAGCTTTGTTAATGGGTTAGCCAATCTGGCAAAATTCTGGATGAAACGTCGATAATAACCTACCAAACCAATAAAACTACGTACCTCAGTTATACTCATCGGTGCAAGTCATTCTTTGATTTCCCTAGTCTTGGAAGGATCAACAGAGATTCCATCTTTAGATACAATATGGACAAGAAAAGAAATCTCTTGTAGCCAGAATTCATACTTTCTAAACTTCCCATATAATTCTTATCTTCTCAGAGTCTTCAAGATAATGCGCAAGCGATTTTCATGATCTTCATAGATTTTGGAGTATACCAAGATATCATCAATAAATACCACAACAAAAGCATCGAGATATTCCTTGAAAACACTATTCATTTGATCCATGAATACAGAGGGTGAATTAGTCAGCCCAAAAGGCATTACCATAAACTCTTAATGCATGTACCTTGTTCGAAATGCTGTCTTCGGAATTTCTTCCTTCTTCATACACAACTAAGGGTATCCAGATCGAAGGTCAATCTTTGAAAAGTATTGAGCTCCATGTAGTTGGTCAAATAAATCATCAATGCATGGTAGGAAATACTTGTTCTTTATTGTTATAGCATTGATCTCCCTATAGTCGATACATATCCTCATATATACATCTTTATTTTTAACAAATAGAACATGGGATCCCCATGGAGAAAAACTAGGGAGAATAAATGATTTATTACTCAAATCCTCTAGTTGTTTCTTTAGTTCGACTAATTCCACAGTGGCCATTCTATAAGGGGTCGTTGATATAGGCCTTGATCCAGGAATTAAATCAATGGAAAACTCAACTTCTCATTCTCGAGGATGCCCAGGTAAATCTTCTAGAAACACATCTACATATTATTTCACAATAGGTACATCCTCTATTTGAACATTCCTTTCCTCACCCACAGTCATTTCATTCTCTTCCTCCACAATTATTAAATTTAGTTGAGCTACTGGGGTTGGATGTAGATAAGAATTAGGTGGTGACGATTCTGCTCTAAAGATAAGGTGGTTCTTATCATCATCATCAAAAATCGTAACCTCCTTGTTCTTACAATAAATCTTTCCATCATGGTCTGAAAGACAATCCATACCGAGGATTATATCAAACTCAATCATAGGTATGATGATGATATCAGCGGATAAAGAACATTTATTTTCTCTAATGGGGACTGATTCACAAAACATTGTTGCAATGATACTTCCCTTAGGAGTTTTAACTGACAACTCCCTTGTTAAATCAAATTGGAAATATTTAATTTTCTTAGAAAACAGGGAAGATATGAAACAATGCGAAGATCCAGAATCAAATAATGCATTCGCTAAACTTGAGGAAACAATTAAATTACCTTCCACTACATCTTTTGTAGCTTCTACCTCAGCAGTAGTGATAGCATAAGCTTTGCCTTGATCCCTTGGTCTTTTCTGAGGTAAGTTCCCCTGATGCTTAGGAAATTCATTTTCTTAATTTCCCATCTCCCTGCAATTGTAGAATTAGAAATCAGTAGCTTCCTTCTTCCCCTTGCAATCGTGAGCTTGGTGGCCTTTTTCAACACTATTGTAACATACTCCTATTCCTTTTAATAAAGTATTGGGGTGTTTCTTCCCACATTTACTGTAGAATGGGTATTAAACTTTTCCCTTCTTCCCCTTATTTCCATTCCTAGATTGTCCAGAAGTTCTCTTATTCTCTTGCTTTTCTTTAATGTCATAAGACTTAGAGAATTCTTTTTCTGTTTTGATAGCACATGAGACAATGTCTTCGTACGACGAGAAAGATTGTGAGGTTAATGCTCGACGGAGAAATGGTTTTAACCCATCAAAGAAATGACCAATTTTACTTCTTGGGTTACGTATATAATCTCCATCATATCTTTCTAACCTTGTAGAGTTAGCCTCATACTTTGCGACATTTTCATCCTCCTTTTGCTTCATACTCAGAAATTGCCTTTCCATATCTTCTCGATGGTCACGAGGAAATTATTTTTCTAAAAACAGATCTTTGAACTCCCTCTATTCCATATTTGATACTTCATCATCTTCCTTCATGTTTTGAATCAATTACCACCATTGATTAGCATCTCCAGTGAGGCGGTAAACTGCCATGATAACTTTTTCGCTTTCACTACTCCCCAAAGCCTGAAATATTTTTCTAGGGAATTTATCCACTACTCAGATACTATGGGATTTGTACTCCCATTGAACGTTGGTGGTTGTTGCCTCATGAAAAGATCTAACATTGATCCTCCACGATGCGGATCAGGGTCCTCCATACGGGTAAGGTTATTATTAATAACCTGAGTGATTTGTCCCAGTACGGTGATTAGTTGATCAGCACCAGTTGCATCACCAGTTGCATCACCAGCTCCACTATAATTTTCTTGAGTAAGAGGGAAATCCCTACATGGAGTGTGTGAATTGATACAGTTTCCATTTCTTCCACTAGGCACCATTTCTAGACAATGGCATAAACTAGATCAGTTTATGAATCAAAATACATAATTTCATACTTATAAAACACTTGACATAAATTGAACTATTTATGGATATAATCCATAATCATAAAAAATGTTTTCTTTGAGGACGTATATACTCATAAACCCTTCATAATGATTTATAAATAAAATGAGAGTTATCCTAAGCATATCCCCCGGGAGTGTCGTAACCAAGAGTGCAGCAAGGCCCGTTTTCGTGCACCAGTTCCCGTTTGAGTCTAGCAAAAAGCGGTGTTTTTGGGTTTTACCCCTAGGTACATCTATGCGAGATCCGCCTCTACTTGGTCGTACCCAGACATGGATGTATTGCTCAGAAAACTCACCAAATCTCTACAATACCAAAATTCTAGGAAGTTCTTCTATACTAATCATCAAAGTACGTCTTAGGTCTATGTGCTCTAATCAGAGTTTATCTAAATCTAGCTTCCAAGGTTTATACTAAACTTCCTCTGATACCAACTATAATGCCTCGACCCCTGTTACCCATAGTCGGTGCATTATTACATAACATTGGAATGGTCACAAGAAAGATCAAGTCTCGAAAGACCGATTAGATTAGTAACCTTTGAATAACTAGATACATTAATAAAGTTTTCATGACATCATAAAATGAAAACTACAACAACATAGTCTCCATAGTCCACACTCATATCCCCACATACTATCCCAGCTGGTCATTCATAAATTACTTCTTCGAATCCTGGGAAAAATAAAACATTGAAAGGGGTGAGCTCAAATGCCCAGTAAGGATAACAATATAGCAGACACTTTCATAAATAATAATAAACATTTAAGGCAATGTATAACTAAAACAAAAGTCTTTTAAACATGAACTTCAATATAATATGGCAGCAATAAAATGAAATAATGCAATTTAATTATTCAAATGGATATTCTAATAATTGAATAATCACATGCAATATCAATAACCACTTTCATAATGATGGAATGCATAATGCCAGAATATCATAACCACATAGACAAGGCCTCGTGCTAAGACTACAAATAATATTTTGTCAACTCCTTGTCCCAAGACACTATTTTGTCTCATTAGACCTACTTATGCATCGAGGAGATATAGCGGGCTCCACTCTTCACATATTATGTCCAATGAATTCCTCATATGAATAGCTTTAAACATAACATAAACATTCGTATTAAAACTAGCATACGAAATGTCAATACATTCTCCATAAACCATGAATGGTATAAAAATAACACATCCATAGTCAAACATATCACAAAACCTTCAATACAATATTAAAGTTTTGTATCATAATAAATAAACTTCAAATAAGCTTAAAATCCATCAAAGGATGTTGACATAGATGAAATCAAAACTTTTAGAGAGAAATATCTATTTTTTTAAATCATTTAAAAGGAACATAATTATAAAATAGAACTTTTACTTTGAAAATATTCATAGAAGTGTGTGAGGTAAGCTTCGAAGATTTCATAATGGCTAAAAGTAGCCGCACCTTCCGTATAAGTTAAAAAAAACATTCTTACCTTAACTCTGTCGAAAAGGTTAAAAAGGACCTTGTTTGGAAAATGACGGAAAGATTCCTTTATAATCCTCTTATAAAAAGTCAAACAATGGTATAAATGACTTTAACCCAAATTCTTTAAAATATCATGAATGTTCTGAAATAAATTTTTAAGAAACATGGATGTGGATGATAAAGAGGTCCCAGTTGATAATTATGTATAAACAACCTCGGATAATGAAGAGATTGTGAAATAACCTTTACATTGTACTTTTCCTTGGTTGGGGGTAGGTTAAACTCCTTTATAATGGTGAAATAATTGTTATTAAATTATATAAGGATCATATACATTAATATGATATCATATATGATCTTTTAACATTGATTTTTTAATAATATCTTAATATTATTGTCGTTTCGGGTGTTAACTTACTCATTTTCTTTTATATGTTTTGTTACATAATCCATGTTTGTTATGGATAGGTTGTATATTATTCATATACAGAATTATATTAAGTCATTCAACATTATTATTAATCATCAAATGAGAATTATACTTGAATGGATACGATGGAGAATGAATCTCATCGTGTTCGTGGAGATGGTAGTCCGTACGTAGGCCTGAGCAACAATATCATTCTTTTGATATAAAAATAATATTTAATTGGATGGTATATCATATATAAAGAATCATTATCATTTTATATTTATTATTTACATTAATTACACTTCGTTATTATATCCATCCAAGTAATAATATTTTGAATTACAATTACACCACGACGTGGAGACGGTGAGCCATACGTACGCACGTATGGTGACATGTCATTAAAAGGATGGATAAAATACTGAAATATGGTTGTACCATGTTTATAATAACATAAAATTATATATAATATAAGTGAGTTATTATTTTAGAATGGTAATAACAAATAAAGAAGAAGTTGAAGAAGAATGGAACTTGAAAAAGGGTGGTGAAATCATTACCTCTTCTTCGGGTTATTCCTTTTGATTTGATCAAAATGGCTCCATAGGTTGGATTTATGACTAAAGGAAGGCCTCTAAGATGAAGTGAGGGAAGTTGAGAGAGTACTTGGGTAGGGGTTGGACGAACCAAAAGGCTTTTAAGGTATGAATTAATGAGAAGGGGGAGTGACCTTTTATAAGAGGGGTGAGGGGAACCTTTGGAAATGCAAGAAATATTATTTTATAATAAATTCATATTCACATTATACTTGCTCAAAAGTGTATTATTTAAAGTTAATGGTGGGGATACGTCGAAAAACACTCAACCAATACGATTTAGACATGTTTGGGTTACTATATTAACCTTATCATTATGTATTAACTCTTAGTTAATTAGCTTCACTTTTACAATGTCTCTTTGTATTTTTATATTATATGGTTAATAAACTTACTATATACATCCAAGAGACCCCCAAGTGGTCTATTAATGATACACCTATAATGATATAAGTCTCTTTTCCAAACTTTAGATTTTAAATAATTTAATATCAATTAATAATATAATATTTGTTTTAAAAACACTTTTATGTCAATTTTGACACTATTCAATAATTTATTTTTAAAAAAATCATAACATAATGAATACTTCGGAAAATGTTAATTTAATAAATTCTAACATGTCATGTTAACCTATAAAATTATTTTTATTTTTAAAAAGTCTCAAATTACATTTATTTGGGTATTTATAATATCAATTATTCTAATTTTTCATTAATTAGGTAATTACTACATCACCATTGTGTCATAAATAAATTAAATTATTTAATGTCTAAAAATTATAAATAAAATACCATTATGTAGGAAATATTTTTTATCTTCATAATTAATGTTTATAGTTGAAAATCCAACATATATAACCTTATGTAAAAAATGTTTTTCTAAAAGATATATGCTTATGTCATTTTTGTATTTATTTTAACTTAATTAAAATAAAGTGTCCCTATCACCTACATGTGGATCCATGGGGTCCCAAAATCAACCCAAATATGCCCATGGTCTTGAATTTATCCACCAATAAGGTCAAGAAATGTTTTAGGGTAATTTAGTATTATTATAATATTATTTGTTTAAACCTTATTTACCAGTTTTACCCTTTAACCATAGTAAATAAAATTTTTACTGAAGTAATTATTCAAAATGTCTAAAAAAGGTACCTATTAACACAATTTGGATATCTTGATTCCAAATATGGAATCTATTTTTCCAAATTCAAAACATTTAAGTGTCAAAAAATAATTTAAAATTTATTCCCGTTGTTAAAACAAAAAGCGTGTTTTTAAGAGATAATAACTATCAAAAGATTGACACTTGTTCATGTCCCGTTTAATTGTGAAATTATGTCCAATAAAAAAATTGTATTAAATGGTAAAAATATATTCTAAATATAGTTTAATACCACTCGAATTAATAATTTATCAGTATAAATTATTTTGATTAAAAAACTTGTTTTTAATTAAAATTTAGTAATTTTCACTATTCATCAAAATATAAATGTTATCCAAAAAGTTACAAAATATTACCCTAGGATAATTTCGATATTCCAAATCCAAAAATGAAGTCAATTTTGAGAGTTGAAATTTATAAAATTTCAAAAAGTGGGTATTACTATTCATAACGGCTAGTTTGATTGGTTGTGGTGTGTGTTAAAACTCGAAGTTGCATACAACAAGCGCTATTGTATTATTCAAAAGGATGTGTACCATGGAAGCTTGGGGTGTTTCATTAAAAAATAAAACATCAAACATAAGTATTATCTCTCTAAGAATAATGATACAGAATAACGAATAATTAAGCCTATATTTGAATAAAATAAAAAAATGAAAAATTATGTTTACTGTTAAATATCATGTATTTCTAAGATTTATTTAAGGGAATGTTGTGAAAAAAATATGAGACTAGTCTTGGTTATTATAATAAATTTCCAAAACTATATGTGAAAATTATTTTTAAAAACTTCTAAAGATAGTGTTTCTATAATTATATTTTTTAATTTGAAAGGAAAGGACATTTTTCAATGTGAATGATAATTTATAATGCCACAAGCTATAGTACAAACAAAATATTTTACTTTAAAATAATTATATTTAAGATTTCATATTAATATTTGTTTAATTTTTTTTTTCTTCTTGAAAAAGGTTTACCTAATTTTATTAGACCCAAATTTGAATGTGTACAAGGTTTTTCCAAAATTTGAATTGATTGTACTTATTTAATGGTTTTTTGAAAAAGTAAACATTGTACATAGATAGTGGATTCTCCCAAAACATGACAAAAAATACATTAAATTTTCTATCCTTCAAAAAATATGAAGGAGGTAATGTAACATCTTATAAAAACTCAAAATAAAATGTAAAATAATTTGGTGAGGTTAGAATTTACAAGAGATTTATTTTATATATTTTTTTATATAATGAATTATAAAAGCATTATATGATAATAATATATCAATTATGTGATGATAGGATGATTTTTAAATTCTGAAATGACAAGGGTATTGTTATTAAATATGAATCATTCTAATTTTATGAAAATTGAAAAGACAATATATATATTATATCAATTTTTTGAAATAACTAAAAAAAGTTCCAAATGATTAAATTTTGTATAGTTTGAAAACAAAATATTGAATAGGATGATTTTCCAGGAAAATATTCACCAAGTGATATATATTTCCACACTAAAATTAGAAGATATTTTTTATATGATTCTTGCACGAAAGGTAAACAATACTAATAGAAACTTAGATCCATCAAATAAGTGAAAACAATAAGAACATTAAACTTATTCATTATGATTAACATGGACATACACAAATGTGTAACCTTGGATGTAAAATGTGTGTTTTTATTAAAGAATGATACTTTATTAGATATATAAGAGATTATTTTGTTACTCATAAATCTAAAATTCGTTAAATATTATTTTTTCATAAATTAGTTTAAAATTATAAGGGATATTAATTTTATCCACTATAAGTGCTATTGTTGAAGTGTTTTTAAATATATAATTTGCAAAATTATTTAAATGGAATGGTTGCTCTCCAAATGATGCATCCCCTAGAACATCGCTAATAAATGAAGTATTTGAGAGGAAAAAAGGGAATATATGAGAAATTTCCATAATCAAGATAATATTTTATAACAATAATGTAATATTTTTTACATCATACAAACAGGTATTTCTATGTCTATGGTTGAATTTTTTTAAGACCAATTTCAATGAATACACCTAATGTACATTGGAATGGATGAAAATCAAGAATATGATATTTTAGAGTATTCTATTAAAACATATACATTTTTATCAATTAGTATTTCATTGATGAATTCAATGAATTTTTTACAAAAGTATATTTTTATGTCATCAAAATTGTAGTGGAGATAATTGGGTTGATAATAATATATCCATGGGTGTTAAAAGTGTATGTACTTATTATATTTTTAGAAAATAGATTAAAACAGAAAATGGTGATTATGATAAATGTAAATAATATAATATATATTTTAGTATTTTAGAGAATGAACCTCAAAATAAAAATTACAATGTTAAAGGGGAAGTCTCTCTCAATAAAAATATAATACATCTCAAAAAGATCATCCTATCAATTAGTTTATTAGGAATGATTATTTTTTACTAAAATCAAAAAATTCATAAAGAAACATTTTCACTTATTTTGATTTCATATCTAATTTTGTGCCTAAATTTGATTTTAAATATTTAACTATGCCTAACAAGATTTTTTATGGAATAATATCTAAACTAGTTTTATATAAAACAAGTTTGGGATTTAGTTGAAACATTAAAGAAATACATGTTTAGGGTAGAAAATAGATATTTAGAAATAAATTTATTGAATTTGGTAACACTATTAGAAATATGTTTCAATTAGTTTTATATGTCCATTTCCAATTATTAATAGATTACAATGAGCCTTTTGAACCCATTTCAAGATTAAAAGATATAAAAAAATATCTTCTGCAGCATATCATGGATTTAAATTATTAAAAATGGTTTTGAATTTTTTTTAAATATTTTATTTTAATATATATAAAAAACACAATAAAGAATACTTGAAAAATAGACAGAAAATCCCCAATATTATTGAATGGATGTTTATAAAAAATTCTTTCTAAAAATAAAATTTTTTATTGTAAAAGTTTATTCCAATTTATTTATTATTAATATATCATAAAGTATTTTTTGTATAAATTTATATTGATGATATTTTTTTACTTTTTATAGTGAAAAACACAATAAAATATTTTCAAATTTAATGAGAAGTGAATTTTAAATGATTCTGGTGGAAGAATTATAATTCTGTCTCGAAGTCCAAAATTTTCAATGGGGTGTTAGAATGATTCAAAATAAATATATATTTCCTAATAAATAGTTACAAATTTTCATACCTGATACTTGTAAAATATAAAATAACCCTCTGAGTACTTGTTATATATTAGATTATGATAAATCATGAAAATCATTAGTTAATAAATTTAATAGTGCATAAATGGTGACATATTATATTTATCTAATTCTTGGCCTTATTTAATGTACTTATTTTATAAATGTTCTAGATATAAGTGGGATCCTATCCGGAGTCATGTAAAATATGATATAATAATTATAAAATATTTTATAGGCTCTATAATCCAAGGTTTATTTTATCCTTGAAGAGATTATTTTAAATTAAAAATATATTTGGATTCTTATTATGGTGTATGTAAATTACATTGAAAATTTATATGTGGAATGAGTAATATTTTATTTAAAATCATAGTTTATTATAGGTCATGGAAAAATATTTTTGTTTATTTAACTACAGGGGAAGATAGATATATTTTTCTTGCTAGTTTTTTTGACAAATATTTTTTATTTGGAAAACCATAATAAATTTTGATATTTATATTAATGTATTACCAATATTATGTGAAAATCCTATTCCAATTTAATTTTTTTATTCCTTTACAACACTCTATAACTAATAATATTGATGTTATATATCATTTAGTGTGATAATATTTTCAACTAGGAGAAATCAAATAGAAAATGTTCCAACTAGTTAAAAAAATCCAATATATATTTTAAAAAATATTTATATTTATATAATATTTGAATGAAAGTTATGAACTTGGAATGATATTTATTAAAAAATGCTAGTATTAATTAAATATCCTAACATAATTTTTCTAGTTAGATTGTGTCTATATAGAGTTATAGTTTCATCTTTAATGTTAAAATCAATTCACCTTAAAGATCCTACTTCATGAAAACTCCATTAGTTTGAAACTCATTTTTTATAACATGATACTAGATATGGTTAGTAATTATACATAATATTTTTTTATATTATATTTTATTGAAATAAAATTTAGTTTAAATTTTTATTCCTAGATAGTGAGCATGTTAGATATTTATATTCTATGATTTACTGAAAAGAGTAATAACTATTGATTTCAATTATAACGAAGTGAATATTTAAAAAAATTGAATTAATTATAGCTTTAAAAATATTTTCCTTTTTGATTTTTCACTAATTTTTATTAGTATTTTTTAAAATTGGTACCTAGTTTTTTGAATATTAATTCTTTTAAAATGAGAAAAATTTAATATTAAGAAGAATACTTCTTGTTTTTATTATTTTGATCATTTTTTAAATTAATTATTTTATTGGTGTATATTTTTTATGATACACAACTTTATGGGACTTAGTTGTTTTAAAATTCATTAAAATTTACATATGAAATTAACTTAGTTGGATTGGCTATTTTAAATTTATTAATTAAAGGAGTGATATTTTTTCATTAATCATTTTGATTACATAAAAATGGGGGTGAAATTTTAGAAATTATTAATTTAAATATCAAAAGTGGGGGATTATATAGTGGATCCTTTTAACTTAACATTATTATGATTTAACAATTAAAAAATTCTCATTTTTCCCCTCTGACATTAGTGGAGAGATGTGTTTGAAGTGTTTACTACCTGTCGAATAAAATGACTAATTTTTATATTAATAATGGTTTAATTATTAATAAAAAATGGTTTTTAATTTTAGAACAGTTTTAGGAGAAAAATACACATTTGAATTAGTTTATAAAAGACTCATAGACTAAATGATTTGAATGAAACTATTATTCATTTACTTTAAATATAATATACAATGATATTCATAACCATAGAAGAGATTATCATAACTTTACAATCACATGTTCTCAAAATTATTAGAATGTGTATCAACCATTCAACTATTTTTTTCAGACTTGCAGATCTTATGTATGAGCCTTAAACATGCTTGTACTAACCATACTACTACATGTCTAAACCATACTAGTATATATATCTAGATTACAATGAGTATGTATGAACCTTTTGAGAGTCTATAAATATATTACTTTAGATTCTTTGAACCATATAATGAGAAATATTATGAGATCGTTAATCTTATGAAATCAAAGTTATGAATATCTTAAAGATTATAAGGTTATTGATCCTTATGAAAATAATGAACACTATTTGAATGAACCTTATGAGAACATTAACCTTAAATAATACTTAAAATCTTATTTATATATTTACTTATTTTATATTAACTATGGTTTATTTATTATGGAAATCTAAATTTCAAATTAAAGAGTTTATTTGATGATCATAGGTTTTTTCAAATGAATTATTTGAGAATTTCAATTTTTCTAAACCTGATCATATGTAGTGTTTTTTTATTTAACTATTCATTCACACATTTTACTACAGAAATTATATAAATAATATTAGTGTATGTTTTAAAAAAATTATACAAAGAGATTCTTGATATTTTTTTATAACATTAAAAGAAGTCTAAAATAACATTAAATTGAGAAATACACATGAAATATTATTTAATAAATCCTTATAAAACATCAAAAAATATGAATTAGTTCAATACTTTCATATGTGTTACATCCATGTAAGAAATGATGAATTGAAATGGTAAAATTATGTTATCATTTTTTTCATAGTGTTATCACCTTTCAATATGTTGTACATGATGAAGGTCTATATATAGATTTTAATTGAGCCAGTTTAATTCATCAAAATGATGAGGACCCATAAACATGTATAGTTACAACAATTTTTCAACATGAAAAATAGAGGAGAATTATAACATAATAAATATTTTTGTAAAATTTATTCATCATTACTACTTTGATTAATTTTTTATGAAATTAATCATTTATAATTTGACTACCAACATGAAATGATCTTTGAAACATTAACAATCAAACAATAATCATATTTTTTATTTCTTATGTTTTTTTTATTTTTTTAATATTTTCTTTTTATGTTAATTTTGGTTTATTATTTTTTATTAAAAATAATGAAATTACTGTCGGGTTGTATGACCAATCAAAAGATAAATCTTGGTTCGTTCCACCAAATTGAAAAAGTTAGGAAATAGGTTGTGTTTCCATGTAGAAATATGTAAGACCTATTTGGTAAGTTCCTCCATGTTGAAAAAGAAATGGTGAAAAGGGTTATGAATCCAGGTGTTTTAAAATAAGAGGTAACAATTCATGACACCCCATTGAATGTCTATTCATTTTTTCAGTGGGCGGTAAATTGTAATGAACCGAACCAGTCTGACCTAACATGTTACCCAACCCAATCCTACCCTAGTCCCTAATTATGTTTCCAATCCCCACAGGTAGAAAAATAGATACTTGGTATTAATATCATGTTCTTTATAATTAATATTCCCTTGTAAACAATATATAAATAATCCAAATAAACTACCAATAATTTTTCATGACATATCAAGACATTAGACATACATACATAGTAAATAAGTTGAAAAAAATAATTCACAATCCAAATAGTCCATAATTCAAATAAAAGTCCAAATAAATTACAAAAATGAACAAAAATACAATAGAGTATGATACATAACATTGAATCAAAATATGAAGGTTTAAAAATTAATTAAACTAGGCTAAAATTTATAATTAAACAATAGTCCAAACATAAAATATGTTAATCAACCACGAAAACATATCCACATTACCCAGTTTCAGTCACCATATCAATAAATTTCTAATTTTACTTAGATGGGATAATAATTTAAAGAAATATATATCAACCAAAAAAAACCTATAAAGCTATATACAAAAACATATTTTATTGTGCATACAATGTGTGGGTAAAATGTTCCTAATAGGATCTCTCCATAGAGTCTATATTTTTCCCATAATATAACTTTACAATCTTTATAGTTTGAACACAACCTAAAAATAGGTTATTTAATTTTATATATACACGAAAAAATAAAATAATCAATATAAACTTTTCTTTTCCATTTTAAAACCATAACATAATCCATTTCAAGAAAAAAAAGGAATACTTGGTTTAAAATCATATATTCTAAAATGAAATCCAAAAAAATCTTTTTATTTAAAATTAAATTTAAAAAGGGATTTTAAAATTAAAGGATAATCCCCCACTCATATTTTCCAAAATAACATTTCTAAAAAATCATTTAGAAATCAATTTTTTATACAATTTATAAACCATTCCTTCATAATAATTTTGAAATAAAATGAATTTAAACTAAAAGGTGGATCAGAATAAGAAAAATTCAGTAGAACCAAGAGGTTAATGAGGATTTATAAAAGTTCAATAACCAAACATTAGTTATATATGAAAAATAAATGATATTAGGGACAATTAAATCCAAAAAAGGGATCTATTAAATAATCTCTATTTGAAAAAAAATCAAGGTAAACTTTATATTTTCTATCAACAATGTTACATGAAATAAATTCATCAATTTTTTGTTTCTTATGTTACCCCTATGTTAAACTAGAACATACTCATCCAAAACCCCTTTAGGTCACTAAGAACAATACATATACCTCTAGGAGTGAATAGATCTCCTATAGAACTAGCTAGTGGGTTCACACAGGGGTAGCATAATACAAATCTATTCCCTCTATTATCTAACTAGGTTCTAATAATAATTCCAAGTGGAGGTGATAAAATAGTAAGAAATGGGTTCATTATACGAATAAATATTAATATAAACATTTAAATAAAACCCAACTCATCGCATACCCTATCATAAGAAATAATAATTTTAGCTTCATTCATTTCAATGAATAATTTTTTAGTGGAATAATATAAAACAATTCCCAAAGTTCCACAACATGGAGGTACATCAAACACAATGTAATGGGAAGAATGAGAGTATCCCCATCATAAATGATTTCATTAAAAAACAAAATAGGCTTATAAAAACATTCTTACAATGCTATGAAACATTTCATCATTATAAATAATATTTCAAAAACACCCCTTGAATGATAAATTTCCAAAATACTCTTTTAAATCCATTTTTAAATAAACCCATTTATTATAAATTTAATCTCAAATAACCAAATAGGTTAATAATCTATAAAAAAACACATAATCAAAACCCAACCCTTTTTTAGAAAATAATCCTTTAAAATAAAAAAATCTAGTCTTTGAAAATCAACAGGTTCCAATAACCCTTTTTAAAATACACATTTTCTTTTAATTTTTTTTAGGAATTATATAAATCATTTGGCATTCACCAAAATTATAAATTAAACTAAATTTATAAATCTATAAAAATTATATTTATATGATGTTTAAAAATTTGAAAACAAATTGATAACTCAATATATTTTCATATATACCTTCTATTTCATAAAAAAGTAATGAAAAAAAATTCATCCTTACATGATATTTATTGTAATTAATATTATATCACAAGGGTATATAAATTTTGGACTCATAAACTTTTTATTTCATGATTTAAAACAGAAATTTTCATAGAAAAAAATTTATAAATCGATAGGTATAGTGTTTTTAGAAGATTAGATTATAAAAAACTATCAAATTATACATAAAACAGAACATCTTAAAATAAATTTCTATAATGGTCTCTGTAAAATTACATTAAACCACTTTTACTATATATGGTGTCTACTAGAAACACATAATGAAAATGGGTAATCTAAAAACATGTGTGTAAAACATGCCAACAATTAATAAATTTGAGATTAGAGGAATATCATGATAATATAAAAGCGAATAATCCTATGTGTATGCATAAAATAGTGGCCTAAAGAAGATGATATCATAGGTTCATGGAATCAAAGGAATGTAGAAACAACATAATTCATGATATCATAAGCATAATTCAATTCTCTCGACTAAGACATCGTGACATGTTGATCTGGCCTAAATACTCATTCCCTATACATGGTATCCCATGAAATGGAATCATTACATATTTTGGGGGGATATATATTGTCTTTCCCACCAGTCACATTCTGAAAAATAAAATTTGTATGTGCAGAAAAAAAGGAAATCAATTGTAAGAATATGAAGAACCCATGAAAAGGTAATGGGTTACAGTATATTATCTTAAAGAATTACTAAATGGAATATCATAAATTTTCCTAAGAAATAATGTTTTAATTAATAATTATAAATACATAAATATATAAAATTATCATATTTCATGGAAGCATAGTACAATTGAAATTAACATACAAGTAAAATTTGAGAGAAATGTTATAAAATGAACCACTTATGTGGGATGTTAAGAAAAAGGGTAAATAGTCTTTAGAGAGGGTATGAGAATATTAATTTCTACAATAACATAATTGAACAAAAATAATTTCCATAAAAATTAGTTTTTTGAAAAATATAAAAGATTAAAATAATTAAAAATTGTAGTTTATGAAGAGACATAATAAAAAAAGATCTCATTAAATAGGTTTTCTTAAAATATTTAATTTAAAATAAGACTTGAAAATGTAATTATCCTGAAGAAAAAATAGATAAATTAAACTCTATATATAAGGAATATTTATATAAATTATAGAATTATTCCATTAGAAGATATTATAGTTAATGTAAGAAATAAATAGAATGTGCAACTTAATATAAATGAGGGTGGTTTGGAAAATCCACTCCCTTACGTTTTGATTATCTTTGTATGATCATCAAACATAATAAAAAATAAATTTAATTTTTTAAATACATTATCAAGACACTTATTCTAGTATATGTTATTATTTAAGACACATTTATTTTCATATATCATTACTTTAATATTTTTTTCCTTAGGTCAACCACTTTATGTTATTTTGTTGATTTCTTGAAAATCAGTTTAGTATATTTACAATGGTCGACGTTTTTGAAAAAGGGGTCCATAATCTATTTAATTTAGTATTTTTAGATTCTTTATCATTCTATTAAGTGAAAAATTATATTCTTTATAAAATAATCACAAAATATATCCAAATTTTGAGAAGTTTCATAGTAAACATGATTTTTTTTATAATAACGACCATAATTTATTATTAATATCATTGATATAGTGATAAAATTATATTTTTTATAATTTAATAATGTAATAAATATTATATTTATTAATTTAATTAATTTTTATAATCATCAATGTATGTCAGTGATGAAAATGAATTGTGTTCTTCATGGAGGTGTTGAAAACACCATTATATTGGCAATCTTTTGGTTTTTTAGAATGACAGGAATGGGGAAGATAGATAACGGTAATTCAAATAATATAAAAAAATTATTATATATAAATAGGGATATTTTTTTTAATTTAACGTAAAAAAATCTTTTTAATTATCTATATGGAGAAACTAATATAATATATTTTGGTAGATGAGTAAAAGGGTACTAGGGATAAAATATTAGAATAAAATTATTTATATTAAAATAGTGACATAACATGTGAACCAATAGTAAGGTGTTTGTAATTATATAGAAAATTGGACACTAATATAAGGAAATCACTTCTAATGACCTCAAAATACCATTCATATAAACTATTAAAAAATAATATCTACTAGGGGCACACAATAAATAACATTTCCTTTAAAATATGAATAACTTTATTTCCAAAATAGGCTTAGAATGCCAAGATAGATTTAATCATTGAATAAATATTCCATAATATCTCTTGGAAAAATATTAAAAAAACACTCTGAAATCAATTTTGAAATCAATAAATTTCATATAAATCACTTATAAAGTGACCAAAAAGTATAACAATCCATAAAACTATTTCTTACGAGCTCAACGGATCCATTTCTAAAAAATAAACCATTAAATCATAAAATACCACCATTGAAAATAAATCAATGCCACAAAACATTCTTAAAATTATTATTTCCCTTTAAAAATCAAAATATAAATTTTTTAAAAACAATTGGTGTTTCCAAATATTAAAAATAAAACTATTTTATAAATCCATAATATTTATCTTTATCCCTTGTATAAATATTGGAAACATAATTTAAAACCAAATTTTTTATCATATCTAATCTTAATTTAATATAAAAGTAATTAAAAACACTCAATAATTAAAAGTGATTAATTATAAAAGATATTATATAAAAATAATATAATAATCTAACCCTCACACGCATTTTATTTCCCTGTTTTTAACATAAAATTTCTAAAATTACAATATATATATATCCAGAGTTCTAGTGTATTTAGGTTTTAAAATTAATAAAATATGAAACAAAAAAAATATTTAATTAAATCTTGAAATTGTGATCCTTGAAATCCCATTGATCTTTTTTTAGGAAATAAAGTATCCTGATGAAATACATAAAGGAAAGGGGTCACCTATAATTCTTGGTAAGGGAATAATCAAAGAAAAACATGATAATAAATAATACATTTGAGAAAAGTGTCATATCATGATAACATAAAAGTGAATAGTCATATGTATGCAAATAAAATAATTTTATGAATAATATAATATAATATGTTTAATTATTCCTTCAAAATTTGAGAAAAAAATAAAAATGATATCATAAAACTATGTTAAATATCACTACGAAGATATCCTAACATATTGTTTTAGGATAAATTATCATGAACCATGAATAAGATCTCATGAGATGAAAACATTACTAAATGTGTTGGGGGTATAATATTTCCTTCCCACCCATAAAATTCAAAACAAATTACTTAAAAATTTGTATTACTTATGGAATTAAATCATAAGACATAATCATTTCAAAAACCAAAAAAAAATGAGTTACGTAATCATGTCAATAATAATAACCAAATGAAATGTTATAATTTTCCCCCTCAAAAACTAAATCTAATTTTTTTGGATTTCCCTAAATGAATATAGAATCTTTTCTCATGGAAATTAAGTTCATGTGGTTTGAAGATACATTGAAAAGTAGATAAGAATGTCATTAAATGAAAATATTTAAAAGTATTATAAAAAATTATTAATGTTTCATTGAATAAGGTAAGATAATAAAAATTTATATAATACTATAATTGAACACAAACTTTTCCCATAAAAGGAGTGCTTTTAGAAACCATATACACTTAAAAAATTTAAATGGAGGGGTGCATGGAAGATGATAAGAAATAATCAAGTTCCAATTGAATGGGTTTCCTTAAAAGAATGAATTAAAAATAGAACTTTGAGAACATGTATTATCTCCAATAAATAAAGTTAAATTAGACTATTTATACATGTAAGGAACATATTTACTAAATATGGTATCAGTACATTAGAAGAATATAGAGGGAATGTGAGAAAAATATATATATTTCTTAATAGAAAAGTAAGTTGGGTGGTTCGTAAAATCCCTTACATTGGTTCTGGATTCACTCATAATAATTACCTAATATCCTAAATACTCAAATTAATTGTAATAAACCACCCCTACTCATTGGATTTGGAAGTTTTTATTTTTCTGCTATGGATTATGCGACATCCAAACGACAAAAAATGATAGAAATAAATTCCAAGGGACTCAAGAATAATTCAGGGATGATTTAACATTGGAAGTATAAAATATAAAAAACTATAAAAATTGTTTCCATAAAAAACTCAATATAATGAATAATTAAAAAATGATACTCAAAACATAACCAAACCAATAACCCATATCAAACTATAAGGGAAAAAATAAATTCATGACGATAACCAAAGGAAAACAAAACAAAAAATTCCAATTCATATCAACTAGAAAAACCCAACATTTTCGATGATTCAACACCACATTCCATGCCCACGGTATCAAGACGCATCACTAAAGAATCGACACACCTTACCTTTACAATTTTCATGATAGATGAAATCTTCAAACACAAAAAAGTTCCCAATTATGGGGTGAATCTAATCTCAATAATATATCAAAATTCTTACATTCCAACCTAATCCCCTAGGGAAATAGTTGTTAGAAAAATTAATATAAAATAGTTTTATGTAGTAAAAATAGTTTATATTAAATATGTAAATAATCTTCCATTGAAAACATTTTTATGAATAAAATTGTTTATATCTTTTCACAATACCCACAACCACGTATCCAGACATACCCCATTCATTCCAAGGTGAATATTCCATTATCATGATATGAATCTATTTGAACCACCTAGTAATCACAAGTTAACCAATACTAGGTTCCCCAATGGTAGAGGCCCCTATTACAGGGTCATGTATAACGCGAGTGAATTCACTCTGGCCATTTATACCGAATTAAAATGAAAAAATATTCCAAATCAACCATTTTCTTTCTTTATATAATTTCAAAAAACATTTTACATGAACAAAAACCGGATATTAATTTTAAAATCTGTATTTTAAATTTATAATCAAATGTGTTTTTTCCGAAAACAGTCCATTTTTTCAAATTCCAAATCAATAATAAAAATACGTATCCACCAATATTAACACAAGTATTTTACAACCATTGAGTTAAAATAATTTAATAAAAAAGTATTCTTCATGTTCTAATTCAAGTGGATATAATAAAGAAGAAAATTACCTCACAATGGTCAGAAAAAACACAGAACATAACAACAAAACTCTAGATTCAGCATTGGATCTCACTTCCTTCAATCAGTCAAATGATAAAAAATAAATATTCTAATCAATGAACATGAATTTATCTGACATGGATTAGATATATGATTTTTGGAGAGTGAAGTTGGAAAAATATATTAATAATGATGAAGAACAAAGAATTACAGATAAATAAGGCCCTTTAATGCACTTTGAGTCACATAAGAAGGACCTCTAAATAAAAAGAAAAAGAATCTCAAGAATTGGGAGAAAAATAAATTTAGGTTATGGTAATAATATTTTATTTTTGAGGTATAACTTGGTTAATTAGGATTAGATCTAAATTTTTAAGGGTGTTAACTATACACCACACATTTAGGCTGCACAGTTTGTAAACACACATGCAAATCATGTGGTTCTACTGTCTAAATCCAACCCCTCACATGGTTGCCTCACATAATTATATAAAACGTGCACCAATATTACATTTAATAGAATTACAATATTCATGGTTTCCCCTATTAACTTGCATAGATTTTCCAAACTGTGCACCTTCCTAGTACCCACTTTATTGCCTTACAAGGTTTCCTTGAGATTGTGCACATTTTCTTACAAGAATGTGTAAATAGTGTTCCTCAATAAAAGCCTCCAAAATATTAAAAAACCCTCAAAACATCCTAAGACTCAACTCGATCATTATATATCATGAAAATAAAAGAAGAAAGCATCATATACCTAAAACTATTAGTGATACATTCTCTACAGCATTTTTCTTTCTATCTATGGAAAGTGTAAAACCCGTATTATCCTAAAATAGCTTAGGCCACTAAGTTATCTTTTCCTTCTCACACTCCCATGTTTCTTATATAATCCAACCGTGTTACCATAAAAACATAACTAACTTGATGATTTTCCAATGAATGATCATATATTTCCTACCCACAATTTATACATGCATATGAATGAACATAGCACCCTACATTAGGTCAATGTGATCCCATAAATCACATGGTCATGATTAGGTTGTTACTTCATCAATTAAGATATGTGATATAACTTATGTAATCAACGGGTCATTGGTGTAAAGAAAACCAATATTACACCACAACAACTCATTCAAGTATCTCAAAAGGTCATATTTACCAAGGGGACCAATTTTATTTCTTACCAAAATGAAGATTCCCATGTCTTGGAGACATTCTCTAAAACAAATGATCACACCACACAAATGAAAAAAGTTCACCAAAAAAGATCAGAATGTTATTTCTGATTAATCTGAGCCATCTCGATCCTCATTTTGATCAACTGAATATTTTTTATTGTCTCTTTTACAAGGCTAAGTCCTATTAGATATATGCCTCTAATTTCCACCAAACATAGTAGAGAAATAAAACGATTCACATACGATGCCTCAAAAAGATCAATATATATGTTGATTCCTAATAAATTTTATTGTATAATAACTCCACTAAAGGTATATGATCCTCCTAATATCCAAAAAAAATCCATCACACAAACCCTATTAATGTCCTATAATGTTTGGATTTTCCATTAAGAATATATATTAGATTGTGGATGATAATTCATACTCATATTCTAAGGTGGAATGGGGTTTTTTATAGGATTTTCAAAAAATGAGATGAAAACATGGGGTTATAGTTAGATACAATCAATACATGAACATCATGCATCTTTACAATCTCAAAAATATAGGGTTTGTTAAATTCTTCCACCGTATAAGTTTCACGAATAGGGATGAAGTGAGATAAAACTATGAGAAGATCCTCCATAATCCAAATTCATTTGTGTTTCCTAACCATATTTTTATGACCTGTTACTAAATACATGGCTATCTTCTCCCATTTAGACAAAGGAATCAATAAATATTTCTTCATACATGTTTTTTTTATGATCTATCTTTACCTTCTAATAGGTGAGGCATCTTGAGACTTACTTTATTGTAGTTCCTTTCATGAGAACCCCCCCGAAACAATTCATTCAATGCTTTATAATTCTTTTATATCCCCATGTTAATATTCTATCTTGAATTGTGGTAGGTAATAAAAATATACTCTTGATAAGCCAAAGGTACAACTATCTAATCTCTAAACTGCAACACTAAACTCCCATACATCTTCCAAATATCAATGCTCTCCCCACAATTATGTTATGAAAATATATTAACTCATTCAATATTGAATTTTTGAGCCTTTATAACATTATAAAAAATCTCAAGAATATTATAAAATTGTATGAAAATGACCACATCATGTTGTTTTGAGAAATGTAGACGCATATCCTCTACGACTGAAATTAGTTACCCCTGGTCAGAAGTCCCATTTTATAACTAATCATATGAAATCATATTCAACTCAACCAACATTTAATAATTATTACCTAGTGTAGAGATGACTTAAAAGTCAAACATATTGAGATACTCTATACATCTGGGATTACTTAAATAAAAATCACTTTGTGAGATGTTTTTCAAACTCTTTTGATATGTAAACACTATGAATTTATCACCAAATAAATAACTGCTTGATGTAATTAAGGCATGGACCAATCTAGAAAATTAAAAATCATGTATTTGGTACATCTTCACCTGAAATCATAACTTCCATGAACAATAAACAATAGCACGATCTCCATTCCTGAGAACACAACCCATCTTAAATCATAATGCATCACAACTGACTAAATTGTCCTATCCAAAGTCTAAAAATATTATTATAGGTGAATAGGTAAGTCTAACCATTTGAACTTGAATGTGTTTCATGAATTCCTATTTCCATTTTAAAGGAAATCATTTTCTTATAAAAATTTTCGTTAGTGTGACCAAAGGTGAAAATTCATGTATAAAACATCTATAGTATCCCACTAACCCAATTAAAATATGTATCTTAAAGACATTATTTTCTGGTTTCCCAGATATAATATCTTTTATCATTTAATTATCTACTTAAACCCCTTTTTTAAATATTACTTCATCAAGGAAATTTATTTCTTATATCGAGAAATCTCACTTTAATAACATTGAATACAAACGATACATTCACAAAATACCCAACATTATTGGAAAGTATTTTTCATGAGTCCACTATTCCCTAGAAGACAAAATTATATCATCAAAAAACACCCACATAAAGGAATCAAGATACCACTAAAATTTTATAATCATCAATTCCATAAATACGGTTTCGTAATTCATAAAACCAAAATTTATAACCACATACTCATAATGGCCATATCTTCATCTGAAATCTATCTTTGGAATATCCTCTTTCTGAACCCACGGTTAATCATATCCAAGAAAAATCAATCTTAAATAACCCCTAAATCTCCTGAAAAAAAATCACCAACTCATGGAATAGGATAGAAATTATTTATCATAACTTTTATAATCAATATTAATCTACACAATGTCGCATTCTTCCATCTGTATTTTTCATAAGAAGCAAATGTTCTTCCCACAAATAAGTTCTTATTCTAATGAACTATTTACTTTACAATTTAGAAAAATGAACATTCAATTCTATTGGAGCCACCATATAATATTAAACATATATATTAAATGTACCTAGTAAGATTTCAATCATAAACTCCACTTCTCATTTAGGTGTAAACCCTTAATTCTTTTTGGTAAAATGTCATGAAACTATTAACAATAGTTCAAAAATCATTATTCCCAATATCATCAATAAATATCAAGGTATGTTCTTATAAATAAAAATAGATTGTTCCAACCACTAGTTCCAAAATTCCTACTCTACAATACTTTACAACAAAATATCCTCTTAATAGATTCTTGATTCTATACAAGTATGTGAAAATAACCATTCTGGAATACTCGATTATGTGGGAATTTAATGAATTAAACCAATGCATAAAAAAATCAATTCATAGATATATATCTCAATCATAATGAAATCCCAAAGAAACTCTCCCCCATTATTATTTATAGATCAATATTTACACATAAATTTATAACATTCTATTTGACCATTAAAAGTTTAAAGTTTCAACAAAGAAGGCAATATCAAAACATGGAACCATATATGAAAAATAACAAAACAAGAAATAACGAAGTATGATGAGATTGTATCAAATAATGACTAAATAGGGTATAATTAAAAATAACCATACCACTAAATGTTGATGGACCCTATGGATCATCCATGATCACTAAATCATATCCATACAATTTCTTACTCACTGATTTTTTTCTTTGCTACCCAATATATATTTCAATGGTTGAGGATTTAGGGTTTTCCAAGAATATCCTTGGATAACTCTATTCTTGTGATGTGAATTATTACACTTCACTCGATTCTTGAGAGTGATGAGTTATCTCTCTAACACCCAACCATGGAGAACTACAAAAATAGCCCTGAATATACCCCATCTGGATTTGATTTTGACATGATCTATGTGTTTCAATAAGATATAAATTCATATGATTGAAAACCCACATTACAAACATCCCATCTAAATTTTCTGTTGGTTAGGAATGATTTATGATCCCATGGTGCGGTCATATTATGACCACAACTCTATAAAAAGTTATCCTTGTTTCAATTCTTCCCAACATTAGATATAACTTCTATTCTAATAGGAATAAACATTCTACCTCCAAACATATATCATAAGATATCATTTTCCTCCACCATATATCTTTTGACCATCCCTATTTTATTCATTAGAAAAACAAAAAAACTTAATTGAACATATATTTGGTTGCAATCATTAGTCAAACATGACTCTCTTCATGGAATAATCTATAGAAACTTCCAAAGAAAATGGACTACATTCATGAATTTAGCAGAATAATCTACCTAAAAGAGGTTATCTTTCTTAAAACATACTATGATTGTTTCTATATAAATTTTAATGTTGTGAGGGTATAATTTATTGTTACAAATATTTTTAAAATCTATATGTGTCCTGCCTTGGTCAAATTTATCCTAAACTAGTTAATCCCACCATTGAAATGCTAAATAATCCAGAATATATGTAGTTTATATTACATTAAACATTCTAGGTGTCCTAATCAAATTCAATACTCAATTCATCTAATTTAACCAAACTCCTACTTTTTCAACCCCAGATTCCCAAAAGAATATAGGTCGACACTACTTTTGGAATAGAATAGAATGGGGGAATTTGTTGAGGATCATCATTTTTATTACCCCTATCCATAACATGAAAATACCAGATAGTATTTTGGACCATATGTTGGTTTACCTATGGCTCTAGTGAAACCACATTTTTAGTTGTCTCTTCATGTTTATTTCTATGATGCTTACCCTGTTCCATTTTCTATAACTATAATAGAACTATATTTAGTATCACTTATTATCATTTCAAGGATTCATTATTTCAATATTCCACAACAAAACATATCATAATCATGTCATTAATTAATATAAGTATCATAAAATTTTAACCTTTTTTTAAATACTACAACAATGATTTTTAAAATTACCCATTTTTACTATTTTCAAAAATCCAAATTTTTTTCCCTTTCATAAGTGGAGAAACTAATAATGAATAATGATGTCCTATTGAGATGTCTTAATATTAATTCATGTCATGATATTCTCATCATAAAAACCTAGAAGTATCACTAACCAAGTTTGTGCCCAACTACCACAGTAACATTTTTTTCAATATAAAAAGGATAGATATGCATTTTTATTCTATACATTTGATGTCCCTAAAATAATATCTTCTTGCAATTGAACTGACTCATGAACTGAAAAAATTAATATTATTTTTCCCATAAATACATTTTTAAAGACCAGTATAGATACCATTTACCACTTAGGGACTAAAAAAACTAATATCATTTGTAACTTGTCACCTCTCCTAATTTTCATGATATTTGATGGGTATTATTCACAGTTTTAGGTGGGACCCAAAATAAACCATGTGCTGCAAAGAAATTCTAAGGGCCTCTAGAACATCCTAGTGAATAATTTACCTTTAAAAAATTAAACATCAAACCTATATAAACAATATGAATTCAAAACCCTATTAGATGCATCTCAAAGAACAACCAAATGAATCAAAAAAATCAAACGAAAAGGAGAAATAAAAATACATACTCAATGAGTACCCAGATTCCACAAAACATAGAACTCTCAAGTAACACCAACTAGAAAACTCGTCCCATTCCATGATCCCACTACACAAACCATGCCTATTGTATCAAAAGCACCACTAAATATATGGGATACAATGCCTTTACTTTTTCTTTGAAAGATGGCATCTAAAAATTCACAATAGTTCCCAAGTTTTGGGAGAGTATAAACCTAATAATACTTCCCCAATGACTTCCCAAATCACAACACTAGGACAAGAATTTTTAGATGAATTTAAATTAAACAAATTATAAGATGTAAAAATAGTTTATATAAAAGAAAAATGAAAATTTTCAAAGAAAGTTTTTTAAATCATAAAACCATTCTTATGTATTTGGAAAACCATAACTATTTATCCACACACAAACACCATTCATTCATTGGAAATAGTTCCATACTCGTGAGTGGTCTATCATTGATCTGCTAATTCATTAAAGGTGACCAGTATTAGGTTACCTAATGGCACACTCCCCTTCCACGAGGTCATTTCTAATGAAAATGAACCGATGATAACTATTTATTCAAAATACCATTTAAAACACATTTGACATAAAATATTTACATTCTTTTATCCAATTACATGTGTCAAAACCAAATCATAATTTTCAAATCAATATTTTAATATTATAAAAAAGGGGTTTCCCCCAAAATACATTCATTTTTCATAAATTCCAAACAAAAAACCAAAATGGGTTTCCATGCACATTTTAATGAATATTTTACAACCATATCTAGAAAATAATATTATAAAAACCATTCTTCCATGTTCAAAGTCATGTGTAGATATGGGAGAAGCCACCAAACTCACAATGATTGGAAAATATAAATAATGGAACCATGAAACTCTAGAATAGGAATTAGATATCCCTTATATCAATCAATAAAATGATTAAACATCAATATTCATATCAAGGAACATTAATTTAAACACAAAATATTAGATCTGTGATTCAAGTAGAGAGAACAAAGCTGAATCTAAGAAGAATGATGAAAAATGTTGAAGAATGATGAGTTACCAATGATTATGGGCCTCCAACATACTTTTATTATTCTTATAATAACATCCATATTAAAAGGGAAAAAATCTATAAATCCTTGTGAAAAAATTGGAATTCATTTAATGGAGGTAATATTGGATCAACATGGCTCAATATGGTTAATTCATATTTCATCCACATTTTAAGGGGTGGAAACTGTATGCAACATGGTTAGGCTATGTGGTTTGGAAACCATAAACCAACCAAGATGTTCTATTTCCTAAATCCAACCCCTATAATTTTTGGATCACATAGTTATAAAATCATTTTTCAACCATGAATTTACTACTATTTCAAGAAGCATGGTTTCCCCTAAGAACTCACATGGTTTGGCTAAACTGTGTGCCAATAGTGTTCCTATCAAGTGCTTAATGACTTCCCATGAATACTTTCCTAAATATGTATTATGGTTTTTACAAACCATGAATTAAAATTAAACCTCTAGAAAATCATTAAAACAAGTGAAACCCCCTCTAAACATTTCAAAATCAAACTAAGATTTATATAAACTCCAAAAACATGAATAAATATTCATGTAACTGAAACTAAGGGTATTACATTAATATTATTAAATAATTTATTGAAAAACTTATCTTGATATATTTTAATCTTTATAATCCATTAATTATAATAAGGAATTTTTTTAATTTTATCTTATGTGGTTCACATGTGTATTTTTGGTCAAATTGGTTGAAATTACATTAGTATATTGACCATGGTAAAAGGTGTTGTGAAATGGAATAATAATCACTATAATTTTATATTTATTTCATCTTTATCATTTAATTAGTCCCAATTCTTTGTATATTAATAGATAATCCAACAATATTTCCAAATTTTGGAAATTTTCACAGTTAAATTCTTTTTAAATGTATTAATTACCTTGATAATTTTATATTATTATCATTATTGTAATGCTAAAATAATATTTATATAATTTTAGTAATGTAAATTAATATTATATTTATTCATTTAATTCCTTTATAAAACCATCCATGGATACTGGTTATAAAAATGAAATGTGTTGTTCTTGGAGGTAGTTAATTGGGCATACAATTGTAAATGTTTTTTATTTTTAGATTGATAAGGGAACAGAAGTTAGATAATTTTTATTTAATTAATATACTAACATTTTAATATATAAATAATATTCATTTATCATATTTCTTGGGATAGTATATATTTTATGAGGTAAATAAGGAAATAAATATAAGAGTATTTGTTAAGATTGCTACCTCTTCCTTTGAATGATCACTCTTATGATACAAAAAAAGGTTCCTTAGATTATTCATTTTCTAAAACCAAGTGTTCTCAAATGTGGGGATAGATGTTAAGTTATATTATGGTTGATTCTTGGGTATTTATGCCTTATTATTAATAATTAAATTTGTTCTTGAATTGAAATAGAGGATGAAATGTTTTTTTAGGAAAAATATATTATAATAAAATATTATTTCCTCATATAATGGCACCACATGTGAACCAACAGTGAGGATTTATATATCTAAACAAAAGGGAGCATTAAAATAATCAAAAAATTTATATTAACCTCATAAATTAATTCATATATACTTTTAATAAATATGGTACTTATATGGTACTTCAAAAAGCATTTACTATTTCCATTTGTGATTTAATTTTTATGAAAAAAAATAGAAACTATACTCCAATAATTTTGTTACATGATAATTCCAAAATATTAAACCATTTTATGAAAATCATTTTCTTAACATAAGATATTTAATCGTTGAATAAACATATTATTTATATAAAAATACTATTTTTTATGACACAAAAAATTTCTACCCTTTGAACATTTATTTTGGAATTAAGAAAATTTTATTATAATATATATATAAATAGATATTTTTATATAATTATATTTTATATAAATTGTTTTTTAAAATATTAATTTTTTTAAAAACATGTTTTTTAAAAAGAAAAAAAATATATTTTATTGAAATTTAAAAAAGTTATTTCTTTATGATAAAATATTATATTTTATTTTTTAACACTTTTACATACTAAAAAAATTATATTTTTACTTCATTATTTACCTTAATATTATTTTACTATTTTAATAAAAAATACAAAATATATCCCATAACTAATTTTGACCTTTATATTCCAAATATGTAATCAAATTAATATGTGTGAAATGTGGTACTAGAGTAAACACCAAATCATTTATAAAATAATTTACGTTCTATGAGTACTTATCCACATGATACATAACCCCATATCACACCAACATAATGAATAAGGGTACAAAATGAGATACAGTTACAATCAAGGTTTAGGTTTAACTAACACTGCTCTAGTTGTGATATCATCTAACTTGAAATTATCTCATATATAATTTTGATCAAGCCTCAATTATTGAATACCTAATTTTTATTATCTAAGTTAATACCCATATGATTCTACATTCCACTAAAGCTTAAATAAATGAACATCAAAATGAATGATCCAACTACTTGAGGTCATTGTTCCCCCTTTCTACATCAATTATTTCTCCCCATTTCCCTTGATATAAAATAATTCAAGAATATATTTTATAATGGACATATTAACCTCAGTCATATTATTGGAATATTTATTTGGTAATGTTAGAATATAATTTTTGTTTCCTTTTATTATGTAATTTATATAATTAAATAAAACAAAAAGGTATGTATCTTGAAAGGATAATTCATTTCTAGAATATGGGCCTTTATATTTTTCACCCTTTAATAGATGTATCCCATATATACATAATATTTGTACACTAAGGTGAAAAAATGAGTGTAATTTGGATTCATTTCTTCTCTATTGTCCAATGTTTCCTCTTCAAATTTAATGTCCCGCCAATGTACAATGACTAGGTGAGTTTTCTTGATATGTAAAACATTCCTCAGTGGAACATATCTTCACTATCTTATCCTTATAAGAGAAATTATTTTTCAAATGTATCACATCAATATTTTCTATATGTGATAGAACTATTATATTCTTCCTCAATAGGGATACATGGAACATTTCATAAACTTGAGACAAGGTTAATGGGAGAGCATGTAGATAGGTTGTGACTCAGATGAACTCTATAATCATAAAGCAGAAATGTATTTAAGAAATAGTTTTCAATTTTTTCCAAACAATGTGAATCTCCTCCACTGAATTATATGAATAATCACTTTATCACCAACCTCAAACTCCTTATTTCATTGGTGATTATTACCGTAACACTTTTGTTAAAAATTTTTATTTGATGTGTTTCTTAATATATATAACTATCTCTATCAT
Organism: Viscum album; assembly: GCA_963277665.1. Classification (NCBI taxonomy): domain Eukaryota; kingdom Viridiplantae; phylum Streptophyta; class Magnoliopsida; order Santalales; family Viscaceae; genus Viscum; species Viscum album. Next base: position 767,659,011 of record OY728125.1, on the reverse strand, counting down.
TTATTCCACAAATTCAGTTACCAGAAACTAACTTTCAGCGACTTCAACAGAATAGATGGGTTTTATAAATCTTTTCCATTAGAGGGCTTCATATGTTTCCATTAAAATTATTATGTGGAAGGTAATTTCATATGGGAACATGAAAACAGAAAAATGTCTACCATATCTTCATTTAAATTCCATACAGGAGGATCTAAACATTTACTAAATTTTTTTGATGGTATTTTATTTGTTATATTATTTTTCAGTGATTGGCTATAATGAAGTTAAACTATGTGTTCAGATCATATTGGAGACCTTTTAAAATATTAAGGTAAACCTTGGAACTTTATCAGATAAAATCAAGTCTGGTGTTCCATAATGCCTCAACATTAATATGATTTATATAATTACAATATGATCAAGTTATAAGTCCTATAAAATTGAAATGATGTTAGTTTTATATATGATATATTCAACTATAACCCATTCAACATTATTTACACTTTAATTCTCTGAAATTACATTGAAAAATTTCATGGTGATGTTTTTCTATTTCCATGAAGGTATCTATAATGGTTGCATCATAACTTTATATTTTTGTCTTTAGGCCTTAAATTTTTGAAATACACAAAACTATAATGTATATTAAACAATATCTTTCTTAATATTTTTCACTAATTTTGCACATTGTGATTTATATTCATCTTTGAGATACTTGGGTGGATAGATAATGTCGAGCTATCTATATCACTCAATAACTCCTACTTTTTATCATTTTTTATGGTACCCATATTCAATGCTAAAACCCAGGTAATCCAAGAAATAAAAAAAATTATTATTTATATGTATTCATTTTACATATTCATATTTGTCATAGTATTTTATATAACATAATATAATTTTATAGAGGAAAAAAGAGAATAGTTTTGTTTACCTAATTTTTTCCAAGAATTAAATAGTTTTCTTTAAAAGATAAATTTACTTATTTTTAAAATAATTTGATAAAATTGATTTTTTTTTGAATTATATAATTAAATATTTATTAGGATTACATTTTGGTATTTTTTGGAAAATATTTATTTTTGATTGAATAGAGAAAAAATCAATTTTTTACAAAATTTTCATTTCCTTTTATTAAATAATGTTTTTCAAAATTATTATTCTGTTTCGTTTTAGTTCCTTTAAAATTTACATAAAATCCATTTAAGTTAAAATAATCAATATAATTCCATATAAATAAATGTTATAATTAATTTCTTAATAAGTTAATTTTTATACTAAAAAATACAATTTTGAAAAATTATTTTTCATTTTTTCCAGCTTATATTAAAAGTTAATTTAAAAACATATGAAAATTGAATTAGGAAAATTTTATTCTATATTTTTAATTGAGGTTATAATTTATTAATGATTATATTTAATTTTTAGTCATTATAAAAATTAACCACGCATAAAATGTTTTATTTCTGTAATGTCTCATAAATTCCATCTAATTGTTTTTAAATTGTATGGGATTTTTTAAGACCAGAAGATCTAGCAGCACCAGATTCTGAGTCTCGGTGAGCGGGAAATCGAATTTTGGACTATTTTTAGTTCATTTAAATAAACTTGGAAGTGGTTTTTTTATAAATTATAAACCGGTTCTCAGATCAATAATTTGAGGACATCGTTGAACTTAGATTGTCGAGATTCTCCTAGAATGGAAATAACATCAATCGGAAAGGGTCGACCCGAAATGTTAATTTTTGGAATTTTTGGGAAAAAAAGTAACATAACGTAAAATGTTATTATATTTTTTTCAAAAACCATTGGGTGGTGGCACAACGACACTATGGTGAATTGACAAAGCAATGATGAGTCACATTAAATGAATCTCATTAATGGATCATAAACATAAAACACAATGATGCATTAAATGAAGCATACTAGATTCGCTATTTCATAAGCATAATGACATGATGATGAAACATAAAAGAAATTTTGTGATTTGTTTTATTGTAATTGGTTAATGAATTGGATAAATCATAATCATATGGTGTATTTTTTCTCTAACAAACCTATGGAGAGAATTCTCTCTAACGACGAATGATGAACACTAGAGAATTGCCCGCGACATAAATGAACTTCAAAGAACAGGACCAGAGAGCATCAAATTCCAATGAAACTCGAATCCCTATGGACAGATCACTTCAATGAAGAACTCCAAATTGGTAGGGGTTTGTTTTTGTTTTAATATTACACATTCTTTATTCTTAATGACGAACTAGGATCAACCCACAAATAGGTTGATACATGGAACACTTTTTCATCCAGGAGGTTACTTTTATTGGGTTTTTCCTTTGGGATTATTTGATAAATTTGATATAGTACTTCAATTGTATATCCTATTTTTTAAATCTCTAACACGAAGGATGTAGACCAACACAAACAAGTCATAGGACCATCCGACTTGTAAGTTTTCTGCATTCCTTATGGACGCATCTTTGAAATGGAATCCAGGAATATCTGAGGCCACCATAGGGAATATGGAATCCCTCTGAGGCCTTTGGCGCAAGAGGCGCAAAGAACGAGGCACCAGAGCAGACCTGGTGGTCCATAAAAGAGCCCATGGTGGCGGCATATGGTAGCAGACCATGATGGCGGTGTGTCGAAGGGAGCGTAGCGGCTGGCTTAGGCCATAGTGAGATAGCAAGGGTTTTTGACCGGGCTGGTGGCTGGCGGAGGGACACAACCCCTCTACCACATCGGTGGAGTGTCTGGTTGCCGAAGGTTGCAACTTCACATAGAATGTGGTCCCCTAACCGTGTACGTAGCCTTGGGCGACTAGGTTTGACTGGCCACGTGACATCACCCAAATTTGTTAGGTGTCTGGGCTTAAGAAATTTGGTCTTCCAGATGCGGACCGGGTAGGGTATAACCCATGCCAAGCAGGTCTAAGCAGCACCCAATAGGGGGATCTCCTATCTAGTGGGTCGAACCCTCAACCAGCGGGTTAACCCCACCCACGTGCGCTAGGCCGGATGAAACCAGGTCAACGAGCGACCCGGTGGGCTGGTCCAAACATTAATCGGGTTATTTTGGGTCAGTTGAACTAACTGGGGAATGTGGGGCCCCCGTGCTGGGTTGGTGAGGTTGGACTGGGGCCAGACACAACCAGCCCATATTTACATAAAGGCCAATAACTTAGAAACTACACATCTAATTGGAAATCTGTTTCTAAAATTAGAAACCTCATAAAAAGATGAATCTTTTAGAACACTCTAAAGAGGATTTCCTAGAAGTTGAAATGAAATTAATGGCCTGAGGAGTGTTTCTCCTAGAATCAATTGCACTACATGCGGAAACAATGTGTTTGGATGAGACCTAAAGACTACTGACAAGAGACTCTATGTGTATTAGATATGATTGAACAGTGGGAAGAATATTTGTGTGAACTAGAAGGCCTATGGTGGAGAGCGTCTCTGTGTGACCTAGAAGACTCATGGTACTCGACAGGAGGAGTACATCGGTGTGGTCATGGTGGGAAGTGACTCTCTGTGACCTAGCATGCCTGGGGTGGGGAGCGGCTCTGCGTGACCCCGCATACCCATGGTAAGAATCAGGGATGAGTACCACATCAGTCCAGATTTAGTTGGAATCATCTATATGTGACCCGATAGGCCCATTGTACTCATTGATGAGGAGTTCTCCAGTAGCCCAAGAAATTCAATGATATGACTTATGGTCTTACTTTCCTACTCTAGATTATATCTACTGTGAGATCTCTAACTTCTTGTCTTTATTTTTATATTTCTTTGTGGGATTTCTTTGTTGGTTTTATTCTACTGAGTATATTGTTACGCACCCCTACATGGTCTTTCCCACATGTTTTGTGTCTGGAGAAGCTGAAAGATGACTTGGTGGAGAACTTGGTGGCTTAGGATCAGGTGGTTCCCAGTGAGATTAGGCAGGTAAGACGTGCTTCTATGGCTTTCGTCAACTACCCTTTACTGACCCATCAGGTCGGATGTTCAGAAGAAGTATTTCCACCAATATTTTACATTCTCTTGTTTTAGGTATCATTTTAGGTGTTTGTATTCCTTCCCATTTACTTCCAATTTTACCTTTACACTCATTGTTTGTTTAGTAGCAGGGATTTTCTCTTTTCTAGTTTTCTTGGGATGGGGTTGTATGTGCTTGTGTACAGTTAATCATGAAAATTCCTCCCACTTGCATGTTTATGCCTTGGGTTCTAGTCTCCAACCCTTGGCCTTTGGGAGGTGGGCCTGGAGGAGTCACAACATGGGCCCTGGGGGCGGGTCATGAGAAATTGGTATCGAATGAGGTACATTCTACCTCAAAGACAAGAATTCTGTTGTTTTTTGTTTGGGAAAAAATGTTAAATTTTCACGTTCTAATTCCATATTTGGGAGTCTATTGTTGGTGAGGTGGATAACATATCCATAAACAAGGACCTTGAATTATGATTTTTGGCTCAATACATAAAAACTCCGGTTGCATGCATCATATATGAATTCAGTTTTTCTTAATGTTCTTCATGAATTAGTGTTAGATCACCAGGTAAAATCCATTGATTGTGGTATATCTTGATCTGTTTTAGGATTCCTCTACATAGATATCCAGTTAGGGTTCTGATGTGTGGTCATGAGGACATCCCAGCTAGCGATGTGGCGTCAGTTCGAGGACCAGTGATAGATATGGCCCCGCCAGTTTTTTTACCAGCATTACCACCACCTGTTGATCATAAGTTACTATGATAATTACCATTAGAGGATGCACATAGGCTCGGTGCATTACATGTGTTCCAGATACAGAGACCTCACAGGTTTAGGGGAGAGACAGATGCTCGGGACGTTTAGGACTGAATTAAGGTTGTGACATGGGTCTGCCGCATAGTGACGGTGGAACCAGACAAGATTATGATCATAGATGTGAGCCTTCATAAAGGATTGGCAGGGAGACTGCTGAGTTTGATGATTCAGACTCATGATAAGGCGACCCTCTCCTAGGTTTACTTCGAGCGGCTTTTCTGAGATGAGTTCTTCCCTAAAACCTTGTGCTCTTTGTGCAAATAAGAGCTACTTCCCCTATAGTGTGGCAGCATATCAGTGGATGAATATTATTAATGGTTTATATACCTCTCTCTCAACTCCATATAAATGGTGCAGGACCCTTTCTACAGGGCTCAGACCTTTGAGCATGGACTCAAATTGGAGATCGGGGAATCCATGGTGTCTACTAGCATTCCCACTTAGACTGGGGTGCTAGAGAGAGCCCTTCTTGTGGAGTGCTTCCTAGGAGAGCAGGCACTAATAGCCAGAGTCACTAGAAAACATCTGGTGGAAGTGTCTTCAATAGTGAGCATTAGGAAGGAGACATGGGGGCCTTGGTGGTTCAGCTCTTTCAGAGGGGATACGAGACTCGAGGTCGGTAGTGCAGGGATCCCAGAGTAGAGGGAGACAGCAAAGAATCACGTTGTGCATAAAATGTCGTGGGTAGGGACACATGGCTTGTGGATGCCTGATACACTACACAAACAATCATAAGATGGTCGAGGGACCTTTGAGAAAGAGACAGAGTTTTTAGAGAGGAGTTTTGTAGGTCGGCGAACGTGACCGGGGAGCAGGCTGACCATCAGGAGATAGGTGAAGGTTCAGGGAACTACCTCCAGTAGCCTAAGTGGGTCCACCCTTGCCTTAAGGAGTAGGTGGAGAGGGGTGAACTCAACTTTAGGTAGTATAGGATTATGAACATGGGTCTCCAGAGATGATTGGTGGTATGATCTATTTCTTCTCCATCTTAACTGCGGTTCTTAAAGACACAAGTTCCAATCACTATTTCATTTGAAAGGACCTTGTTCAAGGATCAGAGATTATAATAGATCCATTGGATGAATCCTTATGATTAGAGACTCCTATGTGAGGGGATTTGATGATTACACACTGGTGCCGACAGTGTGAGTGTACTCTAGTAGGCGAGTAATTCGACTAGGATCTCCTTGTATTAGCATCGAGGCCTTTCGACGTAATCCTGGTTATGGACTAGTTATCTAAATTCCATCCCCAGATCGATAGTATTAGGCACAAAGTGTGGTGTTTCTATGAGGATGAGACCAATTTTTCTTTCACTGGTGAAAAGGGAACCTTTTCATCACAGAATACACTTTCTTAAAGAAAGGTAAAGCCGTTCACTCACTAGTTGTCAAGCCTCACTCTCATTAGTATAGACGATATGAATCCATGCATTCATGTGGTGGATGAGTATTAAGGCATATTTTATGAGGATTTTCTAGGACTACCACCTTGTAGGGAGGTGGAATTCTGAATCAATATGTACCTGGGGATGACACTGATATCCACACCGACATATCAGATGGACCTCACAGTGCTTCGTGAGTTGAGGATACAGTAGGAGGACTTGTAGGAAAAGGGATTTGTGAGGCCCAGTGTTTCACCATGGGAAACCCCAATGTTGGTTTCCAAAAATTCAGATGGTAGTTTGAGTTTTTTCATGGACTTCTGACACATGAACCAAGTGACTGTGAAGAACATGTGTCCACTTCCAAGGATTAATGACCTCTTCAATCAGCTGAAGGGAGTGAGGTGTTTTTCTACGATAGAAATCAGATCAGGCTATCATCTACTTCATGTAAAGGTTGATGATGTATCAAAGATATCCTTTATATGAGGTTATGGTCACTATGAGTTTTTTGTGATTCCTTTCGGCATTATCAATTCCCTAGAAGTTTCCATGAGACTCATGCATAGGATCTTCTGGCCTTAAATCAATCATTTCATGGTATTCATCATTGACGGCATCTTGGTGTACTTGACATAGAATTATGAGCATGCTACACACCCTTAGACAGTCCGAAATACACTCCTATAATACCAAATTAATGGAAATATTTTGAAGTGTTAGTTCTGGATTCAGGAGTACCACATTTTGGGACATGACATCTCGAAGGCTGGACTTGTAGTAGACCCAGTAATGATAGTGGCAGTGATGGCTTGAGAACCACCCATGATCGTACCTAAGGTGCAGAGTTTTTTGGGGTTGGATAAATACTATCAGAGGTTCATGCCATACTTTTATAGGGTAGCATAACCTTTATCAGCCTTGAAATGGAAGGGAAAGATCTTCATGTAGATAAATACTTTCCAGGAGAGTATCTAGGAGCTATGGCAGAGACTGGCGAGTGCCCCTAACTTGGGACTATTAGAAGATGGTGTTGGGTATGTAGTCTTATGTGACGCATCAGGGACAAGAATGGGTTGTGTACTAATGTAAGAGTGAGTCGTGATCTCTTACACCTCATGGTAGTTGAGGTAGCATGAACTGAACTACGTGACACATGAATTAGTGTCTGTAATAGTGGTCTTTGATTTGAAGATGTGGTGGCACTACTTGATGGGTGAACGGTTTACCATATACTCTAACCACAACAGTCTCAGGTATATCTTCTCATAGAAAGACCAAAAATTGATACATGGATGATGGATGGAGTTCTTCCAGGGATAACCCATTGAGATAGTTTATACTTTAGGGAATTGTAATGTGGTGGTAGAAACACATAACAGGAGATATGGTCTACAACTTTTGAGTGAGGCAACAGAAAAGTTATCTACGATAAAGATATCATTTGTGGATGACGATGGAGCAACCTAACTCTAATCGATGGATATCACTCCTCTGCTCTTACAATGAGTCTGGGAGGAACAACTTGTGGATGTTGACTTCGAGGCCTGACAATATTATTTATCCTCATGACATGTTCTTGATGAATTTTTGATAGGTGTGGAGTCCATCATCCTTTTTATAGGATCCACCGTAGTACCAGTGACGTTGTGGGAGGAGGTGTTGAGGGAGTTCAATACATACCTATTGGTGGTACATCCTAGTGTGGAGAAGATGTACCTAGACACCCGATGTCAATACTAGTGGCTAGGGATGAAGAATGTGGTGGCGTAGTTCATTTCATGATGCCTCACTTGTCAGTAAGTGAAGGCTGAATGTCAGGTTATAGCAAGCTTGGCACAACCACTTGAGGTACTGAAGTGGAAGTGGGATGGTATCACAATGGAATTCATGATGAGATTAAAATGCATTTCCAGGGGCCATGATACTATTTGGGTGATCATTGACCGACTCTCCAAGTCGGATCACTTCCTACCCATCCATTACTAAGGATTAGTAGAGGGATTCAGAGGCATCTAGGTCTATAAGATAGTGCAGCTACGGGGTGTCTTCGCTGACTGTCTCATACTGTGATGCTCACTTTATATCCCAGCTGTGGGAGGGATTATAGGAGGTGTTTTAGACTTATTTGTGCTTGAGAACAACTTTTCACCCTCAGACAGATGGTCTTATGGAGCGGACCATACCAATCATGAAGGACCTACTTTGTGCTTGAATTCCTGATTATTTTCATAGTAGGTAGGACCACCTTCCACTGGTGGAGTTTTTATAAAAAAAACTACTATCACTCTACCATTGGAATGGCACCGTTTGAGGCCTTTTATGGGTGGCCATGCATATTACCTCTATACTGGAAAAACCGCAGGGGAGTCGACGCTTGTGAGTCCAGATTTGGTAAGAGCTACCATTGAGAAGGTGAAGATCATCTAGGACTGGATGAGGACTGCATAGATCAAGAATAAATCTTATACAGACAAGAGACAAAGACCCTTGTAGTTTGATAATAGAGTTCATGGTTTCCTTCGGGTCTCACTCTAATGTGGATTGTAGATATTTGTGTGGAGAAACAAGTTATCTCTGAGGTTCATCTGTCTTTTCGTGATTCTGAGTAGGGTTGGTGAGGTGAAGTACCACCTATCCTTCTCCCCACATATTCATCAGCAGCTTGATGTTTTCCATGTGTTGTAGGTGAGGAGGTACATGAATGATCAATCGCATGTCATCAACTAGGGCGATCTGGACATTGATGATAGGGATATGTTTTTACGGAGTTACAAGTAGAGATAGAGGATGGAAAAGAGTGGGTATTTCATGTACGATTGATTCATCAGGTGTTCATTCAGTGGAAGTACGATAATATCTAGGATCCCACATGGGAGCGGGTTGCTTAGATTCATGCTCAGTACTCACATTTGTTTGTTTGTCCTTGTTTTGGCTTATGAGGAAGTGAAGACCAAAAGGGGGGAGTAATGTAATGTCTGGGTAATTCCATTTTTTTAATATTTTATAGGATTATTTCAAGACTCGAAGCTCTGACGGAACCTGGTTCTGAGGCCCAGTGATCCATGGATATAATTTTGAACTTCTTTTAATTCATTTAAATAAACGTGTGAGAGGATTTTTTTTACTTTTAAAATGGTGCTTGGATCGAGATTTGGAGGGTACCGTTGAACTCAGAATGTCCGAATTCTCCTAGAATGGACCTAACTTTGATTGGAAATGGTCGACCTGAAAATTTAATTATTGGACTTTTCAAAAAAAACATAAAACATTATTTTATTTTATTTTCTCAACCATTGGGAAGTGGCATGGCAGTGATGTAGTGCAGTGACAAAGAGGTGACAATTTTTATTAGATGAAGCTCACTAATGTCTCATAAATGTGTAGTGTAATGATGAATTAAATAAACCATAATAGATATGTTTCTTTATAAATGAAACAGCGTAACGACACGATGTCGTAGAGTAGTAGAAACGATGTGACATGTTTTCTTTTGAAGTGTTAACACGTTGAAAAAATCATGATCAAAGGGTGGAATTTTTATTTGATGAACCTATGGTGTGAATTCTCTCCAAAAACAAATCATGAACTTAGGAGAATCACTAGCGACATCAATGCACTTCAAAGAATTGGACTGGAGAGTGTCGAATTCCAACACAACATGAATCCCCATGGATGAGTCACTTCAATGAAGAAATCCAATGAGGTACTTGTTTTTTTAATTGAGATTCCACAGTCTTCGTTATAAATGATGAACGTGGATCATCCCGTGAATAGGTTGATCTGCAGATCCCTCATTCTTGTTGAAGGATAAATTTCTTGGCTTTTTACACTGGGATTTTTTGATTAATTTTTTATGGAACATCAATTATTTTTCCCATATTTCGAAATTTCTAATGTGGAGGGAACGGGCTGATAAGAACAAGGAAGGAGCCCCTCCACCTTGTGTGGTTTATATTTTCTTGATGGCCACATCTTAGAAATCACATTAGGGGGATCTAAGGCCATCTTAAGGAATATGGAATCCCCCAAAGGCCGAAGGTGCAAGAGGTGCAATGAAAAGATCACCAGAGTAGACCACGTGGTCTGTAGAAGAGGATGTTAGCACGCCGGTGCTGGTGGGGGTCATGGGCAGGTCACTGCATGCCACGATGGCACATCGGAGGGAGCACCATCGTTGGATCAGGCCATGATAAGGCAGCAGGGACCACTGGTCAGGCCGGTTATTGGTGGAGGGATGTGGTTCGTGGCTTCACATGGAACCGGGTCCCCTAACCTCATACGGAACCCAAGGATGTTTGGTTTTATTGGCCACGCTACAGCACCCCAGATGCGCTATACATCTGAGTGAAAGAAAGCTGATCCGCTAGAGGTAGACTGGGTAGGGCGTGACCTGAACCCAGCGGCCCGAACCCGATCACAGTGGGTCAGACCCGCACCCTGCTAGTTGGACTTGAGCCCAGCCAGCCAGACCTGCACCCAGTGGGGTGTACCCACACCCAGCAGTCCGGACCCAAGCCCAACGGAATAGACCCGCACCCAGTGGTCCGGATCTGTGCCTAGGGGGTGAACCCACTCCCAACATTCCGGACCCTCGCCCTATGGTCCGGATCAGATCGGTTCCTTGGGTGACCAAGTGGGTTGGACCGCCGGTCGATCTGGGCCAGATCTAGTGAGGCCCATTGGTCATGGCCCCCTAGTCCGGCCAGACTAGGTCGGGTCTAGTAATTTGAACTAAACTAAGTCATGTGGGGATCCAGGGCTGGGATGGTTAGGTCGGTTCGACTGGGTTGGACAAATCCCAGATGCAACCATCCCCTGTTTAGAAAAAATGCTAATAACTTACAAAATGGGCATCCGATTGATGAGCCATTTGTGACATTGGAACCCACATGACTAGGAAGATCATTTGGAATACACTACGGAGGAATTCATGGAAGTTTAAATGTAATGAATGGATTGAGTTTTGGTTCTCCAGAAATATAGTGCACTGCGTGTGGAAGACAAACATTTGGTTGAGACATGAAGACTACTAACAAGAGACTCTTTGTGGATCATCTATGATAGGAAAATGGGAAGAAGATCTGTATGACCTGGAAATCCCATGGTGAGGAGAAACACTGTGTTACTCGATAGACCCACGATACTCAACAGGAGGAATACCTCCTTATTGTGAAGGTGCGAAGCGCCCCTGTCTGACACGGCACAACCACGGTGGGGATCGGCTCTGTGTGACCCAGTATACCCATGGTACTTATCAGGGATGAGCAGCCCAACAGTCCAAGGTTAGTGGGAAGTGGATCTATGTGACATGGTAGGCCCACTGTACTCATTGAGGAGGAGTTCTCCAACAGGCCAAGGTGTTTGATGATATGACTGATGGTCCTACTTTACTACACTAGATTATACCTAGTGTAAGTTTTCTTGATTCATGGTTTTCATAGTGGATTACATTGTTGTATTTCCTTGATTGTTTGGGGTCCCTAATGAGTATATTTTTACTCATCCCAATGTAGGATTCTCACACACATTTTTTGTCTGGTGAAGATGACTGACGACTTGGTGACCGAGGACCAAGTGGTTCCCAGTGAGATCAGACAGGCATTATGTGCTTCTACGACTTCATGCAAGTACTTTGTACTTATCCATCAAGTGGGATCTTCAGCGGATGGCTTTACATTGATCTTTTTCTTTCTTTTTTGCAGTTTTTACGGGTTTTTATTCATGCCTATTTACTTCTAGATGTAACTTTACACTTAGTGGTTGTTTAGTAACATTCATTTTCTCCTTTATAATTTTCATGGGATAGGGTCGTATCTAAGTTTGTATAGGTACTTATGAAAATTCCTTCCACATACAGGTTCACACCTTCGGATCTTGTCGCCAACCCATGGCCTTCGAGAGGCAGGCTGCGGTAGTCACAACATGGGCCCTAGGGGATGGGTCAAGACAATTGCGATTAAAGGGAAAATCAGGATTATTAATGTAAAAACTAAGTGACAATGTAACAAAATATTAATTAAAATATTATTAAATGATTCTATTTAGACTCTTAAGATATTTTATCATAAATTTTATAGTTATTTATCCACATTACCATGAGTAAAATAGTTATAATGTTTAATAGTTTAGAAAAAATTAGATGTGCACAAATCGCCTCACTTATAAAATATAACCACTTATCCTCACTCACTCATACATTTTGAATACTCAAGTTTAGAAAATACATGTAACATCTCCTCAAAATATCTCTCCACACTACCTCGAGGTTCGAGTCTCATATGCAGAACAAACGTAGATGATTTCCAATTTAAACCGAATGAGGTTTTCCAAAGAAGACTTATAACATTTAACTGACTATTTTAATTTTTATTTATTATTATAACTCCTTAATGTCTTGATTAACAATGAATAAATATTAGAAGAAATATATTACATATAATAAACTTTTATTATTTTTTACAACACTTTTTCTACTCTATTTAGAACTTATAAGAAATGAAAGCAGCTCTTGTGTATATGTGGGGTCTACCACCTCCACGAAACGATGTGTATCATTTATAATAACCGGATCATGTATATAGATAAATTTATTGGATGAATAAATATATATTATATTTATGAATAAATTTTGGTTTTATAAATATATTATATTATTTACCTTCTTATCATACAATCCATTAAACAAACCTTACATCATTCATTTGTATGACCACTTCCATTAAGTGATGTGATTCATTTTTCATCTACACATTATAAGTGTAGTAGTAAGGATAAAACTGATGAATACATATTAAATTTATAAAAACATAGATTCTATAAAATTAAAATATTATCTACTTTATTTATTTTACACTTATTAGAAAATTGAAGATGTATTTTATGAATACATTTGGAATACAGCCCAAATGGCATGAAGGCCTTCTTTTTTATTTTATTATAGATAATCCCCCTTTTAAAGGTTGATGGTGAACCCGTACATGATTCGTAGGCCCATGGAACAAGGCCCAACATAACCCACAATACATAACCCAATGTCCTAGAGGCATACCATGCCAATTACATGACCCGTAGGCCCAACCCACTAGAACTTCCCCTCCCTATCATCTTGAATCATTGATCTCCTTAGTTCCACACCTTGTATTTTTGATTGTCTAGCATTGCCCCGTACAAAGTTGCACGGTGCCTGGTCCCGATGGCGATTATCATACCCTCTCATTCATCCAATCCGGTTAGCTCTGCATCTAGTGGCTGCTACTCCTGTTGCTCTGATCCTCTTCCTGGTACTGTTTTGTGTGAACTGGGCTACTCCATGGTCTACATTACCTGAAGTCCCTGTGGCCTGAAGGCCTTTGATGACCCGAAGGCCCTGGAGACCCGTAGGCCCAAACCGGTGGCCCGAAGGTCCAAATTGGGTGAATAGTTCCGGTTGCTACAGTACCGAATAGTAACTACAACAGTGACTGCTACAGTACTACAACAGTCACCCAGAAATTCACCTCCACCCATTTTTAACTCGGGTCTCTTAGATGCCATGAAAGAGCCCTTACCACTCAGGTATGTGCTCGTTGGCATGTTTGGAGTAATGTATCTATCAAACGACGTGGTTCATTTTTGGATGGCCACCCTAAATAGTTGGATTTAAATGTTTATATAATATATAATTATTATAATTATCAATTATTTAATATTATTTATTAAATGTATATATAACATATTTAACCATGGTCAACACACTAATGTTATTTTGTGGCCGTAAACCGAACATCCTCAAATGTCTAATATGAACATAACCATTTTAGAAACTAGATAAAAATTGGTAATAAACCAAGTAAAATGACTAATAATTATGAAATAAACAAGATAAATGATATTAAAAACCAATAAAAGTAACATGATTTTATTATTCTGAAGTTAGAAAATAAAAAATGTTATATGGGTCTTTAGGTACATGATTTTCCTTTAAAAATGTTTTAAATGTTGCAAACTCTTCCTCCTCTATATCCATGTTCTTATAAATGTTTGAAGAATATTATTATTTATGATAAAATGGTATATAAAATTAATTTCATAATATATTAAAATTTATTTAAATTGGTTTAAAATGGAATATTTTAAATGTTTTCTATATGGGTTATATTTAACTCTTTACATAAGTTGAAAAGAATGCATTTTTTATATATAAGTAATTTCCAACTTTTCATATCCCCATGACTTTATTTATTATCAAAATTTATATAAAATTTAAAATTTATTTTTAAATAAAATAGTATTCCCACTATTTTGGGATTTTATCAATTTTAAGAGTTTTCAAAAAAATTGTTCTGGGATGTGATTCGAATATAGGCTCAAATGAGTTTTTCGGGGGTTTTATAATGAAAAATAGAAATATTACTAATTTTTTTGTTCATGATATAGTTCTTTAGTAGTATATACTATGATGTTTGAGCCCAATTTAGCTCGTGAAGATGGGTGAGATTGTTATATCTATTCAATGCATTGGTTAATGATTTTTTCTTCGAAGGTAAAAATTAGGGATATAACAAGGTTGGTTACTCCAATGAAATTAAATAGAGTTTAGTTTTTCTAAAATGGGTTAAATATGTGGGAAAAATATTTCTAAAAATTATTCTACATGTTTTATATATTATTCTATCAAAATGGATCTCTATGGAAATAGTTTTATTTTCTGAGGAAAGGAATGTTTAAGGATAAAAGGTTTGTTTTTTCAATGGAAGAATTTATTCATTTCCTATATGAAAAATGATTCCTTCATGGGTTTTCCTATGATTTATAGTGGGTTTTGATTCTTTTATTTTAGAAAATTATATTTTCAATTGTAGAACTTTTTTATTTATGTGTTCAATGATTTATTGTGAAAATGGTAAATTTCGTCATGGGTTTCCAGGATTAAAATAGACTAATATGATTATTTTATTTTATATAACTTGAAAAGATTTTTTCTTCTCAAACTACATGTTAAAATATTTTTCAAAGGATTTAAGGATGAGGGAAGAATTATCAGGGTCAATTTTTAAGTTACGTTGACTCATCAAAAACAAATAAAAAGTGTATGTAATTAAATACGGTTGTTACCTTAAATATTTTTTTGTGGAAAAATTTATACTACTTAAATATGTTCAGATTATTGTGTAATTTTTTTTACCTAAGTCTCTAAAACTCTAAAAAAATATCCTTGATGTTTATGAATGTGAAACCCTTGTTATAGACCTTTTAAATATGGATTTATTAAGATATAGATCATTACAATTGGTATTATAGGAATAGTTTAGTTACCATTATAGGTTTTAAGAATACTAAAAATACACTTTAAAGAGATTATAATTTATGGTTATGTTACCATGATATAGATATTTAGTATTTCCTTTTTTTCATAATCTAATCATTGTCTATTTAGAATAGTTGTCTCTAGGGAAATATAGGGAGGTGAGGTATAAAGAAATCCAGGGTATAATAATCATTCGATTCAACAACTAAGAATTATTGGAACAAATTAATATTTTGTAGTATTTACTAATTTGATTCATGATATTAACGATTTAGCCTATGATATGAGAGGTTGAATTCTATATAGAGGAAAACGTCAATAGTGGAACATTTCATGAAATGGAACCCTCTAAAATTCCATTGATAAACTACTGAATGTTTATGGATATATCAAGTCTATAGAAAATATTCTTGATATTTTTTACATTTTCATAGCTTTAAAAGGATACTCTTGTAATTTATTTTTTTAAGGTGAACTTGATCGATGGTGGTATCTAATTAGGAATACTAAGTAAAATTATGAGACTGGTGTTATTGATTATTTGTTCATTAAATATATATTTTATTGGGTTGTATTTTCTTATCATTTTTCATCTTACAATTGAATGAAATTTTATAGTTTCTATGTAAAATAGCAAATACTCAATGCCCACTTATGAGGAAACATTCACAGAACTATCTAAGTATGCAAAAAATATTTCTGGTTTGTTAGAGTAAAATTTATATGAGTTATATTGGTCTAAATTTTAATTAATAAATATCATTATACTATAATTAATTTAAAAATTTTGAGTCTATTTTTGAATTTGTTGAAACTAATTATATGTAGTTTATGACAATTATATACTTCATGAAAAAAATAATGAAGTAATCAATGAGGAAAGGAATGGAGAAGCATCCAACCATTAAATATGTAGGTAATCCCCACAAATGATTCATATATGGTAAAATAAATTTTAAAAAATATATGTTTTGATTTTGAAAGTTTTACCTATACAAAAATCTCTATCATTATTCTTGAAACATTAAAGAAAATGTTTTATATTAGACTAGTATTTGGGAGACATTTATTTAGTGAGTGGAGATATGTTTTAGTTGGAATGAGTTTGTTGATTATGTTAATTAAATTTATAAGTTGGGTTCTCAAGGTGGGAATCATCAAGACAAAAATATAAATGGTTTGGAACATAATTTTTTTACTACCAAGGAAGCTTTTGGACCATCATATAATGTGGTTCTTGTTATAATACATGTGTATTTAGTTTACAGTAATGTCTTGTTTATTGAGGATCCACACATTATTTTATTTCCAATAAATTTACCAGTATAATAGAAATAATATCTCAATAATATTATTCATATACTCTAGTAAAAACTCTAGGATAATTATTATGAAAAAAATAATGTATAAGAACTTCCCTGTTATTATTTAGGGGGTAGGATTTCAATAAAACCATGTGTTATTTCCCATTGTATAGTTTTATGTAATTCATGGTATGTATTTTAATTGATTTTATCCTACTAATATAGATTAAAAATCTAAAAAATTCATATTAAAATTATAGAGTGAGTTTTAATTTGTATATAAAAATTATTTCATAACTTTAATAACATATCAATAGGATGAGAAAATGATTAAACATGTGAGTGAAATTTTCCTTTCATGTATTATTAAAAAGAAATAAATTATTCAAATTATCAATGACACAATAATGAATAAATATGTGGATGAATTTCTTGATTATTTTCATGGTATTGTTGTTAATTAGGAGGTTGATTTTATTATTATCATTGTTATTGATGCTAATAAAATTTCAAAACCTCCTTATCAAGTGGATTCGGTTGACTGAATGGAATTTAAAAATTAGTTATATGAGTTTCATTATAGGGGTTTCATCCACTCTTGCACGTATCCTTTGGGATCAATTGTTCTATTTATTATAAACAATGATGTTTATAAGAGACTTTAAATTGATTATAGAGAAATCTACAACATAATTATTAACAAAAAAATCTCTTTGATCATATCAATGAATTGTTTGATCATATATAGAGTTTATAATATTTTTTAAATAATGAAATTATTTCACGGTATCAATAGCTAAATTTAAATGAGAAATACATTCCAAGGATGATGCTCCATATTAGGTATGTTTATTACAAGTTTTTTGTTATGTTTTTTATGTTAAAAAATCCATATAAGGTATTTATAGGTATTATTAATAGGGTTCTCCATGAGTGATTGGACAAATGATGGGTGGTTCTAATTGATTACACTAAATTTTATTTTATTTTTATGTGGAACACAAAAGACACCTAAGGATGTTTTTTGAACATTAAATGAAAACAATTTGTATGGAAGATTTATTAAATCTAATTTTTGCCAACAATAGATTTATTTTGTTTAGTACATTGTTTTAATTGATGGCCAAATAATTGATTCTCCAAAAAATTAAGTATTATAAGAAAGTATAAGAACCACAAATTTCACTACTATTGAAAATTATCCTGGATTTTTATCTTGATACCGAATATGTTTTGAGAATTTTTCTTGGTTATCTAAGCCAATAACTGCATAAATTTGAAAATGATATTTTATTTAGATAAAGGATTGTGATAAATAATTTTAGAAATTGAAAAAAAAAATTTAGTGATCTAGTGTCATCATTTCAAATAAGATATTGTTAATTTGTTATTTATAGGTTTTCTTATACGAAAGGAAAAGGTTGTTTCATAATTAAATACGATATAAAAACTATATATTTTTTAATTCAATTGAAAATCCATGAGTGTAATTTCCCTATAAAATATCTTGATCTTGGAGAGGTGGTTTCTGGGTTTAAAATTTTGGAGTAATATTTTTTATGTGGTAAAATATGAATTATTTACTAAATATAAGTGTTAAAAGCATATATTTAGTCAACAGTATTCATACATGAGCTATAGAGGATGGATGAAAATAAAAATAGTTATGATTTCATGATACTCTATCACCTAGGAAAATAAAACAAGGTAATTGATGCCTTCTGTTGAAAAGATAATGTATCATTGACCTGGATACCTATTGAATGTGATACATTGGTAAATGATTGAATGAATGTTTAACTATATGTTTTTTATTCAAGAACAACCTCTATTTTGGTTTGGGTGTCTGTGTAGTCATATATTCCATAAATAATTAGAGAGGCTCATAAAAAAGATTTTTCTTTGAAATAAAGGGTAGAATCAATGAAAAAGGGAAAGATTAAAACACACTGTGTTTTTAAAATAAGAAAATTATATTCGATATCATAAAGTCATGAAACACAGACTTTACCATTCGTTATATGAAACACTATGTTTATCTTATGATAATTTAAAAAATGAGTTTCTTAAATGGATTGTTTTTCATGAAATATCAAGTTTTACTGAACAACAATATACTATTAATATTCATATTTAACATTATAGTTAAAACCTAGCCATTGGAATGGAGGGTATGGACTGAATTAAATTAATCATGAACATATTTTTTACACATGTATATATAATAAATTCATTGGTGACTAATTAATTATAAACAATAATAAAAACCTTTTGAAACTATAAATAAAGCATTTTCTGAAGAAAAAAAATATTAATGCACATAAATGTATTTTATACCAATAAATAAAAAAATTACTCTAATTTTATTATAAAAAGGAATATTTTATTTCATATATTCAATATAATTTGTATCATTCCTCCTATTGGTTTCAAGAAAATAGGTAAAAATAAATTCAATTTAATGCTTAAAACATTTTTTTTCTACAAAAACAGTTTTTCACCTTTTTATGTCCCACTAATTGAAAAACTAATTTTTGAAAAATTTATAATTTTTATTAGATAACATAAATATTATTTCTTAAATAATAATAACACAATTATCATTGGTTTATTTGTTGGTATTTTTATGAAAAAGCGTCAATTTTTGATGAATAGTGAAGAATACCAAATTTTAATTGAAAGGTGTCTTTGCACCTAATTTATATTCAATGTTAAATAATATTTTTGAATAGGTTTTAAAGTAACAAGTGTTCAATTATAAGTACGTTAATCTAATATATTTCATTAGATTAATTTTCAAACTGAATTGTTCTATACAAACATTCTGAACGTTTTCACATTTTCACTTTAAAACCCCACTTACACCTCACGTATGAGAGGTTGATTTTAAATTAAATTCTTCCACTTATGTGAATTGAAATTTTAAAAATGGATTCTTTATTTTGAATCAGGATTATTTATATTATCTAACATGGTCAAAATCTTTTTTTACAAAATATATTACTAAAAATAGTTAAAATTAATTATAGTGATTAATACGAAAAATGAGTTTAAATTATGGCTAATCATAGAATATAAGTGTTAAAATGACCAAAAAAATGTACGCCACCCATTGTATAAACATATTTAGGGAAAACTACATAGTTTCAGTTATAAAAAATATTTTAAAATATAAATGATTAATTTTTATCAAAATAATTTATTTTTAATTTTTGGATATGATGTAATTACATTAAATGCTTAAGAAATGACAACGGATGGATTATTTAGTTAATAATTAAAAAAAATGAAATAAAAATATTAAAACTTATGTAAGTATAATTAATTTTTGTGTTCCATTATTTTTTAGATGAATATATCAAGATATGTTTTTTTGAAATTAATATATTTGAATTCTGTGATTGTCATTGTATTTTTTTAAAATTAAAATTAAATAAATAATTTCAAAATTGGAATTAATGTTATCTTATAATAAAATATATTTCTTTATATGATTAATATTTTATAAAAACAATATTTTGTGAAATTGGTTTTTAAATTTTAGTAAATACAAAATATGATCCATTCATTGACAAATTTATCTTTTATAATAAACATATCGACCCTTAAATATTTAAAACATTGTTGTAATTGTTAGGGTTGAATCAGTATTTTTGTGTGTTACATGCTCTTCTATTCAACATAATTTCCAACATACATGAGATTTTTATTTTTTATTTCGTATTTAAAATATCTAGGTAAAATTTTATAATAAGTATAACTTTAAAATATCCATAATGGATGAATTACAAATGATATAAAACATCTTACCTTGATGAAAAACCAAAATGAAACAAATTATGTAACTTAAGAGATAAGGAACAAAATTATTTAATAAATGTATTTTTTTTACTTATTAGAGGATTTTCATGGCCAAATATTTCATAAAATCTTCTATTATTTATTTGTTTAGGAATATTATTTAACAAAGACCCCCCAATTATAAATACTTTTGGGTATTTACTAAAATTACAATCCTCCTAAACTATAAAAAAGAACTCACTCTACCCACCTATTCACATCTCTAGATCTTTTTGGACCATCCAGAAATAAAAAAATATATATTCCAAACATCCATACCCACATACTAGAAGCCTAATTTTAGTAATTAATAAAACCTTTCAATTTTTTAGTATAATTCCATGGAGGATACTGGAAGAAGAGTTGATGTTCCTCTAAATGCATTTTTATTTTATTTCCATAACTATCACCTTCAGTTAAATTATATAATGGATATATAATAAACTATGTATCTTACATAAACATAGATATTTTTATTGTCTTTTTATGAACTAAAAACATGCACACCTCAAACCAATGGGTTACAAAATCACTGTGTGTGTGTACAGTGGACTACCGCCTCACGAACCGTTTTCATTCGTTTCTCCATTACCACCTTTCATGGTTGGTAATAATGATGTAAAAAATATTTATATATTATATATATTATATTTATGATGTAATAATGACTTTTTGATTATTATATAACACATAACTTCATACTAACATTTTTTTGGAATATGTAACGTCGTTCGTGTGTACGAAAGACTCCAGCTCGCGAAGTGATGTGATTCGTTCAAGAATTACATGAAATTTATTTAGTATGATTTTCATAAAAATAAGTGATATATTTGAAATAATGCTTCTAATAAAATTATAATATATGTATATAATTTATTTTTCTTTTATTCAATACGACATGAAAATGCGAACAATGTTCATGCATACGTAGGGCCTACTATCTCCATGAACATTGAATTTCATTTCCTATCAAAAATTTTTTTGGATTAATATAAATAAAAGAATAATGAATATATATGATATTTATATGCTTTTTTACATTATGGATATTATGAAACCCTGATTGAAGTATGCGGCCAAAAATAGCAAGTCAAGACATACATGAAAACCAAAGCAGTTATAACCTAAAACCAAACTTTTATATGGAATTGATAACAAATATGTGATAAAGGTAAATAGAAAATAATTTATGGTATTAAAAATACTAATATGGTTCTTTAATAAGTTAATAACATTTTTTAATCCAATATAAATGTTGTTAAATCATATTTGACAAAAAGAAATCATGATGAAAGGGTTTTTCTCATCTCACTTTTATTTCTGTGATTTATATGCCATATTCACCACTTATTTTTGGTTTATGGTGTATATAATTATAATGAATGTATTTTATGATTAATATATATAATTTTATTTTTATTTAAATATCAATATGAGGACATATCTTCCATGGGGTTTATGGTTTCATAGTTACCAAAGTGGTAAGGAATTTTTTATATTAGTTTTCATTCTTTGAGACGTTTGTTATGTTATACACATTTATTATATTATAAGCTATAAAAACATACCATTTTAAAATATATATAATGAATCTCATTATTTTTAGTTATTTTATAAGTTTCACTTACTTTTATTCCTTTATGATTATTACAATTCAAAGTTATACAGGTGGTAAGATTCTTTCGTTATAATCTCGTTGTTTTTCTAGTTTTCGTATGATTAAGTGTACATTGTTAGAATAATATAATTCCCATGAAATATATTATCCTATGGTTATTCATGATATTTTAAATTAACGGTACAATTTTTACACGATTTTGGTACCTAAAATTTTTTAGAAATAGTTTTAAAGAAAATCTAATATCATTTCCTTCTTCGGTGAGAAATGTATTTTCTTCCAAAACCATGTTTTCTAATTATGTCTTCAATAATGATTTAAATTTTTATTTTAAAATACAATTGATATTTTCATCAATAATAATTATAAATTATTTTAAATAATTATTTTATATTTTTCCTTGTTTTTTCAAAGAAAATCATTTTCAAAATGTTTTACGTTTTAATAAGTGATTTTCGTAATTAAAAGGATGTTTTCCTTAAGAATGTTCTTTTAATGGTATCTAAATTCATCATCATCAAATAACCTTTTTGTTTTTTATCCTATAATGGGGATATTTTATATTAATACCATCATAATTCTTTCACTGTATGGATAATTAGTGTTTTAATGATATTTTTATTGAACATGTTTCTTTTTCATAAGTTAATCATTTTTTAAAGAGATTTATTTGAAACCCATTTCTTTTCAATAGGTTAATCAAGTAATGAAATAATTCTTATTGTTTATATGATTTTTATGATGAAGTTAAACATTTATGCACTTTATTGTTATTATGGTTCATAAAAGTTATACATGAAAAATGTGGTGGCCTAGATAGTTTCGAGTGAGCCTATGACATCTTAACCTGGTGTGTCCCATATAACATCGAGTAAGCTCGTAACAGCTTAATAATGGGTCACCCAAATAGCACTAGGTAGGCCCGTTATAGCTTAAAATGGGGTGGCTTAGATAGCTCTGGGTGATCCCATTATATCTCTCAAATGATGGTTCCACCCATATAGCGCTTTGATGCATTGGGTAGTGATTATGTACTCTGAAAACTTACATTAGAAGTTGGGTAATGATTATGTTTCTTGTGATTAATAATCTCTCATTAGAAGTAATATATTTTTTATTAAATTATCACCTTGTAAAAGTGATCTGAATTTTTGAATGAAATGAAAACTATGTCAATGTTATATTTTTCAATATGAAATTCTAGATAAAGTGGGGTCAGTTTACTACCTGGTATTCTTACCTCCAAGAAAATATTAGGTACATGTTGGGATTCATGTTTTATTGTTAAATAAATTTGAAACTAATGAATCTCAATTTTTTTGATTTTCATGTGTTCATAAACGCATGAATGTGAGGTTTTCATGCGAAATGAAGTGCCCACGTTAAAGAGAAACAAACTAAGATATGCGGGATATCTCTATCTGTGTTTGAATATTTCAAATCCAAAGATCTCATATTTTCAAAGTAGTTATCCTCATGGGATATCACAAGGGATTTAATGCGCAAAAAATCTTATCTATGCCTATAGAAGGATGAGTCCCTTGACCGATCATGGTGTTGAGAAAATTATGAACTCTCGTTTCTTCAAACAAAGAGTATCGTACACATAGAAGATCTGTGCATCCTTTTCTTGTATAAATAAATAAGTCCTCCTCGTGATTATCCTACATGAAGGAGAAGGCCCCCACAAATTCTCAACAAGTTCATTGCACACTTGTGTAGTTTTGAGAAGATTTGGTTCGTGAAGCCTTACGGGAGCAATGTGTTGCCCCTTCACTATTTCTGAAACACATCTATAACCACGATACCATCTTGGTTCGTGTGTTTTCTTGATATACATTGAAACAGAAGAAGAAAAAACCCATGGGTATAACCAATGCATTCAGGTTTTTGGGCATGAGGAGGAAGGTTTGAGAAACCATGACATAAGGCACACATACATTGTCTCTTAAGAAGAAGAACTCACACTCCTTCATCCTGTTTGGGTCTGTGCACAAGAAATAGTAGGTCATTCACCTATATGATCCTCCCCTGAATTGTGCATGAGTAACATTATTTCAACAAAGGGTGTAAAAGGAAGAAAATATGGAATAATGTGTATTTGGGTTGCATGAAACATAAAATAAAATATATGAATTTATGAATGTCCAAATAAAGAAGGAACAAGGTGGATAAATTTACCAATGAAAATATTACAAATTATTTATCTTGAAGAAGGTGTGTGGACCACTTGCACACGTTTTAGTGAGTCTAGGACTTTAGTAAAAAAATGAATTATTATCCTGATCATTTGTTGAACGGAGGAAACTGTTCATTATGTGTGATCAAAATTTGTTGCGGGGAGCGCCCCTGCGCGAGAGACAGTCCCCACGAAATTGCCCAGATCTATTGGGTGTTTTGATTCATCAAAACCCGAAATGCATAAACAACGTTTATATTCAATTTCATACATGCAAATTGATAAACATAGAACATGATCACATTGCATTCCAACAATAATGAATGTTCAAATGAATTAAAAGCAGCATTGAATAAGAGACACATATAGCAGTGGCTTATTCATATACATACTCGCAGTGGCAATTACAACATTATTTAATTCAAAACTGACATATTTGAATTAATTTTCAAAAGCAGCGAATTCATTCAACAATTTACCAGTCGAACAAATGTGGAAATGGAAAAGAAAGCAGTAGAAGGGACACTAAGGATTTACGTGCTTCGGCCATAGGACTACATGCACGGGGTAGGATCATCAGGGGTTTTCAATATGCAAGGAAACAATTAAAAGATGAAACAAAGGACACAACAACACACAAATAAAATGGACATGAAAAGGAAAAAAACGCGACGAATAAACAAGCACAACAAAGCTTACAAAAAATCAGCAAGGAAAAAACTATACTAGGACCAAGACCCCCTTACCAGGGCTCGGTGTCACCTTATTGAGAAAGAAGCCTGTGAAAGGATGCTGAAATCGTGTCGTGGAGTCCAACAGCTCAAATCCTCCATGATCCATGTTGTTTTCCAGGTTCGTATCCACAAACCAGTTGATGTTCAAAAAACATCATTGTTGTCCATGTAAGAACCCGATTCTTATTTTGAGGTACGAGCTTCTTATTTTTCCTTTTCCTTAAGTGTTTTTGGAGAAAATATGGAAAATGGGGAAAATCTTAAATTTTT
The DNA here is from genome assembly GCA_963277665.1 of Viscum album. Taxonomy (NCBI): domain Eukaryota; kingdom Viridiplantae; phylum Streptophyta; class Magnoliopsida; order Santalales; family Viscaceae; genus Viscum; species Viscum album. Next base: position 767,633,597 of record OY728125.1, on the reverse strand, counting down.
GGAACTACATGCCGTTTACTTTTCCACACGCCGTGTACTCTTGGCCGTCTGGGATGGGTACACGGGGCGTGTAGTCATGCCGGCGACGAAGGGTGTAGGAACCGATTACACGCCGTGTAGTGGTACTTACACGTCGTGTAGTCAGTCGGCATGCTAGAATAGTAAGGCGGTGGAATCATTGCCAGCTGGGCGACAGTACACCTTGTGTACTTGGGAGTACATGCCGTGTACTTAGGTCGACGGATGAACAGTGTGGCGGTGCTGCCAAATGAACAGTTAAATGAAAGAAGTACACGCCATGTACTCAGAAGTACACTCCATGTACTCAGAAGTACACGCCGTGTACTTTGTTTCTTCGGCTTAAAATAGGCAGTAGCCTCCTCATTTGGTAGAGAAGACACTTGATCCAATTTGCAGCCAAGGAGGATAGCTGGCCCTTTGATGATCTGTTGGGTGTTCGTCTAGAATCCGATTCGGCTTCGGATGATCTCGTTGGAACTGGATGGGTAAGCCCTCTCCTCTCCTAGTACCATTATTACCAATTATTCTCCTAACATAAGTTATTTACATTTGAATTAGTTTTTTTCTTCATCAGATCTATGTCATTCATGGGCGATTCTGGAGTCGGCGTTCGAGTATAACGTTTGTTTCCGCATAAGGTAGGTGGCTTAGTGTTTATTTTCCAACTGTCGTGCATTTTTTTGAGTTTTTTGTGCGTTTTTGTGCCATGAACCCATGTTGGGGTGTCATGTGGCTGAGTCCATTGCTATATTTAATGCCTAGAATTGATTAGGTACTTAATTGTGATCATAAAATGATGTTTGGGATCGTTCCTTGGATCAGGAACCACCCCGGGGGTGTGTTCCACTGTTTAGCCGTTTGGCTAGGATACTTGAGGGTATGCCTTCAAAGTAGTAATTGTAGAATTTTCTTGAGAGAAATTGATTTTTACTGATTTTTTATGTGTTGGGCATGGCCCGGTCACCAATTTAGCCTGAGGGCGTTGTTGTGATTGGCCTTAGGGCGTTGTTGTGATTAGCCTGAGGGCACTGCACTATTTAGACTGAGGGTTGTAGTATTTCGCATGAGGGAAACACTTCGTGCCTGAGGGCTTGACTTCTGTGCCTGAGGGAGACACTTTGTATGCCTGAGGGCGAGAATTTCTATTACGCTTGAGGCCAATACCTGCGGGTTGGATTCTGTATGGCCTGAGGGTAAGCCTGAGGGCGTGGTTACTATTTTAGCCTTAGGGCACGGTTCTGATTGGCCTGAGGGATTGGTGCTTTTGAGCACAAGAATGTTACTAAATTAAATAAATTAAATGAATAATAAAATGGAAATTTAATTGTTAGGTTAGTTACTTTTTATTACTGCTTACTTTATTGCATTTTACTACTGCACACTATTGTTGCATGCTTACGCGCAGTTGGGCACGAGCCTTTGGTGGGTGCTTACTGAGATATATTTCTCACATCCTATTTTGGTCATGCTTTTCGGCTCAAACAGATTACATTTCTATAGGTATAGATAGGGGCAAGTTTCCCTATGCAGGTACTTGACTCTTGTTGAGGAGTAGGAGGGCATGAGACCGAGCCTAGGCTCGCGATGCCGCTGCCAGCTGTTTTGCTTTTTTTGTTGTACCCTGTATTTTGTTGTACTATATTGATGTATAACATGTTCTGGCTGTTTTCTTAGAACTTGAAACATGTAGCATCATCATTTATATACTATTGGTTATATCCACTGCTGTAGTTTATTTCAGTTGTGTATGGTTTATTGCTTCCACTGTAGTTGTATGTTTTATTTAAATTCTGCTGCGCTACACTTTGACAAATGAGGGCATAGTTTCCCCACTATCAGATCTGGGCCCTTGCTGCTAGTCGGCAGCCTCTGGAGTTTGGGGAAATGTGCTTGAGGTCACGTGGTGAACCGGGTTCGAGGCACCCGTTGAGTGGCACCAGGGTCCGGGACGTTACAAAGTGGTATCAAAGGTTTCTTTTCTTTGACTTACTATTTAGAGCTGTAGTCAGGGATAGGAAGGAAAGGTAGTTGGTAATAAGTTGTGCCCGGGCGTATCTAACCCGTGTATAGGGAAAATCCAGTCTACCTCATATTTTGAATTCTTTTGATTTTGAAAATGTTACGGTTGAGATGTTTTCACCGTTGGGTGACATAGTTTGCGATTGTGCAGTTTATATTTTATCCATGGGTTCTATTTAGTTTCAACCCAATGAGATGAGGGTATGTCGTCTCATTCATCATATAGGCACATGCTAGATATCACATGCCATGCATAGTTTCCATGCCATGTAGGTGCATTAGACTTTGCATATTGTTGTGATAGTTGTTGTGCTAATAAAGCATGTTGTTGTGATAACTGCTTGATAAATACCTACCTTACGATATGGTATTTTTTGTTTGATCTTGTTTATAGAATGGACGCCAAACTTTGGTTTTTGGGGAGTATGATCCCCCATTGACTGGAATTTGGTGGATCATTGACTGTTTATTGGTTATAACACATATAAGATGTCAAACATTGATTCGTGGGGAGTATGGGCCCCCACGGGTCAGAATTTGACACTTAGGTGTAGGTTTTAGTATTTTATGGGTTCCGGGGAAGTTACAGAGGCATACTGTCCGGAAACCTAGTATACACACCCTGTAGTATTTTCATACATGTTGTGTTTGATCTTCTGTTCGGGAAGAAAAATGAACTTTTTGAGTACACGCCGTGCACCCTAAGTACACGCCGTGTAGTCTCTTCCCATGTCACAAACCGTGTGGGTGGAAACACGGGGTAGGGAAAGTCTTGGGTAAAACACATTGTGTACCGAATGGACACGCCGTGTAGTGTGACCCAGAGTCCAGCCGTGTAACTAACAACACGGGTCGGTGAACTCCTTGACAGAACATGCTATGTCAATTATCGACACGCCGTATAGTATGACCTGGGGACTCAGCCATGTAACTAACAACATGAGCCGGTGTGACCTCTCCCTGAACACACCGTGTACCTACGGGACACGCCGTGTATTCTTGTCTAAGGACAGACCTTGTGGAGTTATCCGTGTGGCTGGGAAACAGGGTGCTGAATACGCCATGTGTGGGTGTAACACACCGTGTAGTTGTAATCCGAGTAGTTGGCTATGTCACAGATGACATGGGAAGTTGGAAAATAACATCGTACACGCCGTGTAGTTATTTTGTATGCCGTGTAGTTTTGTTCGACGAAAGCTGTGTGGCTTAGCCGTGTAGAAGGACCCAGGCAGGGGAACAGAAGTCAAGTACACACCGTGTAGTCAGTGTACACGCTGTGTAGTCTTGTTTTGCAAATTTTGAAATGCCTTCTTCCTCTTATTTCCTTTGTGGTTCCTTTTCTTTTAGGTCTTAATAATCTTGAATCTGAGGTGTGGTTTCGACCTTGTAGTGTCATGCCGCCTAGACGACCACGGGTTGTTCACCAGGAGAGCGGCGACGATTATACTCCGGAGATGGTGGTCCATGGGCTACCAGTTGATCCTCCAGCAGAGCCAGATGCGGCACCAGCTACTATACCAGACACAGGCACAGAGGCGCAGTTCCATGAAGGCTTTATGCGGTTCATGCAGATCTTTCAAGGAGAACCGCAGGCTGCTACATCTATGGGTGAGCTGACACGTATCTTCCAGCTGCAGCATCCGCCCACGTTTTCAGGGGATGGCGGACCACAGGCTATGGAATCTTGGCTAGGATCGATGCAGACTATTTTCAAGCATCTTGAGAGGCCTCCAGGGCGTAGGGTCAAGATTTCTACTTATATGCTGCGTGATTCCGCCAAGAGGTGGTGGGATGTCACCACCGAGTCAGAGCATCACAGAGACATGGCGTGGGAAGATTTTCAGGAAGTCTTCTATGACTTCTTCATTCACGAGACGCTGAGGGTAGATAGAGCTTGAGAGTTTATGAATCTGTAGCAGTTCGCCATGTCGGTGATGGACTATTCTGTTCATTTTATGGAGCTTCAGCATTTTGCACCCGTGCTGGTAGGTGATGAGACGTTGAGAGCCAGACGTTTTGAGGATGGTCTTCAGTATGAAATCCGAGCGCTGGTGAATGTTTTCAGGTTGCCTTCAGTACACGCTATTGTAAACCAGGTGCTGATTTCTGAGAGGAACCTGTGGGAATCTAGTGGTGTGGGACAGGGCGGTTCAGCACCAGATACTGGTATAATTTCTGCTGGCAAGAGGAAGAGACAAATGGAATTCTCTCAGGGTGGCAGTACCAGCCAGACAGCTTCTTTAGGTGGCCCGATCAGGTGCTACCAGTGTGGAAGAGAGGGGCACAAGAGGCCCCAGTTTCCACGAGACTGAGTAGAGTGCCGACCTTTTGGCATGATGGGTCATATGCAGTGTTTTTGCAGGGCGTTTTTACCAGTGGCTATTGAGAGGGGTCCTGTGCAGACTCCGCGTGCAGGAGCAGGACTAGTGGCTTCTTACCAGTCAGGGAACTGGAATACGTCAGGGCGTGCAGGCTGAGATGGTGGTCGTGGCCGTGGTAGCCAGACACCAGGATCGTAGAGGCAGCAGGGTGGGACAGCTCAGGGTAGCCAGGCTGTGTCGCAGGACCGTGGCACTGGGCAGGCATATGTAGTGTAAAAGACCCAGCAGGAGCAGGATCCCGGACCTTCTACATTTATAGTTACTATTCTAGTAGCTTCTGTCTTGTCTTTAGTACTTTTTGATACGGGTGCTACACATAGTTTCATATATGTACCCGTTGTGGAGATACTTGGGCTCGGTGCTTCTTCTTCTTCTTATATCTTGATGCTAGACACTCTGTTGGGGACTAGAACGGCTAGTGTGATATAGTTCAAGGAGTGACCCCTTGAGGTTGGTGGGTGTCAATTCCTTTGGTACCTCTATGTCTTGGAGATGACGAGGTATGACGTCATTCTTGGGATGGACTGGTTGGTTCCCTTTTGAGCCTTTGTAGACTGCTATCGTGATAGGGTGCGTTTCACGTCACCAGAGGGTGGAGAGTTTCTATTCAAGGGTGAATGGGATGTTCAGGCGAGTCGATCTGGACCAGAGTATCATGGGTGACGTGGAGTCACAGCCGAGATAGTGAGCTTATATATTGATGACTAGGGGACCTCTCAGACGAATTTCCCTCCAGTTTTTGATCATTTCAGGGATGTCCTCCCAGACGACTTTTCAGGTATAACACCGGTACGTGAGGTGGATTTCTCTATCGATCTTGTGCCAGGAGCAGCACCGGTGTCCATTCCTCCTTATAGGATGGCCACGCCTGAGTTTCAAGAGCTCAAGAGGCAATTAGAGTAGCTACAGGTGAAGGGTTTTATCCGACCCAATACTTCTCCTTGGGGTTCTCCGGTCCTTTTTGCGAAGAAGGAAGATGGTACCCTCAGACTTTGCATGGATTATCAGAAGCAGAACCAGTTGACGGTTAAGAACCGATATCCCTTTCCAAGGATAGATGATCTGTTTTTGATCAGCTTCGTGGAGCACGAGTGTTCTCAAAGATTGACTTGAGATCTGGTTATCATCAGCTACACGTGATACCATCAGATATATCGCTTACAACATTTCGGAGCAGATATAGTCTGTATGAGTACTTGGTTATGCCGTTCGGACTCACGAACGCACCAGCGGTTTTTATGGCTCTGATGAATCGTGTGTTCCATCCGTATCTTAATTCTTTTGTGGTGGTATTCGTGGACGAAATCTTGGTGTACTCTCACACTCAACACGACCATGCCACCCTTATTGAGATCGTATTGATTACACTAAGAGAGCATCGGCTATATTCTAAAGTCTCAAAGTGCCACTTTTGGATGGACCCGATTTACTTCCTGGGTCACATCATCTCAGAGGCAGGATTTGCAGTAGACCCAGATAAGGAGAGAGCAGTAGTTTTCTGGGAGTAGCCTAAGAACGTGTTTGAGATACAGAGTTTCATAGGGCTGGATGGTTACTATAGAAGATTCATATAGGACTTTTCCCACTTAGCAACATCGTTGACGGGTCTGACTAAGAAGGGTGTGAAGTTCGTTTGGTCAGAATCTTGCGAGACAGCTTTTCAGGACCTGAAGGGAAGGTTGACATCAGTACCATTCCTGATACTCCCAGAGCATGGGAAGAGAAATACAGTTTACTGTGATGCATCAGGGATTGGTCTAGGAGCCGTTTTGATAGAGGGAGACTGAGTTGTTGTGTACGGGTCTCCGTAGTTGAGGCCACATGAGAGGAATTACCCGATGCATGATCTCGAGTTGGCTGTAGTTGTGCATGCGTTGCGCTGTTGGAGACATTATCTATTGGGAGAGCATTTCGTGGTTTTCACCGACCACAAAATCCTCAGGTATATCTTTACTCAGCATGACTTGAATCTGAGGCAGAGAAGGTGGGTTGAGTACCCACAGTCCTTCGATTTTTAGCTTGCCTATACACCTGGTAAGGGTAATGCAGTAGCTGATGCACTGAGCAAGAAGACTCAGATACAGGTAGTGCGGGAGGCCAGTAGTGAGTGAGAGCTCATGTATTTGTTCTCTGAGATGCATCTGGAGGTGCATGATAGTCAGGGGCAGACTTATCTTACCTCTTTAGCTGTGACATCTACCTTTAGGTAGAGTGAGGATGAGACAACTATCTGATTCAGAAGACCTATTTATACAGGAGTCGGTGGCAAGTGGGGACCCTCCTCCCAGTTGGACGATAGGCGATGATGAGGTTTTTCATTTCCATGGATGACTATGGGTTCCAGGGGATATACGTGAGGATCTAATAAGGGAGTTTCATGCTTCAGCTTGGGTAGTTCATCTCAGGGTTACCAATATGTACCATGAGTTGAGGGGTCAGTACTGGTGGTCGGGTATGAAGAGAGAGATAGCTGGTTTTGTTATGAGGTGTTCCACTTATCTGTAGGTGAAGGAAGAGCACCAGAGGCCAGCTGGGCTGTTATAGAAATTACCCATTCTAGAGTGGAAATGGGATGATGTCGCGATGGATTTCGTGATGGGATTGCTGAGGTCACTTCGAGCCAATGACACCATGTGGGTTGTTGTGGATAGACTCACGAAGGTAGCTCGATTTTTTCTGATCAAGGAGACATTCGGTGTTGATGAGCTCATAAGGAGGAACATCTGAGTGATCGTATGTCTTCATAGGGTCCCTCGTTCTATCATTTCAGATAGGGACACCCACTTTATGTCTAGTTTCTGGCAGAGTTTTCAAAGGACGCTGGGTACACAGGTGCTTCTGAGAACAACATACAACCCTCAAATAGATGGCAAGTCAGAGCGGACGACACAACTTCTAGAGGACATGCTACACGCATGCATCCTATACTTTGGGGGCTCTTGAGAGAAGCATATAGCCTTAGTCTAGTTTTCCTATAACAATAGTTTTCAGGCGACTGTTGAGATGGCACCATATGAGTCTTTATATGGTAGGCTATGCCGATCACCTTTGTGCTGGTTAGAGGCAGGTGAGGCAGCTTTACTGGGGCCACAACTCGTACAAGAGACATATGAGCAGGTCCAGTTGATTCAGAAGCGGATGTCTACTGCGTAGTCTCGTCAGAAGTCTTATGTTAATCGCCGCAGACGACCTTTGGAGTTCGTGGTTGGGGATCATGTTTTCTTATGTGTTTCTCCTAGGCTAGGACACAAGCGGATCAAGAGACAGGGTAAGCTTTCACCGAGGTATGTGGGGCCATTCAAGATTCTAGAGAGAGTCAGGCTGGTTGCCTATCAGTTGCGGTTACCGCAGCAGTGCCAAACCATGCACAACATCTTCCACGTGTCTCAGTTGCATCGCTACCATTCAGACCTGTCTCACACCTTTCATCCAGAGGAGGTTGACCTTCATCATGATGCGTCCTTTGAGGAGCATCCGATCAGTATCGTTGACAGGAGCACGAAGGTTCTCCGAGGTCGGTCAGCTCCTCTCGTACGGGTGCTATGGCAGCATGGCCGGGTGTAGGACGAGACCTGGGAGCGGGAGGCCGACATACGTGCTCAGTGGCCAGATCTTTTCTAAGCTTTATCTTTTCCACCTTGGAAGGGAAATTCAGGGACGAATTGCTATAAGGGGGGAAGTTTGTAAGAACCCGGTTCTTATTTAGAGGTACGGGCTTCTTCTTTTCCTTTTCCTTAAGTGTTTTTCGAGAAAATATGGAAAATAGGGAAAATCCTAAAATTTTGGAACTACACGCTGTGTAATTTTCCACACGCCGTGTACTTTTGGCCATGTGGGATGGGTACACGGGGCATGTAGTCTTACCGGAGACGAAGGGTGTATGAACCAACTACACGCCGTGTAGTTAGTTGGCAGGCTTTAATTGTAAGGTGGTGGAGTCACCGCCAGCTAGGCGACAGTACACGCCATGTACTTGGGAGTACAGGTCGTGTACTCATGTCGACAGATGAACAGTGTGGCGGTGCCGCCAAATGAATAGTTAAATGAAAGAAGTACACACCATGTACTCAGAAGTACAGAACGTGTAATTTGTTTTTTGGGCTTAAAACAGGCAATAGCCTCCTCATTTGGCAGAGGAGACACTTGAGCCGATTTGGAACCAAGGAGGACGACCGACCCTTTGAAGATCCACCAGGTGTTCGTTTGGAATCCGATTCGGCTTCGGACGATCTCGTTGGAACTACACGGGTAAGACCTCTCCTCTCCTGGTACTGTTCTTACCAATTATTCTCCTAACGTATGTTATTTACGTTTGAATTATTTTTGTTCTTCGTCAGATCTACGTCGTTCTTGGGTATTTCTAGAGTCGTCGTTCGAGTATAACGTTCATTGGCGCATAAGTTAGGTGGATTAGTGTTTATTTTCCAACTGTCGTGCATTTTTGTGTGTTTTTGTGCCATGAACCCATGTTGGGGTGTCATGTGGCTAAGTTTGTTACTATATTTAATGCCTAGAATTGATTAGGTACTTAATTGTGATCATAAAATGCTGTTTGGGATTGTTGCTTGGATCTGGAACAACCCTGGGGGTGTGTTCCACTGTTTAGCCGTTTGGCCAGGATACCCGAGGGTATGCCTTCAAAGTATTAATTGTAGAATTTCCTTGAGAGGAATTGCTTGTTACTGCCTTTTTACCGATTGGTCATGGACCGATCACCTGTTTAGCCTGAGGGAGTTGTTTTGTTTGGCTTGAGTGCGTTGTTGTGATTAGCCTGAGGGCACTGCACTATTTAGCCTGAGGGCTGTAGTATTTTTCCTGAGGGAAAACTTTCGTGCCTGAGGGCCTGACTTCTGTGCCTGAGGGTGACACTTCGTATGCCTGAGGGCGATAATTTATGTTACTCCTTAGGTAAATACCTGTGGGTTGGATTCTATATGGCCTGAGGGCAAGCCTGAGGGCGTGGTTACTATTTTAGCCTGAGGGCACGGTTCTGATTGGCCTGAGGGCTTGGTGCTGTTGAGAACAAGAACGTTAATAAATTAAATAAATTAAATTAATAATAAAATAGAAATTTAATTTCTAAGTTAGTTACTTTTTAGTACTTCCTAAATTATTGCATTTTACTACTGCACACTGTTGTTGCATACTTACACGCAGCTGCGCACATGCCTTTGGTGGGTGCCTACTGAGATATATTTCTCACACCCTATTTGGGTCATGCTTTTCGGCCCAAACAGATTATTTTTCTGTAGGTGTAGATAGGGGAAAGAGTCCCTATACAGGTACTTGACTGTTGCTGAGGAGTAGGAGGGCATGGGGCCGAGCCTAGACTCACGATGCCGGTGCTAGATATTTTTCTTGTTTTGTTGTACCCTGTATTTTGTTGTATTGTATTGATGTATAGCATGTTCTTGCTATTTTCATAGAACTTGAAACATGTAGCATCATCATTTATATACTATTGGTTATATCCACTGCTGTAGTTTATTTCAGTTGTGTATGGTTTACTGCTTCCACTATAGTTGTATGTTTTATTTAAATTTCGTTGCGCTACATTTTGACAAGTGAGGGCATAGTTTCCCCACTATCAGACCTGGGTCCTCACTGCTAGTCGACAGCCTTCGGCATTTGGGGAAATGCACTTGAGGTCACGTAGCTAACCAGGTTTGGGGCACCCATTGAGTGGCAGACGGGTCCGGGACGTTACAGTCTAGTTTTGGTGCATACCAAAACTACTATTGCGGTCCAGGTATGCAACCCAAAAATGCTCTGATCCATCACCACTGTCCGGTGAGGTCTTATCTTCATGAAAAGGAGCAAACAAGAAAACCCCCCAAAACAAAGGCTCTCTCCTCTGGCACTAATCTCTCTCGGTCAAACCAAAAAATTCCAACCTTAATGTTGTAGACCCTACATCTGTGTCTGAAAACCGTGCAAGAACATCCTTGCATCTGGATTTGAAGAGAACGGGCACCCCTGCTCTTCCTCTCTTGTCCAGGCCGAGTTGTTCTCAAATAGTAGGGTCCGCAGCATTGTGAACTCCAAACGCCGACTCGCTGAAGCTTGCTTGTGTGAATCTAGCCAACCCAAATAGAGAGGACGATGTGAGGCACAAAAAAAACTACAGATCTGTACCCAAGCCGGTGACCACAACTCGAGATGCCAAATCTTGTGGGTCCAAGACCACCGATGAACAAGCTGTAGGGATTATCCATCGTTTGAGCCATCGTAGAAGATGCTCAAGCCTTCCTCTCTTTGCCAACGACAAACCAAGAACCCCATCTTCAGAGTATCTCTCTCTTTTTCAGTTGCGCTACTCCCTCGCACTCAGTTAAATGGTTCCCTTGCACCTCAAAAGGAACCGCACTGAAAAATAGTATGAGAGGAACGTGGATGATGGACGAGAAATGTGCGGTTCCCCTGTTTCAACTGCGTAACAATTTCTCAACAAAAAAATCATATTAAATAAAATTTCATTTTAATTAACAAAATAAAAAACAACTTGAAAATAAAATTCACAATTCTCCACCTTGTAAATTAAAATGCATGAACAGATTTAATATGCACCACAATCTCCACCTTGAAAATTTAAACATAAACTACATGATGATTCTGTGCCACTTAACATCATCAACATGGGCATATCTTAAACAGAAAACAATCTATGGGGTATGACCCAAACAACCCCCCTACAATGTATCAACTGTGACACATGTCGCCCGAAGTTGAATGATATTGAAAAGTTGATAAACATGTTCAGAGTAAAACAACTATAAACAACTGCATGATAAAGGTTCATACCTGCACTTACCTGAGTCGCACTCTGAGACGATGCCAATGAGGAAATCACAGACTAGAAAATCACATGACAACAGGTCCTGAACTAGCTCACGTGTGCCTATAGAACAAAAATAAACAGAGCAGTATACATCCTCACGCAAAACATGGCATTCCAAAACTTAGATAAATTAACATAGAATTGCAACTTAGAAATGGAATAGTTAAATCATGAAAAGAGGAGCAGAAAGAGAGATAAACAGAGAGAAAACATGCATAGTAAGTGAAACATCCCAAAAGAGTCTCCACCTAAACCCACAAAAACATATCAGGACCAAAGGACCAAGAACCTTCGGATTTAAAACCGAGACACTCCGCCTGGACTTTCGACGCAAGGCACCATAAGATCCTCAACCGAGGGATTCAAAATCTCCACCATTGGAGACGACCGCCTAACCAAAAGCCAAAAGAAGACTTCCTCACACAAAGGGGAAACTGCAAGGACACATGCAAGCAGTCCCAACATCCTAAGATAGCTCTAAGAAGTGAGAACAAAAGGTTGGGATCCAACTAGAAACTAGGGGAAAACAAGCAACTAAAGGACGACACATCCTAGTCTAGACTTACTAACGGAACACGGATCCCGAGAAACCAAACAAAGCCGCTAAGCAGGGTCGAATAGTAAACAAGGAAACTTGGTGGCCAACCAAGAGACACTACACCCACAAGCTACCCAAACCTAAACACCGAACTCGCAACGGGACCATACCCAGAGAAAAATAGTCTTAAAGGATGCAGAGGAACACAGTGGAGCTAACATTAGCTTATCTCCTAGGCAAAAGGCGGACACTAGAGATACAAGATCCTGCCAAGACCTTACTGCTGACCAGCTCTCAAACATAGGCAAACCTCACAAAGTACCCACTCCTACCCCGAAACCATAGACACACATAGGTACCAACTACCAAGAGGCATCTTTGAGGTTCAGACAGATAAAGGAAAATGGAAAGCAAACAATGAGGAATCAAACTACCAGTAGCAGAATGAAATTACAACCTAAGAGAGATAATGACCTAGCTGAACGAAATAACAAATAATGCTGCAACATGTAAAATCCACTAACAAATAATTTGAAAGAAAACTAACAAACAATTTAAAATTTTATCAAATCAAAACTTAAACCCAATTAGGCTCTGATACCACTTTGTTGTGGGGAGCACCCCTGCGTGAGAGGTAGTCCCCACAAAATAGCCCGGATCTATTGGGTGTTTTGATTCGTCAAAACCCGAAATTCATAAACAACGTTTATATTCAATTCCTTACATGCAAATTGATAAAAATACAACATGATAACATTGCATTCAAACAATAAGGAATGTTCAAATGAATTTAAAGCAGCATTGAATAAGAGACACATATAGAAGTGGCTTATTCATATACATACTCGTAGTGGAAATTACAACATTATTTATTTCAAAACTGACATATTTGAATTAATATTCAGAAGCAGTGAATTCATTCAGCAATTTGCCAGGGGAACTAATGCAGAAATGGAAAAGAAAACAGTAAAATTGACACCAAGGATTTACGAGCTTCGGCCATAGGCCTACGTGCACGGGGCAGGATCATCAGGGTTTTCACTATGCAAGGAAACAGTTACAAGATGAAACAAAAGACACAACAACACACAAGATAAACTAGACATGAAAAGGAAATAAAACGCGACGAATAAACAAGAATAACAAATCTTACAAGAAATCAACAAGGAAAAAACTATACTAGGACCGAGACCCCCTTACCGGGGCTCGGTGTCACGTTATTAATGAAGAAGCCTATGAAAGGGTGTTGAAATCGTGTCGCAGAGTCCAACAGCTCAAATCCTTCATGATCCATGTTGCCATCCAGGTTCGTATCCACGAACCAGTTGACGTTCAAAAAACATCGATGCTGTCCAGTTTTGATGCATACCAAAACTACTGTTGTTGTCCAAGTATGCAACCTGACAATGCTCTGATACATCACCACTTTTTGGTGAGGGATGGTCTTCATGAAAAGGAGAAAACAAGAAAACCCCCCAAAAACAAAGGCTCTCTCCTATGGGAATGATCTCTCTCATCCGAACCAAAAAATGCCAACCCTAGCGCTGTAGACCCTTCATCTGGGTCTGAAAACCATTTAAGAACATCCTTGCATCTGGATTTGAAGAGAACAGGCGCCCCTGCTCTACCTCTCTTGGACAAGCTATGTTGTTGTCAAATGGTAGGGTCTGCAGCATTGTGAACTCCAAATGTCGACTCGCTGAAACATTCTTGTGTGAATCTAGCCGACCCAAATAGAGATGATGAAGGGAGGCACAAAAAAACTGCAGATCTGTAGCTGATCTTGCGACCGTGGCTGGAGATGCCAAATCTTGTGGGTCTAAGACCACCTATGAACAAGCCGTAGGGATTCCCCATCATTTGAGCCATCGCAGAAGATGCTCAAGACTTCCTCTCTTTGCCTACGACAAACCAATAACCCCATCTGTAGGGTCTCTCTCTCTTTTTCAGCTATGCTACTCCCTCGCACCTGGTTAAATGGTTCCCTTGCACCTCGAAAGGAACCTCACCGAAAAAGAGTATGAGAGGCACATGGACGGTGGACGAGAAATGGGCGGTGCCGCTATTTCAACTATGTAACAATTTCTCAACAAAAAAACAGCATATTAAGTAAAACTGCATTTTAATTAACAAAATAAAAACGACTTGAAAATAAAATTCACAATTCTCCACCTTGGAAATTAAAATGCATGAACAGATTTAATATGAACCATAATCTCCACCTTGGAAATTAAAATATAAACCACGTGATGATTCTGTGCCACCTAACATCATCAACTTGGGCATATCTTAAACAGAAAACAACCTACGGGGTGTGACCCAAATAGCCCCCCTACAATGTATTAACTGTGACACATGTCGGCCGAAGTTGAATGATATTGAAAAGATGATAAACATGTTCAGAATAAAACAATTCTAAACAACTGGATGATAAAGTTTCATACCTTCACTTACCTGAGCTTCACTCTGAGATGATGGAAATGAGGAAATCACAGACCAGAAAATAACATGCTAACATGTCCTGAACTAGCTCACATGTGCCTGCAAAACACAAATAAACAGAGCAGTATACATCCTCACACAAAACATGGAAAGCCAAAACTCAGATAAATTTACATAGAATTGCAACTCAGAAATGGAATAGTGCAATCATGCAAAGGGGAGAAGAAAGAGAGACCAACAAAGAGAAAACATGGATAGTAATTGAAACATCCCAAAAGAGTCTCCACCTAAACCCACAAAAACATATCAGGACCAACGGACCAAGAACAGTCAGCTTTAAAACAGAGACACGCCGCCTAGACATTCGACGCAAGGCACCGTTAGATCCTCAACTGAGGGATTCTGAATCTCCCCCATAGGAGATGACCGCCTAAGAAAAAACAAAAAGGAGACTTCCTCATACAAAGGGGAAACTGCAAGGGCACATGCAAGAAGTCCCAACATCCTAAGATAGCTCTAAGAAGCTTGAACAAAAAGGTGGGAGCTAGCTAGAAACTAGGGGAAAAAAGCCACTAAAGGTCCACACATCTTAGTCTAGACTTACTAACGGCACACAGTTCCTGGGAAACCAAACAAAGCCTCTAAATAGGGTCGAACAGTAAACAAATAAACTTGGTGGCCAACCAAGCGACACTGCACCCACGAGCTACCCAAACCTAAACACCGAACTCACAACGGGACCATACCCGGAGCAAAACAGTCTTAAAGGATGCAGAGGAACACAACATAACTAACATAAGCTCATCTCCTAGGAAAAAGGCAGACACTAGAGATACAAGATCCTTCCAAGACCTTACTACTAACCAGCTCTCAAACATAGGCAAACCTCACAAAGTACCCATTCCTACCCTGAAACCATAGACACACATAGGTAGAAACTACCATGATGCATCTTTCAGGTTCAGAAAGATAAAGGAAAATGTAAATAAAACAACGATAAATCAAACTACCAACAGAAAAATGAAATTACAACCCAAGAGAGCTAACGACCTAGCTGAACGAAATAAAAAAGCATGATTCAACATGTAAAAGACACTGAAAAATAATTTGAATGAAAACTAACAAACAATTTCAAATTTTAACAAAGAAAAACATAAACCCAATTAGGCTTTGACAACACTTTGTTGCAGGGAGTTCCCTTGCGCGAGAGGTAGTCCCCACTAAATAGACCGGATCTATTGGGTGGTTTGATTCGTCAAAACCCAAAATGCATAAACAACGTTTATATTCAATTTCTTACATGCAAATTGATAAACATACAACATGATCAAATTGCATTCCAACAATAAAGAATGTTCAAATGAATTTAAAGCAGCATTGAATAAGAGACACATATATCAGTGGCTTATTCATATACATAATCGTAGTGGCAATTACAACATTATTTAATTCAAAACTGGCATATTTGAATTAATATTAAGAAGAAGTGAATTCATTCAGCAATTTACAAGTCGAAAAAATGCGGAAATGGAAAAGAAAGCATTAAAAGGGACACCAAGTATTTACGTGCTTCGGCCATAGGCCTACATGAACAGGGCAGGATCAACAGGGGTTTTCACTATGCAAGGAAATAGTTACAAGATGAAACAAATGACACAACAACACACAAGATAAACTGGACATGAAATGGAAATAAAACGCGACGAATAAACAAGCATATCAAAGCTTACAAAAAATCAACAAGGAAAAAACTATACTAGGACCGAGACCCCCTTACCAGGGCTCAGTGTCACCTTATTGATGAAGAATCTTGTGAAAGGATGCTAAAATCGTGTTGCGGAGTCCAACAGCTCAAATCCTCCATGATCCATGTTTTTGTCCAGGTTTGTATCCACAAAGTAGTTGATGTTCAAAAAACATCACTGCTGTCCAGTTTTGGTGCATACCAAAACTAATGTAGTTGTCCAGGTATGCAACCCGACAATGCTCGGATCCATCACCACTTTCTGGTGAGGGCTTGTCTTCATGAAAAGGAGCAAACAATAAAACCCCCCAAAAACAAAGGCTCTCTCCTCTGGCACTGATCTCTATCGGCCGAACCAAAAAACGCCAACCCTAGAGCTGTAAACCCTGCATCTGGGTCTGAAAACCATGCAAGAACAACCTTGCATTTGGATTTGAAGAGAACGGGCACCCTTGCTCTTCCTCTCTTGGCCAGGACGAGTTGTTGTCAAACGGTAGGGTCCACAGCATTGTGAACTCAAAATTCCGACTCGCTGAAGCTTGCTTGTGTGAATCTAGCTGACCCAAATAGAGAGGATGATGGGAGGCACAAAAAAAACTACAGATATATACCCGAGCCAGCAACTGCGGCTGGAGATACCAAATCGTGTGGGTCCAAGACCACCGATGAACAAGACATAGGGATTCTCCGTCGTTTGAGCCATCGCAGAAGATGCTCAAGCCTTCCTCTCTTTTCCAATGACAAACCAAGAACCCCATCTGCAGAGTATCTCTCTCTTTTTCAGCTACGATGTACCCTCGCACCCGGTTAAATAGTTCCCTTGCACCTAGAATAGAACCAAATTGAAAAATGGTATGAGAGGCACATGGACGGTGGACGAGAAATGGGTGGTGCCCCTGTTTCAACTGCGTAACAATTTCTAAACAAAAAAAGAGTATATTAAATAAAATTACATTTTAATTAACGAAATAAGAATGACTTGAAAATAAAATTCAAAAAATCATTGAACAAGACCAATATATCCAATCATAGATTGTTGAACATATATGAGCAAGAACATGATCATGATAGATCCTACAAGGTTGTGGAAAAAGATTTTCATATCATCTTATAGTGGATCAATCCATCTAAAGATATAAGTTGAACTTAGGTAGTATAACCAGTTTCTGGAAGAATGAGAAGGTACAGTGAAGTTGGAGGGATTTACCAACTTGTAATTATGGGGTTTCACTAATTACTATTTGTAACCATGTTCTGATAAAGTAAATAATCCATGTTGGGGAGAATAACCAATGTGACAACGAGTAGTTATCTGTACCAAACCCTGTAAATCCATGTGTTCGGTGCTTTTTTTTTAGAGAATCTCTTAAAGAGTGGATCAAGGCCTTATCCATCCTCAGAGTTTGAATTGAAAATGTTGGAAGTTCATTAAAAAGAAAAAATTAAAAAGGGGGTCACTGATTCACTCTTCCCCTCTCGATGATCTTGCACTATTCCAGATATTTCAATTGTTATCAGAGCCAGGAACTTTCTTTAAGGATCTACTACATTAAGAAGATGTATAATATAAATTATATCAATAGTAGGGGTGTTCCTACATTTTATAGAAAGAATTATGACTCTTGCAATAATAGGATGTTACCATATCTTCTATCTATTATCCTTAAAGTTAGAGATGCAGCTACTTTTGGATTTCCTTGTATTGTTGATTAAACTGTTATGGATTTTACTAAGAAAATAAATATATAAGACTATGGAAAATCTTAAAATTTCATTTTGATGTCTCCTTTAGAAAAAGTGTACACAAAGGTTAGGGGACTCAAAAATTACAAATAAATTTGGGAAAAATTGGAATGTAGCTATGAAGGAAACATGAAAGTCATGGAAGCCAAAATTACAAATCTAGAGGAGCAAATTCGATGATATCAAGAAGGGGAAGATGAAAATTTTGATTATTATTTTACAAAAGTCAATGATATTTTCAGTAATATTTGATCCATTGGATAAAATTTAGGTGATTCGACTATAGATAAAAAACTAATGAGAAATTTTCCTGATGGGTTTGATCCAAATTTACTAGCTTTGGATGATAGAGACAATCTTTATTTTGATGAATTACATAAGATTTTCATTACATATGAAATGTGAAAGACAAGAGATTGTTATTTAAAGAAAAAAAGATAACTGAGGAAAAGAATGAATGCACAAATAAAAAAGTATTTTATATTGAAGAAATCAAAAGAAAAAAATAAAGGTAGATGAAATGGAAAAGTTGGTAAAATATGTTTAGGAAAAGATTCGCCTCAATGATTTAGAATTATCAATGACTATGTATAAATTCCTTGAAGCATAGAATAGCTTTAAGAATATCATAGAATATTTAAACAAGGATATTCAGGTCAAGTTATAATCATCACACACTGGTGAAATAATGGGATCAAAGAAGTAGGTCAATTCAACACTCACAAAATCTCCAGATACATCTGTTACTTCTAACAATGCAGGTCCAAACCCAAATCTATGAAGTGTTTGGAGCACAATGTCTAATGAGAAATATTATTCTAATCTAAAGGAAGAGGTAAATTATCTATGAATATTTATTCCCAAAAAACAAATAAAAACTTAGGATCTAGAAAGAATAAAACAAAAATCTTAAAGATAAGGTTTTATCAGTTGGGAAGATCAAGTTTTAGAGGATACTGCTGGTGTTGAAGAGTCTTTGGTCCCAAACATATTTGTGTTGGTATAACATGTCCCTTCCATAAATGAGGCATGAACCAAGGGGGAGAAATTATGAAAATACAAGAGAAATAAAAAATGAGAATGAAATCTTAAAAAATTAATTTGATCTGCCAACTCAGAATAAATTTAACTACGTAGAAGATGTCTATGGAAGATGTGATCAACAAGGTGATAGTGCTGAAAGGTGCATGAGTATTCTCCCTGAACAAATACTCAAATACATGAATGGAAAGAAAATTCAGAAAATTAATGAAGAAAACTCATTTTTTTACTGAAGTTCCTTTGAAATCTAGTAGTCAAACTGTGTCCTAGATTCTTGATTGTGGATATTCATCACACATGATTGGTGATACAAAAATTTTAAGAAAACAAAATCATGAAGCAGGAGCTGTGATATTTGAAAATGACTATTCTAGGAAAATCAAGAGAATTAGAAAGTAAATGATTGAAGCTAAAAGTATAAATTACAATGATGTGTTATTTGTTGAAGGATTGAAGCACAATTTTCTTAGTTTGATCCAAATCTGTGTTTACGGACATGAGGTGTTGTTCCAAAAGGAGTTTTACATAATAAAGATCTCAAAGGATGGAAGAATTATCACCCAAGGAAAGAGGCCCACTGGAAATCTATTTCAAATTGGTGATTCTATTAATTCTTGATATTTGAGTTCAAGGGATGAAAACAACCTCTATCACAGAAGACTTGGCCAACTTGGTTAATGGAGTATTAGTAAAATCTTGAATTATTTCACTGTGAGAGATCTTCCAAAATTGAAAAGAGAAAGAGATGACATTTTTGAATCATGATAGAAATGGAAATTGACCCAATGTTCACACAAATGAGTGGATATTCTATCTACTAGGTCCCTTGAACTTATTCAAAAAAAATATTTGAGACACTAAGACAAAATTATACAAGAGTTGATCTGTATTTCGTAACATTAATTGATGATTACACTCAACTGACTAATGTCATGTTTATCAAACACAAGTCAAAGGAAACCATGATGTTCAAAAAATTTAAAAGGAAAGATGAGGAGGAGATGGGTCTCTTTATCAAGAAGGTGAGATCAGATAGTGGAAAAGATTATACATTTGATGCTTTTGAAAGCTATATTTTTAGACATGGAATCAAACATTAATACATCACACCTTATACTTTAGAGAGAAAGGGGGAATATGAAAGAATAAATAGAAGAAAAGTTGAAATGGTTAGAACTCTGTTGGTTGAACACAACAGCTCGAAGTGTTTCTAGAGAGAAACTGTATGCACTACCATACATATACAGAACAGATGTCTTCTGAGACCAGAAAAACAAATGATTGTTTATGAAATGTGGTATAATATAAAACCAACTGTTAAATACTTTAGAGTTTTTGGAAGTTCCTACATCAAAATGATTAAGAACATTAATCTGGGAAAATGTAAAGAAAAGGAAGATAAAGGAATCTTCATGGGATACCTACCAGATGGTAAAGGATACATATGTTGGAATAGAAGAATGGACAAGAGGGTTGATTGTAGTGATGCCAGAATTATTGAAAACAATATGAAATCCAATTTTGATGATAATTCTCTTTCAAGAGATTTATAAGAAAATGGCATGATTATTGAACAAGAGGGTGAAAAATCTACTAAGACAAAACCAAACTATGTGGATATCAATTCTAAACAAACCAGTTATGATGATAAAGATGATGCAAGCCAAAAAAATGATAAAAAAATTTAAAGAAACATGTTGAGACAGAAATCATCATTGGTAATCAATATTCTCTAGTGTAAACAATATTAGGTTTGAAAATTTAATATCAAACTGAACTTGTTTCACATGTTGGACATCATATAGTGGCTGAAACATTTTCTCATGAGGAATGGATACAATCTATGCATGCAAATCTTGATTAAATTGATAATAAATTAAATTTGGATCTCGTATCAATACCCAATAATAAAAATGTTATTGTCACCAAGTTGGTTTTCAAAAATAAGCTAAATGAGAAAGGGGAAGTTTCCAGAAACAAGTCCAAGCATGTATATAAAGGATATTCACAAATGGAAGGAATTGAATTTGAAGAATCTTGTGCACCCGTTCCAGGACTGGAAACCATTAGAATGCTTTAAGTAGTTCCATCACACAAGATTATAAGGTTTATCAAATGGATGTGAAATCTTCATTTCAAAATAGAGATATTGAAAAAGTCGTATATACCAAACAACCAGATGGTTTTTTTCTAGAAAAATATGGAAGCATGTTTTTCATTTTGAGAAAAGCTCACTATGGTTTAAAACAGGCCCCTACAGCCCGGTACTCCAATTTAGATGTTTGTTTAAGGGATATGATTTTTTACAAGGGTACGGTTTAAAATAAACATTATGTTAGATAAATGGACATTAGTACTCTCATATTCACTATATAAATGAATTACACCATATTTTATAGTGACAAGGAAGGTCTATGTGATGAATTTGCTAAGGAAATGAAGAGGAACATTGAAATGTCCATGCTTGGTCGGATGACACAATTTCTGGGATTTTAAGTTGATCAAACAAAAAATCACATATTTCTATCATAGGAGAAGTATGAAAGGGAATTGGTGAAAAAGTTTAGAATGGAAAATGAAAAGGAGGTTTTACTTCACATTTTAGTTGAATCCAAATTATGTATGGATGAAAATAAAAACTACGTTGATCAGAAAGATTTCAGAATAATCATTGGAATCCTACAGTATCTCATAGCATCAAGGCTAGAAATAACTTATGAAGTGACTCTATGTACCATATTTTAAATAGATCCAAAATAATCTCACTTATTAACAATTTTTTTTTGAGATATGTGAAAGGAACTCTAAACTATGGGATTTTATACAAACACAATGCATGCATAATGTTTTTGGGGTTTACAGATGCTGATTTAACTAGTGATTGTACCGACAGGAGATTTACCTCTGGTATAACATTCTTTTATGTAGAAGGATGTGTCAGTTGGTATATAAATAATTATAATTAATTAAATTTGACCACAGTTAAGGCAGAGTATGTGGAACCTACACATGCATGTACACAAATGATTTTGATGTAAGTGAAGCTAGAGGATTTAGAATGTTGAAATTTCGAAACCACTAAAGATTTTATGTGACAATAAATGTAACAATGTATTATTTAAAAATCCTATAAAACATTAATTATCCTATAATATTGATATAAGATATCATTTTATCAAATAAAATGGTGTTGGTGGAAATATCAAGCTAGAATACATTTCTATTAATGATCGGTTTGCAGATATTTTCTCCAAAGAAATGCATGAAGAGAGGTTCGTTAAGCTAAGGATGAAACATCATGTTCAACCTTCTTCAATCACTTGAATAACTATAAAAGGTACCTTCTAATTATCTAAATCTATATATATTCTTTTGTACTAATTTTAAGGGAATTGAAAGAGATGAATGCATCCGTTGACGGGGAGCATTTTTTATTGAAGTCTGTGCAAGGTTATTGCAGTTCAGTGAAGAATATGTCTATTATTATCCACTTGGATATTAATTTATAAGTTATGAGTAGGATTTCACACATATGGTTGTTTATTAACATCATTAAAAACCTTTTCTATATCTTTATTATTCTCTAAATTGTGTTTGAATAGGTAAACTTAGAGTTGATTAACTAAAGGTTCATTGTTATGTGAACCATGGGATATAATACCTCTCTCTCAATGATTCATGAATATATTCATTAAAGGAAGGAGACAATGTTTCTGGAAAGACCCCACTTACACTTTTCATTTTATTGCCAATAAAGGGGAGAAAACATCTTGGAACACATATTGACTCTATCAAAATGCACTTAGGAGATATCGACAACAACATAAAAAGGGGGAGGTTGTTGAGCCCATTGATTGAATTCGTTGTCAATGACATGTCAATATGTGATTAATGAGTGGATGTTTGATGTAATCATTATTGGAGTGTCCTCAATTCAAATGATTGTAGAGCTGGTCCTAAGTTATAATGACTAGTGGAAATGTGGATGCACATTGTTTACTTTATTTTTTGAGGTTCAAGTAAGATCAATGAAAAAAGTTTTCATGATAGTTTTGAGAGATGAGGAAGAAGAATTTTGGACTATGGTATTGGAATTTATTTGACAGACATTATATCTTGGTTGGGAAATTTTTTTAATGGTCCTTTAATAAACAATATTAGGGACTTAGCCAGCCAAGACAACCAGCCAACTAGGGAAGCGGAACGCACCATAGGAGTGGGAAGCTGAGAATGACCCCATCCATCTAGAAAATGTAGACTATATGAATTTATTAAGATGGGGAACACAAGAACACATCCATAGGGGTGCATGGGAGAGGCATCAGAGCACCACTGTGCGGGGTGGCACAGTGGCAGGGAGCAGACTGTGGGTGCAGAGTGTGCTCGTAGAATATGGTATGGAGGGTACTGGTGGAGGGAG
The DNA here is from genome assembly GCA_963277665.1 of Viscum album. Classification (NCBI taxonomy): domain Eukaryota; kingdom Viridiplantae; phylum Streptophyta; class Magnoliopsida; order Santalales; family Viscaceae; genus Viscum; species Viscum album. The sequence continues at coordinate 767,610,410 of OY728125.1, read as the reverse complement.
AAGATAGTTAATTGAACTGAGGAAGCCAAAAATTAATATTTAAACCACACCAAAGTTGCATCTCTGTTTTGATTTTGGATGGATTTTTAAAAAACCGTATATGCAATCGGGGCCGTCCATCTGGTCTCGTATGAGATCACAGCCACACATCTCGTTCCACATCCAGTGATTCAATAAGAGTCATCCATCCATCCCACACAACATTTATTTGGACCACAACTGTCTGATGATTCACATTTCAGTCTTCATGAACCTTCAGATCACCTAATTTTTTTTATATGCTGGAGATGAATCTGCACCTCCATAATCATGTTTCTAGCCACCATTGTCGATCAAATCCACAATATGAGTATCGTGTAAACTTCATGAACTAATGAATGAAATTACATTTACATGCATATGAATAAAATGAAGAACTCTCAATTGGTATAGTAAAATTAAATTGTCATAGGCCTTGGAGCTCATGGGTTCATGATTGTGATTTTCTTGTATTCATAAACACATGCACGTGGGGTTTTCATGTGAAATGAAGAGCCCGTTATGGGGAGAAAAAAACAGAGATATGTGGGATATCTCTATCCACATTTCAATATTTCAAATACAAAGATAAAATATATTCAAATCAATTATCCTTATGGAATATCATAGAGGATTTAAACATGCAAACAATCTCATCCACAATTAAAAAAGGAGGAGTCCCTCGACTGACTGTGGTTTTGAGAAAATTGAGAACTCTCATTTATCCAAAAAAATAGTGTATCATACAAATAGAAGATCCATACATCTTCTTCTTGTGTGAGGAAATAAGTTATCCTCGTTATAAACATATGTGAAGGATAATTCCCCCAAAAACACTTAACAAGTTATTATCACTATTGAGTCATTATGTGAAGATCTGGTTCATGAAGCCTTACAGGAAAAGTGCAATGCTCCTTCCCAATTTGTGAGATACATCCATAACCATGAAAATATCCTAGTTCATTTGTCTTCTTGAAATACCTCAAAATAGAAGAATAAAGAACCCATGCGTAAAACTTACGCAATATTGTTTTTGTTCATGAGGCATAATGTTTGAGAAACCACAACATAGTGTGCACATAAACTGTCTATTGAGAAGAAGAAATCACACACACCTTCTAATTTTTCAGTTTTGTTCTCAAGAAAAAATATGTCATTCACCTACATGATCCCCCCTTGAATTGTGCATGAGGAACGTTATTTCAACCAAGGGTGTAAAAGGAAGAAATTAATGAACAATGTGTATTCAGGTTAAATGAATCATAAAATAATAATATATGAATTTATGAATGTCCTCAGGAATAAGGAAAAAGGTAAATAAATTAACTAAAGTCAATACTACATAGTCATTATCTTGAAAAAGGTATGTGCACCACCGTCACAAATTTTTATGAGGACATGAATTTAGTAAGAAGAAATGATTATCAGCCTGATCATTTGATGAACTAAGAAAACTAATCATTACTTGTGATCAAAATAGTTGATAAAGAAAAAAACATTCAATAAGTGATTTTTGAAGCTAGTTCAACAAGTACACGAGCAAAAAAGCTCCAACATGCTTATGGAGGAAGATTTTCGTATCATCCTATAGTGGATTAGGCCATCTATTTATATTAGTTGAAAGTGGGGGGTATAAATAGTTTCTAGAATAAAGGTAAGGTACAATGAAGATGACGAGTTTAAAAAACTTGTAATTGGTTGTTTTAACCAATTACTGTTTGTAATTACCTTCTTAAAAAGTGAAGAATCTATGTTGGGGAGCTTAACCAACATGGTAGGGAGTAAGTCTTTGTACTGAACCTTGTAAGTACCTATGTTCTATTATTTTGTTTTACAACATCATTTTAAGATTTGATAAAGGTCTTAACTAGCCATATAGGTTAAATTGAAAATTGATTCAATTTATAAAAAGAAAAAATTTAAAATGGGATCGCTGATTCACCCCTCCCCTCTCATCGATTTTGCACTATTCTGGGTATTTCAAAAATTATGAGGATGGAATTACATAATGGGGTATAATATAAAATACCATTTAATCTAATCAATAAATCAATGCTATGATTTATAAGTTTATATTTTATGTATTTATATTCATCCTTGTATTATAAATAATTTTAGATAATTTTTTTTGTCAAAATCAAAATATATTTATTCAACTAAATTTTATTCCCATGAATTACATAAGTTTTTTTAAAAGATAAATTTATTGATATTAGAAATTTAATTTTGTTAAATGGAATTAATTTTTACATCATTATATCATATAAATACTAGTATCAATTTTTTATAATTTTCATAAACGATTGATTTTTGATTGAATAGTGAAAAATGATGATTTTGGCAAAACTATCATTTTCTTCCTTAAAAGAAGTATTTTAGAAATAAAATTTTATTTTTTATTTAGTTTTAAATTATAATAAAATAAACTTTATAAAACATATTATAAATAATTCTATATGAATTAACATGGTTTTTTTCTTTTAGTGTAAGTTTATTTTTGTGCATAAAAACACAATTTTCTAAAAAATGTTTTTCGTTACATTTTGAAAACATATATAAAATTTTGTTTCTACCAATTCTAAAAATTTAACCTTGAAAATATATTCTATATTTTTATTCATGAGTTTTAACATTTATTAATGGGTCTAATTTCAATTTTTTTTCATTATGAATATTAACCATGGTAAAAATATATCCCTAGAGGTAAAGGTATTGTTGGGTATATTAAGGTAAAAAATAAATGATAAGGCCAAAATATCATACCTTAATTATTATTTGAGGATGGTATTTAAAACCTTGTCACATTATATCAAAAATTATATAGTTCATGATCCACTTTTCCATGAGTAATATATTTATAATATTCAAATGTTTTGAAAAATTACTTGTGTTTCAGTCACCTAAACATAAAAACACACCTCCTAACCTCCCTTACGCACACATTTTGAGCACTATAGTTTTAAAAAATCTCTAGAAAAATATCCCACTAGAATCTATAACACTTCCTAGAGAATATGGTCTCACCAAAATACCAAACCATAAAGGATTAATTTGTAAAAAGGTAGGTTTCCTAGAGAAGAGGTATCTCTCTTAACATAGTGTTGTTTATTTATTTCTTATTCTACCTCATTAAAATATTTCTTTACCATTATTAAATAATAATTTAAATATCATGTAAATAAATAAATTTTATTATTATTATTTTAAAACCCCATTTTAGGTATTTTTCTATCCAATGAGAAATGAAAACATCGCCCCTGTGTGTGTGTGGTCTACCACCTTAATGAAGTGATATCTTATGTTTTTCATTACTGGGTCATATGGATTATTGAAATGATGTAAAAAATGAATATATGATATATTTATGATATATTTATTATTATTTAAATATTTTATATTAAATTAATTTTTACTGTAACACCTCAAACTTCCACGGTACGCTTCTCTTTGAATAATACAATAGTGTGTGTTGTATGCAACTTCGAGTTCTAAGACACCACAACCAATCAAACTAGCCGTTATGAATATTAATAACCACTTTTTGAAATTTTATACATTGTATGTTTCAAAATGGGCTTTATTTTTGGATTTTGAATATTGAAATTAGCTTAGGGTTAATTTTTCATACTTTTCTGATAACTTTCATATTTTCATGAATAGTTAAAATTACTAAATTTTAATTAAAACAACGTTTTTAATCGAAATAATTAATAGTGATAAATTATGAATTTTAAAAGTTTGGAAGTATAAATAGATTATATTTTTATCATTTAATATAATTTAGGGCATTATAAGTAATTTCAAATTTAAATTTCACATTAACAAGTGTCAATATTTTGATAGTTATTATTTCAAAAAAGATGCTTTTTTTATAATAGGAATAAATTTTAAATTAATTTCTTCCAATTATGTGTTTGGAAATTATAAAAATGGATTCCATATTTTTATTTAGGAGGTGCAAATTTTATAAATAGGTAACTTTTATTTTTAGACATTTTGAATAATTACTTTGGTAAATATTTTATTTACCATGGTTAAAGGGAAAAAATCAGTAAATAAGGTTAAAAAATAATATAATAATAACATTAAATTACACTAACACATGTACTAACCCTATTGGACGATACATTTCTGACCATGGGCATCCTTCGGTTGATTTTGGGACCCCATGGAGCCACTTGGAAGCTATAATGACACTATATATTAAATAATTTAAAGTTGAGACAAAAAAAACCAAAGCAAATATCTTTTAGTAAAACTATTTTTATATGAGGTTATATAATTTATATATTAGACTATAAATATTTTTAGAAATATAAAACGTTTTCCTATATAATGGTATTTTATTTATAATTTTTAGACATTAAATAAGTAAATTTATTAATGACATAATGATGATGTAGTAATTACCTTATTAATGAAAGAATCAAATAAATTGTATTATGAATACTAAAATAAATATAATTTCAAAGTTTTTATGACATCCAAGAATATTATAGATTAATATGACATATTAAGGTTGATTTAATGAATGTTTTTCAAAGTAATAATGTTGTTATGACTTTAACAATAATTAATTATTAAATAATTTCAAAATTGACAAAATTGAGTTTTTAAAAGAAATACTATTTTATTGGTTGATATAATATTAATAAAAGTATAAGGATCTAAAAAGGGCCTAAATAATATTATATGAGTCATTAATTAACCTATTGGGGTTCCCTGAGAAATATATATTATGTTTATTAACCATATAATATAAAAATACAAAGAGACATGGTAAATGTCAAACTACGTAACTAAGAGTTAAATCTAAAAGATAAGGTAAATATAATGACCTAAACCTGTCTAAAACCTTTTGGTTGAGTGATTTTAGACCCATCCCCACCTTATCCTTTAAATAATCCACATTTGAGTCATTAAAAACCGAAAATGAGTTTATTATATAATAATCTTTCTAGCTTTTCCTAAGGTACCACTCACTCCTCTTATAAAAGGGCACTCCACCTTATCTATCACTCACACCTTAAAATCCATTTGGATCATCAAAACCCTGACTAAATAACCTCTCAACTGTCCTGCCTTCATTCTAGAGGCATTCCATTAGTCAGAAAGCCAACTTAAGAAGCCCTTTTGATCAAATCAAAATGTATAAGCCGAAGAAGATGTAAATATTTCATCACCTCTTTCAGGTTCCTTTATTCTTCCACTTCCTCTTTATTTGTTGTTTCAATTATAAAATAATAAATCCAGTATCATCTATATACTGTGATGTTATTATAAATATGGTACAACCATATTCATTATTTTATACATCCTTTGAATGACATGTCTCCATACGTGCGTACGCACGAGTTACCATCTCCACGCAGTGGTGTAATTGTTATTCAATACATTATTATTTGGATTGTATAATAATGATGTTTAATTGATGAAAATAATAAATATAACATGATAATTATTCTATATATATGATATAACATCTATTTATATATTATTTTAATATCAAAAGAATTATATTGTTGCTCGTGCGTACGTGTGGATTACCGTCTCCACGAACGCGATACCATTCATTACCCATCGTATCCATTAAATAATAATTTTCATTAGATGATTAAAAATAATGTTTAAAGACTTAATATCATTCTGAATATGAATAAAATAATCATATCCGTAACAAACATTACTTATGTAACAAATCATATAAAGGAAAACAAATCAATTAATACCCGAAACGACGATAATACTAAGATATTATTAAGAAAGAAATGTTAAAAGATCATATATGATATCATATTAATATATATGATTCTTGTATAATTTAATAAAAATTATTTTTCCATTATAAAGGAGGTTAACCTACACTCGACCAAGGAAAATTACAAGGTAACAGTTAATTTCACATTCTCTTTATTATCTGATGTTTTTTTATGTAAGTATCTACTGGGACCTCATTATCATCCACATCCATGTTTCTTAAAAATTTATTCTGAAACATTTTTACTAATTACTAGAATATGGGTTAAATTCATTTATACCATTTTTTGACTTTTTATAAAATGGTTTGAAAGGAATCTTTCCGCCGTTTTCCAAAAAAGGCACTTTTAACCTTTTCAACAAAATTAAGGTAAGAATCTCTTTTTTTAACTCATACGGAGGGTGCGGCTATTTTCCACTGTTATAACATCGTCGAAGATTCCCTTACAAGATTATAAGAATATTTTAAAATATAAATGTTTTATTTTATAATTACGTGAATTTTAAGTGATTTCAAAATAGAAAGAGATATTTCTCTAAAAATGGTTTTGAATTCATCTATGTCAACATCCTTTGATGAATTTTATGTTTTTTTGGGAGTTGATTTATTATTATAAAAACATACATATTGTATTTAAGTATTTCTGATATGTTTGATTGTGGATGTGTTATTTCACACCATTCATGGTTTATGGATAAAGTATTGGCATTTCATATGCTAGTTTTAATACGAATTTTTATGTTATGTTTAACCTTTTCATATGAGGAATTCATTAGACTTAGTAAGTGAAGGGTAGAGCCCAATATAGCTCCTCGATGCATTGGTAGATCTCAGGAGACAAACTAGTGTCTTGGAACAAAGCCATGACAGAATCTTATTTTTAGTCTTGGAACAAGGCCTTAACTATGTGGTTATGAAAGTTTGTAATTATTCATTCCATCATTATAAAAGTTGATATTGATATTGCATGTGATTATTTGATTAGTAGAATATCCATTTGAGGACTTAAATGGCATTATTTGGGTTTTTTCTCCATATTATACTGAAGTTCAAGTTTAAAAGGATTTTGTTTTAGTCTTATAGATTCCCTTAAATGTGTATACTTATTTATGAATTGTTTCGCTATATTGTTTTCCTTAATGAGAATATGAGATCACCCCTTTCTGTGGTTTATTTTTCCCAGGATGCGAAGAAGTATATTATGACCGACCTATAGGGATATTCTATGGGATCTCAGTATTGTCTATGGAAACAATTTTTTTGTATTTTTCCATTTTATGATGTAATGTAAACCATATGAATATATCTAGTACTTCCATGGCTACTAAACTAATCGGTCTTTCAAGACGTGATCTTTTGTGATCATGATAATGTTATGTAATAATGAACCTACTCTAGGTAACTAGGGCCGGGTGTTAGAGTTGGTATCAGAGGAATTTTAGTACAAACCTTGGAATCTAGATTTAGATAAACTCTGATTAGAGAACATTACCCTAATATAGACTTTGAGGATCAGTGTAGAAAAAATAACTAGAATTTTGGTATTGTAGAGATTTTGTGATTTTTCCAAGAAATAAATCCCTATATGGATACGAGTAGGTAGAGGCGGCTCTGGAATAGATGCACCTAGAGGAAAAACCCAAAACACCGCTTTGATCTAGACTCAAATGGGAACTGGTGCACGACAATGCACATTTCTGCACTCTTAGTTACGACACTCCTGGGGGATATGCTTAGGATAATTCTAATTTTCATTAAAATCTATTCTGAAGGGATTATCAGTATATACTTTCTCAAAGAAATTTTTTTTATGATTATAGATTATATCCATAAACTGTTCAATTTATGTTATTATTTTACAAGTTTGGAATTATGTATTTTGATTCATAAACTAATCTAGTTTTTGACATTGTTTATAAATGGTGCATAGTGTAAGGAATGAAAACCATATCAATTCACGCACTCCATTTAATCTTTCCCTCATGCTCAAGATAATTATAGTGGAGCTAGGGATGCAACTGGTGATGATCAGCTAATCACTATACTGGGACAACTCACTCAGGTTATGAATAATAACCTTACCCGTATGGAGTACCCTGATCTTCAGCGTGGAGGATCAATATTAGATCTCTTCATGAGGAAACAAAAACTAACATTAAAACACGGTACACATCCACTAGTAGCTAAGCAATGGATAAATTCCTTATAGAAAATATTCCACGCCTTGGAGAGTAGCGAAAGGGAAAAAATTGTCATGGCAGTTTACTGCCTCACTGAAGATGCTGACAAATGGTGGTCATTGATTCAAAACACAAAGGAAGATGTTGAAGAATAAAAAATGGAATGGAGGGAGTTTAATGAAATTTTCTTAGAAAAATACTTTCCTCATGACCATAGAGGAGATATGGAAAGTCAATTTCGGAGTCTGAGGAAAAAAGAGGATGAGAATGTTGCAAAGTATGAAGCTAACTTTACAAGAATAGCAAGGCATGCTGCAGATTATATACATAACCTAAGAATTAAAATTGATCACTTTTTTTGTGGGTTAAAACCATTTATCCATCGAGTATTAGTCTCACAATCCTTCTCATCATACGAAGATATTGTCTCACATGATATCAAGACAGAAAATATATTATCTCAGTCTTACGACTTTAAAGCAAAGCAAGAGAAGAATAGATCTGCTGAACACTCTAGAAATTGAAATAAGGGGAAGAAGGGAAAATTTGAATATCCATCCAATAGTAAATGTGGGAAGAAACACCCCAGTACTAGCTTGAAGGGAATGAGTGTCTGTTACAAGTGTGGTGAAAAGGTCACCAAGATCAGGATTGCAAGGGGAAGAAAGAGTATGTCAATGTTGAATGCTAAAATTGTAGGGAAAGGGGGAATTATGCAAAGGAATTTCTTAAGCGTGAGGGTAAATTACGTCATAAAAGATCAAGGGATCAAGGCCAGCCTATTTTATCACTACTACTGAGGTTGAATATCCGAAAGATGTAGTGGTAGGTAATTTAATGGTTTCCTCAAGTTTAGATAATACTTTATTTGATTTTGGATCATCGAATTGTTTCATATCTTCCCAGTTTTCTATGAAAATTAGATATTTTCAATTTGATTTAACAGGGGTTTTTTTAGTAAAAAATCTCAAGGGAAGTATCATTGCTATAATGTTTTGTGAATCAGTTCCCATTAGGGAATATAAATGTTCTTTATCTTCTGACCTCATCGTCATACCCATGATTGAATTTGATATAATCCTTGGTATAGATTGGCTATTAGACCATGATGCAAAAATTTATTATAAGAAGAAAGAGGTTACTATTTTCGATGATGATGATAAAGAACACCTTATCTTTAGACCAGAATAACCACCACCTAATTCTTATCTAGATCCACCCTGAATAGCTCAACTAAATTCAATTATTGGGGAGGAAGAGAATGAAATAACTCTGGGTGATGAAAAGAATGTTCAAATAGAGGATGTACCTATTGTGAAAGAATATTTTGATTTTTTTCAAAAGATTTACCTAGACATCCTCCAGAAAAAGAAATTGAGTTTTCCATTGATTTAATTCCTGGATCAAGGCCCATATCGAAGACCCCTTATAGAATGGGCACTGTGGAATTTTTGGAACTAAAGAAACAACTAGAAGAATTTATTAATATAAGATTTATTCTCCCTAGTGTTTCTCCATGGGGATCCCATTTCCTTTTTGTTAAGAAGAAAGATGGATCTAAGAGGATGTGCATTTACTACCGGGAGGTCAATGCTATAATAATAAAGAACAAGTATCCCCTACCTCGCATTGATGATTTATTTGACCAACTCCATGGAGCTCAATACTTTTCAAAGATTGAAATTTGATATGGATATCATCAGTTGTGTGTGAAGAAGGATAAAATTCTGAAAACAGCATTTCGAACCAGGTATGAGCATTACGAGTTTACAATAATGCCTTTTGGATTGACTAATGCACTCTCTGTCTTCATGGATCGAATGAATAGAGTTTTCAAGGAATATCTTGATGACTTTGTCGTGGTATTTATTGATGATATCTTGGTATACTCTAAAAGGTACTAATATCATGAAAATCACTAGCGCATTATTTTGAAGAATCTTAGAAGGCACGAATTATATGGTAAGTTTAGAAAGTGTGAATTCTGGATTCTGAAGATTTAATTTCTTGGCCATATTGTCTCTAAGTATAGAATCTCTGTTGATCCTTCTAAGACAATATCATTCCAAGAATGTCCAACACCGACGAGTATATCTAAGGTATGTATTTATATTGGTTTAGTAGGTTATTATTGGCATTTCGTCCAGAATTTTGCCTGATTGGATAACCCATTAACCAAGCTCACACGTAAGGGGTTAAATTTCATTGGACAAAAGAGTGTGAAGAATGTTTTGAAGAACTGAAGGGAAGATTAGTCAATGCTCCTATATTGACTCTACCATCGGGGAATGATGGGTTTGTTATTTATATTTATGAATCAAATAAAGTACTTGTTTGTGTCCTTATATAGAATGATAGGGTTATTGCCTACGCATCTCGGCAGTTGAAAATTCATGTGAAAAACTATCCTACCCATGATCATGAGTTAGTAGCTGTAATCTTTGCTTTAAAGATATGGTGAAATTATCTCTATGGTGAAAAATATGATATATATACTGATCACAAGAGTTTAAAGTATATTTTCTCATGGAAAGAACTCAAAATGAGGCAAAGACGATGGCTTGAACTACTCAAGGATTATTATTGCATGATACACTACCACCTAGTGAAGGAAAATATGGTGGAAGATTCTTTGAGAAGAAAATATCATGGAGTTTTGAACATGATAAGAGTTGAAAGGGATATTATTCTCATGGATCTAGTATTGATGGATATGAGAATAACCATGGAAGGTGAAACATCAATGCTTTTTGAAATGGTTTCCAAACCATCTTTACTAGAAAGAATAAAAAGTTCTCAGGCTGATGATGAGGAGTTTCAAAAGAATATTAATGTTGTGAATAACGGGAGATTGAGTGACTTCGTATATGAAGATGGAATTTTTAAAATTTGGAAGATACTTTGTGTTCCCGATATATATGATCTAAAAAGAGAATTGGTGGATGATGCTCATGGCTCCAATTTCTCTATACACTATGGGAGCACCAAAATGTTTAGAGATTTGAATGAACATTTTTGGTGGGACAACATGAAGAGGGATGTTGATGATTTTGTGTCAAGATGTATGGTTTGTCAACAAGTGAAAGCTGGAAGGCAATAGCCTAGAAGAGTCATGCAACCTCTTCTCAAACCTGAGTGGAAATGGGATAATATTACGATGAACTTTGTCATGGGACTACCAAGTACTCCTAGAAGGAATGATGAAATATGGGTCATTGTTGAGAATCTTACCAAGTGAGCACATTTTCTTGCTATAAGGGAAGATTTAACACTTGAACATTTATCAAGACTATATATTAATGAATTTGTAAGACTTAATGAAGTACCATTATCAATTGTTTCTGACCGTGATCCACGTTTTACATCAAGATACTAGAAAAGTCTTCAAAAATCCCTAGATACTGAAATATTTTTGAGCACTCCCTACCACCCCCAAAATGAGGGACACATAGAGTGGAATATTCATACGTTATAAGACATGTTGAGATCATGCTCACTTGACTTTCAAGGTATGTGGGATCAATATTTAACTATGGTAGAATTTTCCTATAACAATAGCTTTCATTCAAGTATTCAGATAACACCATATGAAGCGTTATATAGAAAGATATGTTGCACGCCAACCTGTTAGGATGATTTTGGTGAAAGAAAACTTGAAGGCCCAGAACTGGTGGAGGAAACGATGGAAAAGGGGAAGGTAACATCAACCCAGTTCAAAGTAGGCAGAAGAGCTATGCCGATAATCGAAGGAAGGATTTGGAATTTCAGGTAGGAGATCATGTTTTCTTGAAGGTATCACTATGGAAGGGTGTTATACATTTTGGTAATAAGGGAAATTTGAGTCCCAGGTACATCGGACCTTTCGAAATTCTAGAATAAATTGGGGTTGTATCTTACCATTTTCCAATGCCGCCAAGTCTCTCAAAAGTTTACAATGTGTTCCACGCACCACTGTTGAGAAAATACATCACTAACCCAAGGTATTGACTCACCTATGAGAAACTAGAACTAGAACTCGATCTGTCTTATTACGGAGAGCTGTTCAAGGTTCATGATACAATAGAACAGGTGCTAAGAAATTGGATGACTCATTTGGTAAAAGTTCTATGGAGAAACCATAAGATGGAAGAGGTAATGTGGGAACGTGATGAACTTATGATGAAGAACCACCAAAGACATTTTAAACAGTAATAATCTAGAAATTTCATGGAAAAAATTATTTTTAGGGGAGAATGTAACACCCCAAGCTTCCACGGTATGCTTCTCTTTGAATAATACAATATCGTGTGTTGTACGCAACTTCAAGTTCTCACACACCACAACCAATCAAACTAGTCATTATGAATATTAATACCCACTTTTTAAAATTTTATAGATTTTATATTTCAAAATGGAATTCATTTTTTGATTCTTAATATCAAAATTAGCTTAGGGTGAATATTTGGTAATTTTCTGAAAACTTTCATATTTTGATGAATAGTAAAAATTACGAAATTTTACTTAAAAACTACATTTTTAATTGAAATAATTAATTGTGATAAATTATTCATTTGACTGGTATCTAAGTATAATTATATTATATTTTTATCATTTAATGCAATTTAGGTTATTATAAGTAATTTCACATTTAAATTTGACATAAATAAGTGCCAATCTTTTTATAGTTATTATTTCTTAAAAACAGGTTTTTGTGTTTTGACAACGGGAATTAATTTTAAATTAATTTCTGCCACATATGTGTTTTTAATTTATAAAAATTGATTCCATATTTGGAATCATGAGGTCCAAATTTTTTAAATAGGTAACTTTTTGTTTTAGACATTTTGAATAATAACTTCGGTAAATATTTTATTACTATGGTTAAATGGGTAAATCCAGTAAATAAGGTTAAAAAATAATATTAGAATAATATTAAATTACACTAACACATGTCCTAACCCTATTGGATGGTACATGTTCGACCATGGGAATCCTTGGGTCGATTTTGGCACCCCATGGAGCCACATGGAAGTGATAATGACATTATATATTAAATAATTTAAAGTAGAGACAAAAATAAAAAAAAGAAAATATCTTTTAGTAGAAAAACATTTATATGAGGTTATATAATTGATTTATTCGACTATAAATATTCATTAGAAATCTAAAAATATTTCATACTTAATGGTATTTTATTTATAATTTTTAGGCATTAAATAATTAAATTTATGTATGGCATAATGATGATGCGGTTATTACCTTATTTATGAAAGAATCAAATAAATTGTATTATAAACACTAAAATAAATATAATTTCAATGTTTTTATAAAATAAACGAATTTAATATTTGAATATTACATATTAAGGTTGATTTAATGAATTTTACTCTAAGTAATAATGCTGTTATGTCTTTAACAAAAATAAATTATTAAATAATGTCAAAATTAGAATAATTGAGTTTTTAAATCAAATACTATATTATTGGTTGATATAATTTTTATAAAAGTATAAGGTTCAGAAAAAGGTCATAAATAATATTATATGTGTCATTAATTAACCTATTGTGGTTTTCTTGAAAGTATATAGTATGTTTATTGACCATATAATATAAAAATACAATGAGACATGGTAAATGTCAAACTATGTATCTAAGAGTTAAATCTAAAAGATAATGTTAATATAGTGACCCAAACCTATATAAAACCTATTGTTTGAGTGGTTTTAGACCCATATCCACATTATAATTTAAATAATATACTTTTAATACATTATAAACTGAAAATTATTTTATTATAAAATAATATTTCTAGTTTTTCCTAAGGTATCCCTCACTCCTCTTATAAAAGGGCACTCCCCATTCTCTCTAATTCACACCATAAAAGACATTTTTCTCAGCCAAACCATTCCTAAATACCCTGTAAAATATCCTCCCTTAATTCTAGAGGTATTCCTTTAGTCATGAATCCAACCTAAGGATCCCTTTAGATCATATCAAAATGAAGAACCTGAAGAAGAGGTAAATATTTCATCACCTCTTTCAAGTTGCTTCCTTCTTCCACTTCCTATTTCTTTGTTGTTTCCATTATAAAACAAAAACTCCAGTATCGTCTATATACTGTGATATTATTATAAATATGGTACAACCATATTCATTATTTTATACATCTTTTTAATGACATGTCACCATATGTGCGTACGCAGGACTTACCGTCTCCACGCCGTGGTGTAATTGTTATTCAATACATTATTATTTGGATGAGTATAATAATGATGTGTAATTGATGTAAATAATAACTATAACATGATAATTATTCTTTATATATGATATACCATCCAATTATATATTATTTTAATATAAAAATAATGATATTTTCGCTCATGCACACGTACAGATTACCGTCTCCACAAACGCGATGAGATTCATTCCCCTTCGTATCCATTGAAGACTAATTTTCATTAGATGATGAAAAATAATTTTTGAAGAATTAATATAATTCTGAATATGAATAAGATATATCCTATTCATAATAAACATTACTTACATAATATATCATATAAAGGAAAATGAATCAGTTAACACCAGAAACGATGATAATACTAAGATATTATTAACAAAGCAATGTTAAAAGATCATATATGATATCATATTAATATATATTATTCTTTTATAATTTAATAAGAATTATTTCACCATTATAAAAGAGTTTAAACTACCCTTGATCAAGGAAAAGTACAAGGTAATGGTTAATTTCACAATATCTTTATTATCCAAGGTTATTTTTATGTATGTATCAATTGGGACCTCTTTATCATACATAGCCATGTTTCTTAAAAATGTATTCCGAAACATTTTTACTATTTACTAGACTATCGGTTAAATTCATTTAAACCCTTGTTTGAAATTTTATAAAATGGTTTGAAATGAATCTTTTCGTCGTTTTCCAAACAAGGTACTTTTAACCTTTTTGACAAAATTAAGGTAAGAATGTCTTTTTTTAACTTATATGGTGGGTGCAGCTATTTTCCACCATTATATAATTGTCTGAGCTTCCCTTACAAGATTATAAGAATATTTTCAAATATAAATTTTTACTTTTATAATTACGTTACTTTTAAATGATTTCAAAATAGAAATAGATATTTCTTTAAAAAAGGTTTTGACTTCATCTATGTCAACATCCTTTGATGGATTTTATGTTTTTTTGAAGTTGATTTATTATGATACAAAACATCCATATTGTATTGATGGTTTTTTGATATGTTTGACTATGGATGTTTTATTTCATATCATTCATGGTTTATGGATAATGTATTGAAATTTCGTATGCTAGTTTTAATATGAATGTTTATGTTATGTTTAACCTTTTCATATGAGGAATGCATTGGACTTAGTAAGTGACGGGTGGAGCCCGCTATATCTCCACGATGCGTCGGTAGGTCTCATGAGACAAACTAGCGTCTTGGCACAAGGCCTTCACAAAATATTATTTGTAGTCTAGGCATATGGCCTTGACTATGTGGTTTTGAAAGTCTGGCATTATGCATTCCATCATTATGAAAGTGGCTATTGATATTGTATGTGATTATTCGACTAGTAGAATATCCATGTGAGTAAGTAAATTGAATTATTATGATTTTATATTTTTTATATTCTGATGAAGTCTATGTTTAAAAATAATTTGTTTTAGTCTTATACATTGCCTTAAATGTTTATGCTTATTTATGAAAGTTTCCGCTATATTGTTATCCTTACTGAGCATCTGAGCTCACACCTTTCTATGTTTTATTTTTTCTAGGATGCGAAGAAGCATGTTATGACTGGCCGACAGGGATAGTATATGGGATCTCAGTATTGTCTATGGAAACAATGTTGCTGTAGTTTTCTATTTTATGATGTAATGTAATCTTTTTGAATGTATCTAGTACTTACAAGGATACTAAACTAATCGATCTTTCGAGACTTGATATTTTGTGATGACGACAATGTTTTGTAATAGTGCACAAACTCTGAGTAACTGGGGCCAGGGCGTTATATTTACCATTGCATCGATTTAAAAATGATAATGTCTCTCGTATATATGACCACCTCTACAAAGCAATGTGATTCATTTTTAATAACCAATTTAAAAGGATTGTCATTAGGATATACATAATAAATAAAAAAATAAATTTATATCATATTTATGATTGTATAAAAAAAGTATCTACTTTTGTTATTTTACACCCATTATAATAAAGAAAATTTCCTTCATTCATATATATACAAATTACCATCTCCATGAAACGAAAAAGTTCATTTTTAATGACTACCTTATATAGTTTGTTTTAAAAGTGAAAATTATGCCTAAATATTATAATTATAACATCATTATTGTTATATAGTGAATATAAACAAATCCCATAATTTTAGTATCATGTTTTGATATAACCACACATACAGGGGTGAATCAGGATGGGTTGACTTTTTCATTTTAAAACATGTTTCCCTTTTAAAACATTTGTCACTTATTTATTGAATGGTTCTCTTATAGTAATCACTTAAAAATATAATTAATTTAAAATCCAATTAATCATAAATAACAACATGGATTTTTATTGAGGTACACCTCCAATATAGGTTACTAGAACATACATGTATGTTGGCTATTATCCCACTCACACAGATCTTGATTCTTATTATCAAAGAATGCTCGTGAAAGGGGTAGCATTGGACTAGTTTTCTTATAACCAAATATTTTTAATAAAATCAAAACCTTTGAGTCATAAAAATGTAATATTTTTTCCTTCTACATGTAAATTTAACATTAATGTTGAACAAGTCTTATTCAATTAAAAATAATAAACTATGATCCACATCCTCAGTGTGCAAAAATATATTGGGTTACCTCTGCTTTCTAGAAAAAAGGGCTATCTTAAATTCTTGTTCCTTAATTATATACTTACTATGGTTAATATAAAACTCTTAAATAATTTTTTATATAATATTATTTTCTATCAAAGTATAAAAAACTCAATACATCATTCATCTTGAATTCTTAAATCAGTTGTCTCAAGTGTAGTTCATGTAAGCATTTCATAGGATTTTGATGTCCATAAACACTATAACATAACAAATATAATATCAATTGTTTTATATTATTTTAAAAATTTTAAAATAAATTTTATTAAATGAAATTGATATATATATTTCAATGAATATATATGAAATTTTTAGACCAATCGTGTTCTTTATAAATTCATGTGAATTGACTAACACATGCATACTGTGTTCTATATAGAAAAGTCTTCCTATATTTCATTATTTAGGCATTAGGTGACTCATGTAGGTTTTTTTATCTTCGCACAATTGTATGATTTTGTGTGGCCTTATGAGTACTTCACTTATACTAAGTTGCTGGTTTATTGATCCACTTCAAATAAGGCCTCATTTATTCTTCCCATAAAAAATTGAACGGTATCTCATTTCTTTCAAGAAATAAAGATCATGTGAGGCAACATTATTCAAGATATATATTTCCTTATTATCATGGGAAATTTTCAGAGATATATCATGCTTCTAATAACAAGAATATCTCACAAGATCATTCTTCTTCATGTAAACAAATACTTTGAGATATCATTTATCTTCATGTAACGGATTGTGTACACAGTATCTATATGCTTCTTTGTAGACCCTATGAGGCTCGTGTATTATCAATTTTTCTTGGAGAAATGATAGGTCTCAAGAATATTGAATGCCGGTGGATAAATCCATCTTCCTTGCCTCAATATCTATAGATGACGTGACCACCACATCTCCTTTTATTTTCATGTTGTGTAAAGTAAATTTAATTTCCAAAAAAATATACCATTTCAATAAATATTGTTAATCTTATAGTGATATTGGATATTCATATTACCGAATGAATTTTATTTCTTCTTCAATGTCATGTGACGCCAAAAAATATAGTATCTCATCTTTTTATGATCAGATTCATATTTCACGATTAACACTCATGTACATGTGTTACAGATTGATAAATTTCCTCTTGAAACCCTTTTTACATTTTAAAATATATATTCCTATAATTATTGTATATGTGAAATATATAAATTGACTGCATGGATTCCATATGATCAATCAGGAATAATTCTCTTCGTTTGATCATAATATATGGCAGGGATAATGGATATCGAATGATGGACTCGAACAACAAAGTAAACCCTATTTTGGAAGTAGTAAATAACGTTGAGGTGGATCAGATGACTCGTATTCATAATAACCAATAGTATATGTTATTAATGTATCATTTAAGGTGGGTGAATTGTATCATGTGTAGGATGAATCCCACATTGATCTCCTCTAGTGATATCAAATAATTTATAGTAAAATTCATTCATGTATCCATTTAGTTACAAGTAACATGGTCTTCTCCAAAATTCATCTGGAACGAAGACATTTCATCACCCTCCACTATCATACTACCCCAAACTGTGGCACTACATACTCCAATTCACTATATTCTTATAGGTGATCACTCATTCTACCTTGGTTGTCCTAGTTTTTTGCATCCCCTGTGGTCAAACAAGGACTCACTTGTGAGTTTTCTGTGGGTACATGGTTGAACAAGGGCTATTCATATTTTTTACTTATCGCCATTAAAAATAGTTAGTAAAATATCATTATAATTTCAAAGGAAAATAAAAAAATCCTCCAAATAATTATCATATGAAATATCAATATTTTTTCTAGGGACTTCACAATAAATCTCTAAATATAACAACAATATATTGAAATTCATTCCTCAATCTACTTATTCCATTTTAAAAAAAAATTAAAACCCAAACTTCATTCGCACTTATTTTAGTCATCAACACGAGTTCAGAAACTTCCAAAAAAATTAATTCATTTCATTCAAATAAAAACATATGACTTATGATTTTCTCATGGGTGGATATTATTTAAAATATAATCTATTAAAATATTTATTATCCAACTATAATGTAATATCGATGAAAATTATTTGGTAGTGAAATATAAATTTCAATGATTCTTGATCAAATATTGATAATTATAAAAAAACATATAATAGATAATTAAAAAAAATTACAACACAAATGAAAAGTAGGGTCCCCCAAATTGACTATGGACAACACACTGATGTTATTTTTAGGTTATTATCTGAATTAACTCTAAGAATCTAATGTGAATTAATCATGACATTAAATAAATAAAACATGGTAATGAATGAAATTAATGTAATGATAATAATTAAATGAATATAAAAATGTTCATTAATCTTGAAAAAAACTAATATAATTTTATTAGTGAATATTTATAGAATTTACACTTCATGATTGTTCTTTAGGTAATGGATTTTCCATTAAAATATTATTTTCAAATTTTTAACCTCTTTATCCTCCATATCTATGTTGATCAAAATGTTTAATGAATGTTCTTATTTATGATTAATTTTTCAATAAAGATTATTTTAGTCTTTACTTTAATTTCTTTAAAATGTTTTGAAAAGGAAACATTTAAACATTTTCAATTTGGATTACTTTAGAATGTTTAAAAAAATAAACAATTAATGTTTTTAACTTACATGTTTGGACGGACATTTACTACTGTAATTTGTTTTATCAAAATAAATCAACAAGATAACATTTTTTTATTGAATATTATTTTCATACACTTATAAGAATTTTTTAATCTTAAGAGTTTTAAATGAAAAAGGACATTCCCCATTATGATTATGTAAAATGAAAATTGTTTTTTTATGGGTTAAAATTATTTTTTCAAGAGTTTTATTATGAAAAAGTGAAATATTATATATTTTTTGTTCATGATATGGTACAACAACATTATATATGATTACAAGTGATTCCGATATAGCTCATCATAATGGGTTATCCGAATATTGATTACCATTGAATTGTGTAATTATTTAGTCATCGAAGGAGAAAATGATGGAGATAACCAGATTAGTTAGTCATTTGGAATGAAATATACTGAAATTATTTTTCAATTTAATAAACATGATTGAAAACTAGTCACCAATATGATTCTCTATGTTAACTATATTATTTTTTGAAAAAAAAATTTGATGGAAATATTTTGATTTCATCATGTCATTAATTTTTATGTTAAAAGGTTTGTTTTTTAAGGAATGTTTTCATGAGTTCAAAAGATCCCTAAGACACCATCATGGGTTTTCAATTTATTAAAATTATTTTTAATCGATTTTTTTTAGAATACATTGATTTTAACTTAAGGGAATTTTTTATTTTGGTAATAAATGTTTTAATATTGATAAATTAGATTTTATCATGGGTTATCATGTTTTCTCTAACAAATCAAGATATTATGATGTAGATTATTTTTAATTTCTTTTATTTCTTGTGTTGTACGCTACACTAACATAAGCTTGCGCTATACGCAACACCGTATTAGCGTGCAGTATACACAATACTATTCTTTTCTTGTGTTACACACAATTTCAAGTTCTTTTAATAGAATTAATTTCACTCAATACCATGTATAAGTGATAATTAAATTTTATAACTCATCCATTACACTGGTGGGTATGAATGGTATTAACTTCCTTCTAAAAAAACTATTTAAATAAATATATACAAATCTATAAAATAATAAAATCACTCATTATGGATTTTATTAGTGAAATATATAAGTATTATATTAAATTTATGTTATAAAATTATACTTATAGGTTTTATATTAATTATATAAGAATGAATTCAATTTTACAAATAAAATGAGTGTTTTTCTAAAAATGCAGTTTTGATGCCTTTTGATGGTGAACCCATTTTAAATCTAATTTTTAAAAATTTATATGTTCTATTTGAAATAATAAACTTATAATTTAGAAAATGGTCATAAAATGTTACATTTTTTTAAATTTTGGTATTTTTCTAGTGAAATTCATATTTTAATGAATAGTGAAAAATACGACAATTTAATGCAAAATGATTTTTCATATAATTTATTAATATAGTTATATTGTATTTTTAATTTGATTTAAATTTTAATTGAATTAATGTATTATCATTTAATACACGTTCGGAAATTTTATGTAATTTAACATTTAAATTAGACATTAACACATGTCAACCTTTTGAGAGTTTTTACTTCTTAAAAACCTGCTTTCTGGTTTTGACAACGGGAATTGGTTTTAAATCAATAAATGAAACTTATTCATTTTTAATTTTGAAAAAATGATTCCATATTTGGAATTATAAGTTCCAAATTATGTAAATTGGTACATTTTATTTTTGGAAATTAGGAATAGTAACTTGGGTAATTTTTATTTAACATAGTTAAAGGTAAATTGGGTAAATTATGGTAACAAACAATATGATAAGGATACTAAATTTACCCAAAATAATTGAAAACACCTATTGGATAAATAAAATTATACCCATATAAAATAATTGTCATAATGAATTCATTTAATGGACATTGTTTCATGAAAGTGATGTAATTATTATTAAAACAAAAAAAATGAAAACATGACACTCTCTTATCTCATATAGGTATAATAATTTTAATGTAGTGATAAAATTTATGAAACATAGAAAATAAATAGTATAAAAAAATATAATGCAATTATATAAATAATTGAAATTTATCTTTAGCTTTTAGAGATTAAATAATTACCATAAAGTTTGACACAATAGTGATATAGTATTTATTTTATTAAGAGAAATATCAAATAAATGATATTAACAATATTAAAATAAATATCATATGACATAATTTATATCATCAAAAATATTTATGGATTATTATGACATTTTATGATTGATTTAATTTTTTGTTGTTGTAATAACGTTTTTATTAATTTTTTGAAAATTCAAGTATGAATAGTGTCATAATTGACATAATTCAAAACATAAAACATAAAATATTTTATTATAAGTTATAAAATTACTAGAAATATAATATTTGTACAAATGGTTAATATATGTCCAAATATTTCATTAATTCGAATATTTTTTGTCATTTTATATTTCATGATAATTAAATTAATACACAATGTGTAAATAACATGATATCACGGTGAGATTAAAATGGTTAAAATAAGGGTTAAACCAAAAATATAAGGATTAAAAATATTCCAAACTTATTAGAAATGTATTTGATGAATTTATTTCGACCCATAATCACATTATATTATAAATAATCTATTTTTTATGCATTTTAATGTTAAAATTAATTTATATTAATTTAATAGTTTTTAAATATCCAAAGGTGCCCCCACCCCTCTCTTATAAAAGGGAAACTCTGCTTCTCATTTAATCACCCCTCTACATAAAATTTTCTCAACCATCCCCAATCCAGTTCTTCTCCCAACTTCCCTAACATCATCTTAGATGCCACACATGGGGTAGAAAGTTAACCTAAGGAGGCCTTTTGTGCAAATTAAAAGGTAATAATCCAAAAAGAGGTAATTTTTTTATCAGCTCGTTCAAGAGATTATCTTCTTCTACTTACTCTTATTATGTTGGTTAAATAATAAAGTAATAAATACAGCATCTTACAATTTGGATATGTTATTATATTTATTTTACAACCTTATACCTCTTTTTATCCATCCTACAAATAGCAATATCACCACGTGTGCATACATACGTCTCACCCTATCCACGCCGTGGTGTAATTTTTTATTCAAAAATAATTTATCTGGATATATAAAATTATGATTATAATGTATTTAAATAATTAATATAACAAGATAATTAATTTTTGTAATTATTATTCCATCCAATTCCATACCATTTAACTATCAAGGGAATGATATCGTCGCTCATGCGTACGTACGACCTATCATCTCCACAATGCAGTGAGATTCATTTTCCAGGTTAAAAATTCAATAATGATTGTAAAATTTATATAATGACTAAAAAACTAATAATGAACATAATTTCATTATGTATATCAATAAAATACATTCTATTCACAAAATATATGACTTACAAAGCAAAACAGTAATGGGAAAATAAAGCTGTTAACACCTGAAATAATGGAAATATGGAATCATTATAAACAAAATGATATAATAGGATCATAAATGATATCATAAATATGTATATGGTTCTGGTATAATTTAATAAAATACTTTAACCAATATAAAACAGATGAACACACCCTCTACTAATGGAATGTACAAGGTAAGGGATAATTTTTCAATCTCATTGGTATATGATATTGTTTATAAGTATTTAATGGGGAATATTTATCATTTACGTCCATCCTTCCCAAATATATAATAATATTTATATTATAATAATATTGTTTGAAGTGAATTTTACCCATTTTTAAATTGTATTAAATGGTATGGAATGAATATTTCTTTCTATTTCCATATGAGCTTCTTTTTTGACTTTTCCGGCAGGAGTACTAGAAGCATGTTTTTTACTTATACGGCATAGACAAATTTTACGCCTTATTTCTATGAAGCTTCCTATACACAATTTCTAGTTTACTTTTAAGTAAATTATTTTATTTTAAAATTTTGTGGAATTTTGTGAAAATAAAATGTTTTTTAATGAAAAATGTTACTTTCTTCAAGAACTAATTTCAACTGTTTTATCAAAATTATTTTCCATCTATTATGACTCTCTTCAAATTGGGTTATGTTTTTATCCCTATTATTCATATGTTCTAATTGTTTTAATTATGTGATGATATTTTATATGGATTTTGTTATGATGGAATGATGTTTAATAAACCCATTTTATTTCTTGGGTTACACTATGATAAATGATTTTTTTGGTACATAGAAGAATGATTTCATTATGATATGGGTGGGACCTATATCTCCCTACAATTCCTTGGGTAATGATTTATATATCATGATATACACATGAATGGAAGGGAAATTAAATTTATGTTAGTAATACACAGCTATAATGGAATGTAGATATAGTTCAAAAATATATGGATGGAATGGAAAGTAAACCTAGCTCTATAATGGACTTGTCAACAATGATGGTATTGGAACCAATTCCATAGCTATTATGGAAATCATAGTATGTGATTATTTGTTTTCCAAAATTCCATGTTTTATCTGAATGATATTTTATCATGGTTAATGTTCCTTTGTGATCTATTCATTATATACTGCCAAGATTTATTTCATGACTTGGGATTTTGATATTTAAACGTTATGTTCATGTTTTTACATTATTTTTGTTATAGTTTTTTTATGTTCCCCATGTTTACCCTTAGTGAGAATTTAATCTCACCCTTTTTATGTTTTATTTTCCCCAAGATATAAATAATGGTTTTATGTAGGTAAATAATATGGGATATCTTTATAGGATATGTTGAATATCTACCACCAAGTTAGATGATTTTGATCCAGGTGTTCAAAGATACTAAACTAGTACGGTATTTCAGAATATATTTGGGTAATGTATTAATTATTCAAAAAAATAAATTTAATTTCAATGTACGTCATGCTTGGGTCGTTAGAGTTAGTATCAGATAAAATGATTAGTTAACCTTTGAAAACTAGTATGTGAAAAATATAGTCAGATCCCTATAGATATTTCTATTGTATATCTATGGATGTCTATAAGAGAAAGTAAAACTATAATTTACAGTACTAGAATTATGTTAATGGTCAAGAATAACCTAGGATTAAACCAAATATGTTAGAGATTGAATTTACTCCCCCTTGATGATGTTGTTTTCCTAGTATGATGTTTTCCTCTCACACATGTTTTGGGGTTTAGAAAATGGATGGAAACAAAAATAACCATGTTAACGATGAATGCACTGGTCAATGCAATGATTGTCCTCCTAAACAACCAAATTTTATGGGAGATCCAATGAAAAATCTTATTGATACACTAACACATGCTATGAATTGTTCTAGACATCATAATGAGCAGATAAGGAAACAACATTATGTTGAATCCTTCATGAGGAAACGTCCACCTTATTTCAGTGGGTCTTCTAATCCACTTATTGATGAACAAAGGGCCAGTACCATTGAAAAGATATTTTCCATCCTTCATTGTTTGAAACATGGAAAATTCATTTTGGTTATTTATCACTTAAAAGGTGAAGCGGACCAGTGCTGGGCTCTAATCAATAATACATGTTAGAAAGATGGAATTGAATCCATAGAATGGGAGAATTTAAATAACATATTATTCAACAAATAATTCTAATTTATTCTTCAAAAAAATATGGAAAATTATTTCTTTTACCATAATAAAAACGATGATGAATCTCTTGGTACATACAAGGAAATTTTTACAAGACTTTCAAGTTATGCTTCTTGCATTATCATCCAAATTGAAAGTAAATTTCATTGATTCCTCAATGGATTAAAACCAATTATTCAAAGGGAATTAGCTATAATAGACATTAGTAATTATGAATAGATTTTCCATTGTTCTATCAAAGAATAAATTGAAGTTTTTTTTAAAATATTAATTTCATGATTTTAACAAGAAATGAAAGATGGTGTTTAAGGGAAACTCTCAAAACAATGGTGAAAAGAAGTTGAATGATTCCATATTCTCAAAGTGTGGAAATAATCATGGTTGGTATTATTTAAAAGGGGATATAAAATGTTTTATGTGTATAAAAGAAGGTCATTGGGCAGTTGAGTGCCGAAGTAATGGGAAATAAGTTACTAATGATGTGAACTGAGAAAGGACTACTGAGAATTCAACACCCACACTTCAATGAAAAAAGTGAATGAAAATGGGGAATTATGCTCACTAATACCAAAATACAATGGTAAATGATCATGATCAATATTAGAAACCTCTTAATGAAAAATAAAAATGTAAGTCGCATGTGATCAGTATTTGTGATGTAGAGGGCGATAACGATGTGATGAAATGATTGAGTATTTACATAATGAGATTCCAGAATAATGTTGAGCAACCACATTAATGGTATTACAAAATAATGAAACATCTATTTATTTTACACTATAGTTTTTAATTAAGATAATATGGTAAATGAAATTGATAACCATGAAAAGTGATTTAGGTAATAAGTCGATGTTTTTGGAAAATACATGATTAAGAGAAGGATAACCCTTAATATGAGCATGATGTTGATATAATGATATTTTTACAAAGATATGTTGGATTTTGATAATTAAGTTGAATTATACTACATACATTAGGACTGATTAAGGATTTTTTGAAAAGTGGTTTATGATATCATGGATTAGTTTATAGATTTTTGGACTTAAGAATAATGAAACACGCATGTTCTCAATAATGATGTATAGTAAATCATAGTATTACCATGTTTCAAGAAGATATATGATTAAGGTATTTACATGTTGGAATGTGAAAACCAAGAACTAACCTATGATATATGGGAGATAAATGATAATCCAATTTAGGTCACCACTTTTTAAAGTTGTAGATTTTCAGTTGTTTTAAAGATTATATGGTTATACATTTATGGATTGTATAAGTTATAATCCAATAGAAGTTTTATTAGATCAATGTATTATCTCACTATAAGTATAATTATGAATATTTTATAACATCAATTAACCTTTTTATGAGACAGATAAAATGACCTATCATTCTATTTATAGATCACATGATTTACTAACACACTAGGAATGAAAAATTCAACTTCATTTCATTGAATAACAGATGAAGTGGGAATTATTCAAGGCACGAACAATGATGATATTGTACTAAAATAAAGTAATTATTTATTCTCATTTTCTTTATCATCAGTTAATGGATTGTGAAAAATAAAAATTTTATCGTACTACCTTCTTATCTGATGAATCAGATGGCCACTTAGATCATCACAGATTTATGGATTTATGGTTGTTAAATTTCTCCAAACCTTGTTCTCGATCAGTATCCATTAGAACATGATGTTATTATTTTTCTTCTATATCCATTTTTACACTTCCCACCTATGTTATCTTTTTTGAAAACCCAGTTATGATTTAGGTTGGGTAACTGTTATGTTTCTAACATTCCATTTTAAAATAAAGATTCATTATTCCTTTTTACAATGTGGGTTTCATTGAAAAAACAATCAAGTAGTAAACCATTTATAACCCTAATTAATTCAGTGGTGAAATTAATTTTAAGGGGGTAGAATGTAATACCCTGGGATTTTATTATAGAAATTCTTTTTAATTCATTGGATGTCTTGTGTTGTATGCTACACCAAGATTATCTTGCGCTATACACGACATCGTATTCGCTTGCAGTATACACAAAACTATTATTGGATTGTGTTAAACTCAATTTCAAGTTCTTTTGAAAGAATTAATTTCACACAATACCATGTATATGTGATAAAGAAATATTATAACCTGGTCATTATAATGGCATGTATGAATTGTATTAACTTCATTCTAAAAAACTATTTAAAATAAAATAAGTGAGTCTATAAAATAATTAAAAAACTCTTTA
Organism: Viscum album; assembly: GCA_963277665.1. Taxonomy (NCBI): domain Eukaryota; kingdom Viridiplantae; phylum Streptophyta; class Magnoliopsida; order Santalales; family Viscaceae; genus Viscum; species Viscum album. Next base: position 767,583,049 of record OY728125.1, on the reverse strand, counting down.
TGGATTCTATTAGTGAAATATATATTTAATATATCCAATGTAATGTTTAAAATTCATCCCATATTATTTCTAGACATCATATAAAAAAAATTAAATTTTATGGAAAAAATGATCAATTTTCTAAAAATGATGTTTTACCTCCTTTTGATGGAGAACCCATTTCCAATATAGTATTTCCACTTTTATAACTTATATTTGACATGATAAAATTATTTTTTGGAAAAAGGACATCATTTTTTTTTTGAAATTTTTTTATTTTTCTAATGAAATTCATATTTTAATGAACAGTGAAAATACTACAATTTAATTCAAAACTAAATTTTTTTCTAATTCACAAATATATTTATATTATCTTTATAATTGGTTTTAAAGTTTAATTGGATTATTTTTTTTATCATTGAATCCAATTTTTTCCCTTTTAAGTAATTTCACTTTTAATTGTACATAAACACATTTCATTCTTTTGATAGTTTTTTCTTCATAAAAACCCGCTTATTTTTTTGACAATGGAAATTGATTTAAAATTAATTAATGCTACTTCTGTATTTTTAATTTTTAAAAAACGGATTCCATATTTGAAATCATAAGTTCCAAATTATGTAAATTCGTAGCTTTTTTTTGGACAATATGAATAGTAAATTTGGTAATTTCTATTTACCACAGTGAAAGGTAAATTAGGTGTATGAAGATAACAAACAATATGAAAAGTATAATCAAATTACCATAACACTTGAAAAAATATTATTTTATGAATCAAGGTCAACCCATATTACTTAAGGTTCAAAAATGATTCATTTAATAGACTTTTTTCAATGAAAGTAATGTAATTATTATTAAAACAAAAGAAAGTGACAATTTTCCACTCTCTTATCTCTTATAAGTATAATAATTTTAATATAGTGATAAAAATAATGAAACAACTAACATAGATAGTTACCAAAAATATAATGAAATTTTCTATATAATGGGAATTTAATTTGAATTTTTGGAGATTAAATAATTACCAGAAATTTTGACACAACGGTGATATAGTGATTATTTTATTAAGAGAAATATCAAATAATGGAAATTAAAAATAATTAAATAAATATTATATGAAATAATTTATGTCATAATCAAATTTTATGGAAGAGTATGACATTTTTGGATACAGTTTATGTATTCTGTTTGAAGTACTCAAATTGTTATGAATTTATCTATGAATAGTTTTAAAATTGATATAATTCATAACATAAAATATAAAATGGTTTCTTAAATGTTATAAATTTACAAGAAATCTAAGATTCTACCAAATGGTTAAGATAAGTTATAAATATTTCATAAATTCCACCTTTTTTGGTCTTTTGACATGTTGTGATAATTACATTAACACATAAAGTGTAAATAACATGATATCACAGTAAGATTACAAAGGGTAAAATAAGAGTTAAACAAAAAAACAATGATTAAAAAATATTAAATACTTGTCAAAAAATTATTGTATTATTTTATTTAGACCCATCCTCATCGTATCTTCGAAATAATAACTTTTAAGGCATTTTAATTTAAAAATTAATTTATATTAATTTAATAGTTTTGGAATTTTCGAATTGGATCCTCCCCTCTCTTATACAAGGGAACATATCCTTCTCTTTCAATCACACCTCTAAATTAATTTTTATTAGCCAATACCTAACCAATTATTCTCAAAAAGTCCCCGAATTCATCAAAGATACAAAAATTTTGGCATAAAGCCATTCTAAGGAGTCCTTTTATGAAAATCAATAGGCGATACTCAAAAATGATGTAATTGTTTTTTCACCTCTTTCAAAATTATTTTCTTCTTCTACTTCATCTTACTATGTGTATTTCTTAATAGATTAAAAAAATACAATATATTATAAATTATGAGAATTTATTATATTTATGATAAAACATTATACCTCATTTTATCTGTCCTTTGAATACCAATATCACCATGCGTGCATACGTATGGTTTACCATCTCCTCTCCATGGTGTAATTTTTTATTCAAGAGAACTTTATTTGGATGGGTATAATGATGAGTATAATGGATTTAAATAATGAATATAATATGATAATTATTCTGTATAATTAATATACCAACCAATTCCATTCTATTTAACCATCAAGGTAATGATATCGTCACTCATGCATATGTATGGCCTATCATCTCAACGACGCAGTGAGACTCGTTCTCCTCGTTTAAAATAAAATAATGATTATAAAATTTATGTGATGGGTATAAATAATAATTGTGAACTTAATTTAATTATGGAAATTAATAAAATACATTCTAATTATAAAAAAATTACTTACATGGAAAAATAGGAATGGGAAACCGAAGTAGTTAACACCTGAAATAATGGCAATATAAAAACACTATTAACAAAATGATATAATAGGATCATATATGATATTTTAATTATGTATATGGTTCTATTATAATTTAATAACATAATTTAACCATTATGCAGGTTTTTTAACACACCCTCTACTAATGTAAAGTACAAGGTAATAGATAAATTTTCATTCTCATTATTATTTGAGAATATTTATTTTTTAAGCATTTACTGGGGTATATTTATCATTCACACCCATTTTTCCTAAATATATAATATTATTTGTATTATTATAATATTTTTTTAAAGTGAATATTACCCATTGGTAAATTGTATTAAATGGTATGGAAGCAATATTTCTTTCATATTCTATACGAGGTACTTTTTGACATTTCTGGCAAGAGTATGGGTAAAATGTTTTTTAACCTATACGGTATGGATGGATTTTTACGCCTTATTTACCGAAAGCTTCCTCTACATGATTTCAATATTATTTTCAAATAAATTATTTTCATTTAAAATTTTATCTCATATTGAGAATTGAACATGTTTTTAAGAAGAAAGTATATTTTCCTCTAGAACTAAGTTCAAGGGTTTTATCAAAATTATTTTCTATCATAGATGATGATATTTTAATAGGGGTATGCTTTTATCTCTATTATTATTATGATTTGATTGTGTTAAATATGGAATGAAATTTTATATGGATTATTTTATGATGGAATGACGTTTAATAATACGATTTTATTTCTTGGGTTATGCTATGATGGATAATTTTTGTTTCTGTCGCTTTTGTAATAAATATTTCATTATGATATGGGTATGACCTATATCTACATACAATGCATTGGATAAAGATTTATATCTCATTAGATAGACATGACTGGATCCTAAAGTAAATCCAGTTCTGTAATACAGGTTTGGAACGACAAGTAAATCTGGTTCCGTAATACATGGCTAGAACGACAAGTAAACATGATTCAGTAATGGACTTGTCCATTATGATGGTTTTGGCAGAATTTCCTTGGCTACTATGGAAATTATATTATGTGATTATTTAATGGAAAAAATTCCATGATTTATTCCAATGTTATTTTATCACGGTTATTGTTCCATTATGATATATGCCTTACGTACTACCAAGGATCATTTCATGACTAACGATTTTGATATTTAAACATTATGATAATTTCTATATATTCTTATCATTATGGTTTGTTTTTTATTCTCCATTTTTTACCTTATTGTGCGTTTGATCTCACCCTTGTTATTTTTTCCTTTCCCCCAGATATAAAGAATGATTTTTGGTAGGAAAATAGAAGGGTAAGATCATTATGGGATATATTTAAGATCGTTCACAAATTTTGAAGATTATGTTTCATGTTTCTAAAGACACTAAACTAATACGGTATTTGGGAATATATTTTTGTAATGTATAATGTATTCTGAAAAGAAATGTAATTTCCATGTACATCAAGCTTGGTTCATTAGATTTTCAATTGTTTAATAGGATTATTTTTTTTATATTCCTTAATGAGATTGGTTTTCCTCATGAAAAATTTGAAAATGTTTCTTATAGGATTTAAAGATGATAATAAATTTTAGATAAGACAGGATTTACACTATGGTGAATCATCTTAAAAGAAGAAAAAGTTTCTTCAATGAAACGTGGTTATAAACTTAATGCTCTATTTTATATGGATAAAGTATATACTATTTGATGGTGTAAAATTTATTCTGAAATGATTTTGCCTAATTATCTAAAATTATATACCAAAATAGATCCTTTAAATATATTAATTAGAAACCCATGTTAAAAATCATGTAAATATGGGGTTTTTATGTAATTATGTGTCATATTTATGAAACAAATATCACAAATACTTTGTTATTGTTAATGCCTATATATTTAATATTTATTATGAACTACACATTATTATGTATCTTGAAATCATCCCTTTAAGATTCATTAATATAACAACCCTGTTATTTCTATTACATTCATACATCATTTAATGACATAAAATTACACTTAATACAGCACAAAGTATTGATATGTATAGTGTCATGGGAAATTAGGAACATTATATAATAACTTAAAACATGAAATATAATATCATTATTGAAAACATTCTTTGCATAACCACAAAAATCCTTCATACTTAACACTGGATGGGATAACCTAAGAACATATATAAGAAAGGGGTGAGCTATAAATACTAGTAAGGGAATAAAAAAGGAATAAAATGATGAAGAAAACAATTGTTAGACAATAATAATATCAATGGAGAATAAAATAAACATGAATATAAAGGCATGATATAGCATGATAATCATAACATGGAAATGTGGAAAAAACTTAAAACATTGCATCATAGGTTAAGGATAAACTGCCAATACATCATAGTGGAAAAAAGTACCATAATGGAATCAGGTAAACCTATATCCCAACATGTTGTATCATGATAATAAACATTATCTAATGAATTGGAGTGCTATATAATTCTGGGTGCACCCATCACATTCATTTCATTCTCATACGTAAGTGTGCCACATAGATCATAAACCATGGATTCAATCATCCTCATAATTTATTACATGATGAAGGGGGTGTGTAATACATACATTTATGTCCTAAATAAGACATTATATGTGTATAAACATAAATAACCTTGATAGCTAATGTGCACAGTATTCACTTACACAATATTGTTTTGGAATGGAGACTCACGGTGCAATTTTAGTAGCCTAATGGTGTGACATTAAAATTCAAAAAAAGGGTTGATGACATAAAAATATGTCTCTCATCATATATACATTAAATATAAAGTAATAGGTTCACAGGAAATAGATGTCCTGAAATAAGTAATTTCTATGTAGAATGCATAACATAGTTACGAATCTTGAATAAAGAGAAGAAATAGAAAAACTCTTATGAAATTTTGGCATGGTAACTGGTGTACATGGGAGGGAATAATGAGAGATAATGGTGTATCTCATCATTAAAAATAATAAGGGATGTATGGGGGAGGTGAAAAAACATACCCCATCATTTTCAAATGAAAATAAAATGGTGTAACAATATAAGCATGGATAAAAATGAGAATTGAAGGAACCCTTACCTGACTGTGTGACTTCAAAATCATGAAGATGGCCTTCATGAGATCGTGGGGTACCTTGGGAGGATTATATAGAAGGGGGTGAAGTTTAATGACGTTATAAAAGTAATTTTATGAAGATAAGTGGGGTATTGGGTGGGTTTATATAGGAAATGAGAGGGGAATTCTTTAATATTTTAGAAAGTTAGGTTTTCAAATCTATTTAACTAAATTTTCAAAACCAGAAAGATTCCACTGGTTTTTTTCATTTTTTCTCAAATAGGAGTAGTAAAACGTTATTTTATAAGGAATTGTCTAGATATATTAAAATATTGTCCTTACTTATGTGGAGGTGAGTCACATTATTAAAGAAATGGACTTAAAATCATAAAATATATTATATATTTTGGAGGATTCACTAAGGATTTATAAAAAAAATAAAAAACATAACATCACATTATTTTAAATTTAAAACTAATATTTGTCCCAATATACCTTTTATAGTGCTTATTACAACACTATTGTGCCATTATTATGTCATAAAACACACTATATATTTATATGGTTTTTTTTTCTTACCAAAAAATCAACTGTCTCAAAAAATAAGGAAAAATTCATAATTTGATAATTTTTACATCATGATTTCAAAAATAATATTCATTTTATCCAAATAATTTTTTAAATATTCCAGATTTTAATTTTAAAATAAAAATTGACATTTAATGAAAATTGACGGGATTTGATAATAATAGTTTTTAAACCATAATAAAAATTAAATTTTTCCTCATAAAATTTTTAATATCATTAATATTTAATAAAATTAATTTAAAAATAATATTTTTTAAAATAATATTAATTAATTAATCAAAAAATCATTTCATAATTCATTTTGAATGTTAACCAAAAATATTATTTGTCTTTTGAAAAACAATAATAAAATAAAAGTATATTAATTATTCTATAAAAAAATAATGTACATAATCATAATGATAGAGTCTTGATACATATATCTTTATTACACCATACTAAACCCTAATAGTAATTTGTGAGATGGTGGGGATTTCATGGGGATATTCGGTGAACATGGTTTGGGATGTGATCTCAGTGAGCTTAAAATTCTCCCGTAATCGATTTCCCTCATGCTTAAGTTGTTGGATCTAGTCTTAGACTTGGTCTTAAAAAGCCCAGAAATTCTATCTCCCTCAAGAGCTCAAAAAAATGGACATCATAAGGAACTATCCTACTGGTTGAGTCCATCACCTCATTTGTATGTGTTGAAAGGATTTGTTAAAACCATGTATTTATACTAGTCATTTTATCATTATTCAGCGGTTATATTATCAATGGTAATAATACGTACCAATCATTTAAATATAAATGAATATAATAAAACAAACAGAGTGCATGTGTTTTCTATATAAAATTTTAAAAATAATACATTTAATTAAATCAAAATGAAAATTTCACTTATAATAGTTCGGTTTGTTATACTTAATCTTCTAAAAAAGGATTATCGAGCAATCATTTGAGAAAATGGGATAAATTTCGTTCCATTATGATTCTCATATACATCACTTATATGTATAAAAATATTGGTTCCATAGAAATATTTATCATTAATAGGGTTTTAGGGTCATATATTCTTATAGAATCAACTATATTACATGCCTTCCTTAAATGAAAATGGTTTGATTAGTCATAATATTTGATCAGCTCTAACCACCTTCATTGGTGAATATTGAGCTCCTTATGTGTCAATATATACTATAGGATCTTATGACCTATAAATATGTTATGAAAATATCCATGGAGATAATACCCACATATATTCTATATGATGATTATATGAGACATATTCAAATCATATTTTGGATATTTTTTTATGTATATTCATTTTTAAAGAGGCATATGCTATAACTTTGTCACTTTGTAGGAGGAGAAAATCAAATCCCTTCTTTAAAGTATCACTGGATATCACAAATCCTTCCACATGTGAGGGTAGTTTGACTAAAGGTGTGGTGGTAATCTATTTCTCAACTCCTTGAATTCATATTCACATTCATAATTATAGAAAAACTTTTCCACATTCCATGTTATCATTGTCATCTGGTTTACCAATAAGTGGAATTCTCTCACTTATCACTAACAGTGGATAGATAATACAACAAAACTAAAAATATTAGTTATATATTTTCTATTGGGTCATTCCCCAACCACCCTTATTTTTAAAGGATCTTCGTATACCCCTTTAATTTTGATAATATTTCTTATTAATGATACTTTCTCCATAAAAAATACACATTTATAGTTCATTTCATATAACTTAGCTTTTCTAAAAAATTCAACACACTACTAAAACACTCCTCATATTCCATTGTGATTTTATAGTATATAAGAATATCATCTATAATGACTATGAAATTTTTTAAAGGTAATGTATAAAGAATCAATTCATCTAGTATATTAATAATGTTATAGAATCACTGTATCCAATAATAATTATAATGAACTCAGAGTGTACGTACAATGTATAAAAATTAGTATTGGATATATCTTATTTTTATTCCTTTATTTGATATAATACATACCAATGGAATGAATTAGAAAAGTATTGGGCCCCATATAGCTGGTGATAAAATACATCAATCTATGGAAGTGAATTGCTATTATTTATCATGATTTTGTTGAGTTTATGATTATCAATTTTGAGAGACATTTCCCAATCATTCTTCTAGAAATAGATGAGAGACACACCCCAAGGTGAAGCACTTTGGAATATGAATCCCATTCCATATTATATTATAATTTATCCTTTATATTATCTAATATAATGTGGAAATTATATAGGGTTTCTTGGATATCAGTATATCACTATTTATAGGTTTAATTAAAAACTGAACCTCTCATAAATGAGGAATACAAAAATACACTTCCAAAAAAATGAACATATTTTCTCACCATTGGAATGTATTCAAGGATTATAAAATACTTTTATCTCAATCATTTGATCCAGAGTATCACAATTATAAGAAAATAATATCCATTATCTGTGATTGAAAATAATAATAAAAATGGTATTATTCCTCTTCATTAAAATTTTACAGAATCGTACAATGGTTGAGTACATGGGAAACTATTTTCTTCTATTAGAAGATGACATTGTATCTATATAAAATTATCTAATCCAGGGATAATATATCATTAAATTAAAATAAAGGTATTATTAAAAGATTTTTCGGGGGATTAAACCAAAAAATATACATTAGGGAGGAGTTTCCTGTTAAAGATGTAACAATGATCTAGTTTTTTATTTTTAACAATAACTCAATCGCCATATTTTAAGGCGGTGTTGGAAAAGTTATACTAAAAATACATTACTTGAAATAATTTATATTACCAAAAAAATTGAATGTTTAATTTTATTGAATTAATAACCATCATACCAATCACTACATCATTTTTAGGACCATCCTAATAAGTAGTTATATAATAAGCTCACACATTATCTCATGGACATTGTTATTGTTTTAATTGGTCATATTAAACAAACCATGCCTTAGAGAACTAGCTTAAAAGGTGTATTTGTTATTTTAGTTTAAATTTTATTCCATAAGATGAGGATTAATAGAGATATTCTTTTATTCCATCACATTAGTGTACTTATTTAACTCCTTTCATATTCTTTAGCTTGATTCCCTCTTTTGCACACTTGAACCATTTTCTTATTCCCGAGAGATCATTTCTAGGATTCATACTCCCATATTTAATACTGGAGGATTGTTTAATTTTATTCCCTCTATAGGATTTATCTTCTAATACACTTGAATTAAACCCCATTTCCATTTCTTATCTCTAGTTTTATATGGCCACTAAGAATCAAAGATCACCATCATCAATTTCTGGGGACATTAGAAAATTACTTCATATATCATGAATATATTATCATAAATTAATTTTATGACTCCTAATTAAACCAATGAATAATTATTCATCCTTAAAATTATTATTAGTAAAAAAACCTAAGGAATAAACTAAAATTATTCCAACTCCATATATTTTATTTCTTCTATGGGCTTCATGTTTTTAACATCTTGTGTTATGAACCAGTTGAGACTCTCAAGGGGAATTGGTATTTTTATTTGGTGGAGGGTATGGATTTTAAACCAAGATTTGGAAAGTAAAAATAAGTGTTGGATCACATATATGTGTTTTTATATGATTTGTTTCATGTCTTGTGATATGTCTCAGAAGTTTAAATGAGTTCTGTTAGTGTGGGAATCTGAAAACTCACATTCTTGGAAAATAAGTAGAGCGCATGGTTGGGTAAAACCATGAAACCCCATAGGAAAACATCTACGGCCCTGTAAGAGGTGTTGAATAGTTTTTGAAACCATGAAATTTGGAGAGCAGGACCATTCAAAATTTCTATAGTCATATGTGGTATCTTCTGTTTCACATAACATCGAGTTTAAAGAAACTTGGATATAGAATAAAAATGTTATTATTTTAACATGACCATTATACCTAGATACCAAATTTATGGGGTATAAATAATAATAATCATATTATGAAGCATATTGATTATTAATTAATAAACAATTAATTTTTCTTAATGTGATTTTTTTATCAAAAATATGTTCTCATTAAAAAATGATTTTATTCCTTTCTATGAGACATTAAATACAGTTATTTTTTAAATTTTTACAAAATTTATTGAAAAAATAGTAAATTTTAATTAATTATATAAAAATTCTCTTAGTATTAATTATTAATAATTTTTAAAAAATATTGAAATTTTAATAAATACTGAAAAATCCAGATTTACATTAAAAATTATATAAAATTTAAAATTAATTTTCAATGTAAAATCCTGTTATGGATCTTTAATAAAAAATTAATTATTTTCTCTTTATTATTAATAATAAAATTTTGTTCTTTAAAATTTATTTTATTCATGTATTTAGTGTAAAAATATTATATACTTATAAAATCAATTTTCAAAAATAAGTTTTTTTTCAGATGAATTTAAAATTAAATTATGCCAATTTATTTTTGAATAATGGTTTCCATATTTTGAATGAGGAGGTAAAACTTTATAAAATATATCCATTTTATTTATTCGTCTGTATGAATAGTAACCATAGTAATTTTTAATAGCATGGTTAATGGGTAAACCAGGTAATTAATGGAATAAATAATATGATATGGATTATAAAATAAACCCGACACTTTCCTAATTCAATTTCATAAGTTGGATTCCACAATAATTATCCATGGGTATAATTTGTGACATTTTTGAGAGATATGGTTGGCATTAAGTCCCATATAGTATTTTATTTATAGAAAAGTCAAACATGTCACACTATTTTTTTAATACATATAAAATTTTGAATATATGGTTAAAAAAGGGATACGATCTACCATAAATATTATTTTTAATTTTAAAATATTTATATTCATAGCTATAATCTATTTTTAATTTTTAGGTATTAAATAACTTCCTAAAATTCTTACACAATGATGGTGCATTATTTTTTAAATTAAAGGAAACATGAAATAAATTATATTAAAAATAATAAAATAAATATAATTTTATATATTTAGGGTGATCCAAGAATTCTATATATAAACATGACATGTTTATGATATAATTAAATAGTTGGTTTGAATTTTAATTTTTTACTGATAATTTTAAATTCAAAATAATTGATAGTTTCAAAATTGAAATAATAATATTTTATGATTATAATATGTTTATAAATTATTAAAAATCATAAAAAAATTACATAATCACAAATGGGATAATAAATGGTTTAAAGATTCATTCCCTTTATAGTTTGGGGCTATTTGGAAGTTTTTGTGTAAAGAATAAACTTATTATATTTTAATATTTTGAAAAATTAAAAAATATCCCCTCACCTCAATTATAAAAGGGAACTCCTCCCTTCACTTATTTACACCATTTTGAGCCATATAGATCGACCAATATCTACCCATTTACCTTCTTAATGTCATTATTTATGTTCTTGTGGTTTTTTCACCTCTAAAATACCTACCCTATATCCATTTAGAGAAAGTATAAAGGAGCTCCATCATAGAAGTGGTAATTGTCATTACCGACTCTTTCAAATTTCATTCTTCTTCTACATTCTCTTAATATGATATACTCATCATAAAATAATAATTGTTGTATCATTTATATACTAAGAATCTATTATGATTATCATAAAAATATATTCCACCATTTATACATCCTATGAAAATTTAAATCACTATGTGTGCTTACATATGTACACACTGTGTCTACTCATTCACCATTAAAATAATGATATCATCGCTCATGCATATGTACGACCTAAAATATATATGAAGTGATGTGACTAAATTAAAATATAAAATATTCAACAATGGTTATAAAAATATATGAAATAAATAAATATGTTACTTATAGCTTTAATAATATTCTAGAAATTATTAATCTATATCCCATGTATTAGAACTAGAGTTTACGTTCTAAAACATGAATGAAAAAATGAAACAGTTAACACTAAAAGGAATGGTAATAATGAAATGTTATTATTGATTGGGTGGTAAGAGGTTACAAAAGGATTTTATATGATTTAATAAATATTAATATGGGTCTAGTAATAATTTTAAAAAATTTAAACCATTACACATAAGTTTATGTCACGTTCAACTTATGGAAAGAGAAATGTATGGTATATCTTTGAACCTTCATATATAATTTAGGATACAATTTTTATATCATTTCTTAAATATATATCTTCATTATTCTTATAAAATTATCCCATATTATTTCTTTATTTATCCATAATATTTATGTATCTCAATTAAAATTTCTTTTAGTGGGAATTACATTTTCTTAAAAAATATCCCTTCTTAATTCCTCTAGATAAGAAAACTTGATTAAAGATAACTTCTACATTCCTAAACCATATTCATGTACAATCCGTAAAAACTTTTATGGATAAAATATTTTTATACAATCACTTAATTTATTCTAAAAAACTATTCATGTTCATTTTAGGTTTTATGGAAATATGTATTCCATTATTCTCTTTAAATACTTTTTATTTTTTTCCCTAAGACCACAACTAACTGGAATATTTATAATGTTATATAATTTTTTTTAATTTTTCTACACTAGTTATAAATCATTATTCCATATTTATTCTTATATTTTTTTATTAATGTCATATAATGATTTAAATCCCTTCTTTTATTGATTTCATTATGATACACCTTTTATTTATTCCTTATGACACGTGTATGGTACCCATTTCTTTCCATGGGTTATTATTATGCTTGTTCCTTATGTTTGATTTCATCTAAGCCACACATATGCATGAACATGTTATCATGGTTGTGACAAGATAGTTCTCCTAAGAATTGGGTAATATTTGGGTCTCATTAGATGTTATGTATGGGAATAGGGACTAGACCTAATACATTATGAGACTCTATCCACCATGTGATACATTTTTGGAAGTTATCCTTGACTCATGTTTATTTCATGTTATATGATTTATACCATTTTCTTTTATTTTCAGAATTATATGATTCCATGTTATATATTTTATTCTTCCATAAGTTTATTCATGATCCATGCCTTTTATGTTATCTTGTAATTACTTCTAACTCATTTCATATGATTTATTCCCATGTTTATTCTCTTACTGGGATTTTTATCTCATTAATTTTGTCTATGTATTTCCCCAGGGTATCAAATTAATTTGTAGGAACTCAAAAGGAGTTAAAACCTCACTATGGGGAATAATACAAATATATTTGATTTGAGTGTCATGTTTTTTATTCATGTACTTAGTCTTCCAAAGTTACTTGAATTTTTTATCCTTTATTTGTATTTAATGTATAATTATTCCTAAAATCATGTATTAATATGTGTAAAAGGGTTTGGACACCATAGTTGATTTCAATGTATGGTATTATAATTTTTTGTTATTATGAAAAGAAAACTATAATAATAACCCCATAGATAATTTGATCACCATGGATAACCAAGATTAAAACATAGGGAATCATAAGTTATGAGACACGTTTCATTTATTAGTTCATAGTTACCTTTTTATATGATTTTTATTTTGGTATTAAATCCCACTACTTTTCCTTTTTGTTTTTAGTTAATGGATGGAAATTGGAGAACCTGTGATAACAACCAATGTGATATGATATGTGATGATTACCCTAATATGATTTCATACCTAATGGGGATAAGAGGAAGCGATGGAGGAGATGTACCCTCAACTTTTTAGAAATAGTATATAAAAAATTATCAATTGAGAAATTTTATAAAGGGGGAAGAAAGTAAATCCACGAAAGTTTTATGAAATATTCCTCTTTAAATAAATTTTTTCTTTGATAGGAAGTGTTGCACACAATATCGAGTTTTAACGAATTGCGATATACTATTTAAATATTATTATTTTAACAAGATTTAAATAACCTGGCCATTTAATTGGAAGGTATTAAATGGAATTAAAATTTAATTAAAAATATTTATTCTTTTTAAATAAACACTGAATTTATAGTAATTTTGTTTTCTTCTTCAAAAATATATTTTCTTAAAAAATACGATTATTTTGATTTCCATGAGCAAATAAAAATAATTAATTTTTCAATTTTCAATTTTTTTTAAAAAATAAACTATATTTTTTAATTAGAAATTCCAAAAATTATCTTAGTATTAATTTTTTAGAATTTTATAAAAAGTATGAAATTTTAATGAATAGTGAAAAGTACTGATTTACTTTGAAAACAGAATTTTATTTCAAATCATTTACAAAGTAAATTTATGTTTTGGGTTAGTTTCAAAAATTAATTATATCATTTTTATTATAAATAAAATAATATTAGTCTTTTATATCAATTATATACATTAATTTAGTGATAAAATATTTTATACTTAAAATGGATTTTTTTGAAAAAAATGTTTTTCATTGCTTTTTTTTATTAATATTAAGTTATATTTTTCCACTTATGTGTTATATTTTTTAAAAAATGGATTATATATTTTCAATAAAGATTTTAAAATATATAAAATAGATCCCATTAATTTTTTTGCTCAATATGAATAGTATCCTTAATAATTTTAGTTACCATGGTTAAGGGAAAATCAGGTAATTAACGATACAAATAATAAAACATGTACCATTAAATGACCCTAAAACTTACCAAAATTAAACTAGATGGTTAATGTTTGATTATAATCATCAACAAGTAGTATTAATGTTCTTTTAGACAAATTTCATTCACATTAAGCCCCTTGTAGTATTTTATTTAGCGAAAATTCAAACATGTCCCACTATTGTTTTTAATAAGTATAAAATTTTTAATATGTGTTTTTCTAGATGATATATTCAAAAATAAATATTATTTTTAAATATAAAATATTATATTCATCATGGTAATGTATTATTTATTTTTCGGTAATAAATTATTACATAAAATTCTTACAAATGATGTTACAATAGTTTTTAAATTAACATAAAAAAAATAAATGATATTAAGAATATTAAAATTAATATAATTTAATATATTTAACGTGATCCATGAATTATATATATTATCATGACATTTTTAGTATATTAGTAAATATTTTTATTGAATTTTATTTTTTTATTGATGGTTTAAAGAAAAAATAACAAACAGTGTCAATAATGACTTTAATGATATTTCATGAATATCATATTTTGTTAAATTTATTAAAAAAAATAAAAAATATATATAATGAAAAATGGTCTTATATATTTTCTTAAAATTCATAAAATACTAATTTATTGGATATTTATAATCATGTTTCTCTAGAATAGTCTTATTTTATGTTAATATTTTGTGAAATTACAAAACTGCCCCTCACCTAAATTATAAAAGGGCACCCCTTCCATTGCTAATTTAATCCACATTGATCCATATTTCTCAATAATAGTTTCCAATATATATTATAAAAAAATTTATTTATTTTCTTATGGTTATGTACTTACCAAAAGTCCTACCCAGGGTCCTTTAAAAGAAGTTATAAAGGAGCTCATTTGTAGAAGAGATAATCGTCTTTACCAACTCATTCTAATTTCTTTCTTCTTCTACCTCCTATTAATATTTTATACCCATTATTATATAATAAATAAATTATCATATATATACTAAGAAGTTATTATGATTATGATACAACTATTTTCCACTATTTTTTCACCCAATTAAAAAATAAAACATCAGGTCTGCGTATATACAGCTTTTCACCTCCACATAATAGTGTAATTCGTTTTTCATCCACAATTTTAATAGATGGGTATAATGATGGAATTAAAATATATATATATATATATGGTATTTAATTTAGTATATTTTTTCTATAAAATTAACAACACCAATTTTCTACCCATTCACCATTATGATAATGATATCATCGCTCGTGCGTACGTACAACCTACCATCTCCACAAAATGATGTGACTCATTTTCAATATACAACATTAAATAATGGTTATAAAAATGTATTAAATAATTAAATATTTTACATGAATAAATAATTAAATTCAAGAAATGAGGAATTTATATCCCTTGTACATGATCAAGAGCTTACATGATAAAACATGCATGGAAAATGAGTTTGTCAACACTCGAAAAATGGTAATAATGGAATATTGTTATAAAGCGGGTGGTAATAAGTAATATAAACATTATATATTATATAATAAATATAAATAACATTATTTTATAAATTAATAACTTGATTTAAACCATTATATAGGAGGTCAAATCATATTAAACTAAAGGAAAAGGCAATATAAGGGATCAATTTGAACATCCATCTTTCCTTTGTGATATTCTTTCTCGGTAATTTCCTCAATTTATCTATTAATTATTATCATATAATTCTCCTTAATTCTGATTATATTTTCCAATAATATTTATGTAGCTAAATTCATCTTTATTTGATTATTTATTCCATATTAGAAATGGTTCCCTTCTAAAATCCTCTCGATAAGTAAACTCGATTAAATGTAACTTTTATGCTTCTTACCAATTACAATGTACACTCCATAAAATATTTTAGGCCTCCAATATTATTGTAAAATTACTTAATTTATCATTAAAAACTATTTTAGTTCATTTTAATTTTATGTAAAAATAATTCATTTGTCCTTTTTAAACACTCTTTATTCTTTTTAATAAAACTACACTTAGGTGGAACATTTCTATTGTTATTTAATCACTCCTATAAATGGATTCATTACATTTGGAGTTAATTATTCAAGATATATTAATATATTAACTTTATTATTATCCAATAATATTTTAAATTCCTTATTTCATTAATACCAATATGATTCGTATTTTGAATATCCCTTATGACTTGATTGTGATAAAAATTTCTTTCCATGGGTCACCATTATGTTTTTTCTTAATGTTTCATTATTTATGTCACATAAAAATGTAGGAAAATTATATGATGGTGCATGAACATATAGTGATCAAATGCATTGGATAATGTTTTAATCTCATAACACTTTATGTATAGTATAAGGGAGTAAACCGAATCAATTACGGGACTCTATTTACCATGTGATATAGTCTTTCCAGTTAACCTTGACTCTTGTTTATTTCATCTTATATGATGGCTCCCAATTTTCAATTTTTTTTAATTATATGATTCCATGTTCTGTATTTTATTCTTCCATATGTTTATTCGTAATCCATGCCTTTTTTTGTTATCACATTATGACTTCTAACTGATGTGTTATTCTTCGTTCTCATTTTCATTCACATACTATGCTTTTTTTATCATTCCTTTTTTCTATGTATTTACCTAGGTTATCCTATGTAGTTTTAAGAGCTCAAAGGGATTTAAGAGATTATTATAAAGATTAATAAAAATATTTTTTATTTTAGTATCATGTTTTATACTTTTGTACCGAGTATTATAATGATATTAGACTTTTTATCCCTATTTTGTATTTAATGGATAATTGTGCCAATAATAATGCATTAATATTTTTAAAAGGCTTTATTATACATAGATGGAACATGTTTAGGAAACCTGTGCGAACATATAATGAACCTCATTTATTTGGTAAAAATTACTACATATCTTCACCACCCTTAAATTTGTTTTCCCCATTTTCCCACTACTCTCACATAAAAAACCATCAATATGAGAAACACTATTACACCCACTTCCCTTGCTGATTCTCAGTTGATCTTGGCCTGATTTATATTTTTTCTGGTGCAGTAGAATTGCATCTATACGTCTACCACTCCTCATCATTCCTTTTCACATTTATTTTTCCTTCTTCAAAATATCATTAGGTAAGATAATTATCCCAAATGTCATGATGTTTGTATAATCATCCAATTTATATAATTCCTGATTGAATAAAGACTCGGTATTATATGAGTGAACTATCCTAATCATCTGTTAGACGGTTTGTATAATTTTCCCTCAGTTTTGTGTCATTTATAATATAGACTTTTTACGTTGAACACTAAAATTTTATTTACATTGACCCCTAATTATTAAATTCCTTAAATTAATTACCTACACCTCATTTAGATGTGATATAATTCCCATGTGCACATTTTGATATTAATGACCCCAACTTGGAGCACCAAGATAGCTGATTTTGACAACAATCCCTCAGAATAAATGACTTCTTATTTGACTAAATAACCCCTTAGGGTGTTCTTTTTTATAAAAATGTATATACTACTCAGTTTAGGTTTTAAATCAACTTATTGGGGATGATGATTTTGCATTATGGAAGAAATGATTAAATTCGAATAAATAAAAGATAAGATGATTATGCCTCCATTTTCTAATAAAACCACATTTTGGGTGTGCTTTCTTCTCTAATAAAAATAGGATATCAAATGATAATACTTGAGAGATATATGTAATTTTTATGTACATATTGTCCTTTATATTTAATAATTGAATTTAAATATGGAATATTCATGCACGTGGCATTTTTCATTAATACCAAATGAACCAAAATACGTAATTGGGTTAAAGGAATTGTGAATTTTAAGTCCTTCTAACATTCCCCAGCAAGGATTAATAATTAAAATAAAAAATATTTTTTTTTCATGAACTATAAATGGACATAAAATACATTATGTTTTAATTATATGTATGGAAACCTATTCATGTAATATGAGAGATTATTATTATGGGTATGGAAACCTAGTCATGGTGTCCATTATATTTTGATTGTGGGTATGGCACCCTAGGAAGGGAATCCCTTATATTTTGATCAATGGGTATGGAACCTCAGGGATAGTGTCACATATATGATATGAGATCCTCTCATGTAGAATACATGATATTAAACCTCAGGTCCAAACTGGTGCATGTATATCAATGAAATTGATTGAATTGCATATTCATATATATATATATATATATATGACAGCTAGTGGGAAGAGACATTCTGACATAAAGCAAAGTAGGTATGGTTGGTATGGTGTCATTGGGGAACATATTCCCACCATATTATTATCTATTGTTTTATACTCTATTTTGATATACACACAAACTCTTTATTTTATATTCATGGATTGGATTTATTTAAACACCATTATTGGTGGCCTAATGATTATGTATCACACCTTGTTCGGGCCCCCAGTTGGTACCCAAAAAATTATCATATGGTAGTAGGCCAGGATCTGGATATGCTTTTCACCACTAATGCTTCACATGAGAGATTACGAGTGAATGAATAAATTATAGGTCAATATTCTTATAGATATTCTTTTTGGGATTTTTATTTTCATTTTATAATTTAAACTATTACTTATTATATGTCTGTTTCATGTACATTGTAGCAGGTTCATCCATGCTTTTTGATTCATTTGTTAATATTTTTTCACTTTTTATTATATTCGGCCACTATTTATTCAATACATATTCTGATGTATTTTTTACTAATCCATTTGGTATATGTGGAGGCGTTATTGAGGACTAACAACCAACTAGATCGAGGAACTGTTTTTATGACTCTCAGGTTAGGACACTAAAAGTGGTATCATAGCTTCATTTTCATTTTGTAATACTATTTGGTATAGTAGATTAGAGACTATAAATGTGTCAAAAAATAGTAAATATCTTATTTCTAGGTCTAAATAACCCATGCATGTGTGAAATACCATTTTTCTATATAAGGGGTTGTAGTTTTATATTACTGTAGATCATTAGTTCACCGTGGGTGATTGTTGTACTTCCACTATTTATTGATTTATTGATTTTAGGATTTATTTTAACCATTTCCCATTATAAAATAGAATTATTACTATATTAATCATCTTATGCACATAGATATTCACATTTCATACAAGTAAAATTCCATGTAGACTACATCATAGGTTTTTTATTTTGTGATGATTTGTATAACATGATTTTATAACTATTAGAATTCCAATTTTTGTTCCATGCATGGTTGATTTCCTATATTTTTTCACATCTAATATCTTGTATGGTTAAAATTATAAAATATGGGTGGTTAAATAATGTTTCTATAGTATCCTAAATGGTTTTTTCTATATATCCTGATGGTGGAATTCTATTTAACAAACCAATTTGTATATGTTTGAGCCATGTCCTTTGGTTGCATGAGTTGAATCATTAATGGTTTTGAAAAAATGGGTTATAGATTATCAATTTGTAATTTTTATAGGTTATTTATAAATTATGGATTAGTGACCCACATTATCTAACAATCTCTTGTGGAATATGTTTATTCTGGAAACAAGTGTGATAACTTGGTTTCTATTACATGAATTCTAATTAAAACTTATAAAGGAATGTTCCTTTATAATTTGGGAATAAAAATAAATCTAATAGAAACATGATTTAGAAACATATATATATTTACTAGATTGTAATTATTGTAGAAAATTATGTAAATTATAAACTTATAAAGGATAATACCTCTGTAAAATAGGAATGATTAGACATATAATAAAATTTATAAATGCACAACTGGGCCTGAGCAGGTCAATCAAGGAATATTTTTTATGATTTAAATATAATTAGGGTTTTTTAAAAACCATGAATGAAATTATGAGACCCTTTTTTCTCACATTATTCTTTTAATTTATGTCATGAAATGGAAAATAACATAGTTATTCCATTGGAAACCCCCATAAACTCCTAGAGTATCCCTGCAAGTCATTCATAATTTACATATCTGCTTCCAGGGGAAAAATAAAACATAATAAATGTCTGATCTTATATTCCCAGTAAGGGTAAATAATAAATCTAAATATATCAAAAATAGGCAAAATTAATAAGGCATGGCGAATAAGTTAAAATTAATTCTATTAAAACATAATGTGGAGAAAAATATAGTATGAAATAAAAGCTTAATAAATAATTCTATATAAATAATCACATGAGAATGATACTTAACCTTGGATATTATACTAGTTGAATAATTACATGGGATATCAATTTATAATATCATAATGAGATAATCAATAATTAAGGACTTCATAAATATATTGTCTACAATTTGGCCATGAGACCATAGATAAATGGGTAAGAACATGGTCTAGTTTCCCTCACGTGACATATCATTGCATCATGGGGCTATAGAGGGACAATAATATCAATTAATAAGTTAAATGTGTTTCTTATATAAATGGGGTGAAATATAAACACCACATATATATGAAATGTAACTATATTCCCCAAATGGTAAAAATAATCCCAAATCATTCTGATTAATATATTGAATGGTATCAACATTACACATCCACAGTAAAACTGACCACAAACCATTTAATAAAATATGGTAGAGGATATTCATAAGATATCAATCTCAATAACGAATAATATGAAACATTTGTGTGGAAATATATGAGAATAATCTAATAAAATCATCAAGGAATTATTGAGAGAAATTCCATTTTTACTTTTCAAAAGAGACTACTTTTCATAAAATCATTTGTATTTATCATGACTGTTTATAATAAAACAAAAACAAAAAAAATATAGTTTATTATGAAAAAAGTTTTGATTTTAGAAAAACAATGGTTCCTTGAATAATATTATGAATAGTACTAATAATGGGTAAGGAACATGGAAGATCCCTTAAATTAGGCTTTCTTATCGAGAAAGATTAAGTTGGAACCTTATATAAAAAGTGTAATCCCTTCAAATAAAGATGAATTAACCTGGATATATGATTTTGGAATGTGTATATATAATTTTTAAAACTTATATAAAAATAATTAAGAATTACATTTGGGTAAATAGAGTGATAGTGTAACCCGAATGAAAAATTGAGGTTTGGGAAAACACCCCTTAACTTATGTCCAAAATTGTTCTTCACTTGATATTAATTTCTTGGATAATAAAATTATAATCATTAATTAATTTATTTATACCCTTTTTATATGTAATTTATTTTTTATAATTTTTTTATGTTCATTTATGGTTCTTTTTAGGATTTTTAAGATACACTTTCATCATTTGGGAGCCTTCGTTCCCTTGGTTTTCATGATCCATTACTTTTATACATGTATGAAAAATAATTTAAAATTGAAATTATTGTACAAAATTGAAGTTATATGTTATTAATGAAAATAAATAATATATAATGGTTGTATAATTAATTTGGTAATTTGGGGTGAGGATGAATCGTTAGATAAGTTGTTAGTGATAATCGTTTAGATTATTTTGGCGGTTTTTCAGTCATCAAAAAATATATCTATTTAATTAATTAATATTATATATATATATATATATATTCTAGATCAAGAACATTAGGAATGATTAAATATATATTATAATCATTTTTGACCATGAAGATGGTAAATCGGCACCACACAGACGTTGTTTTCATTTTTAAAATAAAAGGGAATGAAAAATAGAAATAGTGGTGGATATTCTATTAACATAATAACAATCAATTAAATAAATCATACTAGAGTTATCATGCCACTTTTTATAGGGGAGGTAAGGGAATGACAAGAAACTAAAAAAATAATAAAAAGAAAATAAAAAAAGAAAGATGATTTTTACCTCTTAAATTCTTCTCCTTGAGAACCTCTATAAGGGGATTGGTTTTGGCCTTTTCATGGTACCTAATTATAATGGACATGGGGGAGGGGATTAGAAATATATTTGAGTAAAATTTTTATGAGACTCAAATCCTCAAAGGTGTGAGGAGAAGTGGTGTCGAGTAGTGGTATTTATAATGGAGGAGAGGGGTATTTTCTCATTATTTTATTCATTAGAATATTATTTTGCATCATACTATGAATAGTTTGATAATTATCAACAAATATATTAAAATAATGACGTTTTCTTAGAGATTTTGGTGCTTAAATCAGCCATTACTCAAGGAATAGTTTATTCAATCTATAAAAAATATATATGGTAAATTACAATATTTTACTATTCACCAAAAATTCATGTATTTTAAAAAACTCTAAATAATACATCCTAACCATTTTTCAACATGTAGAATTTAAAAATGAACTCTATTTTATGATAATAATTAAAAATATGTGAAATTTAACTTTTAATTGAAATCATCATTTGTAAGAACTCTGTTATTATTTTGAGGTACAATTTTCATCTTTTTTCTTTTCCATTGTGTTGTTTTTGAGAAAACAAGGAATACTAGAAGAATTTTATGTTTTAGTATAATATGCCATGTAATAATATATACATTCCATTTAGTTTGTCCATGTAGGATTGGGATACATGGTGTGTGCTTTTGTTGTCTAGGGATAGAATAAAAGGCCACTACACGCCGTGTACTTCCTAGTACATGTCATGTAGTCATGTCGTCAAGGTTGGTGCATGATGCGTAAATTTGGTCAGTGAATTTTATGAATAGTGAAATGATATCCACATCGTGTATATGAAATTACACACCATGTACTCCTAATTTTTTTTAAATGGCCAGTATCCTCCTTTTATCTTCTTCTAGAGAGAAGAGTTGTTGGGTGAAGCACAAGGAGCCGCGACATCAGTTCCTTCTCCCGTTTCGTCGTCTAGAAGCCGATTCAAGTGTCACCAGTCACATTAGAACCCAATCAGTATGGGATTTTATCTTCATGGGCCATTCTAGGTGATTTTTTATCCTGAAAGAGTTTTTTACTATTGAATGATTTACTACTTTTCAAAGATCTACTTTGTTCTAGGCCAATTCAAGGGATGACGTCGGATTATATCAGTTATATGTCATCGATATAGGTCGTCTTGTGCCTCTAATTAATTATCGATATGTTTGTATGTGTTGTTATGCCACATATCCATGTTTAGGGTGGTACCTTGAAAGTAAATTTATCCTTGTAATTATTAAATGTTGTTTTGTTTATGAAATCAATAAATTATAGCATGTTTAGATTTGTTGTTGGATTAAGGGCAACCCCATGGGTGTATTTCCCTTGTATGATGTTTCATAGCCATTTTTCTATGGATGTCCACAGAAATGATTTATTTTTCCCTTTTTTGGTTATTTAAAATAAACTTTATTATTATCGTGAATTGCAATTGTGTAGAAATTTTAAGTGTATGATTATGGAATTGGTGTTGTGTTTTCCCCTTTCCTATGCAATGTTTTTATTGTTAAGAAGGTTGGAATTTTATAATGAATTTTAATAAGAAAATGGTAAATAGAATTGGTTGATACATGGGTTCAGCTTACAATTCCATGAACGGAATCACATGACTATTGTACCATGCACCTTGGGTGATACATGGGTTCAGTTTAGAATGCCATGGAAGGAATCTAGAGGCATTTGATTTATATGTCACTGGTGATAATGGGGTTCCCCTGTAGGACCGCTAGGGATAGAATAAATTGACAGAATATTATATTGTACATAGAGTGATACCATGAACTCCCTGGTAGGATGACTGAGGATAGACTCACATGAACTTATACCAACATCGAGAGTGATAATCCGGGATCCCTAGAATGACCACTGAGAACAGACTCATAAGATGTCGGTAGAATTACACCTATAGTGATACTGGAGTTACAACATAGAAATATCAATAAGGGAATCAGGTTTTTATTAAATTATGTAATGGAATGAATTGTGACACGTCTTCTAATCCAAATCACAAGCCTGGATTTATAATTTACTTTTTGTTATAAGGTCTTTTGATACTTCTGTTGTTCTTACCTTACTACTGGGAATTTTGGGCATAGGAAAAATTTCGAGACTTAAATAATTCAAGTAAATGAACTACTAATGAACATAGTAATATTTATAAATGAATAACATTACTTGTAGGATTTTTTACTTCTGACTTCCTACTAGTTTACTGCATGTCATTACTGTACAAAACTACTGCTTGTACTCACTGATTGATTGGCATAGACATTTGGTGGTTGCCTACTAGGATTCATTTCTCACACTCTATTTGGTTTATGCTTTTGGTCCAAAACAGACTATATTTCTATAGGTTTCGATTTGGTAAAGGCTCCCTATATTGGTACATGATTGCTTCTTAGAAGCAAGAGAGCGTCAGACCAATCCAAAGATTGCGATGCTGCTGAGTTTAATTTTTTACCGTACTTTGTTATTGTATTTTAATTGATTTTTGTTTATCTCGTTTCACTATTTTCTTAGAAAATAGGACATGCTTCATCATTTTATATTATAAGTCTACTTGTTAAATTTATCTTTCAGTATTTAGTGGTTTACTTTAGCTGCATGCTATTTACTACTTCTTATATTTGTTAATATTTATTCTGATGTTTTACACTCTTCCAATAAGGGAATAGTTTCCCCACAATCACACCTTATGCCCTCACCACTAGTCGAAAGCCTCTGTAGTTTAGGGGAATACACTTGAGTCCATGTGGCAAACCGGGTACGGGGCACCATTTAGTGGCGTCCAGACCAGAGACGTTACATAGTTTTATTAAAGGGTTTTTCCTTACTTCTTTGTCTTACTATTTGGAGCCTATAGATAGGGATATGAAGGAATAGGTATTTAGTAATTATTTGTGCCCAGGAGTAGCTACCCCGCATATAGGGAAGTTCCAATTACCTCGAATTGACATGTGTTCTTTATATTTTTATCTATTATAGTTGATTCAATATCACTATTGGGTAATGCACATGATTTATACTATTAATATTGATGCAATTGTGGGGTATATTTTGTTATAACCCAAAGAGATGATGGTGTTCCATCTCATGCATCATATAAAACCTTGTTAGAGTCACATGAAAAGCATTATTCCACTCCATCTAGGATGCATTAGTTGTCGCATGTTGTAGTGATAAATGATGTGATTACTCTACATGCTATTGGGATATGTGTATTGGTATGTGCTATGGTTTGGATTGAATGGACGCCAGACATTGGTTCCTGAGGTGTATGGGACCTCTTGGACCGGAATTTGGAAGGTCCTGAATCATGTTTTTATCTATAATTGTAATATGATATGTTCTGCTTGGGTTCCAAACATTGATTTATATGGAGTATGGGCCCTCACGGATAGGAATTTTGGCATCCTGCTGGTTGGTTTTCTGTAGAATAGGTGTTTTATTGTCAATCTGTTTGTTCTTTCCTAAAAACCTAGTATACACAATGTGTTGTCTAGCCTAACACACCAATTGTTATTACTGTTCATGGAATATTGAGTTCCATGTTTTACGAAGAACATGTTGTGTACCCTATGTACACACTTTGTAGTAGTTAACTGTGTAAACAAATAGTGTGAGGGGGAACACGAGTTGTCAAACTTTTAGTATAACATGCTATTTATTTGGGATTAAATTCCATAAAAAAGTCAACTGTGTATCCAATTTAGTTACTAATGACACAGGTGGACTGAAACTTAGCTATATACTCCTTGTTGTTGGAGAACATGCCTTGTAGTCTTACACTGGCAGAACCATGTAGTTATAGCCATGTAGAAGTACCTAGACAAGAATGAATCTCAAGTACACGCCATGTATCTTTGGGAACACATCGTGTATATGGGGAGTTACACGTCCATGTTGGTCCAAAGTACATGTCCATGTAAGGTCCTAGGAGGACACACCGTGTAAGGGGTAATACACGTAGTGTACTCTTATTTTGAAAAAATGATTGTTTTACTTAATCCATTTCGTTCTTTCACTTCTAAGTAACAATTTCCTTTTTTCATAAATTCGGAACTTAGGCATGTGTACTAGACTTTTTAGAATCCTACCGCTACGACGACCACGAGCTATACGCCAGGAGAGTGGTGATGAGAATACTACATAAATGGTGGATCATGGGCTACTAATGGACCCTACAGTTGTGCAAGCTACGGAACCAGCCATTATACCAGATATGGGTGCAGACGCAAAATTCCGATAAGGTTTTGTATGGTTCATAAAAACCTTCCAGAGAGCACCGTAGGCTGCCACATCGATAGAAGGGTTGACGTGTATATTCTAGCAGCAGCAGCCACCTACTTTTTCATGGGATGGTGGACCACAGGCTGTAAAATCATGGCTGGAATCAGTGCAGACTATCTTTGAGCATCTGTATAAGCCTCTCAAAAGGAAGTTCAAGCTTGCAACCTATACGATACCCGAATCTACCAAGAGATGGTGGGATGTTATCACTCAAATAGGGTGTCACCAGGATATAAAATGGGAAGAATTTCAAGAATCCTTATTTTATCATTATTTTCATGAGACACAATAGGTTGACTGAGCCCGGGAGTTCATGAACCTAGAGGAGGAAACACTATCAGATATGGATTATTCTTCCTGGTTTAATGAGTTTCAGAAATTCCCACTTATTTTTATGGGTGATGAAACATCAAAAGCTAGGCAATTCAAGGATGGTCTCATGTTTGACATCTTATCCCAAGTGAATTTCTTCAGGTTGCCTTTGGTCTCTACTAACATAAATTAGGCACTGATTACTGAGCATAATTTGAGGGAAGATGGAGGGGAGAGCCAGGGTAGTTGGGTACCGAGATCTGGTATTGTCTCGACCAGAAGGAAGAAGCATCATACGATGCTATATCATGGGGATATGACCAGTCATAACATTTCTTTTAGTATCCAGGTGAGGTGATACCATTGTGGTAGGATGATGCAAAAGAGTCCCCAATTCCTGATGGACCTATTCAAGTGCCGAGATTTCAAAAATATGTGCCATCTACAGCACTTCCCCAGGACTTTTCTACCATTTTATAGTGAGAGAGGTTCTGTAAAGACTCCACGTGTAGGAGCAAGGTCAGTAGCTACTCACCAATCTGAAAATTCGAATATATTGGGGAGTTCAGTTCAAGTTGGTGGGTGTGGTCATGGAAGCCAGGCCCTTGGATCTCAGCGACAGTAGGGCGGTTCAACTCAGGGTATCCAACTAGTGTCTTAGGGCTAAGGTACAGGTCACACATATGCAGTGCAACGGATCGAGAAAGAGCAGGATCCTGGTCCTTCTACTGTCAGAGTTATTATCATAGTCACCTCTCTTTTATCTTATGTACTTTTTGATACTAGTGCATCACATAGTTTTATATCTATGGATATTTTTTTAACATCCCAAGTAAGTAAAGAATTATGTATTTTCATATCTATGTCTATTTCTGAATTAGATATTGTTTTATAGGCTTAAAATTAGAATACATCTAATCTCAAGCATAGAATACACTGATATTTTTAAAAGATTATTTTTCATGCCTATTGATGGAAAACCATTTTTTTAAATGAAAATTTTGGAAATTTTATTAGCTCTTTTTTTCAAAATAAACTTATTCTTTTGGATTGTGACAATGAAATTTACTTTCGATAAATTTTTTGTATTTTTCTGACAATGTTCATTTTTTAATGAATAGTGAAAAATACTGCAATTTACTTCAATACAGCTTTTTCATCCAATTTAATTATATGGTTATATTATCTTTTTAATTAGTTTTAATGTTTAATTAGAATATATTTTTACCATTTAACTCAATTTTGGTCATTGTAATTATTTTCACATTGGAATTGGGCATAAACAAGTGTCAAACTTTTGATAGATATTGTTTCTAATAAACCTGCTATTTGTTTTGACAACGAGAATTATTTTTAAATTAATTATTGAAATTTTTGTGTTTGGAATTTGGTAAAATTGATTCAATATTTGGAATCAGAAGGTCCAAATTATGTAATTAAGACTCTTTTGTTTTTGAACAATATGAATAGTAACGACGGTAATTATCTTTAATTATCGTGATTAATTAGTAATCAGGTAGTTAAGGGTAATAAAATAATATCATAATAATATAAAATGACCCCAAAATGTGTCCTAATGCTACGTTTTGTGTCATGTCCGACCATGGTATTCCTTTTTCAATCTTTGGGACCCCATGGAATCACTTTTGTGTGATAGTGACAGTTTATCATTTTATTTTTAAAGAAAGGAAAATATAACAAAAGTATGTAACACCTAAGTAAAAAAAATTAATTTTGCCTAACTAAGTGATATCTTAGACTATAAATAGTCATTGTAAAAATAAAAGGATTTCCAACATCATGGTATTTTTTTTATAATTTTTATACATTAAATAAATAAATTTAGTTATGACACCATGATGATGTAGTGATTACATTAATGAACGATTTAAATAAACTGAATAGATAATGTAAAATCTAATACTTACACTTGTAAAAACCCTATTTTATTTGTGTATTTCTTACCCTTATCACCTTATCCAAGAAATATATCATTTTAGGACCTTTAAAATCCGAAACTCATTTTATAATAAAGTAACATTTCATGACTTTCCAAGAGTGCCCCTCTTCCCTCTTATAGAAGTCCCCCACCACTCCCCCCTTACCTACACCTCTCAAGCCATTGGCTCGGCCAAAATCTGCTCATTTTATCTCTCACAATCCCTCTATTCATCATAGAAGCTTTACCTTAGGCATAAATCTCTTCAAGAAACCCTTTTGGTTCATACCAAAGGGAGTTACCCGGTTTAAAGGTAATGTCTTCCCTTATGTTCTTTTGTTTTATTTTGCTTCTCTAACCCCATAAACTCTTTTTATTGCTATCTTTTGTAACAAAACAAGTATATTCAATATACTAGGAGGTATTTATGATTATTATTTTATTTACACTTACACATACCTCCATCTAATGGTTTATAGAACATACTATTTCTGTGAGTGGCGAATTACTGCCTCACGAAACGATGATTGTTTAACATTCTTTTATCACCTTTAATGGTGTCCATTAAGATGTCACTATATTTATATATTATGTTTATTATGTTTATATTATCCTTATGCTTATTTATTTTTCATTTATGGCATACCTTTACGGTTTCCATTATGGGTAAACGCGATAATTTCATTTTAGGAAGTGCGGACTACTGCCCCCTAAAAGTGATTTGATCAGTTAATGCCATTTGTGGGACGAGTAAAGGATGGAGATAATGGTATTAAATATGATATCATAATGGAATTATAATATACCTTTATATCATTATTATTTCATTCCATTAAATACAAAATAGAAATGAAAGTTGCGTTCATGTGTACGTACGACTTACCATCTCCATGAACGGTGCATTTCATTTCTTACCTCTAAATGTTATGTAATATTATAAATGTATGTATATACTAGATATATATTATATATATGATATATAATTCATGAATATAATTCTTGATATAATGGATATTTACCACATGAACAACATGTAATTGTAAGAAATTTATTTTTGGCTCAAGTACCAAAGATCGACAAAACGACCGTTACTAACTTAAATAATTACATAATGTTCGTAACATTTTAATAAGTGATATAAAAGGAATAATGAACTTGAAAAAGGTTCTTAATAAAGTACAAATTAACTATATTTTATTATTCATGAGATTAAATAATGATCGAGTCAAGTCAGACATGAGGTAAGGGACTTCGTCTCAATCTCCTTTCATTGAGGAATATTTTGTTTTATACACAATATTCATTTATACGGTGTATAAACCCCTTTGAATTTTACTTTTATTAAAAATTAATCTTTTTTTATGAATCGTTTTACTAAACGTCAAAAGGGAATGTTTTTTTCTTACGTATGCGGCGACAACGACTTCTCTGCCGCCGTGACCATTATTTGAGTTTTAGCTTCCTCTACAAGCCATAACTTTTTTTAAATGAAAAATAAATACCATGTTTTAATTTTATTTTAATATGGTATTGAAAATGGTTTTGATAATTTTTTTATTATATCAATTTGTTTTTGATATCGTGTGATTGAAATGTGGGAATTTTATGTTTCTTTTATGCATGTTTTATTTGATACGATTATGTTATAGTTCTTGGGAATTGTTTATGAAGATGGGTGGTTCCGTGATAAACTAATGGTGGGTGATCCCGATATAGCTCTCCAAGTAATTGGGTAATGCAAAGGAGTTAAACGCTATGGTTTCTCCGAAGAGATTTTGGGAATATATTGTGATAAGTATTCCAAACGTACCCATAAGGGTTACTCCCAACGTAACAATGTTATGAATTCCTCAAGTTACATTTATGTCTTATGATTTATATGAGTTATTCGTAAACCTTATGATTTCATAAGTTATGTTAAAGTGCTTATGTTTATGAGTAATGTATGATTTCAATTATTCTTAGGTATACATGGACTAAGGTTTTCTTTTCGTATTTTTATATCCCTTTCTGATCTTTTTATGCTCATCCCAAGTTTTTAAAATGTTTTTCACAGGTCAAGGTAAAGTTACATGATGTGATGATAGTGTCGAGGAATTGTCAAGAAAGAATGCATGTTTTATTTTAAATATGTTTCCTTTGATGGGAAAAGTGAATATTGTCTTTTATGTAACAACCTTGTTTAAATCTGGAATGTAATGCATGATTTATGATCTAATTCTCTAAAACTCTAAACCTGAAAATGTCCTCAATATGTATTCTTGAAATAACTCATGATTAAGTTATGTTTAAGGATGGGGCCTTATAGTTGGTATCATAGGTTGGTTTAGATAACTTTAGGAGTAAGAATTCTGTTAAATTATTATCCAAAAATATTTTTTTATGGTCAAATTGAAATGATATAGCATTTGAAGATTACCATGTTGCTTCATCTAAGACATGTTTGTTCAGAATGGTGTTCCACAGAGGAAATAGGGAAGTAGCGCTAGGAAGGCATACAGAAGGAAATGAACTTCCAAATCAGCATCCTGAGATAGTCAGAATTGGAACTGAACAGTTTTTTACAGTAATGACGCAGTTGACTCAAGAGATAAATGGTGGTTGTTTCATGCATGAGATCAGCCAAATAAACCACATAGGAACATGTTAGTGCTGGAAAGTTTCATTAGGAAACATCCCCCATCATTCAAAGGATCATCTGACCATGTGCTAGCTGAAGGGTGGATTAAAAAACTAGAGAAAATATTCGATGTCATGGGGTCTTCATACAATCAAAAGGTTAGTCTTTCTGTTTACTGTTTGGAGGGTGAAGCAGATCAGTGGTGGTCGACGGTTAAAAATATCAGGGACGCTGATGAGATTGTTTCTCTTGACTAGGATGAATTCAAAGATATGTTTCTTGAGAAATATTTTCCTAAGGCTGTTCGACTTAGGATGGAGAAACAATTCTTGGAACAGAGGAAGGAGGACGACTCAGTATATTCTTATGAAGAAAGGATCACTCGATTGGCAAGGTATGATCAAAATTTTATCTGATACCTTGATAGTAAAATCAATATTTTTTACTCAGGATTAAAGCCAAAATGTCAAAGGGCATTAACTTCTCACAAGTTCAAAAGTTATGAAAAGCTTGTTTGATGTTCTAAGAAGGTGGAAATGGAGTTTTTCGATGATCAAGTGTTCTATAACAACCAACAGAAGAAGAGACCGAGGTGGCAGGAGAAAGGGAAGAATCCTTCAAAAATGTTTGATGGTAAGAAGACTATTTTTTCAGCTTGTGATAAATGTTGCAAAAATTATGATGGGAAATGTCTTTTGAATTTTGGAAAGTGCTACCGATGTGGTAAGATGAGACATAAGGCTCGTGATTGTACTGAAAAATATCAGGGCGATGTAAAGACCAAATATGATTTATAGTTAGTGAAATTCTTCAAGTGCAATGATATGGGTCATTATGAAAATGAGTGCTCAAAAAAGAGCTCAAATTATGGGAATCAGTTAGACTACAAGCAGAAAGGTGTGGTGATATGCTTTGAAACTAAATCAGCAGATGTTGGGCCATCAAATGAAGTTGTATTAGGTACTTTGTTTGTTTTTTCAGATTATTCCAATGTGTTGTTTGGTTCAGGGCCTACACATTCTTTCATCTTTGAAAACTTTTCTGGTCAATTGGGAATTCCATCTCATGAAATGACTCATGAACTTGAGTTAAAAACACCTGGGGGAAATGTTGAGGAAAAAATAATTTATAAGAATATTCCTATCCTTATCTGTGGAAAGAACCTACTTGAAAACCTTATTGTTTTACCTCTAGTAGAGTTTGATTTCATCCTGGGTATGGATTGTCTCTCTGTTTACCATGATAAGATTGATTATAGAGCTAAAGAAGTTTCTTTTCAAAAAGGCTTTCATTTTGTGTACATGAATGAACCCTTACTGTTGATAATATATCAAGAGGCTTAGAAACATGTAATAGATGGAAATGAATGTTACCTTGCACATATTTTTGAAAACAAAGGAACTGTTCAGATTAATGATGTTCCAGCGGTAAATGAGTATCCTGATGTTTTTCCTGATGAGTTTCTTGGAATAATACCATATTGGGAAGTTGAATTTACTGTTGAATTAGTTCTTGATGCATAGATAATTTGAAAACCCCCTTATCGAATGCCTCAAATTGAACTTTTAGAGTTAAAGGAGCAATTGAAAGATTTATTAGAGAAAGGTTTCATTTGACCTAGAACATCACTATGGGGTGCTCCTGTCTTATTTATTAAAAAGAAATATGGTTCAATGATACTTTTCACTGATTATAGAGCCCTGAATAACATCATTGTTAAGATAAAATATCATTTGCCTCATATCGATGATTTGTTTTATCAGCTCCAGGGTGCTTAGTATTTTTCAAAGATTAACTTGAGATCGGGGTACCATCAGTTGAAGGTAAAGGAATCAGATGTTCGGAAGACTCCGTTTTGTACAATATATGGCCATTATGAATTTGTAGTAATGAATTTTGGGTTAACTAATGCACCTGCTGTATTCATGGACCTTATGAATAGAATTTTCCATGAGTTTCTAGATAAGTTAGTGGTTGTTTTCATTGATGATATTTTGGTGTTTTCTAAAAGTAAAGAGAAGCATGAATGTCATTTAAGGGTTATTTTTTAAACCTTAAATGAAAATAATTTGTATGGGAAATTCAGAAAGTGTGAATTTTGGTTGCAACAAATTTCTTTCATTGGTCACATTGTTTCTAAAGTTGGAATAACTATTGATCCTGAAAAACCAAAGGTTGTTGAAGAATGGCCAAGACCAACAAATGTAACCGAGATTCGTAGTTTTCTTGGTTTGGTAGGCTATTACCGAAGGTTTGTTAAAAAATTTGCACGGTTGTCCTTCCCATTGACTAAGCTACCTCGGAAGGGTGTTAAGTTTATCTGGAAAAAATAATGTGATGATTGTTTTCAAAAATTGAAAGTAATATTGGTGAATACACTAGTTTTGGCACCACCTTCTAGGAATGGTGAGTTTGTTATCTATAGTGATTATTTATTGAAAGGAATTGGTTGCATCCTAATGCAGAATGATTAGGTAATTGCTTATGCTGCACGTCAGTTGGAAAATCATGAGGTAAATTACCCTACACATGATTTGGAATGAGTTGCTGTTGTTTTCACTTTAAAAATTTGGAGGCATCATTTGTATTGTGTAAAGTGTAAAATATATACTAATCACAAAAATTTAAAGTATATATTAACTCAAAAATAATTGATCATGAGACAGGGGAGATTGTTAGAATTAATAAAGGATTATTATTGTACAATTCATTACCATCCAGGAAAAGAAAATAAAGTGGCTAATTTTTTGAGTTGAAAAATTAATGCTTCATTAACCATGTTACGTTTGGAACGTGATCCTTTGGTTAAGGATTTTATTAACTTTGTCATAGAAGTTTTTGTTGTAGTATGTTCTTCTATTTTGTTTCAGTTATCCGTGAAATCTTCTCTATCGGATAGAATTAAGAAATCACATAATCAAGACACTGAGTTGCAGAAAAAGTTAGAGCTGGTTCAGAAGGGTATGTTACCTGAATTCAACATTGATATTGATTGTGTTATGAGATTTGGGAATATATTGTGTGTGCCTTGTGATTCAAATTTAAAGAAAGAGTTATTATATGAAGATCATAGTTCTCTGTTTTCGGTTCATCCTGGCAGTACTAAGATGTATAGAGATCTTTGGGAGTATTACTAGTGGGATGGAATGAAAAGAGATATTGTTGATTTTACTGTGAAGTGTTTGACTTGTAAATAGGTTAAAGCAGAGTGGCATTTACTGAAATGGATGATTCAGCTTTTAACAGTGCCAGAGTGGAAATGGGAGAATATATCCATGGACTTTTTTGTGGGGTTGACAAAGACACCTCGAGGTAATAATGCAATCTGGTTTATTGTTCATTGCTTGACTAAATCTTCTCATTTCCATGCTATACATGATACTTTTTCCATGGATCAAATTTATTTTTTGTATCTTAAATAGATATTCAGGTTACATGGAGTTCCTCTCTCCATTATATCTGATTGTGATCCCAGTTTTACTTCTAACTTTTGGAAAGGCCTTCAGAAGTCGTTGGTTATTGAATTAAATTTTACTATAGCTTTTCATCCTCAATCAGATGGGCAGTCAGAATGAACAATTCCAACATTGGAGGATATGCTATGTTCTTGTTCGATATATTATTAGGGAGGTTGGGACCGACAACATTCTTTGGTTTAGTTTTATTATAATAACTTTTTTCATTCCAGTATACAGATGGCACCATTTGAGGCATTATATGGGAAGCGGTGTCGAACTCCAGATTTTTGTGATGAAGTAGGAGAAAAGAATTTGATGGGACTAGAATTGGTATAAGAGTTGGATGAAAAAGTTCAGATGACACAAAAACACAAGAGAACAGCTCAGAGCAGGCAGAAAAGTTATATCGACAACAAGAGGAAGGATCTCTCTTCTGAGGTAGGTGATCATGTCTTCCTCAAAATTTCACCATGGAAAAGTGTGATGCAATTTGATAATATTGGAAAGCTGAGTCCAAGTTTCATTGGGCCATATGAAATTCTGGAGAGATTTAGATCAGTTGCGTACCGAGTGGCTTTACCTCTGAATTTATCTGAGGTACACAATGTTTTTCATGTTTCAATGTTAAGGAAGTACATGCCAGACCCATCTCATGTTTTGAGTCTAGTGGTAGTTCAGCTGGAAGAGAATCTATCGTATGAGGAACAACCGGTCCATATTCATGAACATAGGGAGCAAGTGTTGCGGAATAATTTGATTCATCAAGTAAAGTTTTTGTGGAAAAACCACATGATTGAAGAGGCAACATGAGAATCTGAAAATTCAATGAGGGATAAATACCCCCACATATTCGATAAGTAAATAAATTGTGGGGACACAATTTTCTAAAGGAGGGAAGGATGTAACATCCCATGCAAGTAAAGAATTATGGATTTTCATATCTATGTCTATTCTGAATTAGATAGTCTTTTAGAGGCTTAAAATGAGAATAAATCTAATCTCAAGCATAGAATACACTAATATTTTTAAAAGATTGTTTTACTGCCTTTTGATGGCAAAATTTTTTTTAAATAAAACTTTTGAAAATTTTATAAGCTCTATTTGTCAAAATAAACTTATTATTTGTGATTGAGACATTGAAATTTATTTTGGACAAATTTTTGGTATTTTTCTGACAATGTTCATTTTTTAATGAATAGTGAAAAATACTGCATTTTACTTCAAAACAGTGTTTTCATCTAATTTAATTATATGGTTTGATTATCATTTTAATTTTTTAAAGCTTAATTATAATATATTGTTACCATTTAACCCAATTTTATTTATTGTAATTATTGTCTTTTCGGAATTGGGCATAAACAAGTGTCAAACTTTTGATAGATATTGTTTCTAAAAACCCCGCTATTTGTTTTGACAACGGGAATTATTTTTAAATTAATTATTGAAATTTATGTGTTTGGAATTTAGTAAAATTGATTCTATATTTGTAATAATAAGGTCCAAATTATGTAATTAAGACTCTTGTTTTTGGACATTATGAATAGTAACGACGGTAATTATCTTTAATTATCGTGATTAATTAGTAATCGGGTAGTTAAGGGTAATAAAATAACATCATAATAATATAAAATGACCCCAACATGTGTCCTAATGCTACTGGTTGTGTCTTATCTGACCATGGGATGCCTTGTGCCATCTTTGGGACCCCATGGAATATCTTTTGTGTGATAGTGACATTTTATCATTTAATTTTTAAAGAAAGGAAAATATAACAAAAGTATGTAACACCTAAGTAAAACAATTTTAATCTAGTCTACATAAGTGATCTTATAGACTATAAAAAGTCATTGGAAATATATAAATATTTCCTACATCATGGTATTTTTTTATAATTTTTATACAATACATAATTATATTTATTTATGACACCATGATGACGTAGTGATTACCTCATTAATGAATGATTTAAATAAAACGAAACGATAATGTAAAATATAAGACTTACACTTGTCAGAAACCTATTGGATGTGTGGATTTCGAACCCGTATCACCTTATCCCAAAAATATATCAATGTGGGGCCTTTAAAATCAGAAACTCATTTTATAATATACTAACATTTCATGACATTCCAAGAGTGCCCCTCCTCCCTCTTATAAAAGGCCCCCACCACTACCCCCTTACCCACACCTCTCAAACCATTTTCTCGGACAAAATATGAATATTTTATCTCTCCACATACCTATCTTCATCATAGATGCCTTACCTTAGGCATAAAGCTCCTCAAGAAACCCTTTTGGTTCAAACCAAAGGGAGTTACCTGATTTAAAGGTAATGTCTTCTCTTATGTTCTTTTATTTTATTTTGCTTCTCCAACCCCCTAAATTCATTTTATTCCTCTCTTTTGTTAAAAAAACATTTTATTCAATATACTAGGATGTTTTTATATAATTATTTGATTTAAACTTACACAAACCTCCATCTAATGGTTAAATAACATACTGTTTCTGTGAGTGGCAAATTACTGCCTCACGAAACGATGATTGTTCAATATTCTTTTAACACATTTCATAGTGTAAATTAAGATGTCACTATATTTATATATTATATATATTATGTTTATGTTTTCCTTATTTTTCTGTATTTTTCATTTATGTCATTCCTTTATGGTTTCCATTATGGGTAAATAAGATAATTTCATTTTAGGAAGTGCGGACTACCGCCCCCTTAAAGTGATTTGATTCATTAATGCCATATGTGGGAATTATAAATGATGGATTTAATTGTATTACATATGATATCATACTGAAATTTTAATATACCTTTATATTATTATTATTTTATTCCATTAAATACGAAATAGAAATGAAAGTTGCGTTCATGCATACGTACGGCTTACCGTCTCCATGAACGGTGCATTTCATGTCTTACCTCTAAATGTTATGTAATATTATAAATGCATGTATATACTAGATATATATGATATATATGATATCTAATTCATGAATATAATTCTGGATATAATGAATATTTTACCACATGAACAACTTGTAATTATAAGTAGTTTATTTTTGGCTCAAGTACCAAAGATCAACAAAACGACCATTATTAACTTAAATAATTACATAATGTTCATAACATGTTAATAAGTGATATAAAAGGAATAATGAATTTGAAAATGGTTCTTAATAAATTATAAATATACTCTAGTTTATTATTCATGAGATTAAATAATGATCGAGTCAAGTCGGACAGAGGTAAGGGACTTCATCTTAATCTCCTTTCATTGAGGCATATTTTGTTTTATACAAAACTTTCCTTTATATGGTGTATAATCCCCTTTGACTTTTACTTTTATTAAAAAGGAATATTTTTATATGACTCATTTTACTAAACTAAAAAAGGGAATGTTATTGTCATACATATGTGGCGACAATGACTTCTCTTCCACTGTGACCATTATTTGAGTTTCGACTTCCTCTACAAGCCATAACATTTTTTTTAAATGAAAAAAGTACCATGTTTTAATTTTCATTTATTGTGGTATTGAAAATGGTTTTGATAATGTTTTGATTATATCAGTGTTTTTTTGATATCATGTGATTGAAATGTGGAAATGTTATGTTTCCTTTATGCATGTTTTATTTGATACGATTATGTTATGGTTCTTGGGAATTGTTTATGAAGACTGGTGGTTCCGTGATAAACTAAGGGCAGGTGAGCCCGATATAGATCTCCAATTCAATTGGTAACATGAAGGATTAAAATGATAAGGTTTCTTCGAAGAGATTTAGGGAATATATTGTAATGGGTATTCCAAACATAACCATGAGGGTTACTCCCTATGTAAGAATGTTATGAATGCCCCAAGTTACCTTTATGTCTTATGATTTCTATGAGTTATTCATAAACCTTATTATTTCATGAGGTATGTTAAAGTGCTTATGTTTATGAGTAAAGTATGATTTCAATTATTCTTATGTATACATGGAATAAGGTTTTCTTTCAGTATTTTTATATCCCTTACTATGGTTTTTATTCTCATCCCAAGTTTGTGAAATGTTTTTCACAGGTCTAGGGAAAGGTACATGATGTGATGATAGTGTTGAGTATGTGTCAAGAAAGAATCCATGTTTTATTTTAAATATGTTTCCTTTGATAGTAAAAGTGAATATTGCCTTTTATGTAACCACCTTGTTTAAATGTGGAATGTAATGCATGATTTATGATCTACTTCTCTAAAACTCTAAACCTAAAAAGATCCTCAATGTGTATTCTTGAAATAACTCAAGATTAAGTAATTTTTAATGCTGGGGCCTTATAATTGTGGAAGTCCTTGGACTCTATGTGTATACTTCTCTTAATGTGATGACACTAGACACGCTATTAGGGATTAGAACGACATGTGTGCATCAATTCAAGGAGTGTTCCTGTGAAATTTGTGGGTGTCACTTTATATATAACCTCTATGTCTTAGATATGGTATGTTTTGATGTCATTAGTGGAATGGACTAGTTGGTTTATTTTCAAACCTTCGATAATTTCTATTTCCATAGGGCGAGTTTCACATCACTAAAGGGTAGAGAGTTTCTACATAAGGTTGAATGGGATTTCCAGGGGAGCAGAGCTAGACCTGAGCATCATATGCTTCGCAGGATGACATCATAGATTTTGAGATTATATCTAGATGATCAGGGATCATATCTAGAATATTTCTCTCGAGTGGTTGATCGTTTAGAGAATATTTTCCTAGACGACTTCTCCAGCTTACCTGCTGTCAGAGAGGTGGATTTCACTACTAATCTAGTTCCAGAAGCTGCACCAGTATCCATTACTCCTTACAGGATCACTACGATGGAGTTGCAAGAGCTCAAGAGGTAGTTGGAAGATCTGGAAGCCTATTATTTTTACTTCTCCTTGGGGTTCACCATACCTTTTTAGAAAAAGGCATACAACGCCCATAGGCTATATGTGGATTATTAAAAGATGAACTAATTATTGGATAAGAACCAATATCCCTTTCCACAGATAGATGACATGTTTGATCAACATCGAGGACCTCAAGTGTTCCCAAAGATTAACATAAGGTAAAGATATCTCCAGGTACGTGTTTGACCTATAGAAATACCTTGTACAACCTTCTATAGTTTTTATGGTCTATATACATACTTGGTTATACCATTTCATCACACAAACACTCCAGCAGCTTTCATGGCATTGATGAATATTGTTTTCGATCCCTACCATGATTTTTTTGTGGTAGTCCTTATAGAGGATATATTGGTGTATTCTCACAATTGAAATGGTCATAACAAAAACCTTGAGAACATTTTGAATAAACTAAGAGAGCATCAATTATATGCGAAGATATCAAAATTCCACTTATAGATGGATCAAATTCACTTTTTAGGTCATGTGATCTCAGAGACAGGAGTAACAGTGGACCTAGAGAAGGTGAGAGCAGTATTTACCTGGTAGAAGCCAATGAAATTTTTCAATGTATAGAGTTTGTTAGGGCTAGCCTATTACTATCAGAATTTTATACCAGACTTCTTATTCTTAGAATCACCGATGAAGGGCTTGACCAATAAAGGTGGTATGTTTAGGTTGTTAGACTCTTGTGACGCAGCCTTTCAGGAGTTAGAGCAATTTTTTACTTCAGCGCCGAAACTGATATTCCCAGAGTCGGGAAAGAGTTACATTGTGTACTATAATGCATCAGGTATTGGGTTGGTAGTAGTGATAATGCAGGGGGATCGAGTCGTTGTGTATGGGTCATGGTAGTTGAGGCCACATGAGATGAATTACCTAATGTAGGATGTCGAGTTTTCCGTAGTTGTCAATGTTTTACGTTATTGGAGACATTATTTATTGGGATAACTTTTGTGGTGTACACAGACCACAAAATTAACAAATACATATTTACTCAGCATGATTTGAATCTGAGACAGTGAAGGTGGGTGGAATACATTATGTCATTTGATTTTGAGCTCACCTATGCACCAGAAAAATGTAACGTAGTGGCTGACACACTGAGTAGGATGACTCAGATAATAGGCAGTGCAGAAGGCCAGTGGTGATTGGAAGCTTATGTACTTGTTCTCTGATATTCATTTAATGGTGCATGATAGTTAGGGATAGACTTATATTTCATCCTTAGAATTTACCTATACCATACTAGACATAGTGTGGGAAAGGTAGCTCCCAGATTCTGAAGGCCTAGTTCTACAGGAGAGTGTGGTGGGTGAGGACCCTCCCCCTGGGAGGGAGATAATTGAGGATGAAGTTCTTCAAGTACATGGATGTGTGCGGGTTCCAGGGGATATACACGAGGATATGATGCGGTAGTTTCTTGATTCATATTTGGAAGTGCATTACGGAGACACCAAGATGTATTGTGACTTGCGCTGTCATTACTGGTGGCTGGGAATGAAGTGATAAGTAGATGGTTTTGTTACAAGGGGCTCCACCAATCAACAGGTAAAGGTGGAACATTAGCGGCCAACTATAATTTTACCAAATCTACCTATTCCTAAGGGTAAATTAGATAATGTCATGATGGATTTAATTATGGGGTATTGAGGTATCTTAGATGAAAGGATGTTGTGTGGTTCTTAGTTGACAAGCTTATGAAGTACAATCACTTCTCGCATATCCATGAGACTTTTGGTGTTGATGAGCTCAGAATGATGAATATCTGAGAGGTGGAACAACATCATTGGGTTCATTGTTCTATCATTTCATATAGGGATGTGTTATTTATGTCTCATTTCTAGCAGAGTTTTCAAAGGACGTTGGGTACACAAGTATTTGTGAGCATAACATACCACACTCAGACCGATGTCCAATCACGGTGTATGATACAGGTGTTAGAAGACATGTTGTGTGCATGTGTCCTAGACATTGTGGTATCTTCGAAGAAGTATATACCCCTGGTAGAATTCACCTATAGCAATATCTTCTAGGATACTATTCTAATTGCACCATATGAGGATTTTTACAGGAGGTCATGCTGATCACCCCTTAGTTGGATGGAAGTAGTAGACGGAGCTATGGTGGGACCTCATCTTGTCCAAGAGATGATTCAATAGGTTCACATGATCCAAATACTAATCACTACTATGAATTCTCATTAGAAATATTATGTCGATCACTGCAGACAACCTCTAGAGTTTGAGGTCGAATATCAGGTTTTCCTACATGTTGCACATAGTTTGGGACATAAGAGGATCATGAGAAAATGTAAGCTTTCTCGAAGATATGTCAGACCATTTGATATTCTGGAATGAGATGGTTCATTTTCATAACAGTTCTAGTTAACATAGAGGTATCGATCCATGCCTAAAATCTTCCATGTATCTCAACTACGCCACTATCACTCAGACCCATCTCATGTTTTTCAGTTTGAGGAGGTTGAGCTTCAAGTTTATGCATCCTTTGAAGAGCATCTGATTCGTATAGTCGATAGGAGCACGAAGGTTCTCTGAGGTCAATTAGTTCCTCTCTTACGGGTACTATGGCAGCATGGACGAGTGGAGGACGAGACTTGGGAGAGGGAATCTGACCTACATGCTCAGTGGATAGAGTTATTCTCAAATATTCCCTCCCCAGCCTTGCACGGGAAATTCAGAGAAAAATCACTTTAAGGGGTGAAGTTTGTAATAACCTGGTTTATATTTTGAGGTACAATTTTCTTTTTTTATTTTCTTTTGAGTTGGTTTTAAGAAAACAAGGAAAATTGGAAAAATATTAAGTTTTATTAGTACACTCTGTGTAATCCTATGTATGCACTGTGTAGTATGGCCGTGTCGGATAGGGATACATAGGGTGTGATTTTTTTGGATAGAGAGGAACGAAAAGTCCAATA
Organism: Viscum album; assembly: GCA_963277665.1. Lineage (NCBI taxonomy): Eukaryota > Viridiplantae > Streptophyta > Magnoliopsida > Santalales > Viscaceae > Viscum > Viscum album. The sequence goes on along the minus strand of OY728125.1, from coordinate 767,540,015 downwards.
CATTCCATGTACTTTATATTACACACTGTGTAGTCATGTTGGTAAGGCCGGTGTGGGACGCGTAAAGTAGGTCTGTGAATTTATGAACTGTAAAATGAAATACACATCATGTAAATGAACTTACACACCGTGTACTCCTAATGTTTTTCTTAAAATGGGTAGTAGACTCATTTTCTCTTCTTATGGATAGAAGATCCATTATGTGTGGAACACGGAGCCATAAGATCAATTCTTTCTCACATTTCATCGTCTAGAGCCCGATTCAAGTGGCGTGGGTCACGTTAGTACCCAATCAGAAAGGTATTTCTTCTTATAGATTCATTCTTGGTTATTTTTCTCTTGATAGGGTTTTTTAAGGTTGAATGATTTACATATTTTCTTAGATCTACGCCATTCTAGGACGATTCAAGGGCCAACGTTACATTACATTAGTTATGAGACAACGAGGTAGGTGGTCTTGTGCCTCTTGTTAATTATCGAGATGTTTATATCTATCTTTGTGTCATTCACCCTTGTTGAGGGCGTTTCCATGAAAGGAAATTGATCTATGTTAGGGTTAAATGTTGTTTGGGTTATGAAATAAATGAACAAAAGCATGTTTATCTTTGTTTCTTGATAAAGGGCCACCCTGTGGGCATGTTTCCATTGGAGAAAATTGCATAGACATTTTATCATAGGATGTCCATGGATATGCATTTTTTCCCTTTTTGGGTTGTTTAAAATGACCTTTATTGTTATATTGAATTTAAATTTTGTAGAAATTGTATGTCTTTGATTATGGCATTGGGATTGTGTTTTCCCCTTTGATATGGAGAGTTTTTCTTGTTAAGCTAGTTTGAATGTTTCAATGATGTTTAATGAGTAAATGGTAAATAGAATCGGGTGATACATGGGTTTAACTAAGAATGATGTGAATGGAATCACATGACTATTATACCATGCACCTTGGGTGATTCATGGGTTCAGTTTAGAATTCCATAGATGGAATCGAGATGATTATTATTTATATGTCATTAGTAATACTTGTGATCCCTATTAAGACTTCTAGGGATGGACTGAATTGACATATTCTTATATTTAACATAGATTGATACATTTATCTCCCTAGTAGGACTTCTATGGATAGATTCTCATGATCTTATACCAACATCGAGAGTGATACTCAGGGCTCCCTAGAAGGAGTAATAAGAATGGACTCATTGGATGTCTGTAGAATTTCACCTGTATTGATTCTTGAGTTACAAATTAGAAATATCAAGAAAGGACTTGAGTTTTAATTAAATTATTTAATGGAATGAATTGTGACATATCTACAAAGCTAAAGAACAAGATTGGATTTTGAATTTACATATTTTTATAAAGTCTTTTGAGACTTTTGTTTTACTTACCATGCTATGGGGAATGTCAGACTTCGGCCAAATGACAAGACTTAAATACTTAATGTAGATGAACTATTAATGAACATAGTAAACTCTATAAATGAATACCAGTACTTGTAGAATTGTTTACTTATGAGTGCCTAATAGTTTACTACATGTCATTACTATACACAACTAATGCTTATGCTCACTAACAGATTGGAAAATACCTTTGGTGGTATCCTACTGTGATTCATTTAACACACTCTATTTGGTTCATTCTTTTGGTACCAAACAGACTATACTACTGTAGGTTTTGATTGGTGGAAGAATCCCTATATGTGTGCTTGACTACTGCTTAGGATCAGGAGAGCATGGGGCCAAGCCAAGGATTACAATACTACAAAGTTTCATTTTATTTTTCCGTACTTTGATATTGTATTATATTGACTGTAGTGTATCATATTTCATTTTATTATAGAACATGTTACATGATGCATCATTTTGATATTATATGTCTTCTGGTTAACTTTATCCTTTAATTTTCAGTTATTTACTTCAGTTGCAAGCAGTTTACTGCTTATGTTATTAGTTAATATTTATTATGTTGTGTTACACTCTGACAATGATGGCATAGTTTCTCCACTATCACACTCAAGGCCTTCACTGCTAGTCAGAAGCCTCTAGCGTTTAGGGGAAATGCAATTGAGGCCATGTGGCCAACCGGGTATGGGGAACTGTTTAGTGGAATCCGGCCATGGGATGTTACATCATTTACTAGAAAAATACTAATTTAAAAATTATAACTAGTTTCCTAACACCTGGAAAATTATGAAATGTCTCAAAAGAATATCATATTATCATAAAACATGAAAATATAAATTTGTGAATACATTTTAAGAAAATAATTTTTTATTTAAATAATTATATTAATTATTAAATTGAAAATAAAAATTTATGTTTTAAAAAGTATACACACTTAATAAATAATTACTAAATCATTTATTTACTTATATTATGATATAATTATATCATATTACCCTTCATAAGATGAAAATTATATTTATACTTTCTTGGGTGTTCTTACTATTCTATTGGAAAGATTACAATTTCTGTGGGTCTTATTACTATTCCAAAGCCATGTTACTATTCCATTGGAATAGATTCCTTAACTTTTAAAAATACATCTTATTCCATTTATTCATCATTTATAAAGTTTTTATTATGCTATTTAAGTGATTGTATGTGATTTATGGTAAGGACCCGAGCCCAAACAACCGAAATCTTCCCCTATAAATGATTTTTATTTTTTTAATAAAAACACACAACATTTAATTATATACCAGGAAATTTTAACAGTCTATATTATATTAAATTAGATACATGAAAAACTACATAGAAAGACTAAACTCAAAAAAAAAATCAAAAATATGTTGTGTTTGATATCTCCATAAGAGAAACAGACACCTTTGGGATACACTATTGGAACTTTTAAAATAATTTTAAAACAAGTGGTGAGTATAAATGTACTCAGTGAGGGGTTCTTAAAATGTTGATGAAAACTTTTTAAAAACACATTAAAATATTGGGTTAAACATTTATATGTATACAAATTTATACTTAAGAGTATATTTCCAAAATGTTGAAATCTATATAATTTAGAAAACATTTAATTTCAAAACAAATTATATTTGAAAGAATTATAGGATTTCTCCATTGAAAATAATAATTTTCTGGAGGATTATTCCCTGATACATGGAAGAACATAATTAAAAACCATAACATAAGGCCAATAGACATAACTCATGTGGAGAAAAGTTCCCTTAATTTATATGGGTTCACTCCTTATATCAGATCATTCATCATACAAGTTCCATTTTCAAAAAAAAACCACTACCTTTCTCAGATCTAACCCAAAAAATTTCTACATCACATACATAGAATTATTTTCTTTTCTAGAAAATAATTAATTCTTATAATAAGTCATAAAAATTAAATTAAAAGAGTTTTCTAAAACCATTTTTGGGGAATCCAATGCTTGAAATAACTCACTTTTTTGTAAATCAAAATTAAAAACATCGATGGATTACTTTCTTAATTTATACATTGAATAAATGTATAAAAACATTGTATAAAACAAAAATAATCGTAAATCACTCAATTTAATAAATTATATATACATAAACATGAAAATAAAATTTATAAATAAACATCTTAATTAAATCATTTCAATTCTTGAATAAATCCATGTTCTTATTCATCTTCGAAGTAAACCGTAAAATATAAATTGAAAACATTAATTTATTAGGAATGTAAGACATGGAGATGTTATTCATAATGCATGATATGATTATTTGCAGATGCAATGTAATTAATTTCAAAATAACATTTTGCCATGATATGAACATTTTTTAGAAACATGATAATAAAAATTATAATCATGAATTTAAAATTTTCATCCTTACATTTATATATATATATACATACCACAAATACACACAAGTCATTAATTTAAATCATAAATATAAACATGAAGTTTATATAAATATTATATATATAATACATAGAATTGACAATAATTTTAATAGTTATAGAATAAATAATTATTATTCACTTATATAATTTGAGAACTATGGTCAGTATTTAAAAATAGATATTTGAATGTTATCCCATGCCTTATAATTACTGTAAAATAGAGTTATATAAGTTTATATGAATATGTACGCATATAAATAAATAAATAAATATATATATATATATCTCATTAATGGAATAATATAATATGATTAACAAAAATAAAACCTTAAGCATTTTAATAAAAATGAAGAATCAAACACTGAAAATAAATTTAATTATACCCTTACTAATTTTGAAAATGAAAAATATAAAAAAAAATTGAAAAAAAATTAAAATTTTTAAACAAATAATTATCGTTACTAAAAATCATTTTTGACATTAAAATAAAAAGATAGATAATGTCTTTTAAATTTTAGAAATTATAACATGAAAAACAAATCAATAGAAGAATATGACTTTTGCAAACTAAAAAATAAAAAATAAAAAATTATATATATTCTCCCTTGATAAACCATATCAAAATTTAAAAGCTGTACAAAATATTTGATTTTTCATTTAAAAAACCAATAAAAAAATTTAGAAATAGTTTACACTTATGAAATAATTATGACAATATAAAATCCCTTTCTTGAGTAGTATAAGATCAGAACCAGCATCAAACTCTATTACTTTCCAGCAAATTGGTTGTCAAATTGAATTTTCACCCAGTAAAAGATATTTCTAAGCCATATCATGTATTTTTTATTCTGTAGAAATATATATATTAATGGTTAATCATGCGTCTTAAGAAATAAAATTAATGTTCTAGCTAGATTGTGAGAAAAAATCTATGCATACGTATATACTAAAATTTTATATTCAATTATTTGAAAAAAAAAATAGAAAAACATTAACACAACTGCAGGCCTAAAGACATAAAAGATTGGCACAAAACAAAGGAATACGAAAAATAATAATTATAGTCAAATTGTCATATATAGACTAAAAAAAATATCATCTATTCATAGTCTAAAAGAAAAAAATACAGAAGGATAAAAAATGGTTTAAACAAGAGGTCTAAAACTAGAAAATATTTCAATTTCTCTAAATTGGACTAAAATAGGTTGAGACAAAGATCATGACAAACACTGAAATTAGTTGAAAGAAAAATGAACAAGGAAGTTTTAGATAGATACTAAAGAAATAAAGCACCTACCCAGCGCTAGATCTTAAAGACCTGAGATGAAAGCGTTACCTACTCGGACACATATCAATACCACCAACAGTCATGATGGACCCTTCTCCCTAATTGGATCAGCCTCAGCCTCTCCGGACGACTCAACACAACTCAAAATGGTGTGAACCACTCATAGTGCCTCGACATCTCTCGGTGAAGACCCCTAACCTCGGTTGAGTTCGACCCAATACCAAATTATTCCCCCACCTACTACCCTTGGGCCATCGTTCTGAGACTCATAAGAAACCTGAAACTCCCAAATGTGTATCCCCCTTTCACTATGCCCCCCTTATATTTTTTTTTTGTAAATTTCATTAATTTATTTCACTAAAATTACCATAATATATTAATACACTTATAATTTCAAACATAATAGTTTTAAGAAATAATTTATTTATAATTTATAAATCAAAATCAATTATATTCAATTTTTAGTATTCGTTATTTTTTATTAAATAATCTTTATCATAGTTATTATAATTCTAATAGTCTATATATAATATCAAACACCCTTTTTGATAAAAATAAATTTTTTTATAAAAATTCATTTTACCAAAATAATAAATATATTCATATTAAAATCTTACTTAAAACCAAATAATTATATTAATTTAAAAACTATATAATTATCTATGAGCATTGTTATATAATTAACTTGTGGTCAATTTAATGAAAATACTTAATTTAAATTTTTTTCCACAATAAATCCACTAAAAAAATTATTAGTTTTTTTCATTATAAATAAATCAATTTAATTTGATATATATTTTATAAATTTAATTTTATAATTTTTTGGGCTGTTAGATTATTCCCCCTAAAAATATTTTCATCCGGTTAATTCATTTCTTCAGACTAAAAAGATTTCAAAAATTCCTTTTTCAGAATTAACAAATCTCAGACTGCTAAACTCATATACTATCACTTAGATGACAACATCTAGTCTCCAAATATTTATAAACAGTTTCTCTGATACCAACTGTAAGGACCCGAGCCCAAGATACCAAAATCAACTATTATAAATGATTTGTACTTTTTTTTAATAAAGACACATAATATTTAATTACATACCCAAAACTTTTACCGGTGTAGATTCTAGAAAATTCGATACATGACATACAAATTAGGAATACTGAACTGAAAAAAATAAAATAATTGAAAAGATTTTTCATGCGCTAACTCCATAAGTGAAACATATTCCTTTGGTAAACTATAATGAACCTATGAGAATAATTTTAAAACAAGGGGTGAACATTAAATTGATCAGTGAGGGGTTTTTAAATCATTGATAAAAGCATTTTAAAAACACATTAAAATATTTGGATAAACATGTATTTGTATATAAATGTATAAATAATAGTATACTTCCAAAATGTTGAAATCTATATAATTTATAAAACAATATAATTTCACAAATAATTATATTTGAAGGAATTTTGGGATTTCTCCATTGAAAATATGAATTTTCTGGTGGATTGTTCCCTGATTCATGGAAAACCATAATTAAAAACCATAACATAAGGCCACTAGATATAAATAATTTGAAATTAAGAATTTTTAATTCTTATGGGTTCACTCCCCATATCATAGCATTCATTATAGTAGTGACATTTTTGAAAACATTTTCAAGGGAATTACATTTCTCAGCTCTAACCTCAAACATTTTCAAATCACATAAATAGAATTATATTCTTTTCAAGAAAATAATTATTCCTTATAACATGTCATATAATTTACAATAATAGATTTTTATAAAACCATTTTTCAGAGAATCCCATGCTTGATATTATTTTGTTATGTAAATAATAATTAGAAACATCGATGGTTTACTTGAATATTTTATACATTGAATAAACGTATAAAAACATCGTATAAAGAAAAACCAATAATAAATAACTCAATTTAATAAATAAGTAAACATAAACATGCACAAATTATTTTGAAGTAAACATATAAATTATATAATTTTAATTCTTGAAGAAAATCATGTTCTTATTCGTCTCGAAAGTGAAATTTAAAATATAAATAGAAAACATGAATTTATTATTAATATAGTACATGTCGATGTTATACAAAATGAATGCCCATTATTATAAGAAGATGTGATGTCTTTAATTTTAAAATTTCATGATGCCAAACTATGCACATTTTTTAGAAACATTATAATAATAATTATAATCATGTCTTTAAACATTTCATCCTTACATGTGTGTGTGTGTGTGTGTGTGTATATGTATATTTATATAAATACCACAAATACACACAAGTCATGAATTTAAATCATATATATATAAATGATGTTTATATAAACATTATATATATAATACATAGAATTGATAATAAATGTAATATATATAGAATAAATAAATATTCTTCACTTCCATAATTTTAGAACTATGGTTGGTATTTCAAAATAGATTTTTGGATATTATCGCATACCTTATCATTTCTGGAAAATAGAGTTACATATGTGGATATTAATATGTATGCATATATATATATATATCATTGTGAAAATAATATAGTTTTATTTACAAAACTAAAACATTACTAGGTTTAATAAATATCAAGAAGTAAACACTGAAAATAAATTTATTTATACCCTTCTTAATTTTGAATACGGAAATTATAAAACGTGTTTGAAAAATTGATATACAATTGAAAGAAAAATATTTCCCTTTAATAAAATTCATGTTTGATATTAAAATAAATCGTTAGATAATATATTTTTAATTTCAGAAATTATAACAAGAAAAACACATTAATAAAATAATATGCCTCACACAAACTTAAAATTAAAACCTGAAAAAATTAAAATATGAATAATAAAATATATAATATTCCTTACTAAAAGTTATCAAAATATCAAAGTAGAAAAATATATATGATTTTTACATAAAGAAACAATTTTTTTTTTCAGAAACCGTTTGTCTATGTAAAATAATTATGAAAATAGTAAATCCCTTACTAGAGAAGCATAATATTAGAACGGGCATCAAACTCTATTACTTTATCTCTTACAAATTGGTTTCCAAATTTCATTTGAACATAGGAAAAGGGCTTTGTAGCCATAAATTGTACTACTTATTTAGTGGAAATATATGTATATAAATGGATAATCATGCAATTGAGGCAACAAAACAAAGGTTCTGGAAAGCTTGTGAGGCATGATCAGTGCAGATGTAGGCACTAAAATTTTATATTCAATCATTCAAAAAAAAACAACAAAACATTTACATAAGTGCAATCCTACAGACAAATAATATAGGCACAAAACAAATTTATAACAAAAAAATAGTTTCCTTCATATTATCATTTCAGGACCAAACAAAACATCTTCTATTAATAGAATAAAAGAAAAAGAATATATAGACAAATTACAAAAAATTTAAAAAATAGGCAAGAAACAAGCCAATAGTTCATTTACTCTGAATCAGACTGAAATAGGTCAAGACAAAGAAATGTTCAAACACTAAAATTAGTTTAAGGAAAAATAAACAGAGAAGACTCAGAGAGCTACTAAAGAAACAAATCACCTACCTAGAGTTATATTGAGAAAACCCGAGAGGAAACTCTAACCTTCTCGGACATGGATTGATACCCCCAGCGCTTGTGGCAAACCCTTCTCCCATGCGGACTGGCCCTCATACTCTCCCGGTGACTCAAATCGAATTAACCCAATGTGAACCACTCGCAGCGCCTCGACTTCTCCCGATGAATACCCCCTGACCACGACCACGCTCAACCCTTGACCAAACAATGCCACCACCTACTGCTCTTGGGTCGTCACTCTTATACCCTACAAATAATCCTAAAACCCCAAAATGTACATCCCCTATTCACAATTCTCCCCCATTTCTTCCTTTTTTTATGTCAATTTTATTAATTTATTCAATTAAAATTACCAAAATATATTAATAATAATATAATTTCAAAATATAATAGTTTTAATAAATAACTCATTCAAAATTTATAAAACCAAATTAATTATATTCAATGTTTAGTATTTATTATTTCATATTAAATAATTTTTATCATAGTTAGCTAAATTAAAAGAGTAAATATATATTATTAAACACCCCTTTTGATAAAAGTAACTTTTTTTTATTCAAACTCATTTTACAAAAATAATAAATATATTTATATTAAAATATTCCTTAATACAAAATAATGATATTAATTTGAAAACAATATCATTACATATAATAATTATTATAAAATTAACTTTTGATCAATTTATTTAAAATACTTAATTTAAATTTTTATTTTCAAAGAAATCGACTAAAAATATTATTAGTTTGTATTTATTATAATGAAATCCATTTAATAAGATATATTTTTAATAAATATAAGTTTATAATTTTCTAGGCTTTTACATTTATTCTATATGAAATAATTAGAATAAGAGAATTGCATTTGATAAAATTTTGGGTCATTACATTTCCATGTCATGCGAAGCTAATTTTTTTTGTAGTTTCATAACATTATTTTGAAAATGGAATAGGAATTTGAGTTTTAGGTGCACCATTATATATGCAGTTCATCATCACAACAAAAAATATGTTGTTATTTTATTTTATTACATGAAAAAGTTTTTTTCTCTAATTAGTGGCAATACACAAAATTGTGAGGGCGTGACCATTGGTAGGTAGTAAAAAATCACTAAATCATAAAAAAGGGAGTAACCCATTTCATATATGACCTTTCCTAAACCAACCACTTCGTAGTAAATTTAGTGGATTTTGGTACATCAACATACTAGTGTTGTTTGTAAATATTTGAGTGTATTATAATGAAAATTAAATAAGTAAAAAAATTTGGTCTTATGAGAAGGTTTCATAAATTTTCAGTTGGGATTAAATTATTGCGTGTGTTAATTCATCATTTTTCAAATTTGTTTAGTGGTAAAGATAATAAAAATAATAGTCGAATCATACTAAAAGTAGTAATTAATTATGAACCTACTAATCATGTGTGTTTAGTGTAATTAGAGGATAAGGATAATGTGGTTTAATTTTAAATGATTTTTATACAATGGTTCTCCCCCTCCCCATATTAGGTTTTTTTTTCACTAAAGATACTTATATACTTAACAAGTTGAATTGAATCATTGGTTAATTTTATTAAATTTAATTTATTTTAAACTATGTCAATTTTTTATTGTAGTTATGTTTTTATATTTTTATATTTTTACTTTAAAATCAGTCGGTTACATGGAAAATGTAAAGAATATGAAAAAACAAGATTAATTGATTGATATTTCATATATTGGAAATGTTTACAGAGGCATTCAGATATAGATGAAGGATCCCATTAACCTTTAGAGCAATTTATTCAATGATTTTTATTCATGATCATATGTTTCATTAAATAATTTTATAGGATTACATGAGGAACCATATTTCCATTTTGATATTGGATCCATCGATGATGATTAGATATCATGAAATCTAAATATAGAAGTTTTTCTCTTATTATATGAGATAAACATAGGGTAACAACCTGAGATTTGGGAACATATTTTATTTTATAAATTAATAATATGTTAGATAGCTTGTTTCACATGAAACAAAAAAATAAAATGATCTATGGAAAATTAGATGAATACTGTTAAGAAAATTTGAGAATAATAAAATATTTATTAAATTAAATAATAATAATTAATTACAAAATGAATACAAAATATGATCATGAACACATAATGTTTTAATAAGGTATTTTTCAATAATATAACTTTTCATTATATATATTGAATTTTCGTAAAAAATTTAAATTTAAAAAATTTAGAATTATTAATTTAAAATATTAAATTCATTTATTAATTCCAACAAAATAAAATTAGGTTACTGTATATTTTTTTTTAAATTTTTCAAAAATAATAGATTGTTAGTTGAATAAAATAATTAAAAAATTTATTTATTATCATCACTCTTATAACAGTATCATAATACAATAATTTCTAAAAAATTAATCTATAATGTATAAAAATATATATTTATAAAGAAAAATATATCATTTAAAAATAATACGGTGAATTTATCAGACCCATCTGTAATTTTCTGAAAACATAAGTAAAGTTTTTCTCCAAAAAGTGTTTCTATTTTCATATATTAGAAATTAGATTTTATGAATTATAATAATTAAATATATAAAAATATATGTCATAATTTTTTTCAACATGATCATAATGTGTAACTACATTAATTTTATTTTTGCTCAATAAATTATGATTACTAAGATTAGAGTTATTGACCATTATAATTGAAAAACGGTCATTTTTAAAGAATATTTTTATTAATATGGTGTAATTTGTATCTAATAAATAAATTAATATCCTATAAAATATAAATTTAATTTAATTTCTAAATATAAGTATAAATATATTATCACTTATTCATTTTTTAATTAACACTATATTAGATTCAAAACACATAATGTTTAAAACAAATTTTTCTACAATAAATTTTCCTAAATATTAAATGTTTTGTTTTAAAAGTAAATTTTCACTTTTAATAAATTTAATTGGATTAAATATATTTTAAATTTTGGTTTATGAAACTACAATTTTTTAAGAGGTTTTATTTAATATTTTTATTAAAACATATATTATGTAGTTAAAAACTAATTTCCATGTTTAAATAAAAAATTTAAAATTTAAAAACCTAATAGTAAGTGACTTCCAAAATGCCTAATAAATGTGTTAAAAATATTTTTATAGGAATTAGTCACCTTATCCATCCCATACACTAATATTTATCACTTTTGGATCCTTTTACCATATAATAGCTTCATTCTATCATTTAAAAATAATTTTTGGTCACAAAAGTGCCCTTATCTTCAATTATAGAGGGGGAACTCTTCCAATACTACATTTAACACCTATTGACTAAAATATATTCCTAAAAATATATTATTTTAGCATCCCATAGACATATATCATGTTAATATAACAGTATTATAAATTAATTTCCTTAATCCCTTTAATTACAAGGATACTTACAAAAGCATGTTCAAGGTCTCCACTTGAGTATTACATAATCATTAACATTTTCTCCTTTATTTTTTTATTACAAAAACATTACTATCATAATAATATAATGAACTAGGTATCATTATTATATTTATGTGTTTTTATATTAATGGAACATCCATTATTTAATAATTACCATTAAATTAGAAAACAAATGACAATCCTGTGTACCATTTTCATTTTCGTATTTTATGGTTGGTATCAAGGTTGAATATGATGAGTGAATAGTTTGAATATTTTACAATTATAATTATTAAATTTTATTTTATCATATACATCAATTCTATCACATTCACTGTGAAATGGAATCATTAATTGCGCATGTGGTGGACTATCGACTTAACAAATGATAAATTTTGATGATCATTGCCACCATTCATTGGTGGTATATAAGAATAAATCTAACTAGGATATATGATATTTATTTATTGTTTAGTACTCTTTAAATTTTATGTTGACATTATCTAAAACCATATTATTAATTGTAAAATCATTATAACATGCTCCCATTGGGTCTGTTTCTACCACCTCTATGAATAAAGTTAGAATTATTAAACCATGAATGATTATTAAATGTTAGATAATGGTAATATCATTTAATATTAGTGTATTTAAGATTTTATGTTAATTATATAATTTTTTATTAATATTTAATATATTTATTTATATATCACCTTTCAATCATTAAACATGTTCAAACTAGTTCTTCTAAATTGCATTTTTCACAAACCATATCCATGTCTTTCATATAATGAAATAAGAAATAAGTAATAATTGAAAATTAATGATTATTATATCTTGAATAATAATAGAATGATTAAATTTTGAATATTAAAAAATAATAACATTTATATTATGAAATTACATTCAAACGATAATGATTACTCAAACCTAATATTGAAAATATATAATAACTAGCTAAAATAAACATTGAGAATAATTAGAAATGAATTTCATTCAAGGTTATATACATGAATACGTTTATGTTTTTCAAAAACATATGCTTCCACCATATGATTTTATTTCATGGTACTTTTTATTAGTCAATTAAATAAAATAATTTTTAATATGAACTATAACATTAATTTTTATGACTCTCGTAAACAAAATTATAAAAAACATTAACAATTTCTTTTTAATATATGAAATTTTCTTTAAAAAGCTTCACTTGCATATTTTAAAATGGTTTTCAATTTTTTTTAATTAATGATGATTTTTAAAATGAATGGAAATATTCATATATTATTCTAATATAAAATTTTTATTTTTAATGTAATTTTTAATTTTAAAATGTTTTATAAATGCATTTTACTTAATAATTATTTTTTAAGTATTTTTATATCTTCTCAAAGAATGTGTTCGAATGAACTATTTTCATATAATATTTTTTTTGGAAACCCTTCTTATTATTTTTAAATTTTTTATAATTATTGAGTATGTTATTTTGAAGAAACCATTTTAATGAATTTTTAGCATTTCAAAAAAGGATTATTCCCTCATACTTTTCATGTGATTCATCAAAAGATTATCAAAATTTATTTTTCAACTACGAAAATTTCTTTAATACTTCGTTTGTTAAAATAGGGATATTTTTATGCCACTATCCAACTTCTATCTCTATATGTATTGTGAAATAATTTAATATAGTTTTCTTCTAGAAACCCATATTTTTTATATGAGTTAAAAAAGTGATGTTTAAAGTACAAATGTCTTTATATTCTAATGAAGCATTTATGTTTTGATTATTATTATGTGAATCCTGGGGGCCTATATCACCCCCAATGCATTGGTCAATGATTTATATATCATTAAATAAAGATGTTAAATATATGTAATTTTATTAGTTCATAACATGAATCATTTATATTTTTATTTTCCCAAACGTAATGTGTGGGCATTTTTTTTATTCACAACAAGACGCGTGGAAATTAATTTTAAAATAAAGAAAATAAATTTTATTATTTACAATATGAAGGATGGAAATTTTACTTTCTCACTATTTTATAACTTCCATTTTCTAATTTTGTTTTCAACGTTCCTTGTTATAATATATTTCATTTGCATGTTACATATCCATATCATATGCCTATTGTTATTCTTTATGGATCTTGTTTAGTATATCTTTATTCCTCACCCGTTTTCCATGATTTATTTTTTTTCATTTGAGATCACATGTCCTTATATCATAACTTGTGGAAAACAATTTTTGTTTCATGTTATTTTTAATAATAAATATCTCTCTGGTTATATTTTCCCTCATGATTATGATATAACCCATTTTTACATGTAGATGACTTATTTAACCTCAGTAAGTGTTCGATCTAACTACATTATTATGTTTTAATTCCAATGGATATAAATATGAGTATAACCAATAGAATTTTTTTAATGAATTATAATATTGTTTTAAAATATAAAAATGGTAAAAAGTTTTGTAAATTATGATATTTATGTAATTGGCCCTCAAAGACACAAAAAAGGTTCACTGATTTGTGTGTGATTATTTTTGGGTGTAATACTAATTTGAAATTTTTGAATTTTCAGTATGGATAATATCATTTGGTATATTTGTTATTTTTTAAATTTATTGTTTTTAGAACCGGACCTAGGATTGGGGGTTTTGGGCACCATATTTGATATCAATTAAGTTCTAAGATATTTTCATAGATTAAATAGGATATCTTTTTGGATGGAGGTGAGATAAAATTAGTGAAACAAATATTGATATGTCAAATGGATAAGTAAAAATATAGGATAACATTTTGATGATTTATTGATGTTTAGATTGCATGGTTATCCTTGAAATTGCATCTCTTTTTGGATACTACAAGTCGATGCATACTCTAGAATAAATATACTTAGGGGTAAAAACCCCAAAATAGGGGATTGATCATTATCTCAATCATAATCTAGTTTATGATAAAGAGGCCTAACTGTGAACATATTTTGACACGCCTAGGAGATATTTTATGGTTAACTAACATTCAATATAATCAAATATTAGAAAAGATTTTTCTATGATCTTCACAAATTAGGTTGGAGAACCCAATAATAAATTACCATAGATGATAATGGATTAAGAAAATAGAATCTTAGGTCAAACAAAAATATCACTTGTTAAAAATAAAGTCATCATAGGGGAAGGAATCTTCATACTAATGTTATCATATTCATTTTATTAATATTATCATAACCTTTTTTTAGTATTCAGTTGAAATAAGATCACAAAAATGATGTTGAGGAAGGTACGTATCTAGAAATCAGTGTGTTATATAATTGAATAATGGAACATACTAAAATGATTGAAAATATTATTATATTCCTATTATGATGGAAAATGTTATTTTCTAAGTCTTATTAAAGGTAGTTAGGTTTATGTATTCGTAGAAAATTAAATCTTGACACTCATAGTTATTTTCATTAGTGAGTTATATTTATCAGTAATAATATGATATATACCAGAAGTTATTAGTTTAATATAAAACATATTATTATTTTTCTTGAATAGATGTTATTAAATGGTTTATAAGCATATATTAAATGGTATTAGTATTCATGAAAATTAATTTTATGACAAGATTATATTCTTGGGGATAACTATTGAAGAACACATAATTGAGGGATGGATAACTCTTTAGTTCAATATATGATTAATGCTGTGATTATAAAAGGATGATTTATTTTGAAAACATAAGTTACATAGTATTGGTATTTTTGGGACTGATAATTGGTTCATGATATTTTTAGTTTAGTTGATCAAAATTTTGGGTTTGTAGTATATGTTGAACAGTGTGTGATTTCATAACTATTGATTAATATCATTTTGGGTTAAAGATAGTGTTAATTTATAGAAGAATACATTGTGTCATTATGGTTTAATGTATTATAGATTTGGATGGATTTTAAAAATGAATATTTTGGAAAATATATTATTATTGTATATACATACTTTAGTATATGATTGTACTAAAGATTAGTGTTGTTTCTAGAATGATAAGTAACATCATATATCAATAAAGGGTAAGGTAGATTTCATATAATAAGTAATATCCTAAATGATGAATATGTATATAATACTCTCACATACTATATTTAGTAAGTAATAATTAAAAATTGAGGGGATACAGTTTATTAATGGGTTAGAATATAATGACCAGATATTTTTTAATATTTGTTTTCTCTAAATAAATACTTTATCGATACATATTTTCACACACAAAACTAAACTAAAATGATCCGCAACATTTTAAATTAATATTATTATAAACATTTAAGAATAATAAAACCTCAAGTAAGTACAATATTATTGAAATTAATAAGAAAATGAATAAAAAATATGACTACGAGCATTATATGATTTAAAGAAGAAATTTTCAATTAAAGTAGTATTTCATGGTAAATATTTAATATTCATTTTAAATAAAAATTTATAATTTTTAAAATAATAATATTAAAAATTAAACTCAATTTTTCAATTCAATATGAAAAAATTATCTTAGTTTTTTTTTATGATTTCCCTAAATTAAATGTTTTTTAGTTGAATATTAAATAAAATATATTAAAAATATCATAACTTTTAATGAGATGTTCATAAAGAAAGTGAATTATATTTTTTTTAAACCATTTATATAGAAAATTGATATATTTTAAGATTAAAAAAATAATTTAAAAATACTATGTTGAATTAATTTAACCCTTCTATAATATTTAGAAACATGAGTAATATTTTACACTAAAAAATATTTTTATTCGCGTATATTACAAATTAGTTTTCATCACTTATAGAAATTAAATATATAAAAATTTATTTCATAATTTATATCAATTTGGTCATACTATTTAATAAGTTAAATTTTATTTTTGGTTCAGAAAGTATTGTTAATAAGATAATAGTTAATGGTCATGAAAAAGGTAAAACTGTTGTTTTCAAAGATTTTTTTTAATATTTTATAGTTTTTATTCAATGAAATTCATTAATAACATATTCAAAATGATTATAATATATATTTTTTTCATACATATCAATACTTTTTTAATTATTAAATTTTATATCAATACAAAATAAGATCTATAACACTTAATTTTAAAAACAATATTTTTTTCAAAAATAGTTTTTCTATATATTAAATGTTTTAATTTAAAAGATAATTTTATATTGTTTGGGAATTTAATCGAGTTAAATAGATGTTAAATTTATGTTAAAAGAAAAAAAATTATTATCATGGATTATTTTATTTTTTAGTAAAATATATATTACGTGGTTAATAATTAATTAACTAGGTAAAAATAAAATTGATAAAATGTAAAAACATAATGGTAAAAGAAGTGAAACTTGTTAAAAACATGTGTTAAAATGAATGTCTGAGGATTTATATACATTATAATACCCCAAATTATTTTATTTATCAATTTTTGATCCCTTGACCACAGAATTGTTTCATTCCATTATTGAAAAAAATAGGTGATGACAAAAGTTCCTTATTCTTCACTTAACAAAAGGAAACATTTACACTACTTCATCTCACACATGTTACTTATAACATAATCAAAAAACATATTCCATTTTTCCCCCTATAATACTATCTTGTGTTTATATGAATATGGTCCCTTTTAGTTATCTCAATCCCTTCCTATCCAAGGATAGTTTCAACATAATTTTCAAGGTCCCAACATGATTATTATTTAATCCTTAACATTTTTTTAACTATTCACTCCAAAACCTTTAATTAACATAGTAATATAAATAATATATTCTATTATGTATAATTACGTTTTTAGATATTTATATAACAACAATTATTTATTCATTCCCATCTACTTAAAAAAATTAATAGAATGTTGTTCATGCGTACATGTGGACTACCACCAACTTGAAATGAGGTCTTTTATTTTTCATCACCTCCGTTAAAAGTTGTTTAAAAGGATTGATTTGATGAATTTGTATTATAATTATTTCACTATAATGTTTATTAATTTATAACATATCATATACATTTAGATTATCCCATTCGTTATGAAATGGAATCGTTAATCATGCTTACAATGGACTACCACCTCCAAGAATGAAGATTTTATTTTTTTATAACAACCCTTCACAGATAGTTGTAAAAATTAATTTTATAAATATATAGGATATTTTTTAAATTTTTAGGATTTTATAAAGTTTCTATTTATATTATATAAAATCATATCATTTCATGAAAATTCATTATAACACGCCCATGCTCGGTTGGTTTTTACCACATATGTGAATGATTTTATAATGTTTAAACCTTTAAATATTAATGAATATTATATAAAGGTATTATAATTTTATATTAATTTTTTTAATTTTTTCAATGATAGTGAAAATAATTATCAATATTTGAAATATTTATTAATATATCACCTTTCGGTCGTTCAACATGGCTAAAATATTTTTTTACAATTTCCTTCTTCATGAACCACATCACTAGATATCACAAAATGAAATGGGATATAAATAATCATTGAAAAAAATGTTAATTATGTCTTTAATAATCTAGGAAGGATGAATTTTTGGAGAGTAATAAATAATAACACCTCTATTTCTAAATTGTTTCAAAATGATCAATATTAAGCACACCTGATACTGAAAATGTATAATAAATAACTAATATATATAGATAATAATTATGAATTATGTTTATATATGTTAATATATATTTATAAAGTTATGAAATATTTTTTTGATACAGTTATGTCTTTTATATATGAGTTTAGAGTGAGTTAGAGTAAGAGGGAATAAAAGGGAAGAGATTCTTTAACTCAAATTCAATTTCATAAGACATATTTATTATTATGGATCATGATATAGTTTATATGGTTGATTATATACTAATGAATTTATTTTTCCATGTTCTTAAAATTCATGTGATTTTAAGATCCATGTCATGTTTTTTCTATAAATGTATTTTAATTTAGAATTTGTATGGGTTTTTATGAACTCAACAACCTTCACTGTGTTGTAATGATTCTCCTTGAAATAATTTTTTCCACGAATGGTTTATTATACCCTAATATTTTATTTCATGGTGCCTTATCTTCACCTCTAAGGATTTTTTTATTGTGTCATGTGACTTCAATTTCTAATTCTATGGTAAATGCATTTTCTTAAAAAAAATTATAGTTTATTTCATTGTATGACCATTCTTCTTTATGAAGATTACATTCCATGTTTTAAAATGGGTTTCAAAATTATTTTAACTCTGTGTGATGTCTAAAATGAACTAAAATACTCGTATATTTTTTATAGTAAAATCTATATTTTTAATATAATTCTTGATTTCAAACGGAGCTGCAATGACTTGTGTTCTAAGAAATATTTTTCAAATAATTGTATATCTTATCAAATAAATTTTTTAATATACTATTTATATTATAAATTATATATTTAATATAACATTTTTGTTTTAAGAGATTATTATTTAATATTTTATCAATATCAATTATTTCATTGAGAAAAAATACTTTTTTAGGTATCATTCAAGCCTTTCAAAAAAGGGGTATTCCCATTTCAGTTTTTAAGGGACATATCAAAATATTTTGAAAAAAAAATATATTTTGTGAAAACATAATTAGTGCTCTTTATGTTATACTAGAGATTTTTTTAGAAAACCATTAAACTTATTTATTTGTATGTCTTAGGGAATGTTATATTAATTTTTTTTCATGAAACCCATATCTTTTCGATCTGTTAATTAAGTGATGTATTATGTATGACTGTTTTCATGTTATAATGGAACATATATATATGAATGATTATTATGTGTTGTTTGGGTTCCTATATCATCCTCCACTACATTCATTAAAAATATATATCTCATTGGATAAGTATTTAAACCATTGACATTGTATTATTCAAAACCCATATTGGAAAAACAAGAAGATTATTTGTAAAATTAAAATCCCTAAAATGATTCACACGATAAAAAAATTATCCTAGATAAATGTTTGAAATGAGAATTCTAAAAAACAAAATAAGAAAAAATGTGGTAGCCAGATCATTTGGTAAAGGAAATATAGAATAGTGTTGACTATAGAATTCATTTTTGTAAAAATAACCCATTGAAGAAAAACATGTGAATTGTATTATAAATAACAGATTAATCCCAAGGAGAATGATGTGGAATTTTATTCAATAAAAACCATTTTAGATCAAAAAATGTATTCCAAAATAAAGGATGAAGTAAAATCAATGGTCCATAGTGACACACCATCTTCCTCAACTTGAGGAGAGTAAAGTATCCCCTATCCCACTATATTTATATACTATAATCTCTATTAATGTGTTGTTAGTATTAGTGGGAGAAGAAATCCCGTGGTATAACACACTGAAATATGAAAATGATATTAAGGAAATATTTGATATTTTTATTTTTATCAAGACTAAACAAAATAAAAAGTTTTTTTAATGCCTCATCTTTAGTATGTAGTGGTATAAAGTCAAATTTTGTTAATAAAAAAGTGGTATAAGGTATATAAAAAATTGTATAAAATTAAAAATAATCCAAAAGACACCTTTTTGTAGATAGTAATAATAAGAGGCATTTTCAGGTTTCATTTATTCTCATATAATATATAGTATTGTCTAACTATTTTCCAGAAATTCAATGTTTCTATAGTTGAAATACTCTCATAGTGCACTTCAATTATATATTATAAGATGTATCTTGAATATTTTGGGTGTAATGATCCAGAGATATAGAATATCTAGTCTCCATCAACTATATAAATACACCCATTTTATAAAAGAAGGATCTATATTTTCATTATAATTTCAAGAGTCATTTCTTAAAAAGAATGATTGATTTTACTAATACACCATCGAGTTCATTTTTATTTACTAATTAATTTTTTAAACTGAGATTCATATCATAAAAGGTGTTCCTTGATAGAATCTAATTGTTAAGGATTATTGAACCCTCTAAAAGTAAGTCAGTATATTAGAATTAAATATTTTTATTAACATAAATTTTTATGTTCAACATGATGTTTTTGTTTAGTAGTATTATAGTATTAGTTAATGATTCTATTATAAATGGTAAATTAACTCAATAATAATTTTATGTAACTTTAGTTATTGTTAGAAGTAGTTCTTTATATTTAAATTCAAATCAATAATTGTTTTGAACAATTTAAGATAAAGATGGAAATTGAAAGATTATTTAAGTATTTTCCAAAGGGGTTGAAGAGTCTCAATAAATTTGAGTCGTAGGACTATATATACTATGGGGGAGTAGATATCTTGATGATCCCTTTATGCTCTTCCAAGAAAAATGATGGTATTTACATGAATTTATTAGTATCAAACCTTTATATACATTCATACAGTAATTAGAAAGATTGGTATCTATTCATAACACTTATACCCTATCATATGGTATCAATGGATTTGATCTTGTGTATTTTATCATAAAAATAGTGGTATAGAAAAATTATAGAGATGAATATGACTAAATTATGAATATATGTGATGTTTTTTTAATAAGTCTACATTTTTTGTTACTATTGTAGTTTTACCTAAGATTTAATTTCCAATGGGGAGAAGAATGCCTTATAAATATAATATATTTATTTAGAAAAATCATTGGTATAAATATAATAAGTCTAATTGGTGAATAAATGGTTTGAGGAATCATGATGATGGGTGGTGATAGATTCATGATAGTATTTCTAAAAAATCCAAAGGGGGATATCACTATCATCCAATAAGGTATTTATGTTTCATGTTGTTGAATTTATTATCATCTACATCCATTAATGAAATTTTTCATGATAATTCTGAATTTAGTAGATGGTATTATATTTCCATACATTGATTAATTTATGAAATTAATCAACATATTGATATATTAGATTAATATCATGATGAGGGATAAATGTTACAGCTAGAGTTGTTCATGAAGATCCAATTGTCTTGAAATTAGAGTACGTATGGATTTTTTATACAAGTTGTATTTTTTAATGGAAATTAAGTTTTTTTTGAAAAATTTCTATAAAATATGGTATAAATCCTCTAATTACCCAAATTGTAGATAACCAACCACTAAGTGGGTGTTGAATTAGTGGACGGAGTTCAATATTAAGTATTTCCTTTTCCCCCTCCTTCTAAATTCTATTTACAATGTGGATCATCAGTCAAAAAGGGAATGATAACCATAATAACAAGATAAATTGAGATATATTGTGAGTAATAGTTTAAATCACAAGGAATGAAGGATTAAAATCTTCACACACTCTTGATATTGTGTGGTTATGTCCTTGGTATCTAATGGTTTTTATCCAATCATCCTCTTCAATGTATTATTACTAGTAATAATTAAATCGATGGATGGTCTTACAAGACGGTCTTAACAATTACAAGTATTCAATAACGATGCAATATTAATTGATTTGTAAAAAATCATTGAATTATGTAATCTTCCTCAATCTTCTTCAAGTGCCTTTATTCCAACTGATGTTTTCTATATTATTCTTCACTCAAGCATAACCTACTTGGGTGACCCACTTCTTCTAAATGATCCCATTATGAGATGATTATTTAAAACCTTGTATAATATCTTGGAAGACCCATTAATTGATATATTTCATGTCTATATAACCTTACTAATGATCATGGTGAATCCATGATTCCTATATTTCCCCTTTTAGGTTCATGTGGAATGTGTACATGATTCCCTATCAAATTTATTTATAATAATACTAAGATATGCCACTAAATCTATTCAATCCAATAAATGTTTCTTTGTTTTTATTGTGTTTTTTTTTCAATATATATGGAGGTTTATTAATATCTAATATAAATATCATGAAAATGATGAAAGATATTTTTTAAATATAATTCCATTAAAATATTTATTTTCATAGGAAGAATGTTGATGAACTGATGTTGAGGATGGTAGAATAATTTTTTAGTATATCATAGAAAATTTATTGAATGTTTTATATCAATAAATTGAAATTGAAGAAGAAACATCATTATATATATAAGATTCAGGGACATTCTTGAGGTACAAATATTTCCTTTCAGGTTAAATATTGTTTACTTTCCTTTTTTGTCTTAGACCCTACACCGAGTTGTGGGCATGTTGGGTTGTATTGGGGAAATAAAGGTGAAAAGAGGCTAAAAGATGGATAGAGGATAGGTACACGTTTTGTACTTGGACTACATGTTGTGTACTTGGCCTACATGTCATGTACTGACCTGTTTTCATGACCCGTCCCCCGGGGCCCGCTTCGTAATTACCCCAAGCCCGCCTTCCATAGGCCAGGGGATGGTGACTAGAACTAAAGGAATATATCCCTAAACAGGGAAGGCATTTCTTTTATAACTGTAAACAAACACATCAGAGTACACAACTGGAAGTAGAAAACTAAGTAAAACTGTATATAAAAAGTGTGCTGGAAGGTAAAAGGGGCTATAAATACAATCCCAACAGTAAAGTACAGGTATAACTAAAGACAAATACAACTGGAAAAGGTAAAAATAGATAAAAGGTAAAGAGAAGCTCCTGGATCGTCGTCCGGGGTTTCTACCTGAAGGATATGTACATATGTCCACCTTATCACTCCACGTTCGTCAGACTCCTCTATGTACCGACTCTTCGTAAGGTCTACCTCCAAGTATCGTCCAGTCCTGGCGCTCTCGGCCTCCGTCAGTGCTGTCTGTTTTCTACATCCAACACAATGAGGTGTGGGCATTACCCGTGCATAGGTGAGTATAATGATACTCAGTAGGGACCTCGATACCCTCAAGGTCTCACAATATCCATCAAGGATAACCACAATGTAAGGATTCAATTTATAACACTTACTTATGTATATGATAACACATATACCTAAGTTATCTAGTAACCCATCTCAATCATGAGGTAAACACAAAAGTCAATGACTCAGCTCAAACCAGGATTTTATTCTATGGGGTAGTATCACATAACGACCCCAGTCAAACTATAGAAACCTTGGTAGATGGTGTAGTCCTCCTCTAACGATTACAGTGGTCATTCCGTGTCACACAGAGGTGCTTCCCACATTCCTAGACTATTTTGGTACTCCTCCTGTTGAGTACTGTGGGCCTGCTGTGTCACATAGAGGTGCTTCCCATTGAGGTTCTGTTGCGCTGACATAGAGGCGCTCCCCCTCATAGCATGTTGTGGTACTCCTCCTGTCGAGTACCGTAGGTATGCCACGTCACACAGAGGTGCTCCCCACTGTAGGACTGCCGTATCACATAGAGGTGCTTCCCACTGGGATAGTCGAAACACTCTGAGTTGAAAGGTCAGCAGTCGTCAGGTCTCAGCCAGCTACTAGGTCTTCGCACTCTTCTTTCTCGTCTCTGGGAGGATCCCCTCCACGAGCTACTAGTTGATACCCCATCTTTCAAGAAGTCCTATGTAGATGTATCTCAAAGGTCTTCCTCTTCATAGGGATCTCAACGCAACAGACGGAACGTCAATCAGACTCCTGGTCTGTGAGTTGTTGGCGTTTCCGTTCTAGGGGCCGGGATGGTTTTTAGGTTCAAACCAACCCAACTATACCCCAAATTTATCTAACCCACAATTGGGGTATGCCAAAAGAACCGTATCGCTCCAAGATTTTCGTCACTGCAGACAGTTCTTCTATCGGACACATGTAGCCCTAGATATAGGCGAAAAGGTGTAATCAGGCCAAAGCAGGTCCAGGTCTGGTCCGACTCAATCAGACTGACTCGGCCTGACCCGGGTCCGTACTGGGGTCCGAATCGATCCGCGGGTCTGACCCGGTATGAGAGGGTGACCCGACCTAAGTGGGAGGCCGATCCGAGTGGGCGGCCCAACCCTAAGGGGCGGCCCGACATGAGGGCAACCCGACCCGATGGCGGGATAGCCTAGATGGGCAGCTAGGCCTGAGGGAAGCCCAACGGTTCATGGGGTCCTCCTAAGCCGTGACCAGGGGGAAGCCACAAGCCCCCTAGCTCCCGAACAGCTCTTCTATTAGGGTGGAACTCCAACCAGAACCAGGTGGCACCGGTCAGCACACGCTGGACCCGAAGGGGTCCCGCTCCTCTTGGATGGCCGAGCGGTGAGCCACTCCGCACCACCGGTGCGACACGACGGCTTCATGCCCCTCCGCCATAGCCCGCCCAGGCCACAGTTCTGTACCACCGGCGCGGCTCAACGGCTCCTCGCGCCTCCGTCGTAGCCCGCCCGAGCCGCGACTCTCCTTCCGCGTGGCACAGAGGTGTCACTCCCTCTTGGCAACCGAGTAGCCTTACACTGCCGGTTTCTTCCTGACCGGCCCATTGTCAGCTGCCATTTCTTTTACCACAGTCTGTTCCTCATCTAGTAGGGTTGTGCCACCACCATCGTCAACAAATGAGAACAACAAAGGGGGAGGTTCGGTCCGTGTTCGTGCGGTCTGAGCCCTTCTCATTATGGCGTTATCAATCAGCAATTCTCATGCCAAAATATTGTATGGCAAAGAACGTAAACAAATTCCACTCAAATCCCCTTCCTCATTCATCGATGATCATTGAAGAAGGAAGGAAAGAGAACATTGTTTCATTGATGTTGGAAAGAAGACAAAGAAGTCGAGGACGACACTCCCTCCTTTGTCTCGGTTGAAGAAGGAAGAAGTTGGAAGATGTCTACCATTTTTCATTGGAAAGAAATGGCTCCTCTAAGTTCTTTCCTCTCTTTAATTCTCCCAACAAAAAGAATGAAGCGTGCCTACCAAATGATAGATGGAAACATCGTCTATTATTTCTTGGCACAACAGTTCAAAATGTTGTAATTAATTAAATGAGACAACTCATCTAATTAATTTGGGTGGTGTAGTATCAAATAATTAATGGAGGAAAGTGAAGAGTTTGATCCTCTTTTATGGCGAGTTAAGGGGGGTTTAAAGCTTATGTGGGCCCCACCAAGGATATCATCCCAATGGAGGTTATGTACGGGTGGGACCCACCACCGTAACCTCCCATGGGAGGTTAGGGTGTGGTGGCCCCCACCACTAACGACCTCTTGGATGTTTTAAAAACCATAAATAAAAATTAAGCTAACACTTTATATTTATTCAATTTTAATTTAAAAATCCCAAAAACTAACTTCCATTCTCGTTAGAATGAAACTGGGGTGACTGTATCACTATGAAATCACTGACACTGCGAGTTCAATGGTACCCTTGGATTTCAGTTTCGAGCACCTGTTCAAAAATTATAAAATCCTGCTCATACGTTTACTGAACGTACCTGAAAAAAATTTCAGAAATTGATTCCGAGCACACCGGGCCTTGTAATCAAAAGCTGTAAATTTTTTCGGACTCTTAAAAATACAATGAATTTAAGAAAAAAAATTCCATGGAATTTCCAGGTATTTACATTCTCCCCACCTCAAGGCTTTACATCCCTGTAAGCTACAACTAGAACTAAGGGAACAAAAGGGGGTACTAAGCACGCATCTGAGCCTACCGCTCCCATGTGTTCTCTTGGAGGTTCCTGTGATGCCAACGAACGTGTACCAGAGGTATCGACCATCCACATAGGAACCGCTCCTGTCGATCCTCAATCTCCAATGGAACCTCTATAAAAGTCTCCCCATCATCGATGTCCAGCTCCCCATGGTCGATGATGTGGGATGGGTCGTGCATGTATCTCCTCAGCTGAGATACATGGAAGACGTCGTGCACTCGGTGCAACTAAGGTGGAAGATCTAAGCAGTAAGCCACCTCACCTACTCTGCTGAGGACCTGGAAAGGTCTTATGAACTGTAGAGATAACTTTCCTCCTTATCCAAATCTCTGTAGAACTCATCGAGGTGAGACTCATAGAAAGACGTGGTCGCTATCCTCGAACTCCAGAGGTCTCTGTCTACTGTCAGCATACAACTTATGCCTGCTCTGTGCAGTCTTAATCCCCTCCTGGATGATCTTCACCCTCTCTCTGGTAGCCCGCACCATCTCTGGTCCCACTAGTGCTGACTCCCCTGGGTCTGTCCAGCATAGTGGCAATCTGCAAGGTCAACAATATAAGGCCTCAAAGGGTGTCATACCGATGGTGGAATGACAGCTGTTGTTGTCTGAAAACTCCACCAAAGGTAAGTGGTCCTCTCAAATGGATCATCTACTTGAGGGTCTAGATGGTCCACTTAGTCTGACCATCCGTCTGAGGATCGAAGCCGGTGCTCAAATGAAGCTGCATCTCGAAAGCCTCCTACAACCCCTTCCATAGCTGGGAAGTAAACCATGCATCACGGTCATCGACAATAGAAGTAGGTACTCCGTGCAATCACACAATCTCCTGCACATAAAGGCGTCCCAAGCTCTCTACTGAGCCATGCTCTCTAATCGGTAGGATGTGGGCCAACTTGGTGAGTCGATCAACGATCACCCATATCAAATCATGAATCATGGATGTACATGGAAAACCTATCACGAAATCCTTAGATATCCCTTTCCACTTCTATTCTGGGACCTCTAAAGGCTGAACCAAGCCTACTGGTACCGGGTGCTCTGCCTTCACTTGCTGACAAGTGAGGCAACGTGAGACAAACACAGCTACAGCCTTCTTCATACCTGGCCACCAGTGCTGTCGTCGAACGTTCTGGTATATCTTCGCCACTCCTAGATGTAGCGCAAGAGAGGAAGTGTGGAACACCTTCAACACATCCTTCTGAAGTGCTACTAGTATAATGGTATGTCCTCTGAAGTGGATGACGTGCTCCCCACCTTCAGAAAATCCATCAGGTGCCTACCCTGTGGATATCTTAGCATGTCATGTCTCACAGTCAGTGTCTCCATGCTATGCCTCCCTGACTTGTTGAAGAAGTGGAGAAGTGACTCTGAGAGACTGTAGATAGGATGCTTAATCCCTATCCACAAAGGATATCTGTAATGCAGCCAACTGGTATGTCGCCTCTCCTAGTAGATGTATACCAGTCCTCCTGCTGAGAGCATCTGTAACAATGTTCCCCTTCCCAATATTATAGACTATCTCGAAGTCATAGTCCTGGAGGAACACAAGACATCACTATTGTCTCAGGTTTAGGTCCTTCTGAGAGAAGATATACCTGAGACTCTTGGGATCAGAGTAGACTCTAAAACATTCTCCCATCAGATAGTGCCGCTATATCTTCAAGTTGAAGACCACTTCTTCTAACTCCATGTCATGGGTAGCTTAGTTCTACTCATGTTATATCAGCTGGTGAGAACCATACGCGATCACATCTCACTCTTGCATCAGGACACACCTGATTCTGGTCCCTGATGCATCATAGTAATCTACGTAACCTATTACCTCCTCTAGAAGCCTCATGATGGTGGCACTAGTCAGCCTCTACCTCAGCTCTTGAAAGCTCTGATGGTATCTCTCCGACCACATGAAGTGTTTCCCCTTCTTCATCAAGGATGATAGTGGTGATGTAACTCTGGAGAAGTCTAGAACTAACCTCCGATAGTATCCAGCCATGCCTAGGAAACACCGTTCCTCCATCACACTCCTGAGTGGCTCCCAAGAAAGTACCACCTCAATATTCGCTAGATCCCCTAAAAATCTAGACTCCGAGGTCACATGTACTAAGAAGTGAACCTATCGAATCCAAAACTGGCCCTTCGAGAGCTTACCATAAAGATGGTGCTCTCGGAGTGTGTCCAGTACTACCTACAAATAGTAGGCATGCTCCTCCTCAGTAGTCGAGTAGATAAAAATGTTTTCGATGAATACCACGACAAAGTGATTGAGGTAAGGCTGGAAGATCCTGTTTATGAGACACATGAACACTGCTGGAGCATTGGTTATGCCGAAGGGAATATCCAAGAACTCGTAGTGGCCGTACCGACACCTGATGGTCATCTTCAGCACATCCTCATATCGATCTCTGAGCTGGTGATAGCATGATCTGAGGTCTATCTTCGAAAACCATCATGCTCCCTTGAGATGATCAAAGAGGTCATCAATCCTAGGGAGTGGGTACTTGTTCTTAACGATCACCTGATTCAGGCGATGGTAGTTAACACAAACCAGCAAGCTCCCATCCGCCTTCTTGGAAAACAGAATTGGGGCTACCCAGGGAGAAACACTGGGATAACTGAATCCCTTTCCCTGCAAGTCCTCCAACTGTACCCACAGATCACGAAGCTCATTGGGATCCATCCGATATGCTAGAGTAGATATCGGTGTCATACCGGGGTACAAGTCAATGTAGAATTCCACCTCTTGTTGAGGTGGTAGTCCATGAACATAACTAGGGAAAACCTCCGCATACTGTTCCACCACTATAGGATATGTCTGACTTTCCACATCTACTGCTTTGTGGGTAAGGCAAGCCAACTGCTGAGTGATCGGATGCACCATCATTTGAGTAAGTATGTCTGGTGCTGCAAAGGTTCCCTTCTCACCAGTGAAGTTGAACTTGGTCCCATCAGTGCAGACACACCGCACTTTTTCACCCAATATAGTTAATCTGAGCATGTACTGTATATAACCAATCTATACCCAAGATCACATCATAAGGACTCGACACCGCTATGAGGAGATCCCAGCTGAAGCTCCCACCTCCTAGAGTAATCTCACACTACATGCACCAGTGTGTAATCATCGAGTCTGCTTCTGTAGGATTCTCTAGACATAAGGATCGAGCCAACAGCTCCGTCAGAATCTCTGAGCTCCGAACGAGGGAAGTGGCTATGAAAGAATTCCTGGAACCTATGTCTATAAGAACTCAAATAAGGTGGAGTATACAGAGATCATACCTCGAATAATCTCCAGAGCTCCATGGCCATAGGCCTCGGCTACCTGAAGCTGATCTCTCCCCTATCCACCAGCTTCATGTGGTCGTGGTGGCCATCATGGTGTTGGTGGTGATAGAAGCAAGTAACTTCATCCACCACCAGTTGCTCGACCATCTCCTCTTCCACGTCTGCCTACTCCCTGTGGACCACCTCGATCGAACCTCTGCCTATGCCTGGGAGGTCCCTAAACTGTCTGTTAATCATCTGAATGGCGGGTCGGACATTCACGAGCCATGTGACCCTGCTCACCGCATGAGTAACATTGCCTTCTCCTGGTAGGAAAGTCACTATCAAAGGTTCCCTGCACAACTGATCATGAGTCTTGCGGTCATCCACCCATGGGTCTGGTCCTCTTGGACCTCTGAATCATCTGTCTACTGCCAGCTGTAGAAGACTCTACTGCATGTCGACGAGTAGTGGGACTCACTTCTAGTGACTACTCAGCCAGGAAACTGTCTTCTAGGAGGGCTCTCTCTAACACCCCACCCGTATCGGGATGCTAAGGGAGATCATCGAGGCTCTGATCTCTCTCCTAAGCCCCTGCTTGAAGGTCTGGGCCCTAAAGAATGGATCTCGTACCATATTCGTGGAGTAGTGCGAGAGGTTGGTGAACCTCGATGAGTACTGTGCTACAGTCATGATACCCTGTTGTAGATGTAGTAACTCATGTATTTGAACCGCCCGAAGGGTGGCTGGTACAAAATCTGCCCGGAGTAGGCTCTCATAGTCTGTGCAATGAAGTGTTGCCTCAACATGCAACTGGAGCATCAGGCTCCACCATCTGCCTACTGCTGCATGAAAAACGCTGACAGAAAGGATTACCATGTCGTCTGCTGGTGTCCCTACTTGCCTGAAAACTCTTAGCACAGCCTCCATCCAATCCTCAGCTGCCTATGGGTCCATCTCTCCCTGGAACCTGGGTGGCCTCTGGCAATGGAACTCATGCAATGCGCTCAAGCGGCATGCATTGCCTGCTGCAGGGGCTGGTGTCATCGGTGGCCCAACAGGAAATGGTACTGATGTTGCCTCTGCTGGTAAAGTGCCATGCACTGAGGCCTCATCACTTCGTGGGCTGTTAGAGCATATGACCTTCGGGGATCTGTGGGGAGGCATCATAAAAGAAACAAATGTGACATGGTCAAACAACTATACCTGGTGAGCTGGCCTAGTTGAGCTGATATAAAGAAAACTTTTCAAAACACACACGCAATCAGTGTTTTCGTGTACCTAATCTGGAATCAGAAGTCAGGGTCCTGGTGTATGGATACTTCAGCCACTGCACCAACACTAGACTCCCTGAACTGAAAACCACACTCGGTATGCTTAACACTATTGCTTCACATAAAATAAATATCAGAGTCCTATGTTCTGCGGTAGAACCGATGACCTCTGATACCAATTTTTCACGAACCGTCCCCCGGGGCCCACGTCGTAACTACCCCAAGCCCGCCTTCCATAGGCCAGGGGTAGGAGACTAGCACCAAAGTCGTATATTCCTAAACTAGGAAGGCATTTCCATTATAACTATAAAAAAACAAATCATAGTACACAAATGGAAGTAAAACAATAAGTAAAAACTGTGTAAAAAAGGTGTGCTTGAAGGTGAAAGGGATCAGGAATACAAGCCCAATAGTAAATTATAGGTACAACTGAAATAAAATAAAACATAAAAAGAGAAAAATAGCAGAAAGGTAAAGAGAATAACCTGGATCATCCTTCGGGGTTCTTACCTGAAGGGTAGGTACATATGGCCACCTCAGCACTCCACGTCCGTCAGACTCTTCTCTGTACTGACTCGTCAGAAGGCCCTGCTCCGGGTACCATCTAGTCCTAGCGCTCTTGGCCTTCGTCAGCGCTGTCCATCGTCTGCATCCAACACAAATATTTGCGGGAATAGCCCGTATGGGGGTAAGTAAAACACTTCCAAGTAGGTACCCTGAGACCCTCAAGGTATCACAATATCGAACAAGGATAACCCCAAGGTAATGATTTAACGGATAAACCTTACCTAGGTATATGCCTATACATATACCTAAGTTATAGATTAACTCATCTCAATCATGAGGTAAACACAAAATTCACAGACTCAGCTCAAACCAGGATTTTATTATTGGGGGCAGTATCAAGTAACAACCCCAGTCAAACTTTTGGAACCTTGGCTAATGGTGTAATCCTCCTCTAAAGAGTACAGTGGGCATGTCGTGTCACACAGAGGTGCTTCCCACCTTCTTGGACTACTGTGGTACGTCTCCTATCGAGTACCGTGGGTCTGCTGCGTCACACAGAGGCTCTTCCCACTGTGGGTCTGTTGCGCTCACACAGAGGTGCTCCCCATCAAATCTTGCTGAGGTACTCCTCCTGTCGAGTACCATGTGTCTGACGTGTCTCACAAAGGCGCTCCCCACTGTGGTCCTACTGCGTCACATAGAGGCGCTTCCCACTGGGCTAGTCAAAACACTCCGAGTCGAAAGGTCAGTAGTCGTTAGGTATCAACCAACTTCTAGGTCTCCGCGCTCCACTCGATCGTCTTCAAGAGGATCCTCTCCATGAGCTACTAGTTGATACCCCAAATATCATGAAGTCCCAAGTAGAAGTATCTCAAAGATCTGCCTCTTCATAGGGATCTCAATGCAACAGACGACGTGTCAATCGGACGCCCGGTCTGTGAGTTATTGGTGTTTCTGTTCCAGGGCCCCAGTTGGTTTTTAGGTTCAAACCAACCTGAACGTACCCCAACTATATCCAAACCTCAAGTGTGGTATTCCAAAAGAAACGTCTCACTCCATGATTTCTGTCTCTATAGACGTTTCTTCGATCAGACACCCGTAGCCCAAGATATGGGCGAAGAGGTGTAATCAAGCAAAAGCCGGTCCGAGACCGGTCCGACTGAGTCGGATTGACCCAGCCTGACCCGGGTCCGGACTATTGTCTGAATCGATCCACAGGTCTGACCCGGTCTGAGGGTGCGACCGGACCCGAGTGGGTGGACCTTCCCGAAGGGGTGGCCCAACCAGAGGGCAGCCCGACCCGATGGTAGCTCGGCCCGATGTAGCACGACCCGGATGGGCGGCCCGGCCTGAGGGCTTCCCGGCCCGACGGTTCGCGAGGTCCACCAAAGAAGCAGCGAAGGGGGATGCTGCGTGCCCCTGGCTCTCAAACGGATCTGTAATTCTAGTGGAACTCCAACCGGCACTAGGTGGCGCCAGTCCAGCACACGCGGGATCCGATGGTGTCCTTCTCCACCCGGATGGTTGAGCGGCCAACCGCTCTGCACCATCGGCGCGGCATGACAGGGCCGCGGCCCACCCTGGCTATGTTTTTGCACAACAGGTGTGGACCGAAAATGCCACGCGCCACGCGCCTCCGCTGCAGCCAGCCCTATCCGCGACTGTCCTTCCGCGTGGCACGGAGTTGCTGCGCCCTCTTGGTGACCCGACAGCTCTGCGCCGCCCCAGATGCCGTTTCTTTTACCGCGGTCCATTCCTCCGGCAGTAGGGTTACTCCTCCCCTGTCCTCAACAAATGTTAACAACAAGGGGGGGTCGGGCCGTGTTCGTGTTCGTGTGGTACGAGCCCTCCTCGTTATGGCATTATCAATCGGCAATTCTCATTCCAAAATATTTTCAGGGGAAGAACAAAAAAGAATTCAACTCAAAACCCATACCTCGTACGTCGATGATTGCTGATGAAGGCAGGAAAGTGAATGTCATTTCATTGAAATCCAAAAGAAGATAAAGAATTCAGGGACGCCGTCATCGGCATTCTTAAATGACGACACTCCCTCCTTTTTCCCGGTTGAAGAAGGAAGAAGGTGGAAGATGTCCACCATTCCTCATTGGAGAGAAATGGATCCACCAAATCCATTCCTCTCCTTAATTCTCTCAACAAAAATAATAAAGCATGCCAACCAAATGATAGATGGAAACGTCGTCTATTATTTTTTGGCACAAAAATTTAAAATGTTTTAATTAACTAAATGAGACAACCCATATAATTAATGAGGGTGGTGTGGGCTCAAATAATTAATGGGGTTAAGTGGAGAGTCTCATCCTCTTTTATGAGGAGTTAGGGGGGGTTTAAAGCACGTGTTTTCCCCACCAAGGATATCCTCCCAAGGGATGTTATGTGCGGGAGGGCCCCACCACCATAACCCCCCATTGGAGGTTAGGGTGTGGTGGCCCCCACCACTAACCAACTCCTGGAGGTTTTAACAACCTTAAATAAAAATAAATATAACACTTTATTTTTATTCAATATTAATTTAAAAACCCCCAAAGCTAACTTCCATTCTCGTTAGAATGCAACTACGGTGAATGTCTCACTAAGCAATCAACGATGCTGTGAGTTCAATGGTGCCCTCAGATTTCAGTTCTGAGCACCGGTTCAGAAGTTATAAAATCTCGCTCGTACGTTTACTAAACATACCCAAACAATACTTCAGAAATTGATTCAGGGCACACTGGGCCTCAAATCAAGCGCCGTAAATTTTCAAGGACTCTTAAAAAACCCATGAATTAAAAAACATTCCATGGAATTTTGAGGTCTTTACATTCTCGCCACCTCTGGGCTTTATATCCCCATAAGTTACAACTCGAACTAAGGGAACAAATGGGGGTACTGAGCATGCATCTGAGCATCCCGATCCCATGTGCTCTCTTAGAGGTTCCCGTACTGCCAGAGAACGCGCACTAGAGGTATCGACCATCCACGTTGGACCCGCTCTTATCGACCCTCAATATCCACTCGAACCTCCGTAAAATTCACCCCATCCTTAATGTCCTACTCCCCGTGGTAGATGATGTAGGATGGTTCGTGCACGTATCTCTTTAGATGAGATACGTGGAAGACGTCATGCACCTGATGCAACTGAGGCATAAGAGCTAAGCGGTAAGCCACCTTGATTACTCTGCTAAGGACCTAGAAAGGTCTGATGAACCGCAAAGATAACTTTCCACCTCCACCAAATCTCTGTAGACCTCGTCGAGGTGAGACCCGTAGAAAGAAATGGTTGGTATCCTACAAAACCAGAGGTCTCTGTCTCCTATCAGCATATGACTTCTGCCTGCTCTATGCAGTCTCCATCCACTCTAAGATGATCTGAACCCTCTCTGTGTTAGGCTTCACCATCTCTGGTCCCACTAGTGCTGAATCCCCTGGGTCTATCCAGCACAGCGGCGATCTGCAAGTTTGACCATACAAGGCCTCAAAGGGTACCATACCGATGGTGGAGTGATAATTGTTTTTGTATAAAAACTTCACAAAATGAAAGTGGTCCTCCCAACTGCGACCGAAGTCGAGGAAACAAGCACAAAGAATGTCCTCGAGGGTATGGATGGTCCGCTCAGTCTGACCGTCCGTCTGAGGATGGAAGGCGGTGCTCAAACAGAGCTGTGCCCCAAAAGCCTCATGCATCCCCTTCCATAGCTGGGAAGTAAACCGTGTGTCATGGTCAGAGACAATAGAACTATTTAATCCATGAAATTGCACAATCTCCTTCACATAGAGGCATCCCAAGCTCTCTACTGAGCCCTGCTCTCTGATCGGTAGGAAGTGGGATGACTTGGTGAGTCGGTCAATGATCACCCATATCGAATCATGACTCCTGGATGTACATGGAAGATCCATCTTGAAATCCATGGATATCCCATCCCACTTCCATTCTGGGACCTCTAAAGTCTGAACAAATTATTCTGGTACCTAGTGCTCCACCATCATTTGCTGTAAAGTGAGGCATCGTGAGGCAAACTCAGCTACTTCCTTCTTCATACATGGAAACTAGTGCTGTCGTCGAAGGTCCTAGTACATCTTTGCCACTCCTGGATGTACCGCAAGAGGGGAAATGTAGAACTCCATCAACACTTCCTCCTGAAGTGCTACAGGTACAATGGTACATCCTCTAAAGAGGATGAAATGCTCCCCACCTTCAGAAAATCCATCAGGTGCCTGCACTATGGATATCTGAGCACGTCGTGTCTCACAGTCCGGGACTCCACACTGTGACTCACTGACTTTCTAGAGAAGTGGAGGAGTGGCTGTGAGAGACTGTAGATAGGTTTCTCCATACCTATCCACAAAGGATATCTGTATGGCATCCAACTACTGTGTCACCTCTCCTAGAAGCTGTATACCATTCCTCCTACTAAGCCCATCCACAAAAATGTTACCCTTCCCAAGAGTATATCCTATCTCGATGTCATAGTCCGTGGGGAACTCAAGCCATCGCCGCTGTCTCAGGTTCAGGTCCTTCTGAGAAAAGATATAACAGACACTCTTGTGATCAGAGTAGACTGTAAAATGTTCTCCTATCAGATATTGCCACAACATCTTCAAGGAAAATACTACTGCTACTATCTTCTGATCATGGGTATCTTAGTTATTCTCATGATGTCTCAGACACCGATAACAATATGTGATCACATCTCACTTATACATCAGGATACACCTAATTCCAGTCCCTCATGCATCGCAGTAAACTACGTACCCTATGCCCTCCTATGGAATCCTCAAGATGGGGGCACTAGTCAGGCTCTACCTCAGCTTCTGAGAGCTCTGATGGCATCTATCTGACCACATGAAGGGTTGACCCTTCTTTGTCAAGGCTGATAGTGGTGTTGCAACTCTGGAGATGTATGGAATGAACCTCCAATAGTATCCATCCAAGCCCAGGAAAATCTGTACCTCCGTCACACTCCTGGGTGGATCCCAGGCAAGTACTGCCTCAATCTTGGCTGGATCCACTAGAACTCCAGCCTCTTAAATGACATGTCCCAA
Source organism: Viscum album (assembly GCA_963277665.1). Lineage (NCBI taxonomy): Eukaryota > Viridiplantae > Streptophyta > Magnoliopsida > Santalales > Viscaceae > Viscum > Viscum album. The sequence continues at coordinate 767,503,283 of OY728125.1, read as the reverse complement.
GAAGTGAACCTCTCGAATCTAAAACTGTCACTTCGAGAGCTTACCATTAAGATGGTGTTCTCGTAGTGTGTCCATAACTACCTACAAATGGTAGGCATGCTCCTCCTCATAAGTCAAGTTGATCAAAATGTCATCGATGAAGACCATGACAAAGAGATCAAGGTAAGGATGGAAGATCCTGGTCATGAGACACATGAAAACTACTGGAGCATTGGTTACACTGAATGGAATAACCAAGAAATCGTAGTGGCTGTATTGACACCTGAAGGTCGTCATCTTCACATCCTCATCTCGAACTCTGAGCTGGTGATAGCCTGATCTAAGGTCTATCTTCAAGAATCATCGTGCTTCCTTGAGCTGATCAAAGAGGTCGTTAATCCTCAAGAGTGGGTACTTGTTCTTCATGGTCACCTGATTCAGGATATGTTAGTCAACACAAAGCCAAAATCTCCCATCCTCCTTCTTGGCAATCAGAATCGTGGCTGCCCAGGGAGAAAAATTGGCCCGGATGAATCCCTTTCCCTGCAAGTCCTTCAGCTGTACCTGCAGCTCACGAATCTCAATGAGAGCCATCTGATATGCTGGAGTAGATATCGGTTCCATCTCGGGGTACAGATCAATGTATATGTCCACCTCTCTATGAGGATATATTCCTGGAACATCACCAGGGAAAACTTCTATGTACCAGTCCACCACTACAGGATAAGTCGGACTCTCCACATCTACTTCTCCGAGGGTAAGGCAAGCCAACTGGTGAGTGATTGGTTGCACCCCCCTCCGAGTAAGTTCGTACTATGATGAAATGGTTCCCTTATCGCATGTGAAGGTGAACCTGGTCCCATCCGTGCGGACACACCGCACTTTTTTGCCTAATATAGTCAATCTGATCATGGATTGTAGACAACCAGTCCATACCCAAGAAGATGTCGTAAAGCCTCGACGCTGCTATGAGGAGATCCCAGTCGAAGCTCTCACCTCTTAGAGTTACATCACACTGCCGGTACCAGTGTGTAATCATCAAGTATTCTCTCTTAAGAGTCTCTAGCTATAAGGATCAATCCAATGGCTTCATCGGAATCTCTGAGCTCCGAATGAGGGCAGTGGGTACGAAAGAATGACTGGAACATGTTTCTATAAGAACTACAGCTAAGGTGTAGTAGAAATAGATCATACCTCGAATCATCTCTAGAGCACCATGGTCATAGGCCTCCGTTTCCTGATGCTGAGCTCTCACCTATCCACCCGCTCCTTGCGGTCGGGGTGGACCTCCTAGTGGTGGTGGCGATAGCACCTCACAACGTCGTCCACCACCAGCTCCTCTGCTATGCCTGCCTTCTCCATGTGGACCACCTCGATCGAAACTCTACCTCATCCTGGGAGGTCCCTCAACTATCTTACGATCATCTGAATGACTGGTCGGACAATGACAAGCCATGTGACCCTGTCCACCGCATGATTAACACTACCTGCTCCTGGAAGGTATGTCACTTCCTCGGGTCCCTACATAACTGATCCTGAGTCCTGCGGTTTTCCACCCATGGGTCTGGTCCTCTTGGACCTATGCGCCATCTGTCTACTACCAGCTGCAGAAGACTCCGTTGCATGCTGACTAGTATTGGGTCTCGCTACTGGTGACTGCTCAGCCAAGAAACTCTCTACTAAGAGAGAACAATCTAACACCCCCACCTATTTCGGGATGCTAAGGGAGATCATAGAGGCTCTGATCTCTTACTTGATCCCCTACTCGAAGGTCCGGGCCCTGAAGAATGGGTCCCGTACCATATCCATGGAGTATCACGAGAGGTCGGTGAACCTCACCGAGTACTATGCTACATTCATGCTACCCTACTGTAGATGCAGTAGCTCTTGTATCTGCACCGCCCGAAGGGTGGCTGGTACAAAATCTTCCCGGAACAGGCTCTCAAAGTTTGTCCAAAGAAGTGTTGCCTCAACATGCACCTGGAGCATCAGGTTCCATCATCTGCCCGCTACTGCCTGAAGAAGACTGGCAGCAAGGATCACCATGTAGTCTAATGCTGTCCCTACTAGCTTGAAAACTCTCACCATAGCCTCCATCCAATCCCCATCCGCGTGTGGGTCCATATCTCCTTGGAACATGGGTGGCCTCCGGTGCTGGAACTCATGCAACGCGCTCAAGAGGCGTGCATCATCTGCTGCTGGGGCTAGTGGCATCGGAGGCCCAACAGGAAGTGGTACCACTAGTGCCTCCACTGGTAAAAGGCCATGTACCAAGGCCACATCACTCAGTGGCCTGTCAGAGCATACGACTCTCAGGGCTCTACGAGGATGCATCACAAAAGAAATATATGTGACACGTTCAAATGACTATACCTAGTGAGCTGACCTAGTTGAGCTGACATAAAGAAAACTATTGAAAACACACACACAATTAGTGTTTTCATGTACTGAGTCAGAAATCAGAAGTCAGAGTCCTGGTGTATGGATACGTAGGTCGCTACACCAACCCTGGACCCCTAGAACTAAAAAGAACACTTAGTATGCTTAACACTATTGCTTTCAATGAAAGGAATGACCAGAGTCCAAAGTTCTGCGGTAGAACCGACGACCTCTGATACTAATTTTTCACAACCCGTCCCTTGGGGCCCATATCGTAACTACCCCAAGCCCTCCTTCCATAGTCAAGGGGCTAGAGACTAGCACCAAAGGCGTATATCCCTAAACTAGGAATGCATTTCCTTTATAACTATAAACAAACACATCAGAGTACACAACTAGAAGTAAATCAATAAGTAAAAACTATATACAAAAAGTGGGTTGGAAGGTAGAAGGGGCTGGAAATACAAGTCCTACAGTAAATTACAGGTATGACTGAAATCAAATACAACTGAAAAAGGGACAAAAAACTGAAAGGTAAAGAGCAGCTCATGGATCTTCTTCTGGGGTTCCTACTTGAAGTGTAGGTACATATGGCCACCTCAGCACTCCACATCCATCAGACTCCTCTGTGTACTAACTTGTTGTAAGGTCCACCTATAAGTACCCTCCAGTCCAGGTTCCCTCAACCTCCATCAGAGCTTTCCATCATTTTCATACAACACAACTAGGTGCGGGCATAGCCCGTACAGGGGTGAGTATAATGATACTCAGTAGGGACCCCGAGACCCTCAATGTCTCACAATATCCAACAAGGATAGCCACAAGTTAAATATTCAATGGATAACCCTTACTTAGTTATATTCCCATACATACACCTAAGTTATCTAGTAACCCATCTCAATCATGAGGTAAACACAGAAGTCACTGACTCAGCTCAAGCCAAGATTTTATTCTAGGGGGTAGTATCAAGTAACAACCCTAGTCACACTATTGGAACCTTGGATAATGGAGTACACCTCTAATGAGTACATTGGGCATGTTGTGTCACACAGAGGCACTTCCCACCTTCCTGGACTACTATGGTACTCCTTCGGTCTAATATCGTGGGCCTGCTGCATCACACAGTGGTGCTTCCCACTGTGGGTCTGTCGCGCTCACACAGAGGCGCTCCCCCTCATTGCCTATTGAGGTACTCCGCCAGTCGAGTATCATGGGTCTTCTACGTCACGCAGAGGCGCTCCCCACTGTGGGCCTTCTGCATCACACATAGGCACTTCCCACTGAACTAGTCGAAACACTTCGAGTCAAAAGGTCATCAGTCGTCAGGTCTCAGCTAGCTACTAGGTCTATGCACCCCGCTCTCTCGTCTCCAAGAGGATCTATGCCCTGAGCTACTAGTTGATACCCCAAATTTCACGAAGTCCCAAGTAGAATTATCTTAAAGGTCCGCCTCGTCATAGGGATCTCAACGAAACAGACGACGCATCAATCGGATGCCCGGTCTGTGAGTTATTGGTGTTTCCGTTCCAGGGGCCCGGTTGGTTTTTAGGTTAAAACCAACCTGAATATACCTCAAATGTATCCAAACCTTAAGTGAGGTATGCAAAAAGAACCGTCTCGCTCCATGCTTTTTGTCGCGGAAGACGGTTCGTCGATCGGACACCTGTAGACCATGATATGGGCGAAGAGGTGTAATGTGGCCAAAGCAGGTCCAGGTGCGGTACAACTCAGTCGGACTAAACCGGCCTGACCCGGGTCCGGACTGGGGTGCAACTCGATCCGCGAGTCTAACCTGGTCCGAGGTGGTGGCCCGACCGGAGTGGTCGGACTGACCTAAGTGGGTGGACCGGCCCGATGGGGTGGCCCAACCCGACGGCAGCCTGACCCAGATGGGCGGCCCGGCCTGAGGGCGGCCTAGCATGGCGGCCCGTCAGTTCACGGGTTCTGCCTATGCCACAGCCAGGGGTGATGTCACGCGCCCTCGGGCTCCTGAACGGCTCTGTCGTTTGAGTGGTTCTCGAACTAGCGCCAAGTGGTGCTGGTCCATCACACGCGAGACCCGACGAGGTCCCACTTCTCCCGGATGGTTGAGCAACCAGTCGCTCCGCACCAACGGCCTAGCGCAACAACGTCGCGCCCCTCCGTCACATCCCACCATGGATGCGTCCAACTAATGGCCTCCGTGCCGCGCGATGGCTCCACACACCTCCTCCACATCCCTCCCTTGCCGCCGCTCTCCTACCACGCGGCACAGAGGTGCCATGCCCTCTAGGCGACCCGGCGGCCTTACCCTGCTGTTTTCTTCGTGGCCAGCCCATCACCGGCCTCCGTTTCTTTTATCGCGGTCTATTCCTCTAGTGGTAGGGTTGCTCCGCCACCGTCGTCAACAAATGGGAACAACAAAGGGGGAGGTTCGGGCCGTGTTTGTGTGGTCCTATCCCTCCTTGTTATGGAGTTATCAATTGGCAATTCTCATTCCAAAATATTGTAAGGCGAAGAACAGAAACGAATTCAACTCAAAACCCCTACATCGTTCATTGATTATCATTAATGAAGGAAGGAAAGCGGACGTTGTTCCGTTGACATCGAAAAGAATATGAAGAAGTCAAGGATGACATCATTTTCATTCTTCAAGGACGACGCTCCCTCCTTTGACCCGGTTGAAGAAGGAAGATGGTGGAAGTTTCCCATCATTCTTCGTTGGAGAGAAATGGCTCCTCCACGTTCTTTCCTCTCATTAATTCTCCCAACAAAAAGAATGAAGCATGCCAACCAAATGATAGATGGAAACATTGTATATTATTTTTTGGCACAACAATTCAAAATTTTGTAATTAATTAAATGAGACAACCATATAAATAATCAGGTTGGTGTAGGCTCAAATAATTAATGTGGGAAAGTGAAGAGTTGCATCCTCCTTTATGGGGAGTTAAGGGGGGTATAAATCTCATGTGGGCCCCACCAAGGATATCCTCCCAATGGAGGTTATGTGTAGGTGGGCCCCACCACCATAACCTCCCATGGGAGGTTAGGGTGTGGTGTCCCCCACCACTAACCACCTCTAGGAGGTTTTAACCACCATAAATAAAAATAAAACTAACACTTTATTTTTATTCAATTTTAATTTTAAACCCCAAAACTAACTTCCATTCTCGTTAGAACGCAACTACGGTGAAGGCCTCACTAAGAAATCACTGATGCTACGAGTTCAACAGTGCCCTCATATTTTAGTTCCGAGCACCTATTCAAATGTTATAAAATCCCACTCATACGTTTACTGAATGTCCTCAAGAAAAACTTCATAAATTGATTTTGGGCACACAGGGCCTCGGAATCCAGCACTGTAAATTTTCACAGACTCGTAAAAATCCCATGAATTTAAGAAAAAAATTCCACAGAATTTCTAGGTCTTTACACCCATCAGGATGTGTAGCCAATCTGGTTTAGAAAAAAATAGGGCTGTAAACATAGTGTACATGGCCAACACATCATGTACTAGCCTGTCAGATTTTTTAATAAAATATGTAGCAGCCTCATATTTTGATAGACAAAGCACTTTTTCCATTTTTTACAGCCAAAACCCCTCAAATATTGTTTTTCAAATTCAAAATCCTTTTGAAATCCATTTCTTCAACCATCCATCTCATTGGAACCACATTAGTTTGTACTTTATTCCTTTATAGTAGTTATAGATTCTTTGGAACAATAAATACACTATTTGAATCTAGGCTCATATTCCCCAATATCTCATTCTTTGTCCCTTCTTCATATTTCTTCCAAACGTGGACGAATCAGGACATGATATTGTATGAGTTTTCTATAACCGAGGTGAGTTAGGTGTTTTATACATTATTTCTCCTTTTTGTGGGCTTTTCGGTTATTCTCCCCTTTTTCCTCCCATCAGACAATCTAACAAGGCCTCATTTTTGGTTGAGTTTCTTCCCGTATTCTTAGTCGGACAAAGTGAGGATGCCCTTAGGTTATTTTTAGGTGCATTATCAACTGTTACATGATTGAAGGTCACCCAATGGGTGCACCTTAAGAAAATAATCTGATTACGCCTTTTTATTCCAGCCAAGGGGTGTGTTCTTGTGCTTTCCTAGTTATAGGAATCCTGCTAATTCCTTGATAGCATGAATGGATTCTTTAGGAGATGTACAACCTCCTATCCTTATTATATATTATTATTCTAGGCTTTTTTAATGTAACTGGGATTATTAAATGGATTATATGGGTGGTTATACATATATTAAATGGTAATGGAATGTTAAATGGTTTATAAGGTAGGGTAGGCCCATATACTTATAGTTGATAAATGATTTGCATGAGTGGGTACACTCATGGCTTGTTCAGGTTGATGTGAGTGGGTATACTCACATGGATTGTTTGTTTAAATTGAATGATTGAATGTTTGAAAGAATAGTGGATTGATGCCATGGACTGCACTCTATGGATCTGGAACGCGGTAGTAGAAGCCTTAGGTTGGCTCTTCCTCCAATGTCATGATTCCATGGGATTCCTTGAGTCTTGCTACCATGTGAATATGAATTACATGGTCATCTATATGACTTGTTGTTTCCATTCTCCTAGGACCCCAAACAGTGCCAAAATGATTTTTCATAGGATGACCATGTGACTCTATGGGATTCCTTGGACAACCTCTTAGGATCTGGACCTTCGTCATCTAGATTTATTATATGTAAGCCTTGGTACTTGTAACCTTGGATATTTCCCTTGTGTTATACACTTAACTATATGGTGTGTTCATGGGATATTTGACTTCACTATAAGGTGTGGTCATGGGATACTTGACTTCTTTATACAACATGGATGTGGGTTTCCTAATGGAGATGAATGTATGATGTGGACATGTGACTTGTTTGCCTTGCTTTTATCTACCTTGTTAGGAGATGACCCTTTTTAGGTATCCTTGAGGTCTGGATGGTTTTACTTACTACTATACAATTTTTCCATGGGAATACACACTTCATTTATAGTTGTTTACACTTTATATAACTTTGTATATTGATGTTAGAGCTATATAGACCTATGTGGTTGCCTACTGAGATGTAATATAACAACCAAGATGGGCCTCCATGGGGACCCAAATTGATTATAAGGGTTTTAGTGATGATAGAGGAAAGCACCCTAGTACAGGTTGTTGACTGTGGCTTTAGAGTAGGATAGCATAGGATGAAGATGAGGCTTGTGATGTTGTGATACATTTTTTGTCTTTTTTTCTTTTCTGGACTTGTATTGTATTATATTTTCATGTGTTTTTGACTACTTATAGATACATGTACCATATAAATAATTTTTTATGTGAGACACTTCTAGTTATTGAAATGTATTCTTATCTTGTCTTGGTTTTAGTTGCCTGTTTTTTATTTTGCTTCTTCTATATATTTTGTATTTGAAATACACTGTGATACTTTGGTAATGTAGGAATAGTATCCCCACTAACTCACCTAGGCTCTCACTACTAGTCGGTAGCCTCTGGCGTTTGGGGAGATGTGCTTGAGGCCAAGTGGCCAACTGGGGTCGGGGCACCATTTCAGGTGGAATCTGGGTCCAAGATATTACAAAGTGGTATTAGATGAGTTTTTTTGTTTGACTAACTATTTGGTGACATTATATAGGGAAAGGAAGAAAATGGTGTATGTTCATAAACTATTTCTGGGAGTAGCTACCCATATATATGGAAAAGACAAATT